>CM070757.1:9464398-10064398 GCA_036346245.1 Bonia amplexicaulis
CGTAGACCAGAGATTGCGAGTCGTCTGCGAACTACGTGGCTTCTGCGAGGTAGAAGCTTCCTGGGCATTTCCGTCCGGGAAACACACATCTAGACAAGGAGGCGCGTACACCAGACTAGAGCTGGGAGTTGGGACCGTGCTTTTTGGGCTAGCCCAAAGCACGACCGACCCACGCACGCCCAAGCACGGCCCGCCCGACACGTGGTGGGCGTGCGGCCGCACGCAATGGGCGGGCCGAGCTTGAAAATTGGCCCGTGGGCGGCACGCACGGTGAATCGTGCGTGCTTGGGCGCAGCAGACGGGCACGGCGAGCACGAGCGGCACGGTGGGCACGGCAGCACGCCGGCGCGGGCCGCCGCCTCGGCCTCACCTCGCCTCCCGGTCCCCTCCGTCGACATCCCTCACGGTCATCCCAGTTCCCACAAGGCCACAACCACAACCCATCACACATCACAGAGCGAGAGAGGGAGTAGAGGGAAGGAGGTGTACCATCACGGAGCTCGGACGAGTCGACGATGGCGCAGGAGGAGGAGGCGGTGTGGCGCGGCTCTCGCGCAAGACGCCGGCACGGCGGCTCCAGCTGAAGACGCTCGGGGACGGCTTGGGAGGAGGGACGGCCGGGAGGAGGGGCCGGAGGAGGAGGGAGGCTACTGGGGAGAGGCGCAGCAGAAGATGGCGGCCATGGGAGGAGGAAAGGTGGTGGCGGGGAGATATGGGGAAGAAGGCCGGGAAGGAGGGGGGCGGGGGAGGAGGCGGCAGGAGGGGCGCGGAGGGCGCAGGGGAGGAGGCGTGGGGAGATCCGGGGAGGAGGGCGGAGGAGGGGGGCACGGGAGGCGAGGCGAAGAGGGGGCGGTGGGAGATCGGGAGGAGGCGGCGGGAGGATGGGCGCCGGGCGAGTTGGGGAGGAGGAGGAGAGATCAGGGAGGCGGCGCGAGGAGGAGAAGGGACCGAGGAAGGCGCGGAGATCGGGGATTCGGGAGGAATGAGATAGGCGGCGGAGGATTTTAGGGATTTAGATATTTTACGATTTAGTCCTTCGCTTTTTTGAAATCTACGAATAGGTTTTATCTATTTTGATTTCTTCGTTCTAGTCCTCGTAAATTTTAATTTCATCACGAAAAGATCCTATATATCCGTGTGACATATACATCTGATTTGACGTGGACTTTGGAGAAGAAGATCAATCAAATCAATATATTCTAACATATATGATGGGATGAGGATTGTTGGATCCTAATATAATGAATGAAAAAGTTACTTGAGATATACCGTGATTTAGGCCGAGTTCATTATTGTTCTTGTAATATAATGTGTCTTTTATTGTTCTTTCTTAAGAAATATCATCATACACGGAACCCTAGGTCGCATCATCACGGCTTTCTTGCTTCTTTGTATAAAATCGTAAGGCTGGACTGCTGGATGAGATGAGGATGTGTGTGTGTATATGTGATGAATGTGTATTATTTCAAACAAATATCAGTATGTTATATATATGCATGAAACTACATGACTTAGAACAGAACCACCTTACGGGATCATTGGCAATCTTCTCAAAACAACGACGGGGTCATGATGTTAGTTATAGAGATGGCAAAAATCTGTTATATGAGTACAACACTAGAACATAGAATGACGCCAACCCATTCACAAATCACAACCCATTCTATTAACTAGTTGGGCATCCCTATACTAGATTATCTGATGAGCTAGATATCCACATGCACCACACCAATTTGCACCAAGATATGCATACTATGGACTAGATAACCCTCGGATGTGGAATGGCATGAGACAATAGTATCGAATTTTAAGTATGTTTTAATAAGACGGTATAAGAGAAAGGAAGATGACGACCATCGCTACTATTGTCGCCATCGCTTCGTCGTATAGTTACTTACTGGGCTTAATGGCACTAAGACGAACCAAAGACGACGGGTTGGGCCGTGCTTGGACCTCGACCGAAGCAAGACGCAGCACGACACCAGACGACGAGATGATCGACCGAACCGCACCACAAAACGACACGAAGCACTACAGACGCCCGGCCCAACTCCCAGCTCTACCCACTGTCTCGTCTGCGCACTAGACCGGTAGAATCAATGCACGACAGACATGGGCCAAAGTTGTTTTCAGCTTATAGTATGACTTCTTTCTTCAATATACAAACGGTACGTTTCTTCACTACCGTGGTCTGTGGTTTACGGAGACAGCTTTTCTTAAATAGATTATCGATATTCGATTTGTTTGTATAATTACTTATATTATAATTAAAAGTTATTAAATTCTAGCTATAAATCATCATCTATAGTAAAAAATAATCCACATAAGATATGATCCTCGCAAGGCATTGACAGGAAAATTGAGGGAGAGGAGAATAAAAAATTCACAAACTCCGCTTGCGTGGATGCACATGTTAGTAACTACTAGGTTCATAAGTACGATGAATTTTCATTTATTTTCGTTACTTTCGTTACTCTCTAAAAGAAAAACGATTCGGTCAAATTTTGGCTGAATTTTCCTTTATTTGGATTTTTGTCTAAAATTTGGTTAAATTTCGATCAAAAGTTGGTTAAATTTCATCAAAAATTTAAATAGCATTTGAATATTTTGACCAAATTTTTACTGAAAGGATGAAATTTTGTGTCTTTCGTCTCTTTAGATACCCTCCGAAATTTATTGGACAACAAACATTTTACCATGGTGACTAATAGCGTTATAGTAGTTGGTAACGTACGTACAGGTTACTGCCTCTTTCAGACGTTAATTTGGTCATTAATGTATATCTTTGACTATTTATTTTTAGTAATATGTTAAACAATTATAATATTATGCAGTAAGTTTGATGATAAATCTACTAATGTTTTTTGTAAATCTAGATATCTTATTAAAATGGTAGAAAAAGGGACAACTACGATCGCTCTTAAGACCTAGAAATTACCATGTTAATTAAAGTAAAAAGAGAAAGATCTATAATGTAACATCCTAATTTCTAGTGCCTTTTTGAAGTTTTTACAATAAAAATAACCATTTGGATTTTTCTTGAATTAATTAAAACTTAATTTGAATTTTAGAAATTAAAAAGATTTAATATGAATAAAATAAACATCAATTAAATGAAAACCATTTTTAGTTGGGTTCCTTGTGTTACAAGGAATTTTCTCTATTTTTTTGAGTTTATTTGCTATTTTTATAGCTCAATTGAAGTTATTCCCTTTCTTAAAATTAGAAAATTATTGAAATCCGAATTTAGGTCTTCGAGCCGAATTCCCTAACTCTCGGCCCCTTCTTTCTTCTCAACCGGACCAAACCTTTCGCTCGGCCCTGCCGTAGCCCACCTCTTCGCACCTCGGCCACTCACGGTTGTTCCATCCGCACGTCGATCCACTCCAAGCCTACTACTTGTCGCCTCGCATGCCCGCCGCATCCTCTTTCCCACACTGTGCTGATCGATGGCCCCCTCGGTCAGCCTCTTCTTCTTTGAGCTAGCCTCTTCTTCTTTGAGCTAGAGTCCTCCTCTACACCGTGTTCAAGTTTCGTATGTCGCCGCCGCTGTATCCTCCATAAAGTCCTCCTCAGCCATGCTATTTAGAGGCACTTGAGAGCCATCCTTGCCACTCCACACCATATTGCCTCACCATCGCCTTGGTTTCACTACCTTTGCACCGAAATCAAAGTGGTCATTGCCCGACTCTAGCGAGGAATTCCTCCACCACCGGTGAGCCTTCTTCTTCCTTAGCCTTACCATGCACTACTCTTGTCATTCTGTGCTTTGCTGAGAATGTTGTGTCGCCGGAGTGTCGAACTCACCGTGGGACCGATCAATGCCGCTGCTCGAGCTCGTCGTTGGACTACCATTGTCGACCTTTCATTCTTGTTCACCGTCGCTAGCATTCGCCCTTTCCCCTCCTCCTTTTGTGTAGCAGCAAACCTTTTGAACCGCCATCGTCCGCCATACTAGAGGATCATCAAAGCATGGCTTGATTTCTCCTTGTTGGTCGACCACATCAGCATCCCCATGGCCACCATGCAACTACCACACTAGCGCCACCTACGCCCGATCTACCACCTCATCTCACCGCCTAGTCCCAGCCACGTCACCTTGCCACCTCAACGCAACTGAGCATGTGTCAAGCCACATCGCTTGCCATGTCAGCCACACCATGTCATCACCGATGCACTATTTCATTGACCAAGTCCACCATAGACACCTCCTAGCCTTCGTGGACATGGTCCATGGACCAATGGCCCACAATCAGCTAAATAAGTCTTTTTTAGAATTTCCTTTAACTTCAAAATTCCCAAAAATCCAATTGCCCAACTGTCAGCCATAGGTTTCTCTTTCCTCTTTCTTTTTCCATTATTTTCTCAGCCAATCAATCTTCCAAGAGCTAGTTTTCCTACATCCGAATTCCGATTGAGCTGATTCTTCTTCCTAAATCTTTATTTTTTTGGTTTTGGTTTTGTTGTTTTTGGATTTTGTTTGGGTTTTCTTATAGTTTATTTGTATTTCATTCACTTTCTCTCTCAATAGATAACGTTTTCGAAGGAGCAGAACTAGGACCTGAAATTCAAGACTTTGTAACTGAGCAAAACCAAGGCAAGTCGTGACCTTTGATCATATTGAATCATATTGAATCTATTGTTTTAAATCCATTTATTATTATTTTGTTTTAAATTATCATGCATTGCTAATTTAATATAAACCTTTGTAATTGGTAGTTATCAACAAAATTTGATTAATTCCTCAATTGATAATTTGAATGCCATGATTTCATTGTTATCATGGGAGGGGTAATTATCTAGTTATGCAATACTAGTATCCACTTGGGTTGTACGTTTAGTATACTTAGCCATACTTATTGTACGTTGGGCTCATCATCACATGTTGATTAATTAACTAATTTTGATTTAATAAGGTATTGAATTATAGTGCCAGCCACAGTTATAAAATTTGTGTACCATGACATAGGTAGTGTCATTGGTGTTGGTTATACAAAATGGTTTTCACTTAGGCAAGTGACCATGCAGTAAATGGGGAATTGTGTGAAGGACCATGTGAGAAGGCTCACGGTTTTGTTGGGATAAACCATTATCATTTTGGTGGAGTGGAAATTTAAAATTTATAGATTTGTAGATTTTTCTCGACAACCTAGCAGAAATGGATGATTTGGGAATTTTGAGTCATAGGATGATTTGGTAACCTAAGTCAGTGGATATAGGTTGCATAAGATATATCATTGCTAATATGGGTCAAGTTGTGAAGAATTTATACCTAAAAATGATTTCTTTGTCTTTGGATATGCAGGATTGCTTGAAGTCAACCATGATCAATAGAGAGGATCAGAGCTACGCTCATGGAGGAGCGAAGGCCTAGAACGATTAAAGATGTCAGGTGAGATGATGAGCTCAAGCATGACATGAGAAAGGTGAAAAATATTGTAGGGAAGTTTGAACGGTGGGTTTAGACCATATGATTTGCACCAGTCGTTTCGTCCAAGTGAGTGTGTATCCCGTAGAACCGAACAGAGGAGACTACATCGACGCATGGCAAGCCAGTGGTGCACCTACACATGATAAGTATGATGATTGCTTATAATAGAAGGACATGATCAGGTCAAGGAAGGATATTTTGGTAGTATAGCGAAAATATTGAAAACTGCTTTGGAAAAAAACCGTGGTGTGTGAGTGGTGCTTGGGAAGGTGGTTTAGGTCATGGAGAAATTGGTATGATCAAGTAGATCAAAGCTTAGTACTTAGCGGATTCGGACTTATGCGCTTTGAAAAACATACATGTGTGTAGCAGTTATTCCCATGTGTGGTTATCTAGTTTTTTTCGTTGTACTAAGTGGATAATATCCACTAAGGATTAGATATGGCTAGTTAGTACATCTATTTAAGGTGTTGAGATGAAGATTTGTGGTGAACCATCCAACTTACCTCAAATGTGCAATATTGTCAAGGGTTAGGGTTTGGGAGTTGGTGCTCTCTATCTCTCTACGGCTATCTCTTATTTTGATTGATTTGCTCTTGATTTAGTTGCTTTTGATCTCTTCTCTTCCCTCTTCTTGATCTTGCTATGCCAAAGATGTGTAAGAGATGAAAATAATCTCAGAAAATCAATCTTCACCCATCTAGGCATTTTGGTAGCAAGTTCATCAAGAAACTCAATTTTTGCACGTTTTTGATCCTTCAAGTGATTTCTTGATTTAAGATGTTTGTCTTGATTTCTTTGGTGTTTTAACTTACTGTGATATGTGGGAATACATTTAAACCCATCATATCTATCATCCACCCACGAGCAAGTCGTATTCACCATTTTAGGTTTTTGACCTATTTTTGATGCAATATGCCTTCAAACAAAAAAGTCAAAACTTTGGCAATGATTTTCTTGATTATCAATTGGAATAGGTTCTGATATCGTATTGAAATGTCCCAATTGTCTCATGTTCTTTCAATTTTTGGTTGTGATAGGTTCCTAAGGTCATGAACTAGCTTTGGTTAAAGTTTTAAGTCGTTTCAATCAATGGATCAAAAATTACATGGTTTTTCGGATTTGAAATAGTGTTGAAATCACTATTCATGGGCTAAAAATTTCAATAACTTCGAGAATTTTTGGATTTTTGGTTTCTTGATCTTCATAGCTTCTCATAGCTATTAGTGTAAATATTAAGGGAATTCTTGAGAGAAATTTTAAAGGCACCATTCATCTCCCATGTTGCCATACTGATCCTACAGTGTGGTTAGCACTTTGGGATGTGGATGTATCGCCTGAGTAATATTTAAGGACTTAACTCGTGTCATTGATCTGAGCCTTATCGTGCAACCACATGTCTAGTATGAAATGGACTCTGGCTGATTAATTTGTGATGTTTCTACTTTGATTTCGCCATTGAGATGAATGTGGATATGGTCACAGCCATAATCTCACATTGGCGCAAGAGGGGCTTTTATTGACTAGATTGAAGCCCACTTAGCGGTGAAGCTTTAGCGGATGGAATTAGGTTGATGTTGAGCATTGCAAAAGCCTTGCGATAATTGTTTAGTCGCACATCTTTAGAAGTGTGTCAAACAAACATTTTTAGTTGATTATCTCTTATGGGTAAGTTGTGCAACTCTCACGAGTGTAAAACTATTCGAATAGTTGTGTCTCTCGGTTATAGACTACTTGGTGATTTCACACGAGGGTTAGAGATTTCATAAAACCTTGGCTGGGTTTGGTTGGAAAGTGAATGGCAGTTCACTTGTGGTTCAGGGAAGTAAATGGTAGTTCACTTGTGGTTTAGGGAAGTGAATGGTTGTTCACGTGTAGTTTATTCAATTCCTTTGATTTAATTACTTATTACTGTTTTCAAAGTTTGTTTTCAATATATTTATTGTATTTACTCTAAATTGTTGTTTTTCTGTAAAATAACTATTCAGGTATCCTTTGATAAGCCTTGCATCATTATATATTGCATCTTTTTACAAACGACTTTTAAGTACTTTATGTACTCACGACTATATCCTTTCTTACTCAGTTATTGAAAGAGAACCATTTCAGCCAGAGGTAATAGAGGAGGGGCACTTTGATGTCTTCATGGATTAGGACTTCGCTCCCCAACCGATTGCTTGTGCTCATGTGGAATGGTCAATGCATTTATCTTTATTTTCACTGCTAGATTTTGCTAAGTCCTTCAGGCTAACATCTATAAGCTTGACCATAAGATCGCTACTATGATAATTAATAATATTTGAGTCTTTCATAGTTATTCGTGATTATGGTTGATATTTCATCAATGTTGCAACTCTATGCACTAGCGTGATTCTAGACTAATGTAGAACACACAGGTGAGTTCGGATTTATATATTCGGGTCTCAACATACATTGTATATTTTTTATAAGTCTAGATTATAATAGCGAAGAATTTATAGAAATATTTGATTCCACATGGACACTAAGAATATGAGAAATAATTGGAAACGACAACATTCACATATCTATATGTTTACAAGCGCCTCTTATTGGACATGCTATTGTATTTGAATCCAAAACAAATACTTCCAACATCCATGTAGAACAAATACATCAGTACACATCAACCTGCTCATAGGCCCATATCTCTACTTCTTAAAAGAGAGAGTTGTTGGTGGTGGTTCATCTGCGCCTTCCCCTCCTGTGGACATATATCGACACCGACATGTGGGCCATCCTAATTTCTCATTGTCCCATTCCTCTTCCCTTCGCCACAAGTGTGCCTGATGCATCTAGGACCGTAAAAATGATTTTGATAATTAATGATAACAACGGTTAAGGGACTAACATATTTTTTTTAAGATGTTTGAAAGGTTTAGTCCTAGATTTCAATGACATCATGGAAAAAGCATGTAAAGATGACCAAGGATTGACATTGATCTAGACATGGCTCAAGGCAAAGGTATATTGTAGCATAAGAACCTCTTTATAGCTTTTGTCTGTTTTGGTGTTTGGTGGAAAAAACCGGATTATTGTAATAGATATCGTACTATAAAGAGGGGTCACAACTAATAGTTTGAAGTTAACCATGTGCCACCCTGATCAATTATAGTTCATGCATGCATTGGAGCTTCATTTTGGAGCTCTCCCTAAATTTCTTTTGGAACCCAGTATGACCATTGGTATCAATCAGAGTACCACCCGATCGGTATTATCGATTGTTACATGCCGATAGCTTATTTCAAGAGATGTGCATTCCTGATTTTTCCTTCAAATGGTACTACCACATTTGTTGGCCAGAAGATCAGAGGCTGCATGACCATATCCGGTGTCAGTATTAACCAAGTACGGTATGACTCACTTTAGTTGCAGTAGCTAATTTTTAGAGGTGCATTGTAGAGCATTTTCTCTCTTTTGGAAATCGATACTACCACAACTGAGATGCGGTACTACAGCAAAATCGGTACTACTAGGACATGAGAGTGTTGTACTACCAAAATTTGATTTAACAACTAGTTTTTGTGTATTTAATAAACCTTAAGTAGCCATTAAATAGTAGGTGCGGTAGTATCGGCCATTACTTGGTGGTAACCTCATCCCCTGATTTTTGAGGATTTCAATCCCAATGGTCATCCTAATGGGTAGAGGCTATAAATACCTCCCCACCAGCAGTAAGCAAGAATGCTTAGACCTCAATGAATAAATTTGAGTTCTTGCCTCTCTCTACAATTCATTTGCTTTATTTGCTCATTTTGAGGTTGTTGAGAGCATTCAAGTGCATTGCATCATCTGGTTGACAATTGTGGCACTTGAAAACCTTCAAGCAAGCACCATTGGTCTATTACTCTTGGTGATTGTAATATCTAGATGGCTTCGAGGAGTTTGCATAGTGATGCCTTCAAAAAATATTGTGAAGAGACCCGGCACAGTTGTGAAAGATCGGAGCTCACCTCCCGGAGCAGGAAAGAGCTATCATAATGGATTGAGAAAAGGCTCAAGGTTGCGCAAAGAGCTATCTTGATTAGTTCAACTCCCTCAATGTAGATTAGGTGAGATCGGCAAGTCTTCTAGACCACGGGAAAATATTGTGTGTCATTTTATGGTTTATCTCCCTTGCCTTTATATTCCGTACTTACATTTCTAGCATTTGATTGATTGACTTGTTAGCTTGAATTATGTTTTGCCTAGACATAGGTTTGATGTGTGATAGCAAGGCATAGAGGATTTAGGTCTTGATCTGTGCAAAACTTTTTTTTATTAGTTCATACTTTCTATAAAATTGTGTTTGAGCCAAAAAAAATAAAAACCTCCTATTCACCCCTCTAGTCAGTTATCCTTGATCATACAAGTGGTTTTAGATATTGGTCTCTCTTATTGGGTTTTACCGCCTGGAGAGTAAGAATGTATAGTGATGATATCTCTCTAGAAAAAGCACCTCTTTTCGATGGCTCTAATTGTGCATATTGGAAAACTAAAATGACTATTTATATTGGAAATTAAAATGACTATTTATTTGAAGGCCATGAGCCCGAATATATGAAGGATTGTGAGTGAGGGTTTCATCCTAGCTCTTGATCCAACACACCCCACTATCTTGAGGAGCGAAACTCCCACTACAATGATCAAGCAATGAATGCTCTCTTTCGAGCTTTGAACACAGATGAGTTCAATCGAGTGAGCAATTTAAAAACCACTCATGAGATTTGGAGTACACTTTTGAAAATTCATTAGGGCACATCCATGATCAAATGAGCCAAATTGCATAGATTCTGGACAAAATATGAAACATTCATAATGTTGCCATAAGAAAACATCAATGAGATGTACTAAAGGCTCAATAATATTGTGAATGAGCTCAAATGCCTAGGCGCTACACTAACTGATGTTGATATTGTTTGCAAGATTGTTAGGGCGTTATCGGAGAAATAAGAGACATTGGTGATATTATTTCTTAACTCATCCGAAAGGTTGAGGATGACACCAACCAACCTCTTGGGCAACCTCATCACAAATGAGTTGTACAAAAGGACAAAGAAGAGTTTCTGGAGCAATCCTCCTCCAAGAAGAACATTACCGCTTTCAAGACGCCAGCAAAATCAAGTGATGAGACGGAGGATGATGATGATTGTCGGTTCGGATTTTTCAATCCAAAATACTGCGTGATAAGCATTATTCCCTATATCGATAGATAATGCTGCGGATACATTGCTAGATCATTTCATACATCGTGAATTCACATAAGGCCAAAATATTATTACATAACATAGTCGAGTTAGGTCTTCAAAAGGCGGAGTTCTTACAGTGAGGGCCGCTCGAGCCAAATATTTACATTTCAAAAGAACAACGGTGGAGCGAGACAAAGTAGGCCTATTAACCACGAGCAAAGGCGAGGGCAAAGTGGTCTTACAAATATTACTAAAGTTCCGGCAATATTTGTATACAAGCCACACTACCTTAGTCGCCTTGGCCTCCAAAGGCCCCTCGCACTTGGCGAGCTGCTCTGAAGGACTCCACCTCGATGTGACGTGCGGCGGCGCTCCGTGCGGTGATCTCCTCCTGCGCCACCACGTGGGCTTTACCCATGGCCCAAGTGAGGTCCACCGATGCGTAAGCATCGGTCGTCCTCAACTCGTCACCGGGTCCCGTCGTGACTGGCGTGCTCGTCCAAGTGGGTGGTAGCGAAAGGAGACTCTAATACCGGTCGAGTGGATGTCGTAGAGTTGGACCCGGCCAAGCGGGCGGCGTCTGTGAACTGCCGCCACCAAACTACTCCGGTGGGTGGTGCGAAAAGCGTGAGACATGTCTCCCTCGCGGGGTAGATGAAGATCTTCACTAACGGGACTCGTCTCCTCTGTCCCGATCCTCCGACCGCGGTAGATGGGCGCGTCGTCCTAGCCCAAGTAGTGGAGTAGTTTACAGTATGTTCGCAAACTCTCACGCGCACTCGTGGCGAAGAAGTCCTAGTGTTCTGCGTCTGCCTCCGCCATCTGTAATTAGATAGTAATTTTCAAAATATCAACGAAATGTAGAATAGAGTAGAACTAGGAAGGATGCGAGAAGAACTATTATGCTACATTTTAAGAAATTCCTTTTATACATTTTATAACATCCGAGTCCTAAGTACTAACGACCACCTAAGGTTTTACCCTACGTCAGATGCTCGATACCACTCGTCGGACTCGGATTTTCAATCCGAATCTCGTGTCTTGCCGCATTATTCCCTGGATCAGTAGATAATGCACACAGATACATTGCTAGATCATTTCATACATCGTTGAATTCACATAAGGCCATAATATTATTACATAACATAGTCGAGTTAGGCCTTCAAAGGCGGAGTTCTTACAGATGGGGCGCTCAGCCAAATGTTTACATTTCAAAAGTACAACATGAGCGAACAAAGTAGGCCTATTAACCACGGCAAAGGCGAGGGCAAAGTGGTCATACAAATACTACTAAAGTTCCAGCAATATTTGTATGCAAGCCACACCTTAGTCTAGTTGCATAAGGTTCTAAGCGTGAAATATTCGTCCTAAGTCTCGACGTTATCTCCTCCATCCGCAAGCGTGCTTCCTCGTAGGCATAGTGATCTTGAGCTCCCGAATCGGGTGTTGGTAATGCAGTGTGAGCACACTAACCACCGTGCTCCGAGTCAATACACCATGTTCTTTGGAATATGCTTTTTAGAATTACAATACTTAAAAGTTCCTAAGACCTAGCCTTTTGGACTTTAAACATGATGTTCATAACATATACATTTATTTTCAACAAGTCGAGACCATCCACCATTACATGGTCTCGCATACCATGCCTTCAGTTATAGCCGCTTACATTACCACCGGGACGACACCGGGACAACTCAAATAAGGGACTTTCTCGCCTCCACTTTATCCCATTCCATCCATCAAGAATTTTTGAAATAGAACTATATCTAGTCGATTCCCATGTCCACCCATGACCGTGGCACGTATTCGAATAGTTCTTACTCTGCGAGTTTGTACACTTTACCCACAAGAGATGAATCGCTCGTTGCCCACATGGTTCCTTAGCCATGCGATTAAGTAGACTATCACATGATGTTACAATGCTTATCCCTACTTGTGGTTACGCCCGCTAAGGTTTATCTTACAGGGATGCAACCATCCCTCGAGAAGGGTCCTCGTGAGCCATCACGGGCAAAGGCGGGATGAGACCATCCATCCCTTTGCTCGTGTTCACACCTTCACGTAACCACACTAGAACTACGCAAATTATTTAGCCCGCCTACACTTTGCCGAGATGTGGTTGTACTATTGTACCTTGGGAGGTCATCACAAGATTCGAGTCCTTCATAGTTATTCGTGTGGGTCTACCACAATCCCTTTGTGCTATCACGGCACCATTCATACATTCACACCCTCGGACCATCCTGGATAGTTAAGCATGTGGGGTTCTTTTAGGCATAAAATACTTACACAACATAAACCAGTCATCTTCACAATGACGCCCAAATGCTTTAAAACCTCATATCTTATAAAGGCTGATTACCTTTTATTTTTCCTTTTTGATCTTGCCTTAAACAAAAAAGTAAAATTTGGAATATTTTCGAATCAATTAATAGGTTTTGTTTATTAAATTCCCAATTTTCCAGTTTTTAATTTTTTGTGATTTCCTAATAGAATGTTTGGTTAAATTTTGTGTTTAACAATGGATAAAATTTGGTTTTCATTTAAAATTTAAATCACACAGGGCAAAATTTAATAACAATTTTGGTTTTGGTTTTTGATCCATAGCTTTCAAGCAAGTTAAATTTAAAATTTTGGGAAATTTTGGCCCATTACTCCCTTTGTTGTATCGGTCCCACAATGGTTAATTTGGGTTGGTGATGGGAATATTTAAGGCTTAATTTCATTATCCGAGTTTGGAAAATTCTGTTTAAAATTCGTATTTGTGATTTTTAGATTTCCCTTGAATTATGGTTGATATTTCATCAATGTTGCAACTCTATGCACTAGCATGATCCTGGACTAGTGTAGAACACACAGGTGAGTCCGGATTTGTATATTCGGGTCTCAACATACATTGTATATTTTTTATAAGTCTAGATTATAACAGCAATATTTTATAGAAATATTTGATTCCACATGGACACTAAGAATATGAGAAATAATAGGAAACGACAACATTCACATATCTATATGTTTACAAGCACCTCTTATTGGACATGCTATTGTACTTGAATCCAAACAAATACTTCCAACATCCATATAGAACAAATACATCAGTACACATCAACCTGCTCATAGGCCCATATCTCTACTTCTTAAAAGAGAGAGTTGTTGGTGGTGGTTCATCTACGCCTTCCCCTCCTATGGACATATGTCGACACCGACACGTGGGCCATCCTAATTTCTCATTGTCCCATTCCTCTTCCCTTCGCCACAAGTGCGCCTGATGCATCTAGGACTGTAAAACTGATTTTGATAATTAATGATAACAACGGTTAAGGGACTAACATATTTTTTAAAGATGATTGAAAGGTTTAGTTCTAAATTTCAATGACATCATGAAAAAATCATGTAAAGATGACCAAGGATTGGCATTGATCTAGATATGGCTCAAGGCAAAGGTATATTGTAGCATAAGAACCTCTTTATAGCTTTTGTCCGTTTTGGTGTTTGGTGGAAAAAACCGGATTATTATAATAGATGTCATACTATAAAGAAGGGTCATGGCTAATAGTTTGAAGTTAATCATGTGCCACCTTGATCAATTATAGTTCATGCATGCATTTGGAACTTCATTTTGGAGCTCTCCCTAAATTTCTTTTGGAAACCGGTATGACCACAAGTGTATCAGCGGTAGTACCACCCGATCGGTATTATCGATCGTTACATGCCGATAGCTTATTTCAAGAGATGTGCATTCCTGTTTTTTCCTTCAAATGGTTCTACCGCATTTGTTGGCCAGCAGTACCGTAGCGGTATGACCACACTGGTGTCTGGTATTAACAAAGTATGGTATGACTCACTTTAGTTGTAGTAGCTAATTTTTAGAGGAGCATTTTTATAGCATTTTCTCTTTTCTGGAAATCGATACTACCGTAGCTGAGATGCGGTACTACCGCAAATCGGTACTACTAGGGCATAAGAGTGTTGTACGACCAAAATTTGATTTAACAGCTAGTTTTTGTGTATCTAACAAACCTTAAGTAGCCATTAAATAGTAGGTGCGGTAGTATCGGCCATTACTTGGTGGCAGTACCTCATCCCCTGATTTTTGAGGATTTCAATCCCAATGGTCATCCTAATGGGTAGAGGCTATCAATACCTCCCCACCAGCAGTAAGCAAGAATACTTAGACCTCAATGAATAAATTTGAGTTCTTGCCACTCTCTCTACAACTCATTTGCTTTATTTGCTCATTTTGAGGTTGCTGAGAGCATTCAAGTGCATTGCATCATCTAGTTGACAATTGTGGCACTTGAAAACTTTCAAGCAAGCACCATTGGTCTATTACTCTTGGTGGTTGCAACATCTAGATGGCTTGGAGGAGTTTGCACGGTGATGTCTTCAAAAAATATTGTGAAGAGACCCAGCAGAGTTGTGAAAGGTCGGAGCTCACCTCCCGGAGCAGGAAAGAGCTATCATAATGGATTGAGAAAAGGCTCAAGGTTGCGCAAAGAGCTATCCTGATTAGTTCAACTCCCTCAACGCAGATTAGGAGAGATCGGCAAGTCTTCGAGACTACGGGAAAATATTGTGTGTCATCTTTGTGGTTTATCTCCCTTGCCTTTATATTCCGTACTTACATTTATAGCATTTGATTGATTGATTTGTTAGCTTGAATTATGTCTTGTCTAGACATAGGTTTGATGTGTGATAGCAAGGCACAGAGGATTTAGGTCTTGACCAGTGCAAAACTTTTTTTATTAGTTCATACTTTCTATAAAATTGTGTTTGAGCCAAAAAAAAAATTAAAAACCTCCTATTCACCCCTCTAGTCAGTTATCCTTAATCACACAAGTGGTTTTAGATATTGGTCTCTCTTATTGGGCTTTACCGCCTTGAGAGTAAGAATGTATAGTGATGATATCTCTCTAGAAAAAACACCTCTTTTCGATGGCTCTAATTGTGCATATTGGAAAACTAAAATGACTATTTATATTGAAAAATTAAAATGACTGTTTATTTGAAGGCCATGAGCCCGAATATACGAAGGATTGTGAGTGAGGGTTTCATCCTAGCTCTTGATCCAACACACCCTACTATCTTGAGGAGCGAAACTCCCACTACAATGATCAAGCAATGAATGCTCTCTTTGGAGCTTTGAACATAGATGAGTTCAATTGAGTGAACAATTTGAAAACCACTCATGAGATTTGGAGTACACTTTTGAAAATTCATTACGGCACATCCATGATCAAATGGGCTAAATTGCATAGACTCTGAATAAAATATGAAACATTCATAATGTTGCCACAAGAAAACATCAATGAGATGTACTCAAGGCTCAATAATATTGTGAATGAGCTCAAGTGCCTAGGCGCTACAATAACTGATGTTGATATTGTTCGCAACATTGTTAGGGCATTATCGGAGAAATAAGAGACATTGGTGATATAATTTCTTAACTCATCCGAGTTGCCGAGGATGACACCAACCAACCTCTTGGGCAACCTTATCACAAATGAGTTGTACAAAAAGGACAAAGAGGAGCTCTTGGAGTAATCCTCCTCTAAGAAGAACATTACCGCTTTCAAGACGAAAGCAAAATCAAGTGATGAGACAGAGGATGATGATGATTGTCAGACTCGGATTTTTCAATCCAAAATCTGCTGTGTCTTGACGCATTATTCCCTATATCAGTAGATAATGCACACAGATACATTGCTAGATCATTTCATACATCGCTGAATTCACATAAGGCCAAAATATTATTACATAACATAGTCGAAGTTAGGTCTTCAAAAGGGCGGAGTTCTTACAGTAGGGCCGCTCAGGCCAAATATTTACATTTCAAAAGAACAACAGTGGAAGCAGAACAAAGTAGGCCTATTAACCACAGGCAAAGACTGAGGGCAAAAGTGGTCTTACAAATATTACTAAAGTTCCAGCAATATTTGTATACAAGCCACACTACCTTAGTCTGCCTTGGCCTCCGCAAAGGCCCCGCTCGCACTTGGCGAGCTGCTCTCGCAAGGACTCCACCTCGATGTGACGTGCGAGCAGGCGCTCCCGAAGTGCGGTGATCTCCTCCTGCGCCACCACGTGGGCTTTACCCATGGCCCAAGTGAGGTCCACCTGATGCGTAAGCATCGGGTCGTCCTCCAACTCAGTCACCCGGGTCCCGTCGTACCTGGCGTGCTCTGTCCGAAGTGGGTGGTAGCTGAAAGGAGACTCTAATACCAGGGTCGAGTGGATGTCGTAGAGTTGGACCGCGGCCAAACGGGCAGCGTCCTGTAGAGCTGCCGCCACCAAACTACTCCAGTGGGTGGTCTGAAAAACGTGAGACATGTCTCCCTCGCGCCGGGGGTAGATGAAGATCTTCACTAACCAGGACTCGTCTCCTCCTGTCCTGATCCTCCGACCGCGGTAGATGGGCGCGTCGTCCTAGCCCAAGTAGTGGAGTAGTTTACGAAGTATGTTCGCAAACTCTCCCTGACGCACTCCGTGAGCGAAGAAGTCCTAGTGTTCTGCGTCTGCAGCTCCTGCCATCTGTAATTAGATAGTAATTTTCAAAATATCAACTGAAATGTAGAATAGAGTAGAACTAGGAAGGATGCGAGAAGAACTATTATGCTACATTTTTAAGAAATTCCTTTTTATACATTTTATAACATCCGCAGTCCTAAGTACTAACGACCACCTAAGGTTTTTACCCTACAGTCGTATGCTCTGATACCAGCTCTGTCAGACTCGGATTTTTCAATCCAGAATCTGTTGTGTCTTGCCGCATTATTCCACGGATCGAGAGATAATGCACAGATACATTGCTAGATCATTTCATACATCGTTGAATTCACATAAGGCCATAATATTATTACATAACATAGTCGAAGTTAGGCCTTCAAAAGGGCGGAGTTCTTACAAGAGGGGCCTCAGCCAAATGTTTACATTTCAAAAGTACAACAATGGAAGCGAACAAAGTAGGCCTATTAACCACAGGCAAAGACTGAGGGCAAAAGTGGTCATACAAATACTACTAAAGTTCCAGCAATATTTGTATGCAAGCCACACCTTAGTCTAGTTGCATAAGGTTCTAAGCGTGAAATATTCGTCCTAAGTCTCGACGTTATCTCCTCCATCCGCAACAGGTGCTTCCTCGTAGGCATAGTGATCTTGAGCTCCTGAATCTGGGTGTTGGTAATGCGAGTGTGAGCACACTAACCACCGTGCTCAGCGAGTCAATACACCATGTTTGCTGGAATATGCTTTTTTTAGAATTACAATACTTAAAAGTTCCCTAAGACCTAGCCTTTTTGGACTTTAAACATGATGTTCATAACATATACATTTATTTTCAACAAGTCAGAGACCATCCACCATTACATGGTCTCTGCATACCATGCCTTCAGCGTTATAGCCGCTTACATTACCACTGGGACGACACCCAGGACAACTCAAATAAGGGACTTTCTCTGCCCTCCACTTTATCCCATTCCATCCATCAAGAATTTTTGAAATAGAACTATATCTAGTCAGATTCCCATGTCCACCCATGACCGTGGGCACAGCTATTCGAATAGTTCTTACTCTGCAGAGTTTGTACACTTTACCCACAAGAGATGAATCTGCTCGTTGCCCCACATGGTTCCTTAGCCATGCAGTTAAGTAGACTATCACATGACTGTTACAATGCTTATCCCTACTTGTGGTTACGCCCGCTAAGGTTTATCTTCTGTAGGATGCAACCATCCCTCGAGAAGGGTCCCTCGTGAGCCATCACGGGCAAAGGCGGGGATGAGACCATCCATCCCTTTGCTCGTGTTCACACCTTCACGTAACCACACTAGAACTACGCAAATTATTTAGCCCTGCCTACACTTTGCCAGCATGTGGTTGTACTATTGTACCTTGGGAGGTCATCACAAGATTCAGTCCTTAATGGTTATCTGGGTGGGTCTACCACAATCCCCTTTGTGCTATCACGGCACCATTCATACATTCACACACCCTCGGACCATCCGCCCGGATAGTTAAGCATGTGGGGTTCTTTTAGAACGCAAAATACTTACACCAACATAAACCAGTCATCTTCACAATGACTGCCCAAAATGCTTTCTCAAGTTGGTAAATGATGCTTGGGGTGTTCTCACACCCATAATTACCTATACAATTCTAGGCATGGCACTTTACTTACGAACTTATTTTCAAAAGGGGTAGTATTATTATTATTTTTGCTAGGGTGACAAGGATCACATAAACAAGTCTACAAAAAGGAAGTGTAATATTAATCAAAGAAAGCATGGGTATATAACTAGAATCTAAACTTAACATGTACTGCAATATAAATATCAGCATGCAATTTTAATAAGTTAAATCAAAGTAATTTACTGAAAATGTAGGCTCAATATGATCAAAGCATTGACTCGCCTTGGTTGTAAATGTTGGGATTCTGTGTGTTGGGGCCTACAGCTGCAGCTTCCTCTTCCTGGGCTTCGAATGCTAATTTTTACGTCGCGAAAATTTGGATAAAAATCAGTACAACAATCAAAATAACACAACAAAATTCAAACAAGTTTCAACAACATTGGTTCTGGTTCCATTGGGTAGCTCTTGAATTTAGATGAATTTAGAAATTGGTTTCATTTAATTTGGAGTTAAAATAAATAAGTTATGCCCATTTGAATACTTTCGGTTCAATTAAATCCGGAAAATTATAAAATCTGACATGTGGGACCCATCGTCGGTGACCGCGATGCTTGCAGACGCCGACACGTGGGGCCCGGCGGCAAGGCTCACTCCGCCCCTTACCCCACGACGGGCGGGTTGTTGTCGGCGGTCGTCGTGTCTGTGATCACTAACAAAGGGGCCCACCGTCGGCATGGAATTTAAAAGAAAGGCTCGACCTCGGCGCTGCGTGAGCGGGGGCTCAAACGCGCGCCGAGGGAGCCGAGGGAGCTCGGACGCGGCTGGCCACAGTTGGGACACGCCGAGGTGTTGGGCGGCGGCAAGGCAGCGGCGACCACAGGCGGCAGATGTGCGGCATGATCCGGGCGGCGTTAAGTTCTCTCCGTCGCGGGATTTGCGCGCATGTCGCACGGGCGGGTCGGGGCACCGGAGGGAAGGGGGTCCGGGCGGGCGAGAGAGAGAGGAGAAGAAAGAAGAGGGGTCCGCCGGTCGGAGGAGGAGGGGGCGAGGAGGCGGCGGGGAAGGGGGGGTGGGCGGTTGGCTGGTGGCTCCCGTTTTCTTTTCTTTTCTTTTCTTTTCGTTTTATTTTTATTTATTTGTGGTGCATTTATTTTGTGTAAAAAAAATTATATGTGCAAAAATTTTTCATATGGATATTTATATTCTTCGGCCAAGTATTTATGTAATATTTGTGCCCAATTTATATCCACCTTACACTTTGTCAAATATTTATATCTAATACTTTTGCCTTTTATGGATCATCTTTTCATATTCGGATTTAAAACTAGAACCCTCTATTAATTAAACAGGTGTATTCCCTCCTGAACATTTTAATATTTGGAGCCTTAACCAGATTTTCCAGAAAACGTTTTCAAAAGTCCAAACTCAAAATAATGCATTGGAGAATAATTCACAACATTTTACACTACAGTTCCTTTGATTTTTCAGGATGTTACAATGATCTCTGAAGAGAAGATGGCTCTCCTTGTGAGAAGAGTGAAGAAATCCATGAAGAGGCACTCAAACCGAAGCGCTAGCTACGACAGGATCAAGTAGAGGCAATCCTCTAGCAACAAGCGTTATAACAACATTCGTTGTTTTGAGTGCGATGAGAAGGGACATATTGCCTCTTATTGCCCTACCAAAAGGATGACAAGAGCAAGTCATCCAATAAGGAGTACAACAGTAAGAAGAAGCTTTTCAATAAGCTTCATAAGGATAGCAAGGATAAGGCTCATATTGGAGAATAAATCTCCAATGAAGAGTACTCTGACTCCAAATCCGATGATGATGGGTCCTCTAAGAAGAGGGGATTTGTCAAGATCGTCATCATCGAGGCTCCATCACTATTCTCTACTCCGCTTGCCCCATGGCAAAAGGAGAGAAGGTAAAAGCAAATGATGACAATGAACCTTCATATGATGAATTGATTTACATACTTGAAGACATGAATGAGTACCTTAGAAAGGAGTAGTCAAAATTCAAGGCCTTGAAGAGAGAATTTCTCTCTCTAAAAGATTCTTATGAGGAGCTAAAGGAATCTTATGATTTACTCCTTCTCAAGGACCCCACCAAGTCTCATACTAATGTGGGCATTACTTGTAATATTCTTGATGACTTGCCTAGTTTAGACATTACTCCTTGCATTATTTCTAAAACTAGTGCTTCCACTTCTTGTGATGACTTGGTAGCCATGTCATGTTCTTCAAAAGTAATCTAGCTCTTGTATGGCTAATTCATGTGATTCTAGACTTGTGGTTGAAAATAATGAGCTCAAGGAATAAGTCAACAAGGTAAGTAAGAGCTTGAGAGATGCTTCAAGGGTAAGGTAACCCTTGACAAGATATTAAGTGAGCAACAATGCTCATACAATAAGAAATGGCTTGGGTTTATTCGCAAGAAAGGAAAGAAGCCAATTTATAAGCTCACAAGGTTTGTGAAAGAAAATGACAAATATTGCAATAACTGTCGTGGTATGAGACACATGCTAAATTCTTGTCCCATCGGTAAGACTCTCTTCATTGGCATTTTGATACTTGATATATGCTTAGGAAATCTTAAGATGGTGGAGTAATTGCTAAATTTATTGGTACATCTATACTTGACGCTAGAAAGATGTCATTTTGGTGCCCAAAGCTTTGGTTACTAACATCCAAGGAACCAAACAAATTTAGGTAACTAAAGAACTTAATCTTCTTTTGTAGGTAAACTACAAACCTGGTGGAAGGCATTGGGTGCTTGATAGGGGGTGCACTCAACACATGACCGGAGACCGGAAGATGTTCACCGCATTTGAAGTTGGAAGTGGAGGTAATGACAAAATCACTTTTGGTGACAATAGCAAAACAAAGATAATTGGATTGGATAAAATTGCTATCTCAAATGACCTTTCCATTTCTAATATATTGCTTGTAGAAACATTAAATTTTCATTTCTTATTCGTTACTCGATTGTGTGATTTTGGCCTTATTTGCACTTTTTCTAAAGAGGGTGTTGTTATTTCAAAAGAAAAGGAAAGTGAGTTGGTTTTCAAAGGCTTTCGATTTGGCAATCTCTAATTGGTAGATTTCTCTTCGAATGAATCTTGTTTAAAAACTTACTTAATTGCAAAAAATCTTTGGGTTGGTTTTGGCATAAAAGGCTAGCTTATGTAGGGATGATTCATCTCAAAAAACTTGTCAAATATGACTTGGTTGTGGGCTTAAAAGGTGTGAAGTTTAAGAAGAATAAGATATGTAGTGCTTACTAAGCCAAGAGCATGTAGCTAATTCTCATCCACCCAAAAGTACCATGTCCACTTCTAGACCATTAGAGCTCTTACATATGAATTTGCTTAGGCAACAACCTATAAGAGCATTAGGGACAATAATTATTGTTTAGTTATTGTGGATGATTACTCAAGGTACACTTGGGTTTTCTTTCTACATGACAAAGTCAAAGCCTCTCGTTTTTAAAAGTTTTACTAAAAAAGGCCCAAAATGAATTTGATTTTAAATTAAAGAAAATCCGTAATGATAATGATTTTGAATTCAAGAATACTAAAATTAAATATATTTGTGATAAACTTGGAATAAAGTATGAATTTTCCACAACCTACATTATGGAGCAAAATGAGGTTGTTGAGAGGAAAAATCGAATAATAATTGAAATGGCAAGGACGATACTTGATGAGTATAATACTTCTGATAATCTTTGGGTGAAACCAATCAATATCGCTTTTCATGCCATAAATCATCTTTATTTGCATTAGCTTTTAGAAAAGATTTCTTATGAGCTTCTCATTGGATGAAAACCGAACATCTCCTATTGTTATGTTTTGGTTGCAAGTGTTATATTTTAAGGAAATATGTTCATCTTACAAAATTTCGAAGTTGTTGTGATGTTAGTTTTCTCTTTGGTTATTCTTCTTATAGCAAGGCATACCATGTCTTCAACAAAACCTCTGGTTTAGTTGAGGAAACATGTGATGTCAATTTGATGAGGCTAACAGCTCTCAAGAAAAGCAAAAGAATTTAGATGATGTAGGTGATAAAGGCTTGAGGCAAGCTATGAAAAATATGCAAGTTGAAGACATCAAGCCAAAAAAAGACTCAAATGATCCATCTTCATCCACCCAAATTGAACTTTTACTTCTACTACAACAAACCAAATTTAAACTAAAGAAGTAGAAGACAAGTAAGATGATCAACCGTCAAACATACCCCGAGGATTCATATACAATTTCCAAGGATTATCCAATTGACTAAATCTTAGGTGTCATCAGTAAGGGTATCTAAATTCGATCTCGTGTCGCTTCATATTGTGAACATTACTTTTTTGTTTCCTCTTTTGAGCCTAAACATGTAGACAAAGCACTTGAAGATCCGGATTAGGTGAATTCAATGCATGAAGAATTAAATAACTTAGCGTATGTTTCGATATAAAACTATTTCAAATAGATGTGAAAAGTGCATTTCTTAATGGTAGAATTGCCAAACTTACCTTTGTTGAGCAACCACCTAGTTTTGAGGATCCTAAGAAAATAAACCATGTGTATAAATTCTCCAAGACGCTATATAGTCTCAAACAAGCTCTTATAGCATGGTATTAGCGCCTTAGAGATTTTTTACTCTCAAAAGGATTCAAAATTGGAAAGATTGATACAATCTTGTTCACTAAAGTTATGGATGATGATTTATTTGTTTGTTAAATATATGTTGATGATATCATTTTTGGGTCTACTAACTAAGATTTTGGCAAAGAGTTTGGTGTGATGATGTCTAGGGAATTTAAGATATTATGATCAAAGAACTTAGCTATTTTCTTAGACTCCAAATCAAGCAACTTAAAGATATAACATTCATGAGCTAAACCAAATACGTGAAGGACTTATTTGACAAATTTGGCACGGAGGACGCAAAACCCATCAAAACTCCCATGGCTACCAACGATCACCCCAACCTTAATGAGGGAGGTAAACCGATTGATTTAAAGTTTTATAGATCTATGATCGGTAGTTTGCTTTATCTCACCACATCTAGGACTAATATTCTGTTTAGTGTTTGCATGTGTGCACATTTTTAAGTTCCTCCAAAACGTGCTATTTAGTGGCTATTCAAAGAATTCTTAGATACTTAAAGCACTCATCTAATATTGACTTATGGTATCCCAAAAGTGCTAAATTTGATTTAATTGGATATTCCGATTTTGATTGTGCGGGTTGCAAAGTAGATAGAAAAAACACTTTCAGTAGTTGTCAACTATTAGGAAGATCTTTAGTTTTATTGTCCCCCAAGAAATAAAATTTTGTTGCCCTACGCCGAAGCAGAGTATCATTACTACAAAAAGGCTTATATTAGACGCGTCATCACAGACGGTTGACCTAAACCATCTATGTTAAATGCAATCACGGACGGTTTAGGTTTAGAGACCGTCTGTATTTCTGTCAACGCTAAAAACCATCTATGAAGAGATAATATTACAGATAGTTTATAGTGAGAACCCTTTGTGAAGTATCACAAACCGTTCTTACCAAGAACAGTTTTTTGTTTAAACCGTCTGTGATACGTCACAGATGGTTTGTATTACAAACCATCTGTGATAATAAAATTATCAAAGATGGTTTGTGTTAAAAATCGTCTGTGATATGTTTTCCGCCTCGCAATCTGCTAAAATTTCATAATCTCCTGCCTAAGTTCGAGTAGGATTTCGTTTCAAGACACCTTTAGTAAAATGGGCATAGCTTTTGCATATGTTGTCCGTTTTCAACGTTCTTGTACTTGTTGGAAAGCAAACAATGAGTCCGATCCAAAAAATAACCTGATCATGCTAGTCACCCCCTAAGATCCCCAAAATCAGCCATCTTTACCCTCAAATTTACGTCACAAGTTTTCGATTTCTGTTTTTGCCAAGATTTTTGATCTTTTGTTCGGAATTCGGGGTTTGCCTCAACTGCAAAGTGGTAGATCTCGTCGAAACATTTTAAACGCGTATATATAATCCATATAGAACTTTACTACTTTATCTTTTGAGACTAGCTATTTACATTGCACCGATGTATATATTGTCTTTGTGCTCTAAGTCACAGACGGTTGGTA
The DNA here is from genome assembly GCA_036346245.1 of Bonia amplexicaulis. Lineage (NCBI taxonomy): Eukaryota > Viridiplantae > Streptophyta > Magnoliopsida > Poales > Poaceae > Bonia > Bonia amplexicaulis. The sequence goes on from CM070757.1 coordinate 9,489,259, forward strand.
TATAGAACCGTCTGTGATACTCACACATCATAGATGGTTCTAGCTACGAACCTTCTATGTTGGGAGAGTATCAGATGGTTCTAGCTACGAACCTTCTATGTTGGGAGAGTATCATAGACGATATGTATATAGAACCGTTTGTGATAAAATGATCGATGGGCCCGTCGATCCTCCCCAACTCATTCCCAACCAATAGAAACCCACCAAACCCACTCCATGGATCGTAACTCCACCTCTCACTCTATAAATACTCACCTAAACACATCCTCTACCTACCGTTGTTCAAAAATCTCTCTAGACTCTTCCTCATCGTCCTCCTCCTCGACCCTGGCCCAGATGGCCCTTACGCAGTAGATGCCGATGGCTACCAAGACGGTGCTCAAGTCGGCGTCGACGATGGTGGGCATCAAGGACATCTAGCTAGCATGTTGCATTAGGGGTGAGAAGGCCTAGGCATCAGCTCATCGATGTAGTTCAGCTTCTACTGTCTACTCGGATCTCTACTTCTATATTCTTGTCATGTTTAAGAGTTGGATTTATAGGATTAGGAGATGTGCTCTTGCTATGTTCTTATTATGTTGGATGGGTAACCAACTCATTATCTTGTTATGTTGTATTGGTGGATTCTAATTGTAATGGAAATGGAATGTATTGTTGTGTTTGCTGCTGTATTTGCTTGTTTTCAAATGGCATAGCTAGCATTTTTCAGGCTAGCTGGCCAAAAATAGAAAAAAAAAATTAGGTATGGAATTAACTATCACAGACGGCTTATGATATAAACTGTCTACGAAGGAATTTCACAAACTACTCAAACAAAAAACCGTCTATGATTCTCGTACATCACAGACGATTCTATCTACTAACTGTCTGCGATGGAAAAGTGTCACCGACGGTTCTATATACCAACCATCTGTGATACTCGCCCATCACAGACGGTTGGTAGCTAGAACTGTCTGTGATGTTTGAGTACCACAGACAGTTTTTAGTTCGAGCCTCTATGATAGTATTCTTTATAGACGGTTCTAGTTACAAACCGTCTGTGTTGTATTTATCATAGATGGCTCATAAACCATCAGTGATAACCTTCGATTATCACTGACCCATAAATTCAAATAGTTCGAAAATCGTATGTGATAGCAATTCCGAATCGTCTATGATGATCATTTTTGTAGTAGTGTATGTCTCTACTGGTAAATGTTGTGCTCAATTATTATGGATGAGGCAAATATTGATGAATTATAAAATTGAATTTACAGGCATGCCTTTTTGTGTGATAATGATAGTGCTATGAAGATAGCCAATAACCCGGTCCAACATTCTAAAACCAAACATATATATATCCGTCACTATTTCCTAAGAGATCATGTGACCAAGGGTGACATCGTTATTAGCCACATACGGACCGATAACCAATTAATGGATATCTTCACCAAACCACTAGATAAGAGCCACTTTTATAAATTGAGGAATGAGTTAAATGTCATAAATTCTTCTAGTGTTACTTGAACATACGCCCCATATATTCTCTCATTTAAAGTTTTTCAGGTTCTTGCGAAGAACTTCTATTAAAACCTTTTTTCAAAATCTCAAAAATCTTCAATTTGATAAAAACTATGTTGTTTGGAGTTTTTAGTGTGCATCTTATGCATAATGATCCTAAAATTATTATGTGAGTGCTATATTAAGGATCATCTGCATCCCTATCATGTCCCTGCTTTCTTAGGAAAATCGGTACTCTGCGGTTATACCGTAGGCAAGATTGTCAGAATCGTGATCCTGAATTGGTTGGAGACACTCTGGTAGGATCGTATTCTAGGATCGAATCGTAGAATCTAATATCCTACGATTCCACAAAAAATATTTTTTTCTAATTTACCGTGTATTCCAAGAGTGATATGAGTGTTTATTTGGTCATTTGGCATCTAATTTGATTAATAAATGTATCTTATTTATGACTAGAATCATGATTTAAATTCTATATCATTGAGAGCTACGACTAGAAGAGTGATGTGATGAATATTGCCATAATCTGACCATTTTACATAAAAAAGTAAAATACATAGATAATCAAATTAATTTTATTATTCCAAACCTCTAAATCTTAATGTCTAAACTATTAACTACTTAGTACTAACATACAACTTGAATTGAGAGATTGGACAAGCAAACACCTAAGTCTTTCATAATCTTGGATGATGTATGATTCTACATGATCTTACCATGATTCTACTATGATTCTACACGACTCTACCAGGTATGACTTAAGATATGATTTGAGTCAGATTGGTTTCGTGGGATCGTAGAATCGTACGATTCTATGATTCGAATCACGATTTAACAACCTTGACTGACGGTATTCCTACCGTAGTACTACTGCTCATAGCTGGTGGTCCCAGAAATGATTGTAGTCAACTCCTTATCCTTTCTAACCTCCTCTCCTTTGGTTCAACCAATCATTTTGTCTTAGAACCAATGAAGCAACTCTTTATCTATTCCCTCTTGTCACCTCAAAATCTCCAATCCTCAAATCTTCAAGGGAATCAAGGTCAACTTCAAATCTCCTGCCAAAATCAAGTTGTTGGCATCTTCCCTCCTCCACTCCACTAGGTAAACCCTTTGGAATCACTCTTTCCCCCTTTTTTGTATCCATTCCACATTTCTATAGTTTTAATAAAATATGCATGAAAAAGCCAAGATCCTATGGGCAAAATAGTTGAATCTTGTATTTGGTGATCTTTCATGTCTTTTTCATGAACTAATCCATGCCAAATATAGGTTGAACTCAAAATTGATCAAATGCCCTAAGAGTACCCAGTGGGTGTAGTACTATCGTTCTCCGATAGTACCGACATGCTAAGAGTAGTACTACCACCCCTGTAGAAAAGTTCAGAATTTTTATGCATAATTACTTATGTCCTATCATCTCTTGTCCTAATTGTCTCTTATCTTTGATCTAGTGATCTTGATAAGGACAAAATGATCTGCTCGCAAGAATATGTCTCACAAGGGAGAACATGTGGAGCGTTACAGTCCACAAGCACATCCATCCTCTTCTCGCTGCAAGGCCGCATCATGCAAGTTAGCATCTAAGAGGGTGGCCCCTGTGCCTCAAGAAGACAATGATCCAGAGATTGCCGCCTTTCTACAAGAAATGAGAGCCCGTGATGGAGGGCAATCTTTAAGACAAGAACAAGCAAGTGAGGAGCATGTTGAAGAAAGCAAGGAAAGTGATGAGGATGTGGAAGATGAAAGCTTTTCTCAAGGCAATGATGACAACAACGATGACGATGAGGATGACGACGTTGACATGTCCGATGCTGAAGAGCCAAGGTTCAACCTCATGAAGATTTCAAACAACAAGTATGCACAACTTCGTCATCCGAATCAATTCGAGAAACCAGCAAGCTCAATGGATCCCCAGTTTCACACTAAAAATTGGTACTACTGCAGCTGAGATATGGTACTACCGCAAAATCGGTACTAACGCAAAATCGGTACTACCAAGGCATGAGAGTGCGGTACTACCAAAATTTGATTTAATGGCTAGTTTATGTGCATTTAATGAATCTTAAGTAGTAGTTGAACAAATGTGGCATGAAAGAAGTATTCAGGCAAATCTACAACCACCATAAATAATTTACGGATCATAAGTATGTAGATTGAAGACTTTTGAACACTCTTGAGTGATTTGGTGGAGCATACAACCTCTTTCATGGAACGGGTCTTCAAGACATTGTGGCATCAAAATATGATTATTAAGAAAACATCATTCACCAATTCTACAACACTGTCTATGTCTCATATGACTTTGATTATATGGTATGGATGACCGCGAATCAAAAGTATGAAGCTTCAAATGTAGATTTTGAACAAGAATTTGGAACTTATTTAAGCCAATATGAAAAAGTGTATTCCTGTAAAGCACTCCAACCCTAGCATGATGTGAATTTTATGACGCCAACATAAGGTACACCCTTGGGAAGCTAGGGGGACTTCTTCCTCTTCCAAGTTTGATCAATCGGATAATCAACCATACCTTCTTCCCGAAGAGTGAAAACTTCGATGCAATTCATGGTTATGCATGGAAGATAATTGACTACATCATGAAAGGAAAGAAATTTAATGTAGTTGATTTAATCATAAGAGAAATTGCATCATCGAAGAATGATAAGGTGAAACGTATCTACTACGCTTCCTATATTATAGCCCTCATTATGAGGAGGACGGGCTTCCTAGGGGCTAGGTTGTCAGTGCATAAGTCGTACAAGCCCCATGAAGGCCCTGTAGTGCCAACAGCCACTCCTCCGTGAGCACAAGTTGAAGAAAAGCACATTCAAGAACATCCTCCTCGGCAAGCTCAAGAACAAGTTCAAGCATCTGATCCGTGCATCTTCTCAAATTAATCTCACTCTCATTGAGATTCAGGATGCTCAACATGAGACTAACTACCAATTGACATTCTTGTCTCAGTGTGTGAGTACACTTGAGCATCCTCCTTCGACGTCCTCACAGCTGCCGTAGCCATCATCGCCTCTTCACTATCACCATCGCTTGTTGTGACCTTCCCCCAACTAGTGAGTTTTAGTACTTGATGCCAAATGGGGAGAGATGAAGAGAAGGAAGATAGAGAGGAGGAAGATGAAGTCAAGATGAGAAAGAACTCATCAAGCAACCTTGCAACTATCTATTATATAGCTATTTAGTAATTGGTTGTATGAACTTTATATGTTGAACTTCTAATAGTTGCTATGCTACCTTGCTATGTGTTTGCCAGTTATGCTACCTTGTTGCGTATGCTATATTACTCATGTTCTGCAATGTCACATTAAAATGTTTATCTCCCTTGTGCTCATATTGAATATCTTGTTTATTTACTTGAAATGCTTGCTAAAGATCAACAAATAAAGGAAACTCAAATTTTTAAAAACTTCACAAATGTGCATGAAAATCACTTCAAGAGTCTATATGCACATATTTAGAGGGAGTTTTGTTTATTTATTGTTGACTTTTAGAGCAACTAATTCTTTATCTCTTTTGATCTCATATCAAGAATTATTTGCCAATCAAAAGTCAAAATCTAAAATATGCAACTTGTTCTTGAACTAGATGTATATTCAAAACTTTCAATTCATTCATATTGTTTATGATGTCATTAATTACCCGAAAGGAGGAGATTGAAGCATCTAGGCCATGAAATTTTTTTTGGCAACTAATGGTGGTAATGTTTAAGGGACTAACATGGTTGATAAGATGATTAAAAGGTTTAGTCCTGTATTTTGATGACGTTATGAAAAAGCATGCAAAGATGACCAAGGATTGACATGGATCAAGATATAGTTCAAGGCAAAGGTATATTGTAGACTAAGGATCTCTTTATAGCTTTTGCCGATTTGGTGTTTGGTAGAAAAGACCAGATTGTTAGAATAGATGTCGTACTATAAAGTGTAGCCATAGCTAGTAGTTTGAAGTTAATCATGTGCCGTCTTGATTAATTATGATTCATGCATGTATTTGGAACTTCATTTTAGAACCCTATCTGAATTTCTTTTAGAGATGGTATAACCATAGGTGTATCAGCGGTAGTACCACCAAAACAGTACTACGGTCATTACATGCCGATAGCTTATTTACAGAGTGGTGCATTCCTGTTTTTTCCTTGGAACGATACTGCCACATTTGTTGACCAATAGTACCACAGTGGTATGACCGCACCTGGTGTTCGGTACTACCGGAGTGCGGTATGACCGCGCTTTAATTGTTGGTAGCTAATTTCCAAAGATGTGCATTTTTTGAGTATTTTCTCTCTTCTAAAAATTGGTACTACTGCAGCTGAGATATGGTACTACCGCAAAATCGATTTCTCGCAAAATCGGTACTACCGAGGCATGAGAGTGCGGTACTACCAAAATTTGATTTAATGGCTAGTTTATGTGCATTTAATGAATCTTAAGTAGTAGTTGAACAATAAGTGTGGTAGTACCGGCCATTACATGGCGGTAGTACCGTATCCTCTCATTTTTTTGGGGATTTTGACCCCACAGCTATCTTGGTGGGTGGAGGCTACAATATCTCCCTATCAGTAGCAAGCAAGAACACTTGGACCTCATTGAATACATTTAAGCTCGTGCCACTCTCTCTCCAACACATTTTTTCTCATGTGCTCATTTTGAGGTTATGGAGAGCATTCAAGTGTATTGCATCATCTTGTTCATCATTGTGGCATTTGAAAACCTTAAAACAAGCATCATTGGTCTATTACCCTTGGTGGTCACTGACACCTAGATAACTTGGAGGAATTTGCGTGGTAATATCTTCAAAGAAGGTTATGAAGAGATCCGTCACAGTTATGAAAGGTCAGAGCTCACCTCCCATAGTGGAAATGAGCTACCATAGTGGATTAAGAAAAGACTCAAGATTGCGCAAGAAGTCGGCTTGATTAGTTCAAGTTCCCTCAATATGGATTAGGGGAGATCGGTAAGTCTTCGAGACCACGGAAAAACATCATGTATCATCTTTGTGGTTTATCTCTCTTACCTTTATATTCTACATGTACATTTCTAGCATTTGATTTATTAACTTGTATATCTAGAATTATATGTTGCCTAGACATAGATTTGATGTGCAACAGCAAGACATAGATGATTTAGACCTTGACTTGTTTAAAACTTTTTTAGTTAGTTCATATTTGTTATAAAATTGTGTTTGAGCAAAAAAAATTTAAAAAGCTTTCTTTTCACCCCTTCTAATCGATTATCCTTAATCCTACATCGCCATTTTTTTGTTCTTCTTCTCTTTCACCCGTAACGCTGTCCTCATGTTCCAATAATATTCATCATGGATCGTGTACCACCCGCCTGCAATACGCTCGCCCCCTTACCCACCTAAGCTTGCTCCACAGTCGCCTCCTAAGCAGCCAAGACCCATCCCTCGACACCCACATGGGCTCATCGATGTAGCAAGTGACGTGGGCAATCAAGAAGTCCATCATAGAACGTACGTGAACACAGTGTGGCTGGTGACGCAATGAGGCGGCTACGTGTGGGGAGAGAATGGGGCTTCCCTGTCCCCTTCTCCCTATTCTCCTCCCTATTCCCTCAATCTAAACCACTCATATCTCATCCAATGGCTAGTTTTTATATATTTTCATCATTTGCCCATCCATAATAAATAATAAAAATACAGAAAAAATAAAATTTATTTTTATTATAATTTTTACGAAAAAATAAAATTATAATTTTGTAAAAATATAATAAAAATAAATTTTATTTTTTCTGTATTTTATTATTTATTATGGATGGGCAAATGGTGAAAATATAAAAAAACTAGCCATTGGATGAGATATGAGTGGTTTAGATTGAGGGAATAGGGAGGAGAATAGGGAGAAAGGGATAGGAAAGCTCCATTTGTGGGGGAACGAGGAACATGGGTTACTTGGGCTGGCACCGCTGTAATCACTGCATGGCATGCCCATTCTTCTTCTCTCGACCACCTCTAGGTGTTAGTTGTATAACATAAATCCTCGTCTATTCTCTGATTTGATGGATTAGTAGTGGAAGAAATATGTTGTAATTTGATAAGTGCTATTATTCTTCACCTTTTGCAGCTGCCAGACGACCAGTCCTTCATGTGATCTGTGAAAGCATTTAGTTGTCACAGAATGCAGTGGGGATTTTTGTTCTTTGACCAATTGAAATGGTTGCTGCTTGATTTTTAGCACATTTGTTCTTGATTCTTGAAGAGATTTAGTGTACTAGAGTGCACCAGGAACAAGCATGCTCATATCGGAAGCTGAGATTGTTAGCAATTTTGATGGGCTCGTTGCGGATTGCTATGTGATACATGGTAGTCGTGTTCGTTCAGGTTTGATCGTGTCGAAAGTTAGTTCTTCAGCTCATTTCCTAGTCCAAGTTTTTTGTGTGTATGTTTATTGTCAAAAACTATTAATTTTTTCAAGTACATTGGCGACCAGAAGTGTTTGTTGTTCGGCGGCGGCCAAGGTGATCCGGGTTCTGGCCTCTTCTGTTCATTTTTGCAATGTCTTTTCAATCTTGGAAGTGAGTTTGTTAGAATAATTTGTTTAAAGAGATAAAGTTTAGTTTGTCAGTGCTAGTTTGTTTGAAAAACTAAAGAAGTGAGTTAGTTGGGGGAGTTTGTTTCAGATAATTTTTTTTCCGTAGTTTTGTTATGAGTTTAATTTTGAAGTAAAATTTGTTGGGACTTTGTTGTGGCGGCTCAAGGGGGACTGCGCGGAGCGTAGATGTGTCTTGTATCGGCACGGTGAGAACAGGTCGTGGGAGGCACGCAGTTCCTTGGGATAACGGCGGCTCGAGGAATTGAGTGGGAGGAAATGGCACGAACAAAGCCGATGCGAGCAGGAATTTTTCTGTACGGATAATTTATTTTTATTCAAAATTATAAAAATATATCTATAAAAAATTTACAAAAATAGGCTCCAGTCGTCTAATGGTTAGGCGATTGGAGCCTTCCGCCCAACCCAGCAGCGACACAATACCTGTCGCCCTACCTTGGAGCGACTGCATCTGCAGTCGCCCTATCATTGGGCGATTTTCATGCAATCGCCCAATGGGGCGGCGACTAGATACGTTCTCCCGTGAATATTTTAGATTTTATCAATTTTGTAGTTTTAAACTGGTAAAAGTTCTGCTAAAGGTGTAATAAAAGCCTATGTTCATTGTATGTTGTAGGTGCGTAAATCATTTTCCAAAAAAAAATTTACGAACGATTGACCGTAAAACAATTGATACATACGGCAGTAAGTGATATTTTGATGCGTACTATTCGGATGTCGTAGGTAATGAGTAAAAGTAAGTACGACACAGTACTAAAAAGTTCACACGGTAAATAAAGAATGTAAGCAGTACATGAAACAATGGTGTACAATCGAGGCCACCACGGCACCTACTGTCCCCATACCCATATCGGCCCTGCTTGGCTGTCCTCCATTGCAACGGTGACGACGCCCTCCGGCGTAAAACGATCAGGAGCATGTCGCCCTCTGTTGGTGAAGTCACCGCACTGTGTGTGCCCTCCGGTGCCGGGAGGGCACTCACATGAGAGAACCTCTCGTGCCGCCTCGGGAGGTGCAGACCAGGCACGGCCACCGACCCACTCGAGAAGCTTGGTCCACATCCTCCGGGCTCGCGGTGGGGCCATGTCGGGACTCGGACTCGAAATGACCTGCGAAAGTAATATCGTTAGTTTCAGATATAAAATATCTTACGGCAACACTAAAACGTTGGCGTAGTGCAAACCAGGCAGTCCAACGGGGTTGAGTCCCCAGGCCACGCGAGGTGTGCGTGTCCGAACCACTCCCAACTCAGCCGGCTCGTCCGTGCTCCCCGGTGCCAGCACACGACGGGAAGCGCGGTGTACGCGGTCCACGTGCTCGTCAATAGCGGGTACCGCCATCGAGTCACGACCATCACGAGCCATACCTACAAAAGAGTTCAAGTTACCTACAAAATAAGCGTGTCGTAACCTTCGCAATGAGCGTGCACGATTAATTTGTACCCTCAATATTCTTGATTTTTCTAATACGTATAAATTTCGACACTAAATTTTCTACATCTAAATTTGTAAACTAAATTTTCTATAATAATGCATCTAAAAAACTGAACAAAATTTTAACACTAAATTTTCTACACCCAAATTTCTATATCTATAATTTTTACTACCACTAATATTTCATACAAAATTACGTTAACTAAATTTTCTATACTAAAAATTGTATACTACAAATTTTCTATACTAAAAATGTGTACTACAAATTTTCTATACCAAAATACTATACCACTCCCGATCGCCACAGCTTGAATGATGGATTCTAATCGCCAATGGTGGGCGCGCAGTGTCATGCCCAACGGTTGGCGATTCACCTGTGTCGCCCACAGGTTGGGCGGCGCTCTAGTCCCCCAACTATTAGACAACTGGAGCCTATTTTTGTAAAAAAATTTCCGCTGGTATATTTCTGTATTTTTGAATAAAAAAGGATTATCCGTACAAACAATTCATGCGAGCGGTGGCTAGTTGGTGTAGCTCGTGGCAGCCACCGTGGGTAAGATTTAAGATGGAGGGCAAAAGGGAGAGGAAATGTGGGGCAAGAGTAGAGGTGTAAATGGGCGGATACACCTAGACAATTTGGAGGAATTTGCGTGGTAATATCTTCAAAGAAGGTTATGAAGAGATCCGTCATAGTTATGAAAGGCCAAAGCTCACCTCCCATAGTGGAAATGAGCTACCATAGTGGATTAAGAAAAGACTCAAGATTGCGCAAGAAGTCGGTTTGATTAGTTCAAGTTCCCTCAACATAGATTAGAGGAGATCGGTAAGTCTTCGAGACCACGAAAAACATCATGTATCATCTTTGTGGTTTATCTCTCTTACCTTTATATTCTACATGTACATTTCTAGCATTTTATTTATTAACTTGTATGGCTAGAATTATATATTGCCTAGACATAGATTTGATGTGTGACAGCAAGACATAGAGGATTTAGACCTTGACTTATGTAAAACTTTTTTAGTTAGTTCATATTTGCTATAAAATTGTGTTTGAGCCAAAAAAATTAAAAAGCTTTCTTTTCACCCCCTTCTAATGGATTATCCTTATCCTACGGCACCCCTCGCATCGCCATTTTTTTTGTTCCTCTTCTCTTTCACCCGTAACACTGCCCTCCCGTTCCAATAATCTTCATCACGGATCGCGTACCACCTGCCTGCAATACACTCGCCCCGTTACCCACCTGAGCTTGCTCCACAGTCGCCTCCTAAGCAGCCAAGACCATCCCTCGACACCCACATGGGCTCATCGATGCAGCAAGTGACGTGGGCAAACAAGAAGTCCATCATAGAACGTACATGAACACAGTGTGGCTGGTGACGCGGTGAGCGGTGGCTGTGTGGGGGAACGAGGAACATGGGTTACTTGGGCTGGCACCGCTGTAATCACTGCATGGCATGCCCATTCTTCTTCTGTCGACCACCTCTAGGTGTTAGTTGTATAACATAAATCCTCTTCTATTCTCTGATTTGATGGATTAGTAGTGGAAGAAATATGTTGTAATTGATAAGTGCTATTATTCTTCACCTTTTGCAGCTGCCAGACGACCAGTCCTTCATGTGACCTGTGAAAGCATATAGTTGTCACAGAAAGCAGTGGGGATTTTTGTTCTTTGACCAATTGAAATGGCTGCTGCTTGATTTTTAGCGCATTTGTTCTTGATTCTTGAAGAGATTTAGTGTATTAGAGTGCACCAGGAAGAAGCATGCTCATATCGGAAGCTGAGATTGCTAGCAATTTTGATGGGCTCGTTGCGGATTGCTATGTGATGCATGGTAGTCGTGTTCGTTCAGGTTTGATCGTGTCCAAAGTTAGTTCTTCAGTTCATTTCCCAGTCCAAGTTTTTTGTGTGTATGTTTATTGTCAAAAACTATTAATTTTTTCAAGTACATTGGCGACCAGAAGTGTTTGTTGTTCAGTGGCGGCCAAGGTGATCCGGGTTCTGGCCTCTTCTATTCATTTTTGCAATGTCCTTTAATCTTGGAAGTGAGTTTGTTAGAATAATTTGTTTAAAGAGATAAAGTTTAGTTTGTTAGTACCAGTTTGTTTGAAAAACTAAAGAAGTGAGTTAGTTGGGGGAGTTTGTTTCAGAAAGTTTTTTTTTTCGTAGTTTTGTTATGAGTTTAATTTTGAAGTAAAATTTGTTGGGACTTTGTTGTGGCGGCTCAAGGGGGAGTGCGCAGAGCGCAGATGTCTTGTTTCGGCCACGGTGAGAACAGGTCGTGGGGGGCACGCAGTTCCTTGGGGTAATGGCGGCTAGAGGAATCGACGAGGAGTGGGAGGAAATGGCACGAACAAAGCCGATGCGAGCGGTGGATAGTTGGTGCAGCTCGTGGCAGCCACCGTGGGTAAGATTTAAGATGGAGGGCAAAAGGGAGAGGAAATGTGGGGCAAGAGTAGAGGTGTAAATGGAGCGGATAATTTCTGTCTGACTAACCGACCGAAAACTCGCGGAGCGAATAAGAAAGAGCTAAATGAGTATCTAGCACTATCGTGTCTGACTCCGACAAGAAAATATAGAATAAGATACAGAATGAATGATATTCATCTGTATATATCTATATATCAAGTGATATGATAAAATCTATTGTGACATCACTTAGGAACAAGTTAACAAATAGGTGGATTGCCACATCTAAATAGACGGGGAATACTGAGTGCTATTCCTTCGATATCTCGGCGTTAGTCTCTCCGTATTTGCTCTGATTGCACTCTATTGTCTAATATCTTATGTAGGGATGCAAAAGAACCGGACAATTTTCATCCAACTGACTGTCCGAAAGTTTATAGAATGAATACATAATAGAGAAATGAGTATCAGGCATTATCTGTGTTCGGCTCTAACTCCAAGAAAAAAATATGAAATAGAATACAAAATGAGTCATATCCATCCGTATCCACTCCGATTACAAGAAGGAAGAATTGAGGGCATTTTGGTCTTTTAAAAAATATGCTTATCAGTGACAAAAAAAAACCATATTCCCCGTCTCCAATGGCACCACAGAAATTACCCTGAATTGTAAGACAGATCCCTATGCATGTGGTTTGGAGTTGTTACGTTGGCAGTGCTGTATTTATTATCTTAGCCAAAAGGGAAAGAAAGATTTTCTAACATATGTACGAAGTCTAGTCGAAGGCATTTTTACCGAAATCCTGTTATCGAAACTTGGCCGTGTCACCTAAATTTGACATGTATTTGGTCCGTTATCAAAATTTCGGCAAGATTTTGTTGCCTAATCATAGGAAAACTAATTAGTGGTATAAATTTTAGCATGGCAAGATTTTGTTGCTGAATCATAAGCAAACTAATTAGTGGTATAAATTTTAGCATAAACCAAACAGCCCATGCATGTATAATTGTATTGACGTACAAAAAACATACAACAGAACCCAAATGTTGCGTCATGGACTAATCGTGGATTAGCCGTCCGGTCGGTGTATGCGTGATGACTAGGGTCCTCGACTCGACTATGCCTGATGACTAGCATGCTCTACTCGAATGGAACGTCTAGTCGAATGACCGAACGACTAATCGATGACCAACAGCGACTAATCATGCATTACTAGGCGTGCGACTTGATAGACCAGTGTCTCTTTACCTTAGTATAACGAGCTCAATACCTCCCCACGAGGGCCACGACCGGCGGTAACAGCAGCGCAAGCGCCAAGGAGGCAGAGGAGCTACGGCGGCACATTCGTTTTCTTTAAAAAAATAATTTTAAATTAATTATTTAAAAATTTTGTGGAATTTAATTGGATTTTTTTCTTGAATTCATTTTATCCTTGAGGCCGTGGCTACTATTTATTTTCTTCTACCTTGCGTCCAGACCAATAGACTCAAACCTCCAACCAACCAAAGGTCTTTTTTTCCTCATCATCTTTACTTGAAAACTGCCTCAATTTAAGCTAGCAATCAATTCATCATCTTTCCTTTCCTTTTACTCGTCCGTTGAATACAGAGAAACGTTTGCATGGTGCTATGAATTTCATCGGTTTTTATTCTTTGCCCAAGCTATAAATTGGAGCACCGTGACCTTGTCGCCTTCCTTTTCATCTAGCCAAAACCTTCCTTCCTCAAGAGAAGTCCTCGAGGCAACGCCGAAGTTACTGACAACACAATCAGCTTCACTGCAAGGAGAATGACCTCACGACCGCTTCATCGTCCAAGACCGCCGCCGGAGCCTTTCCCCGCCAAAGCACTCCGTCGCCACCGTCTTCCGCCTCACCGTCGGGCAAATCCATCGCCGAAAGCCTTCACCACCGTTGCCCTTGCACTGCCGCCGCCAATCTACCTCCGGTAATGCAACCATACACTAAAACCTTCTCCGTGCCACCTCGTCTCTCGCCGATCAGATGGTTACGTCTCTCTGGCCGACTAGACAGTCCGAACGTCTCTTTGACCGATCGGATGGTCCGAACATCTCTCTATCCTTCAACCACCTCTGCTTTCAACCACGTTATATCCTTTGACCAATTCTATTTTCGACCACGTTATATCCTTCAACCACCTCTACTTTTGACCATGTTAGATACTTCGACCACCTCTGCTTTTGACCACGTTATATCCTTCGACCACCTCCGCTTTCGACCACGTTATATCCTTCGACCACCTCTATTTTCGACCACATTATATCCTTCGACCACCTCCGCTTTCGACCACGTTATATCTTTCGATCACCTTCGCTTTCGACCATGGTTGCTCACGACCACATCCACTTTCACCACGGCTGTTCTTCCGATCTTTGAGTACCGACCACCTTATAGCCTCCAACCTCTCCGACCACGTATAGTCTCTGACCTCCGACCACTCTATAGAGTTCTCGACCACCGACTACTTTGTGTAGCCTCCGACCCCTCCGACCTCTCCGACCATGTTATAACCTCCGACCGCCCCCAACCACTCTATAGCTTTCGATCGCTCCGAACATCTCCTCTTACCGATCGGACTGCTCCGGACGTCTTTTCCTACCATTGTTTTTACCACAAACCATCATCTGTAGATTTGACCACTTCGACCATGATAAACACTTCCAAAACCCCGTATTTCTTCATACTAGCTCTGTTTAAACCCGTTCAAACTTTTAAATTCATCTAAAATCATAAACATCCTTCTAGTATATATATGTTGTATTTTATGACTTTGTTTGTGTTTATTTATTTATTTGGATTTCTCATTTTGCACTAGAACCCGATATCACCGAAGAATTTTCCTATCCGCAGCAAGAAGGTCCAAACAACATGCAAGAAGGTAAGTCTCGTTTAATCATCTTGTACCTATGTTTTCAAAAATCACTTTGTTATTTTGAATTAAAATGTATTGCTATGTTTTATAAAATGATAACTTCGTCGTAAGGATATTAGTTAATCCAATAATTGTTATGCCCTCATTTGATGTTGAATTCCACGTACCTTTGTCACCCTAGGCTTCCCTTGTCTCAGTATTGAGATTATATTGATATTTGATAATTTTAGAACGAGTAGTAACTGCCTAGAAAAGCTATCTGGTCACTATAACCTCTGAAGAGTGTAAAACCATTCCAATAATCATACCTATGATCAAGGACAGGCGATGTGTGTTTTCACATGGTACATCTTTAGTTTTGGTTTCAAAGTAAAAGTTTTAAAAACTCAGGAGTGAATGGAACTCTCGGGAGTGTGTCCTAGATGATGGAGCCAGTGTGGGTAGATAGAACATGTAGTCTTTAACCTTGGCGATAAGAGCCTGTTTACTAGTGTTGGTGGTTGGAATCTTCACTAGAAAATTTATCTAGTTTCTGTTATTGTAATTAATTTGTTAAATTGATGCTTCTGAGAATATATATATAATGGTATTTGAAACATAATGCTGCTTTGTGCAAAAGAACCATATTATACTTCCTTTGTTAAGCCTTGCATCTATTGCATTTTTTCCAAGACTTGTGGAGTACTTTATGTACTCACATGCTACACTCAAAACAAATCCTAGAGGTTTATGAAGATCAAGGAGTTTACGACTACTATGCATGTGGATTCGATGAAGGCTTCCCAAATTACTAGGTTGTGCTTTCCCGAGTCAATTGCCTATAGCATATTGATAGGCCGTCGTTAGAGTTACTTTTGCTCTCGCTGTGTTTCGTGAGTTTGAGAGGTCTTGAAACCTCAGTTATAATAAAGTGGCCATAAGACATGTATTCTCTATTATTGTAATAAAGCGTTGTTGGTTATGTTCTCATCACTGTTTGACTGTGTGCACTAGTTTTGATCTGAAACTAGTACGGTAATATATAGAGGGTTTAGATTTGGAAATCCGGTCCCGACACAACGACAAGATGGGAGGCAAAGGAGCAAAGCGGGTCTTGCTTGTGAGACTTAGCCCATCCGACCCATCACTAATGACTGATGGGTAGGAGAGAGTAGCTGTTAGGTTTCATCCCCACCACATAACCGCTGCCCTGCCGCACGCAACTGTTGGCGATGGGGGCTCCTAATGGCGCTGCCTCTTTGTGCGCTTGCTACTGCCCCTTCTCACCTCTTCGTAGTCAGCAGCAGCAGGAGCACGAGAGGGAGCTGTGCAAGGCTGCCAACGGTGACGGGTGCTGTTGATAGGGTTATTAATGGCAATAGTTCCTTCGTCCTTGATTCTTGCCGCCGTCGGCAAGTGCCACCAACATCTCTAGGTTTCTTCCCCTCTCCTTCATATCTTTTCTTTCCAATCTCCTCCTCACACTCTGATTTGCTCTTGTGGCAATACCAGTAGCAAGTCATAGTAGCAGTAGAATGCAACAAATAATAGAAGCAGCTAGCATATAGTAATAGACTACTTAGCGAATAGTCCACGACTAGTCGACAAGTTGGTAGCAATAGCCTTGGACACATGTATCATTCAGACGACATGAGTTGTTTTAAGAACCGAGGAGGTAGTACAAGTTTGCACCCTTGATCAACACGTTCTCGCAGATACACGGCGGCACGGCCGCACGCGACGAGATGAGCGCAACAATCTCGTTGCTCCGGCATGCACCGCGACGCGCAATTTAGCAGTAGCCACATGAACCGGCTCAAATAATCGCGACCAACTTTCCGCGAGATTCCAGAGCTCTTTAGAAATCTCTAAATTTGGTGATTGATGGGCGTTCAAAACAGTGGGCAATGGATTGTGTGTATGCCCAACTAAGCAACAACCTTTCTTTCTTCATTGACTCTGAAAAAAAGCTTAATAATCCTTCACCGTGGCATTAAAATGTAACCGGGCTAGTGAGACAAGGATAATATGACAAGCGAACTAAATATGTATTTGTTAGTTCACGGTGCTTTACGGAGCCGGTAGCATAAGACAATTAGCAATGTGTACGTAAGAAATCTAGTCCAAACTATGGTGCAACTTGGGACAGTCAGTACACGGCAAACTGCCAAATATCAAAAGGGGAAAAGTATGGGGGTGAAGGTGAAAGAAAGCTAGTTTGGCTTTTGCCTCTTGCTACTGTACTTTGCTACGAGCAGTGTAGCACACGGTTCGAGCATCATCCAGCTGCTGAGATGTCCGGCAGAACTCCCCAGCTAATCACAAGTCTCAAAACCCAAATGATTCTGCATGCACTTGAAAAACGTCTCGACCATTTTTCGCCCCTTGGAACATAAACCTAGAACCGTAAAGGAGCCGAGTTGGAGTGAGCTGGGTAAGTACGAGCTCGAAACTGTGGGTTCGGCTCACTTTTGTGCGAGTTGGGTCATGTACGAGCTTGAAACGGTAGGTTGGGCTCACTTTTGTGTGAGCTGGGTCAGATACGAGTTTGAAACGGTGAGTTATGATTCTATAAATTAATTATAGTAGAAATTATATCGAGCTCAGTTATACTGATAAAAATCACATACAACTATTTCTTTTTCGTCCTATTTCTTACGAACAATTAGTATTCAAAAACTATAGACCAAAAGTCACAGCCATAATTTAAAAAATCCATCCGAGCTAAACTCAGCTCGAGCTCTGATTGAAGATCGAGCCTCGGAGCTCGAGCTCAGCTTAGCAAGGCTTCACAGTACGAAAAAGGGAACGCTAAAAATTCGTAAATTTGCGCCATACAGCGTTAGAATAGGAATGCTCACGTGATGTTCATCAAATAGGAGAAGTGATTTGCGTAACAACGAAAGCACATAGTCCCAGACTTGCAATCTCCTATTCCAATGAGAACTAATGGATCTGGAGACGAGCCAAACCCAATCAAAAGAAAAGAGATCGGAGCATACAAAACAAGTTAGAAAAAAGAAAATGTGGAAGAAATTAGAAGGCATATGAAGGCACGGAGCTGCTGTGGCGGTGATTAGGGTCACGGCGCCGATCTCGTTAAGTCCGCAAAGCCGTCGTCGAGGTCGATATTGACGGGGAGGCGGAAGGCAACCTCAGATTTTGGGACGCAGCTACGGTGGACATCGTGCGTGGCCGGTGTTGCAGGATGGGGTCGGGATGCATGTATAATGTTCAATATGGCTGTTTAGAGTTAATAAAGTATTACTCAAAAAATAAAAAGATTGTCCGTGGGAAAAATCTAAGTACAAATTGTTTCAACAAAAAATATCTCAAAATAATGTAAAAAATCATAAAATAATTAAGCAAAATACAATTTTAACGCTACGATCCTTCGTGCAATTTTAGAGACATTCATTTCATTATTTTTCTTAAAACCACCTTACTAACTTATTCAATATTTTATGCTAACCAATTTAAAAGTTCGAGAGAATTTCCTTTACTATGTTAATCTAACCAACACTATCTATAAAGATTTCAAATATGCAAACTTCTTTTCCGAAAGTTCTATGATCTACATTTCATAAAGCCACAATCATTTAATAAACTATTTGGGATTTACCGATTTGGGAATTAGGTGGGAGAATAGGAAACTGAACATAATTCACCTGAGAATAAGACCTCGCAGTAACGCCATGCATTTCACACCTTCTTGGTCGCCATGTCGCCACCTAACTCGCCACGTCACTTTGTTGCTCACCCTCATCTCCTCGCACCTTCACTTCACTCCTAGAGCACACACGTGGCCTTGATTTGAGAATTCATTTGCCTTCTCGCTAGTTCACCTTCACCGGCCACTACTATACACACGCTCTCCCTCTCCCTTTCCTTGGCCGCCACCGTGTGTGAACATTGTGGGCTTATGCCACTGCGGTATTGTCTCGTGCCTCCCATCTGGCCGATTCCCTCACCCTACACATGCGCGTTGCTGCCGCGTTGAGGTAGAGAGAGATGAGCCAATTAAGGTTAGGATTTGAGTGACCAGTTGGAGCCTTGGAGAATTTGAACTGTGGTGGGTCTAGTGAGCATAGAGGGAGCTCTAGTAGCTGAGAGGGAGGTGTGGGTTGGATTAGACTGATATATATATTTTGGTATAAATATATAGCATTTTGACTCAATTAAGAGTATATATGTGTAATATACCTAAGTATATACGGTATTTTTTTATAAAAATAATAGTTGTTCAGCTAAATACCTAGGGAACCGCCCCTAGGTGGAGGGCCTAAAGGTACGGTGACGGTGGATGGTGTAGCCAATGGGTTAGGGAGGAAGAGGCAACGCTAGATGGAGGCTTGAGGATTGCAGTAGTTAGAGGGATGCTTGGCCAGTTGGGCTTTGGCTTTGCCTTACATCGAGCTGCATATATCACTCCCTATGGAGCTATTCCAGCTTGGCTTTGTAGAGCTCGCTGGGTTTGAGCTCGGTTTGATTTTCACTTGAGCTAAGTTTAAATTAAGCCTAGATCAAACCGAACTCGATTGACTCAAACTAATTTTACAGCCTTACATAGACCTCAACATTGACTACAATCGAAACCATGTTGCACACAGTAACGAAAAATGCAAACTAGGCTCAAGTGGTAAAATAAAAACGTGTGCTAAAAGACACACTACCGTGTGCGTTTTTTTGTAATAAAAAAGAATAAAAGTTTGAAAATAAAGGGAGGGAGCTTAAATAGAGCCGTTAAATTTGTTGGTCTAAAGGAAAAATAGGAAATTTTAAACCATGCATGCAGTGGCGGATCTAGTATTTTCAAGTTGGGTGTTCAAATTGATAAAATATTGTTTAATGAAATTTCGGATTTGAGACTTGGAAATTGAGGATGCATCTGTGTTATGTTGTGCATCGTGCGTGGCTTGGGTTTGCCTTGTCACCTCGCCAATCCCACCGACTCGACGACCCGACCACCGCCAAGTGTAGAGTGTTGCCTCCTGCCAACCTAGCCTCCTGGACTCCTTGGCCGCCGTGTGCTAGTGCCTGTTGTGCTCCTATGGGCTGTTGTTGATTGCCTTTTCAATGCTCACTTGTTGCGTGCTACCATGCTCCCTCCTCGTCGGCTACCGTAGATCACACCACTGAGAGAGAGAGAGAGAGAGAGAGAGACTCAGATGAGCTAAAATGCATTGGGTTAGGTGAGGCAAATTTGGGAGGGGAAGGTGTGAGTGGACTAAATTGTATTAGGGCACAAATATGAAGGATTTGATCTAATTATTAGTATATGTGTAATATAGGTGTTAAATACTGAAACAAACCAAAAATTTTCAAAATTAAAAATCAAGTTGAGTTTGAGTTGGATTTGATCTTCTTTTGATCCTTAGCCAAAACCTAATTAGCACAAATCTCAAAGCAACCCAGCTCTCAATCCTTGCCATCGCAGCTTCAACGGAGGGAATTTCGCGGCCACTGTTCATTCCGACAAAACCACCGCTACTTTGATATTTTCGCCGCGCCGTTCGACTTTGCCGCAGCCGACCTTCCTGTGCCTTCGCGCGCCTGCTCACCCTCTGCCACCTCCTGCTTTCCTTGACCACCGCCCGCGGACGCCAGCTCTCCCGACCCTTCTCGCCTCCCCCCCTGTACCGTCGCCACCCTTATCCCTTCTCGGCGCCAAACCGACTCCGGTCTCCTATAAAAGCCAGAGAACCCTCCAACCTCCTCCGCATACCCCAGTGAAGCTCTCCACTCACCCAATTCGCCTGTCATCCCCTCCATCGCCGGTAAGCACAAAAATTCTCAATCGGGAGCCCTAGCTCAATGTCCAACCTCCGGCCAATAATTTCCCAATTCCTCGCTCCAGTAACACCCCGAGCTCTCCTAGACTCTTCCCAACCGCCGCCTAGCTTCTCGGCCCTCTTCTTCTCAAGACCGAGAACCGCCACCCGGCCTAGCCACCTCGCCGTGGCTGGCT
Source organism: Bonia amplexicaulis (assembly GCA_036346245.1). Classification (NCBI taxonomy): domain Eukaryota; kingdom Viridiplantae; phylum Streptophyta; class Magnoliopsida; order Poales; family Poaceae; genus Bonia; species Bonia amplexicaulis. Next base: position 9,510,028 of record CM070757.1, read on the forward strand.
CGCTGGGAGCTTCCCTAGCACAAACCGCCACCACTCGGATTTCTCTGGCCACCCCAAGATGGTAAAAAGCCCGCCAATTTCTAAGACCACCGTCTTTATAGCTTCCAAGCCTTCAAAAACCGTACCGTGTTCCCAAGCTCGCCGCCGGCGATTGCCGCCACCCCTGGCCTTGCCAACGTCAAAAACGGAACCGTGGTAGTCCCAGAAACCCGTCCATGCCCTCCTCTACCGTCGCGATACACCCTAGCCCTACCACCGGTTGCCACCTCCCTCCTCTGTTTTCACCACATGAGCCAACGGGAAGAAGAACAGATGCTCGCACTTGCTCCCCGCCCGAACCAGTGCCTAACCGGTGAGCCCACCAAGCATCACCCAGACCGGACCGTCCGTAGAACCCGCCTGCAGGGCGGTTGCGCCGACCCGAGCCAGCCGACACGGTGGGTCGCGCCCGCTCACCGCGTCCGTTCCAACCGACCCGCGCCGGTTGGTCTCGGTTGAGCCGAGTCAACTCCCTCGCGCCGGTTGCAACGGGTTCGAGCCCGATGAACAGTAGCCGGACCCGGTGAACAGTAAAACTCAAAAATTAAGTTGGTGCTCCCTAGATTCGTTTCGAGCCCGCCAACCCAAATCTCAGGCCCATTTCCTCGTATAGCCCTCCTAAAAGCCCAAAACCCAATTTTAATTGAGTTTTCCGGATTTTCTTTATTCTTTTATTTTCTTTATTCCTAGCCTAGTTCTTCGGGCATGGAATTGAATTATTTTTAATGGTTTTGCGTTAGCTCCCGAAGTTGAAGATTTGCTAGAGCAGAAGGGAGAAGCTCAAGTTTGGGCCCAGTCCACTGAAGATTACGAGCTAATCTAAATCGTAAATCCGCAAGGCAAGTCGCACATATTTTGAACATGTTGAGCCTACATTTCCTAAGTTATTTATTTACTTGTATTTTCATTATGTTATTTACGCACTATTATTTTATGTACAATAAATGCTTAGAATGACATGATACTAGTTATGTCCTACCACCCGAAAAAGCCCAGTCTAATTTGTTGGCCATATTCACCTTGACAAGACTTAGTATTGTTAATTATAGTATTAAGTAGCCATGATAGTTCAGAGAATCAGTAACATCTTCAATTAGTAGAAAAGATGGTATTTATTTGGAGAGTGGTTTTAGGGTAAGCGAGGATCGTTAGATCCTATGACCTTAACCGAATGTGAGGGCAAATCGGTGGCAGTGTTACTGACTTTGGGCGAGAATTTGTGGGAAGAAATTGCCACCGGTGAAAATATAAGGACTAGATCCTTGTGCTGAGTAAAGAACATAGTGATCGCCCAACCACAAGCGTTGATACGTCAAACCTGGTTTAGTAACTGCTCAAATTCAATTGAACCTCTACAGAAGCAAGGCGGAGGCTGTGTGAGTCCATACGAAAGGGGTTGAGCAGGGTCGTATGGAGAGTGGTTATTTTATGAACAATTGATTTGATTATCAATGATCCACACAATAGTAGGCTGAGGCAAGTATGGGATTGTCTGGGAAGCCTATTAGGTGGAGGCTATATAAAGAATTGAGCAGTGAAAAGCTTTGTTTTCTTAATACCAGACGTGGGATTAAGAGATCTTGTGGGTAAAGAGGCGACTCTGCAGAGTCATGACTAATGGTATTCGAATACGCCGTGCTTCCGGTTAATGAAGCTGTGTTTAATGGGTGAATCCAATAACAAGGCATAAGTAGAATTGAGAATGGTTTTGTAGTGTTGAATGTTGATAATCACGCTTGAAAACCCCTTTACATTAATGAAGTTACTTTTCAAGCTTTTATCTGGTTTTCAACTGAAATTGCATCCACATAAAATAATAAACCTGTTGTCCCTTCACTTGTTATATCATGCATGTAGTTATTGTTAAGTTCGTGTGACTTGTTGAGTACGGTAGTAGTACTCATACTTGCTAAAACATAAATGAAACAACAAAGTTTGGGAGGCGATAAAGACGATGAAGTGGCGCTGCGAGATGGACGAAGATCGGATTAGGGTCGTTCTCCGCTCAGGCGTGCCTGTGGCGTCTTTTGCTGTAATGTAACTAAAAGTAGTTGGCATTGCTGTAATACTTGGCTTTAATGCCCTTATATTGTTATAAAGTTTACTTTTGCTCCTAAGCTTGTGTTGGCAATGTTATACACTCGATGGATGTACTCGCAGCTGAACAGTCCTGGGCAGTTGCGAGGGTTTCATAATACTCCCAGAAATGGGGGTGTTACAGAGTGGTATCAGAGCCTACTTGCTTGACCGTAGGATGACCCTAGGTGTAAGTTTGATTACGATAAGAATACGATTTCACAAAGCCATATTTTTAAGTACAAAAGAATTTGGAAAACCATAAGTGCTATTGCTATCTCGCCTTTCCTATTTCTATCTTATCTTTCTTTAGTTTGTGAGTAGAAATCTTTCCTTTTTGAGTCTTGTTAAAATCTCAAAAACTCGAGTAGACGTCTAGACTAATTTCATGCTGACTAAATGAAGCGAAAGCTAACCCTAGCTAAAAGAAATATTAAAAATGGTGTTAAAAAGAAGTAGTGAGAATTTCCTAACCAAAGCTTTTCCTTCTGAAAAGTTATAAGATTACCGCTCGAGTAGTTAGCCAATAATACCCGTTTGATATCCTTGATGCAATGGGTAAAACCATCCTAATAGGCGAAAATTTTCTGTTTGTATTAATAGCCAAATTGCACTATTAGCCTGTGAGCTACTATATAAGCAATTTGTGCAAAACTAATGTCTGATTTCAAATAAAGATTATGTTAAAAGTTTTCTACTTCTACCCCAATTCATCTTGATTCTTACCTGTTCTGTTCTCTCCTCATCTATAAGCAAATCTCAGAAAGAATTAAATGCAAATTTCTGATTGCATTAAATAGATTGAGTTATAACCATGGAAGTTTAGAGAAAGGAGTAGATAACCCGTAAGAGATTAAAATATGAGTAGATGATGATTAAAGATAGTGGTGGAATTTTATTGGAAGAATTTGAATGGATAAAGTGATAAAAATTTGTTGGATAAAAAAAAAATTGATTGATTATTGGATTTTAGACTTGAACAATGATGTTATTCTTGGAAGATGTTAATAATAGTGATTATTGGATTATAGTTCTGATAAGTGATATTATCCTTGGTGGAAAAAAAAATGATGATGAATTAATTGAGAAATAGATAATAAGAAGCTTAGTCAATTATTTGATGAGCAGACGGAGATTAGTAGTTGATAACGGAGTTAAATTAGATTGTTAAGAAATAATGGATACAAATGAAATTGGTGGATTTAAAATGAGAATATTGGATTACAAATAGATTTGATATTGGATTTATAATCATGGTTGAAGTCGGAATTTATGTAGAATTCGGATAACCGTGATGTGATTTATAGTGAAAAAAAAACAAGCTATTGGATTCTAAGCTTATATCCAGAAGTAGTATAGAAAGTTGATTAAGCCTGTGATTGTTGAATACTGAAAGATGTGGGATTATCTTTGCAAGTATGCATAAAAATTTTGAAGTAGCATTTTGCAAAAGCAATCAGAAATATCATTTAATCTCACTTCATTTTCTTTCCTGTCTTTTTCTTGCTCCCCTCATTTCAGTCTTACTTCCCTTGCTAAGCCCAAAAATGTTACAGAACTGATTCTTAAGTTTCGGCTATAGTCAAATAGTGTCATTGAATAAGATCTGATGGTGCAGCAGATGGAAAACAGAAATCAGAACAGGCAATCCAACATGGTGGAAACTGTATACAACATGACGGAAGCCTACATGAAAGAAGCCTTATCTATCATGGAGAAAGCTCGGATTGAAAGCAAACAAAGACAAGTTAAAATACTAGAGCAAGAAGCAAGGATATTGGAGCAGCTCATCATGAAAATGTCATCACAAGAATTAGTATCAATGTCAAGTATGACGGCGTTCAAATTTACAACCTTTTTGAAGACTCGACCACCAGAGTTTTCATCAGCAACGGAGCCTTTGAGCGCTGATAACTGGTTACACAGCATGGAGAAGAGACTAGAAGCCATCCAATGCACGGATAAAGAAAAGGTTATTTTTGCCACCTACCAACTATCAGAACCGGCCATCAACTGGTGGAATGCTATCCAATGGATATATCCGAACAAAAATGATATTACCTGGAAAGAATTTGTGACTAGGTTTCGCAAGACCTATATTCCTTCTAAAGTCGTCACAGAAAGATATCAGGACTTTCTTAATCTCCGACAAGAAGACAAGTCTATTATGGAGTATCTGCAGCAATTCCATCGTCTGTCACAATATGCTCAAGAAGATATTGGCGAAGCAAAAAGAATGGCATACTTTATATAAGGTTTGCAACCAAAGATAAAGCGCTATATTATGACCATGAAATTTTCAGATTTACAGACTCTAGTTGATAAAGCCCTCTGGATAGAAGAAGAAATATCAGGATATGTGAAGATTATCAACCGAAATGATCCTTTGATCATGGCACTCAGGACTTGTTTTCACTGCAACCAAGAAGGACATATTCGTTCCCAATGCCCATGGAAATCCCTACCTAAGGAAGAAGCACTGGTACAAGCTAAAGGACGGACATCGTCATATCAGCGCCAATGAAGAAGAAGGACGCTACCCCAAGAAAGCTCGAGTAGTAAGCAAGACAAATGCGCCCTAAAGAAAAGACTAAGAGAAAGTAGGCAATGGAGATAGTCAGGAAGTTGGAAAGCAAGCAACACCGCTAGCAAGAATGACTGCTACCTTATACTTTTGGTATGAGCAAGTAATTTTGTAAGCTATCAACTGTACCCGTGTTATCTGTACACTGCTATGAAGAATAAAGAAGTTTGTGTCACATATCACCATGGACTTGATGCAACAAATGTGAATATTCAGATGACTACCCAAGGGATGGAAGAACCAACTCAAACTCGGATGGAAAACCAGAATAATACAGTGGAAGCCTGGCAAACGCAAGATACACAAGAAAAAAAAAATAAACCAGACATGTCTTAAGGGATATTGAAGGAAATCACGACGAAAGTTTATTTGGACATACAAAATATGATATAATATACAAGGATGATATACAGGTACAGTAAGGAAAGAGGTATGGAGAAAAGAGAATATATAGACTTGGGTATGGTAAGAAGAGTCTTTGGAGCTGAAAAAATGGAAGGATTATAACATCTATGTTAAGGTGTCAACGCCTTAATCAGCCCTAAATCAGCCCTTGGTTGGAATTAAATCCGCGACAGTGAAGATGGTTACCTGTAACCAAGGACAGTGATACAAATAATCAATGTTGCCCAGAAAGAGAGAATGATGGAAACATTAAAGACAAAAGATATACCATGGTATGGTTACTAAGCGTTGTCTTAATTATAACGAGGAAATTCAACAGAGTTCGTTAAAAAAATGAGCAAGAAATTTTGGAATGTCGTGGTCACTAAGATGTTGGGATCACTTTTGAGTACCAAGTAAAGAGAGAAATTAAAGGATTGGATTATGAAAGGAGCTTACTATATATAGTTCTCTATATACGATGATAAAATAGAGATGAATCAAAATCTGAAAGAAGAATTTTGATGAGGTAATATGAAGAGAGAAATCTCACTGACTACACTTGCCAGAAAATAAAAGACAAGACTACAGTCATAACCGTTCCTAGAGTGGAATTGAGAAATTGGAGAATATTGGTATGAATTTGTTTTACAGACTTATGAAGGCACGAGTAGCCTACCGAGTAAAGAATTTACGGAAGAGGTAAAGATAACAGAAATATCACATGAACCCTCAGATGGAATCATTCAGACCAAGAGACACAAGTCACATCTATACCCTCGGGAGAACTTCATGAAGCCCTGAGAACTCGGATGACCCAAAAAGGACAAAATATCAGCATAAGTATCAGTCAGCAACTACTATATAAAGATCACACTGAAGGACAAATAAGACAAGGAAAGGAATCAGAACTGTAACACATTTTGATTTTCAACCCATTTGTTAACTTGGGTGAATCTCGGGGTCGAGATTCTTTTTAAGGGGGGTAGGTTGAAACAAACCGAAAATTTTCAAAATTAAAAATCAAGTTGAGTTTGAGTTGGATTTGATCTTCTTTTGATCCTTAGCCAAAACCTAATTAGCACAAATCTCAAAGCAACCCAGCTCTCAATCCTTGCCATCGCAGCTTCAACGGAGGGAATTTGTGACCATTGTTCATTCCGACAAAACCACCGCCGATATTTTCGCCATGCCGTTCTTGACTTTGCAGCAATGACCTTCCTGTGCCTTGCGCGCGCTCACCCTCTGCCACCTCCTGCTTTCCTTGACCACCGCCTCATGGACGCCAGACTCTCGACCCTTCTCGCCTCCCCACTGCACTGCCGCCACCCTTATCCCTTCTCGGCGCCAAACCGACTCCGGTCTCCTATAAAAGCCGAGAACCCTCCAACCTCCTCCGCATACCCAGTGAAGCTCTCCACTCACCCAATTAGCACATCGTCCCTCCATCGCCGGTAAGCACAAAATTCTCAATCGGGAGCCCTAGCTCAATGTCCAACCTCCGCCAATAATTTCCCAATTCCTCGCTCCAAGAACACCCCGAGCTCTCCTAGACTCTTCCCAACTGCCGCCTAGCTTCTCGGCCCCTCTTCTTCTCCGGCACCGAGAACCGCCACCCGGCCTAGCCACCTCGCCGTGGCTGGCTCGCTGGGAGCTTCCCTAGCACAAACCGCCACCACTCGGATTTCTCTGGCCACCCCAAGATGGTAAAAGCCCGCCAATTTCTAAGACCACCGTCTTTATAGCTTCCAAGCCTTCAAAACCGTCTGTGTTCCCAAGCTCGCCACGGCCGATTGCCGCCACCCAGCCTTGCCAACGTCAAAACGGAACCGTGGTAGTCCGGGAACCCGTCCATGCCCTCCTCTGCCGTCGCGATACACCCTAGCCCTACCACCGGTTGCCACCTCCTCCTCTGTTTCAACACATTGAGCCAACGGAAGAAGAATGTGCACGCACTGTTCCCCACCGAACTGTGTTTAACCGGCCGAGCCAGCCGCATCACCCTGACGGACCCGTCCGATAGAACCCCGCCTGGCACGGCTATGCCCGACCCGAGCCAGCCGACACGGGTGGTCGCGCCCGCTTCCGCCCGCGTCCGTTCCAACCGACCACGGGTTGGTCTCGGTTGAGCCGAGTCAACTCCTCACGGCCGGTTGCAGCGGGTTCGAGCCCGATGAACGATGGCGGACCGGTGAGCAAGAAACTCAAAATTAAGTTGGTGCTCCCTAGATTCGTTTCGAGCCCGCCAACCCAAATCTCGTGCCCATTTCTCGATAGCCCTCCTAAAAGCCCAAAACCCAATTTTAATTGAGTTTTCCGGATTTTCTTTATTCTTTTATTTTCTTTATTCCTAGCCTAGTTCTTGGGCATGGAATTGAATTATTTTAATGGTTTTATGTTAGCTCGAAGTTGAAGATTTGCTAGAGCGAAGGGAGAAGCTCAAGTTTGGGCCAAGTCCACTGAAGATTACGAGCTAATCTAAATCGTAAATCCGCAAGGCAAGTCGCACATATTTTGAACATGTTGAGCCTACATTTCCTAAGTTATTTATTTACTTGTATTTTCATTATGTTATTTACGCACTATTATTTTATGTACAATAAATGCTTAGAATGACATGATACTAGTTATGTCCTACCACCCGAAAAGGCCCAGTCTAATTTGTTGGCCATATTCACCTTGACAAGACTTAGTATTGTTAATTATAGTATTAAGTAGCCATGATAGTTCAGAGAATCAGTAACATCTTCAATTAGTAGAAAAGATGGTATTTATTTGGAGAGTGGTTTTAGGGTAAGCGAGGATCGTTAGATCCTATGACCTTAACCGAATGTGAGGGCAAATCAGTGACAGTGTTACGGCACTGGACGAGAATTTGTGGGAAGAAATTGCCACCGGTGAAAATATAAGGACTAGATCCTTGTGCTGAGTAAAGAACATAGTGATCGCCCAACCACAAGCGTTGATACGTCAAACCCGGTTTAGTAATGCTTGCTCAAATTCAATTGAACCTCTGAAAGCAAGGCGGAGGTGTGTGAGTCCATACGAAAGGGGTTGAGCGGTCGTATGGAGAGTGGTTATTTTATGAACAATTGATTTGATTATCAATGATCCACACAATAGTAGGCTGAGGCAAGTATGGGATTGTCTGGGAAGCCTATTAGGTGGAGGCTATATAAAGAATTGAGCGTTGAAAGCTTTGTTTTCTTAATACCGGACGTGGGATTAAGAAATCTTGTGGGTAAAGCAGGCGACTCTGAGTCATGACTAATGGTATTCGAATACTGCAGTGCTTCCTGTTAATGAAGTCATGTTTAATGGGTGAATCAATAACAAGGCATAAGTAGAATTGAGAATGGTTTTGTAGTGTTGAATGTTGATAATCACGCTTGAAAACCCTTTACATTAATGAAGTTACTTTTCAAGCTTTTATCCGTTTTCAATCGAAATTGCATCCACATAAAATAATAAACCTGTTGTCCCTTCACTTGTTATATCATGCATGTAGTTATTGTTAAGTTCCGTGTGACTTGTTGAGTACGGTAGTAGTACTCATACTTGCTAAAAACATAAACAGAAACAACAAAGTTTGGGAGGCAGATAAAGACGATGAAGTGGCGCTTTGCGAGATGGACGAAGATCGGATTAGGGTCGTTCTCCGCTCAGGCGTGCCTGTGGCGTCTTTTTGTAATGTAACTAAAAGTAGTTGGCATTGCTTGTAATACTTGGCTTTAATGCCCTTATATTGTTATAAAGTTTACTTTTGCTCCTAAGCTTGTGTTGGCAATGTTATACACTCGATGGATGTACTCATGGTGAGCAGTCCCAGGCGATTGCGAGGTTTCATAATACTCCCCAAATGGGGGTGTTACAAATACTAGGTATTTCACAAAAATAATTTGGATATTTAAGTGAACATCCAGGCATTATGGAGGGTCCGCTCCTGCATGCATGTGGGTTTCTGTCGAGCATGATGCTTAAAGTTTTGCTCCATGAATTGCAAATCCCTCTAGGTTCCACCCATTTTAAAAAAATTCTTTTCAAATTCCATTAAAATGATAGGAAAACAGTATTCCAAATGCTTTTATCTGTTCGAAACAATAGCGATAAAGATACGCCGGAAATACCAAATATTTTTGCAGCAATGCAAACAGGGGCTTTTTCAAGAGTTCTTCTAAACACGGTTCGAATGTTGTATAGCTCGCATAATTTCAAGTTTTTGTTAAAAGATTTGGAACCGAAACTCAACCAAATTTAGGCTTTGTTCCAAACTGTTTCTGGTTTTTATCTTTTAGAAGCCGAAAGTTGAACAGAGTGGTTTCTATAAGTCATTTGTAGGAGTTATCATATGAACCGCTTTGAATAGAGTGACATATCAACATAAATATTTCCTATTCTCTTAATCTTTCTCGCAATCAGCTAAAAACTATAGCACTTCTCACATCATGTGACGTACTGTAGTTGCATTTTTAGGGCATTAAGCCAGAATACACCAGCCACAGCCAACGGAGATGGACTTCAGGACACGTGACGTACTGTAGCTGTATTTTTAGGGCCTTAAGCTAGAACACACCAGCCACGGCCCACGGAGATGGACCTGAGGACATGTGACGTACTGTAAGTTATATTTTTTAATAGAAAAGATCAAGTTAACACAGCTAGTCCAAAATTAATACAAGAATGCAAAAAAATAGAAATACAAGGGCGACAGCAGAAAAAGGGGTAGGGTTAAAGCAGGGTTTAGGTAGAAACACAAATCTAATCCCACTGCGACCTCGCTTGCTGAGCTGCCATGAGAAGCCTCGCCGTCGCAAGCCCCCACCCGGGCGCCGCCTTTGCGGCCCGCCGCCCCCGACTTCACCCCGCCTCCTCCTACAGGTAGTCCCTCTCCTCCCCTCTCGCGCCTCCCCCCTCTCGCATCTCCACCAGACATCTCGTCAGTTTCGTCGCATCTCCACGGCCCCCGATTTTATCTCGATTTGTCCGTGTTGAAGCCGCGCGGTTCATCTCTTTGAACGCGCCATTCCAAATTGCGAATTGTTTCCTTGAGATGTTCAATTTGTCGTTCTTTTGCTCCCCCATGTATTGATGCCGTGCTGATTGGTGATTATGCAGGGGAGCAATTTCCCAGCGTCGGCGATGCGAGAGGACTCAAGATTGGTCCTTTGGGAGCTCCCTAAGGTTGGCCTTCTGCGTTGCAAAAATTGATGTACATGAATGCAATCCCATCTGACCGAGATTGTTGCGTTTTGTGTCTTGGCGTTTGAACGCTAACATGACTGTTTTTATGGTTGGCCATTTCGCTTAGCTGTAATTAGTACCACTAGTTTACGCAGTGCAGTATAAAGCGTTAGAATGTTATAGAGGGAATTTCATGAAATGCATGTTTTCTGCTTGATGTTTGATCCATTACTTATCAGAGTCAGAGATAACTGTCTTCTCTAGTCAATTTTCATGCTATGCTATCAATGCTGTCTTCAATATGGTTATTATTTTTTGTTTATCAGCTTAATTTTTCGTTTGTTAACATTGAAGCATTGCCAATTTCTCAGTGAATGTACTCCTCTTTCTATTTTTTTAAATTCAGGATCATCCACCTTCCAGGAAGATTGCACAGAGGTGTTACAAAGAATTTGCTCACACCAACTGCTGGTAGTATTATCTCCTGTCTTACATGGCCATTGTTTTTGACTTCCCATCCTTCAGGAATTGTAGGTATTAGCAGTTAGAACTACCATTCATTGGAAGATTATTTTAGTTTGAGGTTTATCAGCTACACAACATTTATTACATTCGATTTTTTTTATTTCTTCCAGTGCATTCAATATTCATTTTTAATCTAGCCTAGATTATGATATATTCTGTTGTATTATGGTTTAACTTCCATTTGCTAGCTGCTGTGAAACTATTGGCCTTAAGGATCCCTGCCGATCCCTGCATGTTAATATAGGGCTAGAGCCCAAAAGCTATTACATAAGGAACCGTGATACACAAGGGAAGGAGATCTGATCTGAATCTGAACTAATCTATACTTTCTATCTATAATCAGATCTCCAGCCTTATCTCACGGTTAGATACCAAATACAAGAGATTGAGAAGGATATCTAAAGGATCTTACTAGACCTGATCCCGATTGGATCGGGACTTAATGCGCTAATCGGACTGATCCTAATTGGATCAGACTCAATCGACCGATCCTAATTGGATCGGACACAATCTCTAACATTCCCCCTCAATCACAACTTATCTAAGTTGAGATTGTATCTGAATTCCTCATGCTGTTTTACTGGAAGAGCTTTGGTAAATCCATCCGCAACTTGATCACCTGAAGATACAAATTCAACATCCAACAATTTGTTCTTGACTCTTTCTCGAACAAAATGATAATCCACCTCAATGTGTTTTGTTCGGGCATGGAAAACAGGATTGGCTGATAGATACATTGCACCAATGTTGTCACACCATAGTTTTGCAAAGAATTGGATTGTTTATCCCAAGTTCTTTGAGAAGAGTTTGAACCCACATAATTTCTGTGTAGCATTAGCCATCGCCTTATATTCTCGCTTCAGATCGGACCTTGACACCGTTGCTTGTTTTCGTGCACTCCATGAAATAAGATTTTTTCCTAGAAAGACTGCAAAACCTCCGGTTGATCTTCGATCATCTAGACAATAACCCGATCTGCGTCGTGAGAATCTTGAGACTAACATGGAGGATGATTCACTTATTTTTAGGCCAATACCCAATGTATGTCTCAGATATCTCAATATTCTTTTGACTGCCATCCAGTGCAGAGCGGTTGGAGTATGCAAATACTGACAGACTTTGTTCACTGAAAAAGAGATGTCAGGTCTTGTTAATGTCAAGTATTGTAGAGCTCCAACAATGCTTCTGTATCTAGTACAATCTTCTGTTCCAAGTTTTTCTCCTTGTGTTGTTAATTTATCACTTAATCGACATAGGAGTATTTGCTGATTTGCGATCGGACATCCGTACCTTTTCAACAGATCAGAGTGTATTTTTCCCGAGTTAGAAGGATACCATCTTGTATTTTCTTTACCTCAATGCCCAGAAAATAATGTAGGTCACCCAAATCCTTTAGAGGAAAGGAAACTCAGATCTCAAGTCTTCAAGAAGAGCTGTAGTAGCATCAGGATTTGAACTAGCAACAATTATATCATCAACATAAATGAGCATAAAATCACGGATTCCTTTTCTATAAAAGAACAAGGATGTGTCAGCTTTGGAAGGAGTAAAACCAAGTTCTTGTAGTTTTTCACTAAGTTTGGAATACCATGCTCTTGGTGCCTGTTTGAGACCATACAAAGATCTGTCTAATTTGCAAACATAGTTCTTAAGAGACTTCTCTTCATACCCGGGAGGTTGCCTCATATATACATCTTCTTCAAGGACCCCATGGAGAAAAGCATTCTGAACATCAAGTTGACGAAGACTCCAGCCTTGTGAAACAGCAATAGACAAGACAATTCTAATAGATGCTGCTTTAACGACCGGACTAAAAGTATCTTCATAATCAATCCCGTATCTTTGTTTAAAGCCTTTTGCGACTAACCGAGCTTTATATCTATCTATGCTGCCATCAGCCTTCTTTTTAATTTTATAGACCCACTTGCAGTCAATCAAGTTCATTCCACTCTTAGATGGAACTAGATGCCATGTTTTGTTATCTTTCAGAGCCATATATTCCTCATCCATTGCTCTTTTCCAATTTTTATCTTTCAAGGCTTCTTCTATGGTATGAGGTTCTCCATTTGAAGCAAGAAAACTATACTTAACTCTGCCATCAGTATATTTGATTCTACCATCAGTAAAGATTGCGGGTTGAGTGATACCTCTTTGCAGTCTTGTTACTGGACGAAATTGAGATGTCATTGAAACAGGAGCTTGTGAAGATGTGCTATTACTGGGTGCAGACGACGCTGGGCTGCTATCCGATGTGGTCAAAACCATATTGTCATCAGATAAAGGGGATGTTGCAATGCTGTTATCAAAAGAAGATGATGTCATGCTGCTAGAGGAGGCATCAGCTTGTCCTTCTTGAGCAGAAAACATCGGAGCAGGCTGTGCAGACTCAGGTATGAATGCTGGATCCCGAATGCGCCTGCTGTAGACTTGAGTGATGTGTGGTTTCTTGCAGATATGTCGAAGCTTCGCAGTTCAAGCGGTGACGTGTGTACCTGTACTCCATCAAGTCTTCCTGAAAATTCATCTAGTTCAATGGAGTTAGCAGATTCAGATTCATCAGGAGGACATGTATCAGCAGATTGATCAAACACATTTTCACCCCCTTGATCAACAGAATGAGACAATTCATTGGGAAGAAGAAGAATCTCAGACCGAAGTCTTGCTCCTGCATTCGGATTGAGCTGGGCAAAAGGAAACACTTGCTCATCAAAAATTACATCTCTAGAGATGTAAATCAGTCAGATGGGAATGTCTAGACACTTGAATCCCTTATGTAGATTGCTATAACCAAGAAAAGCACATTGCTTTGAGCGAAATTGAAGTTTGTGACTATTGTAAGGGCGAAGATTAGGCCAACAAGCGCATCCAAAGACACGAAGAGAGGAGTAGTGCGGAGGAGTGTTGTGGAGACGCCCAAGGAGTGGACCAATTGAGGATTTTGTTGGTGTGCGATTTATCAAATAGGTAGCACCATGAAAGCTTCATCCCAAAATTTAAGAGGCATAGAGGCATATGAAAGAAGTGCAAGGCCAACTTCAACTATATGTCTGTGTTTTCTTTCTGAAGCACCATTTTGTTGATGGGTATGAGGACATGAGACTTGATGAGAAATTCCTATCTTTTGAAAGAAGGTATTGAGTTTTCATATTCACCTCCCAACTGTTTGGACAGAGAATTTTTCTATTGAATAATCTTTCAACAAGATTTTGGAATTCATGAAACTTTGAAGTACTTCGATTTGTTCTTTAACAAGTATATCCAAGTGAACTTGCTGAAATCGTCAATAAAACTGACATAAAATTTATTTACGCCCCACAGTTACGGCGGGTCCCCATACATCAGAGAAAATGAGGGCTAAAGGAACACTAGACTCACTAGAGGACCTGGAAAACGGAAGCTGATGACTCTTTGCTTGTTGACAAGCATTACAAACTGAGGTTTTATCTGATTCTAAAGAACAAGGCAAATTATTATGACTAATGACACGTTGAGTAACATAAGGTGAAGGATGTCCTAGACGACTATGCCATTGTGACAATGATGGCTTGGAAACTCCAAAAGCTTGTTTTCTTGAGTCAATGGATGATAGAGGATAAAGACCTCCTTTACTCTTGCCCTGCAGAAGAGTGTGCCCCGTTGCCTGATCCTTAATCAAGAAGAAATCAGGATGAAATTCAAAATAAGCATGGTTGTCAGCAGCAAACCGATGAACAGAAACAAGATTCTTTGCAGCTTTAGGGACATGAAGGATGTTTTTAAGATGAAGATTGCGATTAGGGATGTGAATATGTGAATGACCAATATGCATAATGTCCATACCTGCTCCATTTGCTGCATGAATCTGATCACCGCCTCCATACTTGTCACGAACGATCGACTTCTCAAGTTCATTTGGTGATGTGATCGAGAGCACCCGTGTCCGCATACCAATTAGTGTCCACACCATAAGGAGTAGTGATAGCATTGCATTTGTCTTCTCATTTGGAGGGATGAAATCGCATCAAATCTGTGCCGGCCAGAGCCTCAACCAGATGCCCTCTCTTCTTGCGAGTTGACACTTGGGACGGGTATCTTCACCATTGTTTGAACGGCTTGATGAGTAGTGGTAGTTCTTTGCGACCACCGATGCCTCGGCCACGCCCGTCCTCTTTGAAAGTCGCTTGGAAGCCTTCGTGTCCGCAAGATAGCGAGTTTGCGAAAGACCGCAGAGGTTGCCTTCTTTGTAGCAGTTGAATCCTTTGCTCAAAACTGAGAAGTTGAGAGTAGACTTCTCCAACCGAGGTTGGTTCAAGACGTCCAACAATTGCGACACAATTGGATTGTATTCCATGTCAAGACCACTCGTGATGTAAGAGACCAATTCTTCATCTTCTAGAGGTTTTCCCGCGAGATGTCATCTCATCCGCTAGTGTTTTCATCTTGCCAATATATTCGGCCACACTCGAATTTCCTTTCGAGTTGTGGCGATGCTATCTTGCCGTTTCTGATCACAAGACGCACTTGAGAAGCAAACATTGCTTCAATTGTCTGCCATACTTCAGCAGCTGTCTTCTTGACTGCGACATGGATCAAGATTTCTCTGGATAGAGATGACAGCAGATAGCCAAGAATTTGTTGATCCTTGATTAACCACTGAACATACTCTGGATTGGAGATCTTGCCTGTCTTCTCGCCTTGTTTGGCTTCGATTTCTTCTGGTGGAGCTTTGGTAGTCCCATCCAGGAACCCCATCATCTGAGCACCGCGCATTGTGGGAAGAATTTGCGCCTTCCACAGCGCGTGATTTGATCCGTGAGTTTTTCTTCATCGGATAGCAAAGGAAAGATAGAAGAGGAACTAGAGGTGCTCGCCATTGATGGGAAGGCTCGATACCATGTGAAACTATTGGCCTTAAGGATCCTCACGATCCCTCATGTTAATATAGGGCTAGAGCCCAAAAGCTATTACATAAGGAACCGTGATACACAAGGGAAGGAGATCGATCCGAATCAACTAATCTATACTTTCTATCTATAATCAGATCTCCAGCCTTATCTCACGGTTAGATACCAAATACAAGAGATTGAGAAGGATATCTAAAGGATCTTAACCGACTAGACCTGATCCTGATTGGATCAGGACTTAATGCGCCAATTGGACCTGATCCTAATTGGATCAGGACTCAATGCGACCTGATCCTAATTGGATCAGGACACAATCTCTAACAGCTGCTACTCAATTGGAGGTGTTCTTTATTACAGGGTACTATCACACCACTTTTTTATATATACACTATCCATGTTTTGTATTGCATCGCAGGTTTCAATTTTATATACATTTAACCATTATTGTCGATGTTACTAGTCCTCATTTAACATACTCATTTAACTTGAATTGCATATGAATCTAAGATATATATTTCTTTCCAGCTGTTTCAGTTGAACAAGCTGAAGCTAGTGCTCATCTTCCAAAAGGTGACATGTGGTCTGTGCATAAGTTTGGTGGGACCTGCATGGGGACCTCCCAGAGAATTCAGAATGTTGCTGACATAGTCCTTCGTGATCCTTCTGAGAGGAAACTCGTAGTTGTATCCGCAATGTCTAAAGTCACCGACATGATGTACAACCTTGTAAATAAGGCTCAATCGAGGGATGATTCTTACATTGTTGCACTCGATGAAGTTTTTGACAAGCATATGTCAACGGCAAAGGACCTGCTTGAAGGAGAAGACCTAGCAAGATTCTTGTCTCAGTTGCACACGGACATCAGTAACCTAAAAGCAATGCTTCGTGCCATATATATAGGTTCAAGCTATTAAATCAATGCCCTTCAACTTGTTCTTTTTGTGTGATATGCACTGCTTTTCAGTAAAATAGGTTTCTTTGATATTTTTTAACTTATGGAGAACTGCTACATTAGTACTGTTATGCTAAATGCTGAATTGCTGACCTATTTACAATTCTTGCTATTAAGGATGAAGTTTGATGATATAAATATACTCTTAATTGATATATGGTACTTTTCTTTTTTTGCAGCTGGGCATGCAACAGAATCTTTCTCTGATTTTGTTGTTGGGCATGGAGAGTTATGGTCAGCTCAAATGTTGTCATTTGCAATAAAGAAGGTAAAGATGAAACATGTTGAAAAAAATGAGCAACATATCTATGGCGCAAAATAATTATTCTTGCTGTACATTTTTTTTCATATATGACCTCCTAAAACTAGCAGATCTCTTAATAATTGTTGCTCATTAGAGCTTCCTTTCTGCTGTGAAGAATCAGCTAAACCACACCTGAATTTAGTAGTACATGAGGATTTCCTCTTGGGATAAAATTAATAATGTTCATTCTCCATTTGTTGAGAAATTTGCTCGTGAAAAATATAGAGTATCTATTATATAGGTGCATTCACTTATATAAATTTTTTAGGGTAGTTGTACACTTGTGCCAAACCATTGTGGTTTTATTTCAAATTTTGCATTTGTCCCTAAATACATATTCTTAATGCTATTTCTATTCTGTTTTAAGTACTCTCTCTATGGAGTCACATCTATCATCTTCAGAAGGCACAACTCACAAAAAGTTCGACAAATATAAAGTATCATCTGAAAGTTTCTTCTTTGAGTTGTTTAACAACTGTTTGTAGTTTACTAAGTTCATTCAAAGCCACTGTTGCTAAGCTCATATATGGAACATTGGATTCTAAAAAAAGAATATATTGAGCAATTGCACCATGGCATTTTGCTATCTTTTACTCCAAATATACTTATTGCATGAGCATAGTACCGCTTAATTTTCATACATGATTTTACTTCTACAATATATTAGCATGCATGTAAGATTTTACCTCTAGTTCTTGGAGAATCTGGAAATCTTACCCAGCATATGCCTTTATAAGCATTGACTTACACTGAAATATCTTATGACACGCAGTCTGGGACACCTTGCAGTTGGATGGATACAAGAGAAGTTCTAGTTGTAAATCCAACAGGTTCCAACCAGGTAGATCCTAACTACTTGGAATCTGAGAAACGACTTGACAAGTGGTTTGCTCGACGGCCAGCTGAGACAATAATTGCTACTGGGTTTATTGCGGCTACACCTGAAAACATCCCTACAACCTTAAAAAGAGATGGAAGTGATTTCTCTGCAGCCATAATTGGTTCCCTTGTTAAGGCTCGTCAAGTCACCATATGGACTGATGTTGATGGGGTATTTAGTGCAGATCCCAGAAAAGGTGCTATCTCAGCCTATTTCTTTCATACTTAGTCTGAAAATTTATTCACTGACTTTTAACGTGTAATGCAATGTGACAACATAGATAACATGCGTACGTGCCGTTTTAATCTCTTCATCTTATGTGTCAAGGCTTGTGCCGCCATCAAGGATTGACCATATGTCTCAATGCTTGTCCACTGTAGTACTGTGAGTAAACGCAATATGTTTGTCACTCTAAGTCTGCATATCCAGGAGATCATTAGGCTACATGGAGATAAGTTGACCACTGGATATTGTTTTGTTTGTAGGATCTATCAAGTAGTCATATCTAGGGTTCCAAAAACCGCCGGTAACCGAAAATCCTGGTGACAACCGGGATGGAAAAACCGGCCAAAAATCCCGGTGGTTATAAATGCACTTCTTAGGTTGGTTTAGACCTTTTTTTGTGCTAGATTACCTATTGTATGAACTAAATATACATAAATATGCTAGTCCTAACATTTTGTGCTAGGTTTTCTTTAGCTTTCCCAGGTTTTTAGCGGGATTTCCAGTTTTTTCCGGTAATCGGTTTCGAACCGTCCAAATTCAAAATTTGAAATATAAATTTCGTCTGGGTCAAGGTTGTCACGGCGCTCCGGCAAGTCGCGGCGAGGCCGAGCGCTGGACGCCTAGTCGACTAGGCGCCCGCCATGGCGACAGTTAGACGATAGTAGTTAGACGATAAATAATACCTTATATAACTAAAAATTAAATAACCATGCAACATAATAACACAAATTATCCAAATAATCATGTCTCAGGAGGTCTAAATTAAAAGAATTCCATTAAAAGAGGGACCTGTTTGTAATTTTCAGGAATTCTGAGGACTTAATCGCAAAATACACTTCTTAACCCTAGCCGCCAGCCCGATTCCGCCCCGATTCCTCTCTCTCTCTCTCACTCTCTTCTCCTCCTCTCCGACGCCTCCTCTCCCGCCCGATGCCTTCCCGTCGCCTCCCTCCCGCCTCCTCTCCCCACCCGCCTCCCCATCGCATCCCTCCCCGCCGCCTCCTCCCGCCCGGCGCCTCCTCTCGTCGCCTTGCCTCCCGCCGCCTCTTCCCCGCCCGGCCGCCTCCCGCCCGCCGCCCTCCCGTCGCCTCCTCCCCGCCCGCCTCCCCGCCGGGAAGAGGATGGAGGATGCTACGCCCGCATCCGGACCGATGCGGCTTGGGAAGAGGCGGTGCGGCTCGAATCCGGCCGGCGGTGGCTTGGATGGAGGAGCGACGGACTCGAGCCGCATGGCGCGCGGCTGTCATGTGAGACCTCGGCGCCGAGCTCCTAACTCTGTAAGTTGGGCGGCAGGCCTTGGCGTCGGGCTCAGGCGATCGGCGCCTAGTCGTCGCCTTGGCGGCGACTAGGCGACGCCTGTAACAACCCCGGTCCGGGTTTTCACGGATTTCCGATGGCGGCGGTTACCGCTCCTTGTCGCCAACCAGGAATACGCCCGGTTCCAAGATTTGGAACCTTGGTCATATCCATTGGAATGGAGGTGCATAATCTTTGTACCGTTCAAACAATTGCCAAAGCCACCCAATAGTTCTATAGATATCTAATAGCAAAAATAGCAAGTTCAGAAACTGATTGACAGTTTAACACCGCAAGAGAAATGTAGTAGGAATCGTGTTGAAGTTATGTTTTCACATGCTTATGGGGATACTAAGTTGCAAACATATCCATTTTGGACATCAGTAATCAGCGTTAGACAAATCTGTGTACTTTATTTGTCTATGCACATACAGCATGTTTGAGTAACCTTACTCTTGATATAACAGGGCCACTTTGTGTATATGTATCTAATAATAGCATCTTGTCAATGCAGTTAGCGAGGCTGTGATCTTAAACACATTATCGTATCAGGAGGCCTGGGAAATGGTAATTTCTCTACTATCTGGGCATATTCTCATTGATGTTATGGTCATGCAAGTATGCAACTATATGGTTGAGCATTCAAGTGAGCCTCTGTGCATGAGAGAAGCTGCCTGGTGCAAGCTAGCTTTTTCCTCAATTAACAACACCTCATCAGCTTAAAGGCTGTGATGGAGCTAAGCTGGGCTTGCTTGCTGGTAGGGCTGTAAAAAAAGCTCGGAGCTCGCGAGTTACTCGAGTTCGGCTCGTTCTAGGCTCGATTCGAGCTTGGTTCGAACTTTAAACGAGCCGAACTCGAGCTTGACCTTGAGCTCGCGAGCTTTACCGAGCCGAGCTCGAATAGTTCGTGAGCTCCGATTCGAGCTTAAATAGTAATACATATTAATTCTTACCGAGCTTACTCGAACCGAACTCGAGCTTGAGCTTTTCTTATTGTTGAAAATTAGTGTATATTTGAATTATTTTGACTGTTATCGAGCTTACTCGAGCCGAATTCGAGCTCGAGCTTTTCTTATTATTGAAAAATAGTGCATAATAAATTATTTTAATTGTTATCGAGCTTCACCGAGCTGAGCTCGAGCCTAATCGAGCTTAGGCCGAGCCGAGCTCGAGCCCAGGTTCAAGCTCGGACCCCATCTCGAACTCGGCTCCAGCTTCTATCGAACTCGAGCTTGGAAGGCCAAGCTCACTCGAGCTCGGCTCGTTTACAGCCCTACTTGCTGGTTACTCAGGCATAGCAATAGTGAGAGGCATTTGCATACACTATAATGTACTAGAAGCTTTTCTTGCTTCAGTATCTTGTAGATAATCTGATTTTTTGATGTGTGCAGTCATATTTTGGGGCAAATGTCTTGCATCCTCGTACCATCATACCTGTGATGAAATACAATATTCCCATCGTTATAAGGAACATATTCAATATTTCTGCCCCTGGAACCATGATCTGCCAGCAGCCTGCAAATGAAAATGGTGATTTGGAGGCTTGTGTCAAAGCATTTGCAACTATAGATAAGTTGGCTCTTGTTAATGTTGAAGGGTGAGTCTGTCTAGGTCAGCACATTTTCTTATTTTGATCCTCCATTATGTGGACCATATATACAATTTGAATGCATTCATGCAGGGCACTGTTATGATCTTTGCTAAGTTCCAAAAAACAGATTTTGGGCCTTCTACTCTGGAATTTCATTGAATCTTCTAGTCCCAGCTTAACATGAATTTTGATTTTACACTGTTTGCTGGCCTTGCAAGGTTAACATAGGATAACAGAAGCACATGCAGGACACTCTGATTATATATTTATTTAGACTAGTCACCTCTATTACCTTAACAATGCACTAATCTTTGGTGTAGAACTGGAATGGCTGGTGTTCCAGGTACGGCAAGTGCCATATTTGGTGCCGTGAAGGATGTTGGAGCTAATGTTATCATGATATCACAGGTAGATACCGTTTTCTCATCTATCTCATCTGCATATAATTGATGAAGCTTCTTCCTAACTGCAAAGTATGTGCAGGCTAGCAGTGAACACTCTGTATGCTTTGCTGTTCCAGAAAAGGAAGTTGCAGCAGTCTCTGAAGCCTTACACGCTAGGTTTCGTGAAGCATTGTCTGCAGGCAGGTTATCTAAGGTATATTCATGATTTTTTTTTCACTCTTCACATTTGTTAAGATATGAATCTTCTATGTGAACTTTTAATTTCCGAGGTAAGCATTGTGTAGTAATCATAGGATAACCAAGATTCTCGATGCTTATCTAATTTTCTTGGATCTTTAAAGGAATGTTTACCGTGAGAAAATTTGAGATCATTTAGATCACATGGATGTGCTGCACTAGCTTAAATCAGTTCAACATAACTTTGCAAATTTAGTATGTTGGTGGCATTTCTAATGTTTAAATGTCAATCAAGGATCTTACATCATGTGAAAAGTGTATTGATAGCAAGCCTGATTGTTAGGGTCGCATGCAAATACATGTAGCATTTTGCTGGTTTATATTTTGATTAGAGATAATATGCACAGTGCTTACCTTAATGGTGTCAGCTGCGCAAAATACTTATTCTGATTTTGACTGTAATGATAGTCTACATGGCAACTTCCATGTTATAAAGCAATAAAGCCTCTCTAGAAGTAACATCTTGAGAAAGAAGAAAAGCTATAAGCTGTAAGAGAGCGTCAGAAGGTTCTAATATGGCCATGATGGACCTAGCATCGCTAAAAGCGTACAGGGTGGTTGGAGCTAACTAGACTATAGGATGTAGATGTTGTGCCTACTTTTTGTGATTAGATGTAGTTTAGTGAATACTGACTAGTGTCTCCATAATGTGGATTTGATCTTCAATTGCCTTTTTCTATGATCTTTGCTTACAAATATTTCTTCAGGTTGAAGTCATTCATAATTGTAGCATTCTTGCTGCTGTTGGCCTGAGGATGGCAAGTACTCCTGGAGTCAGTGCAACCCTTTTTGATGCACTCGCAAAGGTAACCCCACATTCTCAGTTAGTTACGTCATCTGCACACGAGTTTTTTTTTCAATGAGACCAGGTTCAATTTACCCTCAAATGATTGATCCAGGCAAATATTAATGTAAGGGCAATAGCTCAAGGTTGCAGTGAGTACAACATTACTGTTGTATTGAAGCAAGAAGAATGTGTAAGGGCTCTGAGAGCTTCTCACTCGAGGTTCTTCCTCTCCAAAACCACACTGGCTGTTGGAATTATTGGACCTGGGTTGATCGGTCGGACATTGCTTAACCAGCTGAAGGATCAGGTATGTAAGAGTCACACATATATATCCTTTTGTTGTCATATTGAAAGAAGAATAGTAAATGATTTTTCTGATGTGGAACTGTCACTAGGACTAGTGTAGAAATGCACTTGCAGTACCATTATCATGCTATCCAGGTCACTGTTAGTGTTACCATCTGGCTAATCACTGCCACCTGTTTTAGGGCTATTTCCATAAGTACTCTGGTGTTTTGGTGGGTACTGGGCGAACAAATCTGGGCCTGGAAACATTCAAATTCAAAATTATGAACAGTGATTCCAGGTGGGAACCTGTCATTCTGGGCTGAAATCTGTTTTGAACCAATCAAATTCAAATTCTGCATTTAAATTAGAAAAATCAAGCCGCCGGGCAAAAAGGGTATCAGCCATGGTCTAGGATTTTCTTTGTATCCAGAATTTGAAACCCTGGTTGTATGCTTCATATTTTTCATTATGTTAGTATGTTTAGAATTTTGGAGCAGCTATTCCTCAGCCCATCACCCTAGTAATAAATCAGGCACTTATTAAACCAAATCCCCTCCTGGCCAATTGGGCACTGTCCTGCCCATCTCCAACATTCACCATTGCCCCTTGACAGGCCATCGTCGCCACTCTCAGTGAGTGGTGCCACTGCCACCTACAGGATTAGAGAATGTATGGCATGAACACTCTGCAAATCAGAAGGTGGGAAGTGGTGTCTGAATCTGATATTTGTCACAGACACACAGGCAGTGTAACTCTAGTTCTAGTTCCATATTGTTGCTGTCACAGGCGGTATAACTTCTAGTTATACATTGCTTTCTACTAGTTGAATTTTTGTTGGATGGAAATACGTGATCAACAATAACAATGGAAATGTTTCTATATATATTTTCAGTTGCCCGCTAGCATATTGGATATGCAAGTGATCTCTAAAAAAATCCGCATTGGATTGGATTGCTTACTTTACCTTTTATGGAAAAGCAGTAGGTGATGTGTCATTTCCTCCTTGACTGGGATTTCATATTGTACTTAACACTTTACTAAATTATTCTGCAGGCAGCTGTTCTTAAGGAAAATATGAACATTGATTTGCGTGTCATGGGAATTACTGGTTCAAGGACAATGCTTTTGAGTGATACGTAAGTTAAATGAATTCCATTTCCCTCTTCTCCGTGTTTCACATTTGCAGCTCTGTTGCAAAACACCACGGTATCTGACTTGAATAGATTTATTAACTCAGCAGTTATTCTTGTTTCGTTAAAGATTGTTTACCGAAGAATTCCAGTATGATAGCTGACTATTTTAGTTTATCCTACCAAAAAATTGATTGTTTAATCATATTTGCTCAAAATAAGCTGCAAACAAATATTTGGAATGCTGTTTTTTTCATCCTACCAAAATTTGATTGTTTAATCCTGATTGCTTACTGATGTTGTTTTTGAATTATGCTAGTTTATGATATGTTCTCTGTATGTTTCTTACAGTTTGTTCTTTCTGTAGAGGAATAGATTTGACCCAGTGGAAAGAGCAGCTACAAACTGAAGCAGAACCAGCCAGCCTTGACAAATTTGTTCACCATTTGTCTGAGAATCACTTCTTTCCTAACAGAGTGTTGGTGGATTGCACAGCAGACACAAGTGTTGCATCCCATTATTACGATTGGTTAAAGAAGGGAATCCACGTCATCACTCCAAATAAGAAAGCAAATTCTGGGCCACTTGACAGGGTAAATATTTGGCTGGCTATACTTTTTTCCCCCAAATCTATATATCTTCTTTTGTTCTTTAAAAATAGTTGACTATTAAATGGACATTGGCTATTTCTTTAAATGTATTGAAGCAATTAGACACACACCTTGTAACTTGAATGTGATAAGAATTCATACAAAATAACTAGTACTGAGGGTTTTTTTTTTACGCGAAAAGGCAGAGCTGTCTCTAACTTATGACCATTGTATTAGATGGTAGTCAAACGGGGATAAAGTGTTCAGTAGTACATAAAAACAAAAACAATAGCAGACAAGAAAAAGAAGTAGAATATGATAGAGCAAAAAAAGAAGAAAAAAGAATGGAGAAAAGACTAGGTGATAAAACAGATCTAATGGCCTACAGAAGCTGTTGTAACCACTGACTGATTAGATTCTTCTGCTGAGGTTTTACGTGGTAAGACCAAGTCTCTAGGGAGAAACTTCTGAATGTGCTGCTTCACTGATTTGAATGTAGTGTAGGCATTCTGAAAATTCTCCTGTTCTGTGTCTTCCATAATTCTTGAGCACAAGCAGCAAAGCATATTGACCAGATTTTCTTGAACATTGCTATTTATTTGTTCGTAGATTCATTCATGAACTCTAGGATGCGGTTGGAGTTCTTTGCGATAGTTGATAGACCCAATTTCTTCCACAAACCATCTGCTGTCTTACACCTGAGGATAGTTTGCTGTATTTTATGCTGTTGGTGCCTTTATTGACTAACAAATGTATTTTCCTTGACATACAGTACCTGAAACTTAGGACTTTACAACGTGCATCATATACTCATTACTTCTATGAAGCAACCGTTGGTGCTGGCCTCCCAATCATTAGCACTCTGCGGGGTCTCCTCGAGACAGGTGACAAGATATTGCGTATCGAGGGGATTTTCAGGTCTGTGTTGGCTTAAGATTAAACAATGGCACACAATCAGTTTTTCATATGCTATAACTGAACCTTAGTTAAAGTATGGGCACAGGAAGATACTTCAATAATACATATTTTTCCTTAGTAAATTCAGTGTGATGCTGCCTGATAACATGTTCTGTTGACTGTTCAATTGCAGTGGAACGTTGAGTTATATTTTTAACAATTTTGAAGGAACAAGGACCTTTAGTGATGTTGTCGCTGAAGCAAAGGAGGCTGGATACACTGAGCCTGATCCAAGAGATGATCTATCCGAACTGATGTTGCCGTAAAGGTATTGCTCGTTTCTTCTTAAAATTTGTCAAACATCGTGTCTATACTTCCTACTATTGGCTACTCCACCAGGTTTAGTAACCTTAGGCTCTGTTTGTATTGGCTTCTAAAACCTGCTTTTCTACAGTACCTAATTTTCAAATGGAATACCTTTTAAGGTAGAGTCTACTAGTCAATTATAGTACACACTGTAGTGACTTTATTTAATCGTCTAAAATAGCACGCGAGTGACTCTCTCTACAAGCTGTTACTATTCGTAAGCCAAAGCCACAAAATAAATATGAACGGACCCTTAATTTGGCTCTTACACTCTTGAGTTGCATATCTATTTGAATGATACTAACCTCTAAACACTTTTGAAAAGGAAGAAAAGTGTGAACCACCTGTTTTTGATTTATGTTAGACATATTCTTGGTCTTGGGCCTTGGGCCTCTTTGGTGTACTTAGTATAGGCAAGGATCTCTCAGGTTGGCCTATAATTCTATTAACCTAACCCTAGACATCCTTGCCTATATATACTTGTATCCCCTGTGCCTTGTGAGGTATTCTATTGAAAGATATGGAGGTTGCTCACATGGTATCAGAGGGTCGATCCTGACCGCTCATTTCCGCCCCGGTCAATCTCGACCGTTCCTCTTTTCCTAAACCTAGCTCTCCTCCCAACCCTCTCGATGGCAACCGGCCCGCCGCCAACCTCATCCTCTCCTCCCGATGCCAACCCCTACCGGGCGACGCCGCCGCTGGGATACCAACGCCGCCGCCGCTGCTACCTCCCGATCCATGCCTCGCCGCCGCTCCCAGGCCCGCCCGCTCGCCGCTCGCTGGCCGGCCGCCGAGCGCGAGGTCGCCATCGCCCCAAGATCGCTGCGCCGGCGACCGGGAGCCTTGTTGCCTAGCGCCAAGCCTTGTGAGCGTGCCGCCTCGAGAAGACGACTCACGCCGAGTCCGTCCGTGAAGTTACTCCTCTCCTCCACGACGCTCTTCTTCTCCATGAAGCCGCCGCCTCGTCAACCTCCATGCTCAAGCCGCGGTGTCCGTAACATCCGGCCCGGTCCTCTCGTCCTCGACCTCACCTCCCGCCACTACACACGGTGGCGCGAGCTCTTCCTCCTCGCCTTGGGAAATACTCCTCGAGGACCATGTCCTCGCCGACGCCCCAATCGAACCTCGCCCGATCGGATCCGCATGGACTGCGTCGTCAAAGCATGGATCCTCGGCACCTCTCCACCGACCTCGCCGAGACCGTCTTGAGCGCCGCGCCACCGCCCGCGTCACCGGCTCGCCGTCGAGACTCGGTTCCTCGACAACCGGAGTCGCGTTTCTCACCTCGACGCCGAAGTTTCGACGATACATCCAAGGCGACCTCTCCATTGCCGACTCCGCCGACACTTCAAGAGCATGGCCGACGACTCACCGATCTCGGGAAGTCGCCGCCGACCGACCCTTGTCCTCCACGTCATTCGCGGCCTCAACGAGAAGTTCACCGCCATCGGCCTTCACCTCCAACGGAAAGGTGCCATTCCTCCTTCCTTGAGGCCCGCGCTGATCTTCTTCGGAAGAACTCCACATCACCAACCGCAAGACGCCTTCGGCCACCGCTCTCCTCTCCTCCGGCGTCCACCCCACCACGACCCCCTCGAACCGCTCCTCTGCTCCCAGCGGCCTTGTGAGGTATTCTATTGAAAGATATGGAGGTTGCTCACAATTTACACTATGTTCTTGTATACACACCACTGAACCCTTCCTCTGGGTTCCACGTTTCTCCCCAGGATCGCCAACCGACCAAGCATATGCTAAGATGTCTTGTCCTAGATCTTGTCCTAGATGCTAAAGCGATCTTGTCCTAGATCTTTGTCCTATATGCTAGTCAAGGATGCTAAAGCGATGTTGTCCTAAAGCGATCTTGTCCTAGATGCTAAAGCGATGCTAGTCAAGGATGCTAAAGCGATCTTGTCCTAAAGCGAATCTTGTCCTAAAGCGATCTTGTCCTAGATGCTAAAGCGGATGCTATCCTAAAGCGATCTTGTACAAAGACCGCATACAAAGACTTATTCATCATCCTCAACTCGCATGCCTTCTTGAAAAGATAGTAGCAGATCGAGAAAAGAGGCAACAAGAGACAACAATGACTAATTCCGTGCCCGGCCACGGAGACGGGGTGTTCTCGCGCCTCGAGAAGGTTGTCCTGCTCGATCAAGCACTCCACGGTGGAGGCGGCGAGACCCCGAGTCCTCGCGCCTTCCTGCGCCGACTCGACCAACCGCCGTCGCTCGGCGTCGTAATGCCGCCAAGACGTCTTGTCGGCCGCAGCCCGCCGCCTTGCTGCCGCTTCGCCATCCCCTTTAGGAAGTCGAGAGTTGGAAGGTGTCGAGGTGCCGTCTTGAAGACATGACTACGACCGGGAGAAGGCGGTCGGACCGGGAGAAGAAGAGGAGTTGCGCCGGAGAAGATACGGATCGACCAGGAAGACCGGATTTGCGGTCGAGATCGGGAAGAGGCGTGATCGGACCGGACGAAGAGTTCGTCGGAGAAGACCCGGATCGGACCGGGAGAAGAGGAGTTCTGCGGAGGATACCGTGATCGGACCGGAAGAAGAGTTGCGCCGAAGATACCCGGGTCGGATCGAAGAAGAAGACCAACGCCTTGACTCCGCCATCATCAGGAAGGCCGAGGCCAACGTCAGTGAGCTCCTCGACGAGCTCTTCGCCGAGAGGCCGGCCGCCTGTGCCCGCCGCCGCACTGCCCACACCGCCGCCGCCGAGACATCTTCGCCGCCGCCGCAACCTTCCGCCGATCTGCCGGAGTCGCCGCCTCCCCGCTGCAGATCAACCGCTCCATCTCCGGTGTCCACACTGGATCTGTCGTGAAAATTGGGTTGGCATGCGGGCGAGGCAACTGCCGCTCTTGGATCGATCCGTGGCGTCGCCGCCACCTCATCCGCCGGTGTAGGCTAACGCCGCCGCGACGTCTTCCATCGGGCGAACTGAAGCTCACGCCGGCCGCTTCGACCGCCGCTCAAGCCCCCAACACCGTGTCCAAGGCTCTCGAGCAGTCGGCGAGCTCGTCAGTGAGATCTAGCCGTCGCCGTCGACTGTTCTTCTGCTCGACCCAAGCCGCCGCCGCTGCGGGCCGTCTCCACCAATCTTGCCGCCGCCGGTCGTGTTGCCCGGCCGCCGCCGCCGCCGCCACCTCCATCCGTGTCGCGCCTGCCGCCGCCGGTCTCTCTCACTTTGAGCCGCCTCGGATCCGATCTAGCGCCATCCGGTAGCCGTCTGCCGCCGTCGTGGCCACCGCTGGTCACCGCCACTCCGGGCCGCCGCTCCGCAGTCGCTCGCATGACCGCCGCTCGCCACCGCTTCACGGCCGCCGCTCATTGGTCGCCTTGGTGTCGCCCAAGAAGTCGGCAGTTGTGGTAGCTTTCATCTGAATTGAGTATCGACCGAACCATTCGGCTGTAGCTTTTTGAAAAAAGAGAGAGGAAAATAACAGAAAAAAAGACAAAAAAACAGAAAAAATTTGTTTTGCAGGCATCGTGTAGCCGAAAGCGCTACACTTTGTCGACGTGGAACTGCAACCATGGCCGTCGCCTAGCAGCTCGAAGACGAGCTGCATGTCCAGGAGGGGTATAATGTCATGGGTGTGGGGCCTTGGGCCCAGCCGGTTCATTATTAGGAAGTAGAGATTAGTTTCTATTTGAGTTAGAGATTAGTTCCTTTTGTTAGAGATATAATTAGAGATATGATATTAGTTTCTATATTTGTTAGTGATATAATTGAGATTAGATTCTATCTGTTAGGGGGAGCCATTTATATAAGAGGGCTACCGCATGCTATTGGAACTAATCAGAGAAATAACAAAGTCTTCCTCATCTATAGTCTCTCTCCTTCTACGTCGACGCCATCCGGCCATCCTTTTGGTGGTGTTTACCCCCTATGAATTAAGGTTCATGACATGGAAACATTCAAATTTAAAATTATGAACAGTGATTCCAGGTGGGAACCTGTCATTCTGGGCTGAAATCTGTTTTGAACCAATCAAATTCAAATTCTGCATTTAAATTAGAAAAATCAAGCCACCGGGCAAAAAGGGTACCAGCCATGGTCTAGGATTTTCTTTGTATCCAGAATTTGAAACCCTGGTTGTATGCTTCATATTTTTCATTATGTTAGTATGTTTAGAATTTTGGAGCAGCTATTCCTCAGCCCATCACCCTAGTAATAAATCAGGCACTTATTAAACCAAATCCCCTCCTGGCCAATTGGGCACTGTCCTGCCCATCTCCAACATTCACCATTGCCCCTGGACAGGCCATCATCGCCACTCTCAGTGAGTGGTGCCACTGCCACCTACAGGATTAGGGAATGTATGGCATGAACACTCTGCAAATCAGAAGGTGGGAAGTGGTGTCTGAATCCGATATTTGTCACAGACACAGGCAGTGCAACTCTAGTTCTAGTTCCATATTGTTGCTGTCACAGGCGGTATAACTTCTAGTTATACATTGCTTTCTACTAGTTGAATTTTTGTTGGATGGAAATACGTGATCAACAATAACAATGGAAATGTTTCTATATATCATTTTCAGTTGCCCGCTAGCATATTGGATATGCAAGTGATCTCTAAAAAAATCCACATTGGATTGGATTACTTACTTTACTTTTTATGGAAAAGCAGTAGGTGATGTGTCATTTCCTCCTTGACTGGGATTTCATATTGTACTTAACACTTTACTAAATTATTCTGCAGGCTGCTGTTCTTAAGGAAAATATGAACATTGATTTGCGTGTCATGGGAATTACTGGTTCAAGCACAATGCTTTTGAGTGATACGTAAGTTAAATGAATTCCATTTCCCTCTTCTCCGTGTTTCACATTTGCAGCTCTATTGCAAAACACCACGGTATCTGACTTGAATAGATTTATTAACACAGCAATTATTCTTGTTTCATTAAAGATTGTTTACCGAAGAATTCCAGTATGATAGCTGACTTTTTTAGTTTATCCTACCAAAAAATTGATTGTTTAATCATGTTTGCTCAAAATAAGCTGCAAACAAATATCTGGAATGCTGTTTTTTTCATCCTACCAAAAATTGATTGTTTAATCCTGATTGCTCACTGATGTTGTTTTTGAATTATGCTAGTTTATGATATGTTCTCTGTATGTTTCTTACAGTTTGTTCTTTCTGTAGAGGAATAGATTTGACCCAGTGGAAAGAGCAACTACAAACTGAAGCAGAACCAGCCAACCTTGACAAATTTGTTCACCATTTGTCTGAGAATCACTTCTTTCCTAACAGAGTGTTGGTGGATTGCACAGCAGACACAAGTGTTGCATCCCATTATTACGATTGGTTAAAGAAGGGAATCCACGTCATCACTCCAAATAAGAAAGCAAATTCAGGGCCACTTGACAGGGTAAATATTTGGCTGGCTATACTTTTTTTTCCCCCAAATCTATATATCTTCTTTTGTTCTTTAAAAATAGTTGACTATTAAATGGACATTGGCTATTTCTTTAAATGTATTGAAGCAATTAGACACACACCTTGTAACTTGAATGTGATAAGAATTCATACAAAATAACTAGTACTGAGGGTTTTTTTTACGCGAAAAGGCAGAGCTGTCTCTAGCTTATGACCATTGTATTAGATGGTAATCAAATGGGGATAAAGTGTTCAGTAGTACATAAAAACAAAAACAATAGCAGACAAGAAAAAGAAGTAGAATATAACAGAGCAAAAAAAGAAGAAAAAAGAACGGAGAAAAGACTAGGTGATAAAACAGATCTAATGGCCTACAGATGCTGTTGTAACCACTGACTGATTAGATTCTTCTGGTGAGGTTTTACGTGGTATCTCTAGGGAGAAACTTCTGAATGTGCTGCTTCACTGATTTGAATGTAGTGTAGGCGTTCTGAAAATTCTCCTGTTCTGTGTCTTCCATGATTCTTGAGCACAAGAAGCAAAGCATACTGACCAGATTTTCTTGAACATTGCTATTTATTTGTTCGTAGATTCATTCATGAACTCTAGGATGCGGTTGGAGTTGTTTGCAATAGTTGATAGACCCAATTTCTTCTACAAACCATCTGCTGTCTTACACCTGAGGAAAGTTTGCTGTATTTTATGCTGTTGGTGCCTTTATTGACTAACAAATGTATTTTCCTTGACATACAGTACCTAAAACTTAGGACTTTACAACGTGCATCATATACTCATTACTTCTATGAAGCAACCGTTGGTGCTGGCCTCCCGATCATTAGCACTCTGCGGGGTCTCCTCGAGACAGGTGACAAGATATTGCGTATCGAGGGGATTTTCAGGTCTGTGTTGGCTTAAGATTAAACAATGGCACACAATCAGTTTTTCATATGCTATAACTGAACCTTAGTTAAAGTATGGGCACAGGAAGATACTTCAATAATACATATTTTTCCTTAGTAAATTCACTGTGATGCTGCCTGATAACATGTTCTGTTGACTGTTCAATTGCAGTGGAACGTTGAGTTATATTTTTAACAATTTTGAAGGAACAAGGACCTTTAGTGATGTTGTCGCTGAAGCAAAGGAGGCTGGATACACTGAGCCTGATCCAAGAGATGATCTATCTGGAACTGATGTTGCCAGAAAGGTATTGCTCGTTTCTTCTTAAAATTTGTCAAATATCGTGTCTATACTTCCTACTGTTGGCTACTCCACCAGGTTTAGTAACCTTAGGCTCTGTTTGTATTGGTTTCTAAAATCTGCTTTTCTACAGTACTTAGCTTTCAAACGGAATACCTTTTTAGGGCAGAATCTACTAGTCAATTGTAGTACACACTATAGTAACTTTATTTAATCGTCTAAAATAGCACACGAATGACTCTCTCTACAAGCTATTGTTATTCATAAGCCAAAGCCAAAAATAAATATGAACGGACCCTTAATTTGACTCTTACACTCTTGAGTTGCATATCTATTTGAATGATACTAACCTCTAAACACTTTTGAAAAGGAAGAAAAGTGTGAACCACCTGTTTTTGATTTACACTATGTTCTTGTATACACACCACTGAACCCTTCCTCTGGGTTCGACGTTTCTCCCCCAGGATGCCATTTTTATCCTCAAATGTTCTCCTATGCTTTCCTCCTATAGTCCTATCAAGCTATATTTTGTTCCTAACAATGCAATGAGGAACTTTCTTATCATATCATGCTTCTTCAAGTATTTTTTTAATCAATCTCCTACTTGAAGTTCTGTTTCTTTTTTTAGGGAAGAGATTGTATTTTCATTTCTTCTTGAATCTAATTTGTATATTAGCTTTTCAAGTGTACTCTTTTCTCCTCTACCCTTTACATTTTGTTGATGACTATTTAGTAAATACCGGTGTTAAGAGTCCTGAGGGTACATTCGTTCTTTGTTCAATTGCTTATTATTTATTGTACTTAGTCATACTTTTGGAGCAGGTCATAATCCTTGCAAGGGAATCTGATTTGAGGCTTGAACTTTCTGATATTCCTGTGAGGAGTCTTGTGCCGGAGGCACTGAGAGTAAGATTACACTCTTCTTGACATCTATGTGTTGTTATTAACACTTTCTAACTGGAACATTTTTTACAGTCATGCTCATCAGCTGATGAATACATGCAAAAGCTACCATCTTTTGACCATGACTGGGCCAGAGAGCGGAAAGATGCTGAAGCTGCAGGAGAAGTGAGTAGATCTGTCTCTCTCAAGTCTAACTCTTTTTATGAAAAGGTCAGGAGTAGGAACTAGGAAGTACTTGTTTCTATGTTGGTCATATCACCTCACCACAAACCATGCTGTATTTCATGGTAGCTGCTGATTAGAGCTTTGTACATACAGAAGGTTAGTATAGGATTTTTTTTTGCTGAAATTATTCGCATTCTAAGCAGCCAAAATGAAGGATTAACTTCAGTATATCAATATCCACTAGGTCCCCACTAATTTCTCGGCAAACATTAGATGGGTTTTTGTCGTTTACAGCACATATGCGTATTCTCCATACAAGTTTCCAAAATTAAAAGAGATTACTGAGCCATTTACATATTATTAAGGTTTTGCGGTATGTTGGAGTCGTGGATGTGGTCAACAAGAAGGGGCAGGTAGAGCTGCGGAGGTACAAGAGGGACCACCCATTTGCGCAGCTATCAGGCTCCGACAACATCATAGCCTTCACCACGTCAAGATACAAGGAGCAACCGCTGATCGTGCGAGGCCCAGGGGCAGGCGCAGAAGTGACCGCTGGAGGTGTCTTCAGTGACATACTACGGCTGGCATCTTACCTTGGCGCCCCCTCCTAGTGCTCATAGCTGGAAGCATTTTCTGAAGGTAGACAAATGACTTCTATCATGCAAGGTGTCTTGGTGTTCTTTTCTGTACCAGAAGTGTTCTAAATCACAGCGAGGAAATAAGTCTGTTCTGTTTTGTTGATCCTAGAGCACTAGGTAGTGTGGAGTCTTGGAGTAGGTCTTATTGAAAAGAAAGCAACCCAGCATTCTTGTTTATACTGGCAACAGTATCTTCTGTTGTGAGGTGAAACGACGTACAAATAAATAGTCAATGATGCAATTTGGGTGATGTTAATCCATGTAACGATATAGTTCGCCTGTAAAGTCGATCAGAAAAGATGAATCACTAGAACTAGGGATGGCAATCGGGCGCGGCGGGTAGTGCTCGTTCATACCCGTACCCGTGACCCCAATTTTCGTCCACGGGTATACCTGTACCCGCCCACGGGTAAAAAACCCCGTCCATACCCGTCGCCTGCGGGTACCTGTCACTCGCGGGCATACCTGTTTACCCACGAACTGAGTACATCACATATTCACATTCAAACATCATCAATACATCGTAAATTCACATATTCAACAACATACACACATACATTCACTAGATGATATATGCCGCAAAACTAATCTAAGCGATGTATCAAATACTACAACTAAACTTTCTACTATAGTTTTGTAAATGAGAGGCATAAAGCAACTGAAATTTGATGCAACCGAACAATGATTCCATTTGAAATTTGAACACACTACAACACACCGTCCACATGAAATTTGAACATTCGCACATTGTGAACTAGATTCCATTTTACTCATATTCCTAGCGTCTATTGCACAATGTATATACATCGAATCAAGCACCGCGTGAACCCGAGAGGAGACGTCGGGCGAGAGGGCGAGATGGAGTCGGGCGTGTCCGGATCGACCCCAATCGCCCACCCGATGGGGTGGCGGCGGCGGGGCGCTGTCGTCCGGGGCGAGCAGAGAGAGGCCGACCATGGCCCATGGGTCCCTAGGCTCGGCTTGCGCCAGAGCCGCCCGTCTTGGTGGCGCGGCGCGGACTCCGCGGGCGGCCGCGGCCGGAGGGCACGCGGCGGCGGCGGCGGGAGCGGAAGGGCGGGCGAAGAAGGAGGCGCGTCCCAAGGTGGTGGAGCAAGAGGGGCGGAGGAGGAGGCCGACTACCGGGAGGGGCAGAGGAGGAGGAGGAGGCGGATCCGAGGGGCGATATGCGAGAGGCCGAGGGGAGGGGCGAGGAGGAGGAGGCGGATCTGGGGCAAGAGGCGGCGGGCTGGGTGGGGGTGGAGGAGGCGGCCACGACCGGGGCGGAGGAGGAGGAAGAGGCAGTGACCGGGAGGCGGAGAAGGAGGAGGAGGCGGATTGGGGGGAGGAGGAGGCCGGCGACCGGTGGGCGGGGAGGAGGAGGAGGAGGAAGAGGCAGCCGGTGGCCACGGCGGGAGCCGAGGAGGCGGATGAATTGATGAAGCAAGTGGGGGCGGTCGGGCGGAGGAGCCGAGGAGGCGGATGAATTGATGAAGCGAGTGGGGGGCGGTCGGGCGGAGAGCAGAGATGCGGTAGGGTTTATTTTTTTTAAGATGGTCCACCTGTCAGTTTATTTCACGGGTAAATGGGCGAGACGGGCACGGGTAGAGCTAACCCATACCCGTACCCGTTTACCCGATGGGTAGAGATTTCCCCCCATTTTCATACCCGTGGGCAAAGAATGCATCCTATACCCGGCTCCATTAGGGTATTTACCCACGGGTATACGGGTAAACGGGCACAATTGCCATCCCTAACTAGAACCCGTTTGGTTGCTGAGTGGTGAACGGGGATAAAATTATCGGTGGTAACTGGCTATAATGGCTCGGACCATAAAAAATATTGGTCTGAAAAGTTTTTAGTTTTGAATTTTGAATTTGAATTAATGAATAGTAATTTCGGCTGGTAGCCAACTGAAAGCTGGCTAAATTCAAAATTTTAATTTAAATTTGATAATTAAAACTATACGATAGAAAACCGATTACCGATGGTTATTGGCCGGTAACTGGTACTCGCTGTTATTTTTTGTAACCGGTTTCTGAATCTCGGTGGTGATTAATACTGTACTCTACTAGTCACAGCTCAGTCTGCCTTGTCGTTTCATAGATGCCGTTTGGTTCGTGGGTAATGACAGGGCCGTGCGTCCAATGCTGTCGGACACGGAAAATCAATTCTGAATCCCATGTATTTGCTGTACTAGTTCTATGATAAGTAGTTAGCATGTATATACAACAATATTTATATTATATTCATAGACAATATTGAATAAAAAGAGTAGCAAGATATAACTGAAATTAAGTCATAAGCAACTAGTTTTACAATAAAATGACCGACATACCAAATAATTCATATGACATAAAAGATGCAGCGGAAACAAAGATAAAGAGAACCTAAATTGTCTCAATTCAACCACATGCAACTTATTGTGATTGAATCTTAAAGATTGGTGTCACTTACATCAAAACATACGGCGTAAACGTAACCATACGATAGGTCTTCTTTCACATCCTCTGAATACTTTGAACAAGTAATCCTAAGTATAAAGTAAGGCTATGTTAAAAGATATAGCTATCCTATTAAGTTTTCTATTTTTGCACAAGGCAAGTTTTTATTTGCAAATATGGATAATAGATTGTAACCGGAATTTGTAAGAACATTTGACATTGATAAACAAATAACAACAAAGTATAATTAACAATAATTAAATGAGAGGCTAGCTGCCCTAAGATAAAAAAATAGCAGCCAAACCTTTTTGCTGATCAAGTTACATATGGATGGCACTCAATGCCACCAAAAGATCAAGTCAAGGCAGCCCATCGACCCTACGTTCCTCATGGAATCCAACAGTCAGCTGAGTCACATCCTTGTCCCTTCTCTTCAGCCAATGACTGGTGGTCCGCACCAAATTCCACCCTTTTATAAACTAGGAATTAAAATTGAGAAATTACCAAAAAAAACCCTTGACAAACAACAAGGATGATGCGGTTGGGGCGGAGAGGCGGTGATACCAAGAAAGAGTCCACTGTGACTGTAAGAGTTTGATCAGATCTGGTTTATTGCGTGTATTTACTCAGTTTTGTTGTAGCCCTTTTTACCAATTGTTTCAAGGGGTGTTTGAATTTGTTGCAACGTGTAATATAAAAAATGTTATAGTGAGTTTTTTCTGTTGCATTCAAGGTCATGATTTATTGCACTCAAATTATTTTTTGTTGTAATAGTTTGTGGTTTTGTTGCTGTCTTTTTTGTTGTCTTGAGTTGTTGACTAAATTTTTTTGTTGCAAGATTTATTAATATTTGTTGCAGCTAGATTTTTCTTTTGTTGCAAACTTTATTAGCCTTTTGTAGCTAGATTTTTATTTGTGTTTGATTGTTGCAACCGTGAGGAATTTTTGTTACATGTTCATTGTATCGATGTTGCGTCTCTTTTGTAAATTTGTCTTAGTCGATCGGGTTTCTCCTCCATCCTTCCTGCTCCTCCAGCAAGATGGGGCTATAGCGAGTCAGTGGTGGCCGAGAGAGCACCCTTGTTGTACCTCCTCCTTAGAAGCAGACTACGATCACCCCAGCACCGATATCCTAAACTCCAACATCAACCGTTGGTCTAAGGTCACCGTTGCTTGTTCTTGAAGAAGGCCATCCACCGTAGTCTCCTCCTCCGACAAGCTGGTGCTCCGGCAAAGTGATGGCGGCGGAGATGGATCAAATATGAGCTTTTCTGTTGTACCAAATCGAACAGCCAACATCCATTTAAATTAGATCTAACGTTGAGAGAAACATATGATGGGTACGTTCGGGCGCTAGTCGCCGCTTGGTTCATTTGTAATTTTGTCGGCCCTGTCTGTGGTATACAGCGGAGCGAGGGGATGTTGCCGATGACAGTGGCCACGAAGTCCCCAGATAGCTGGTTGCCACCGAGGTTGAGCGCCTGAAGTGATCTGCATTTCGCAAAGCTTGCGGGCAAGCTGCCAGTGAGCTGGTTGCTTGACAAGTCTAGCTCAACCAATGTGTCGCACAACCGGCTCAGCTCATCCGGTATCGCGCCGGTGAATCGGTTCCCAGCCAAGGCCAGCCACCGCAGCGATGGAAAGTCTCCCAAGAACGTTGGCATCGAGCCGGGCAGAAGCTTGTTCCCCGACATGTCAAGCATCTCCAGGCGGCGACATCCGGCGAGACTCGGCGGCAATCCTGCGCCGCTTAGCCTGTTGTACGACCAATCAAGCACCACGAGGTTGGTGCACTCACCAAATCCGTATGCTGAGATGTCCCCGGAGATGTTGTTCCTGGCAATGCTCAAGTGTGTCAAAGTGGCCGGCGTTGTGGCCACAAGCCTGGCGGGGAGCGCACCAGACAAGATGTTCCATGACAAATCGAGGACAGCAACCTCACTGCACGGTGCGAGCTCCGGTATAACCCCGGTGAGACGGTTCGCCGAGAGGTTGAGGTACCGGACCCCATGGCAGCCGGCCAAGGAGTAGTTCAGCAAGCCAGCATCTGACATCTGATTGCGCGACATGTCTAGCGTGCGCAGCGACGGCGGGAAAGGGAAGCCACCGCCGGCGAGGGAGTTGCCAGACATGTTCAGGAACCGTAGGCCGCCGCACGACTCCAGAAACGCCCGAGGCAGCGTCCCGTCGAAGGCGTTTGACGACAGGTCCACTTTCACGAGTGCGCACGGCGCCTTCCGCCGCAGCGAGGCCGCGTGACGGGAGAGGTTTCCGTGGAACGAGTTGCCGCGGAGGTTAAGGGTCTGGAGAGCCGGGAGATCTAGCAGGGCGTCGAGGCAGAGGCGGCCGGCTAACGACATGCCGCTGAGGTCGAGGGCTCGGACCCTGCCGCCGACGCAAGAGACGCCGGGCCACGTGCACGGCGAGCCGGAAGTGGTGTTGTTGACCCAGCCCGCGAGAGCGTCGTGCGGGTCGGCGGCCACGGATGCACGCTTGAAGGCGAGCAGCGCAAGGATGGGCACCACGTGTCGAGAGGTGGCCATGGCTGTTGGCAACGCCTATGTTGAACAAGCCGACGTTGCTGTGGTACTCAAAATCAAGACAAGAAACACCCAAAGAAACTCACGTGAACTCTTGGTGTTTTGGCGCTGCAAGTCCCATCCTTTCTGGACTTTATTTGCAACATTATATAGGAGTTAACAAGAACTAAACTGACTTGCCGTTTCCTCGGCCATCAACACGCACGGCGCCAGTTACGTCAGTTACTTGCGACGTGCGCCAGTTACTTGCGATGTGCACCAGTTACTTGCGACGTGCGCCACGTTACTCGCGTCGTGCGCGCGGAAGACGCGCTCAGGCGCCCGACTTGCACCAACGAGCTCCATCGCGTGCATGGCAACATGCTGCACATGCACGCATATACTACAAACGTGAATAACCAAACAAACTGCGTATGTACATGCACATCAGATTATTCAGGCTAACATTTCTCCCCTTAATGCTGATGTGCTGGCTTGAGCTCGGTCACGCCCATCCTGGAACGAGCTCCAAAAACTTGACGCGGCCGAGAGGCTTGGTGAGGATGTCGGCCAGCTGATCGTCGGTGTGGATTTTGCAGATGGCGACTTGGTTACCCTCGACGCACTCCCGGATGTAGTGGAAGCGTGTCTCTATATGTTTGCTCCGGCCATGGAAGACCGGATCTTTGCACAATTGAATCGCCGACTGATTGTCGATGTAGATTGTTGCGGCACCGACGTCTCGCTCGTAGAAGTTGCCGATCAGCCGCCTGAGCCAGATTCCCTGGCATGCCGCCGCTGAGGCCGCGATGTACTCGGCCTCGCAAGACGATAGCTCCACCACCAGCTGCTTTTGTGACTGCCACGACACAGGCAAATGGAGGGAAGATCCAAACTGCCATTAGGTCAGGGTTCCTAACTCTTCCCTGACAAAAGCAAATGATTCTAAACTCTAATACTGTAACCAAGCAAGTACATTTTCTAACCAATTCATACAATCATTGCTAAAAGTTGACAATTCTGTAAGAGAATTTCATTTCGTGTAGTAGCAGGAAGGAACTAACTTAAGCAGACTGAATCAATAATTTCAACTAGTGTACTAGCAGGAAAGAACTAACTTAAGTACACTTAATCAACTGAACTCTACCCACTGCATTTCGTCATAAATTACTCACATATCGTATGCTCATAAGCTCAGGAGCCAGTATCCTCGATATGCTGCCTATCTTACACAAAAATTCATGTTTTCACAATGGACAGGCACTTCTCTCGGTGACAACGCAATCCCTTCATCGGAGAATTGTCCGTCAGACTTCGTGAAAATTATTCAGTCTACGCAGATCAAGCAAGCACGCGTGTGCGGAGCAAACCACCAGCTGCTGAAATCCCTGGCAAACACTCAAGAAGAGGTCATCCTCAGTTTCCTCACCGTTACAAACGAGCAGCTCGAACACAACTTCTCAACAAATTTCCATGATGTACGACAATAACAACATGCATAACCGAAAAACATCGACTAACTAAAAGCAACACCGAAATTTCACAGCAAAATGTAGAGGAGATACTGATACGTTCCTAACAGATCTAACAAAGAGAGAGATTTCACAGCACATATGAAGGGGGAGTGGCCGAACTACCAGAGACAACAGATCTACCAACATCTATCACAGAGCAATGCTCGTGAATATCAATGTTCATGACTTCATGTGCAACAGGCAGATCTACCAACATCTATTACAGATACAACTACACAATCTAGTTACCTGAGCGATTTGGGTTCCATTTCCATACCATCAGTTTGGGGACGAAGACCGAAGAACGGAAGAAGCTCAGGAGGGAAGTGAGATGCGGTAGCGGAGGCAGGCAGGGATCCCGGAAGAAGCCCGCCGTAGACTCGCAGTAGCCGTCGCCCGTCGGCGTTCGGTCGGCCACTCGACCTCCGGTTGCTATTGGCTCAGAGATTACCGCCGCCAGTCCGAGAGATGGAGCGTACCAACTGGCGACTGAGTGTGTTTGTGTCTTTGTGAGTTGTGAGCGTGTCTCCGTGACTCCGCGTTGGATTGTTGGAAGCAATGGGCCCGGGCCATCGAGGCATCGATGGGGGACATGGTCCAAGAGACTAAAAGGATTCGATGCCTGGGCTAGTGGGCTGGCTAGGTATGAAATAGATGAATTTAGTCAACTATTAATATACATATGTATTATATCTTATATATACTAGTATTTTACCAATAATTTTGGGTATTCAGCTGAATACCCTTAAATCACTATAGATCCGCCCCTATTTTTTGTTCTTTCTACAAGTTCTTTAGAATTTCTGGCTATTTTTTTATTTTCTGATTAATATGGGAATTTGTAGCATTTTCTCTCAAGACGAACAGGGTGCTTCAGAAGGAGCATCTAATTAATATAGAAAGGTTAATGTGGGAATTTGTAGCATTTTTCCACCTAAGATTAACATGGAGTTTTTGGAGGAGCCTCTAATTAGTACAGAAGATATAAATAGATAGATGTTAGAAATAATATTGATTTAGAGTTTAAGACGTAGTAGAGTCCATCTTCGTATGTAACACAAGTTGAAATTGTGTCCAACTTGAAATCCGAATACATATGCGAGTAGAAGAGTATTAGCTTATATATTGAGAAAGATTGTAACCAGTTTTGTAAGAATGAAAAGCAAGAGAAGCAAGAAAAAGGGAAGCAAATGAGAGAATAGAGATATTCAGAAATTCTCTTGTGTTCTCTCAGTTTATTTGCGATGTGTGCGTTTTCTCCTAGATTAAAATTTTAACAAGTAGTATCAGAGCCTAGGCGAGAACCGAGTCGCTAAAAAAATTATCTCGGCGATTCCGTTTCGCGCTCGTCTCGCATAGCGTTCCCGAGGCGCACGTCGCTCGGCACCAGACAACAGCAAGTCATCCGGTGAAAGCAGGCCTTCGGCCCCTTGGCCTGAGCGTGAAGAAAGAGTCAAGACATTTCTAGCATCCAAGATAAGCAACGCATGTGTCCGTGTTAGACCGGGACCCGCAACAAGACACAACATAAGGAGATGTATCACTATTCTATGTTAAGTATAAGTTTAGTAAATCGTAGTTGAGACCGTTAGAATCTTTGCATCCGAATGAATCTGTGCCACTTAAGTTGAGTTCCTACATGTAGCCT
The DNA here is from genome assembly GCA_036346245.1 of Bonia amplexicaulis. Taxonomy (NCBI): domain Eukaryota; kingdom Viridiplantae; phylum Streptophyta; class Magnoliopsida; order Poales; family Poaceae; genus Bonia; species Bonia amplexicaulis. The sequence goes on from CM070757.1 coordinate 9,552,060, forward strand.
ACATATAGAATGCTTCATGTGGAAGCGTGGCTGGTAGTTCATAATGCATTGAGACTAAAACTAGAGTATATCAAGTCAAGATTAAGGGGGAGATTGTTAGAAATAATCTTGACTTAGAGTCCAAGACATAGGGTCTGTTCTTTTTGACTGCGGCTTGTGGCTTTTGCCTGTAGCTTATGCCTTTTGGGCTGTTTGTACGAGAGATTAAGAGTAACAGAAATTCACGTGCGATTTTTGCCAATATAAATAATGTCAGTAAAGTATATATTACAATTAACTAATAGACCCTATTTTGAAAAAATACTCCGTCTAAAAGCTAGTTACTACAGAAAAGCCGACAAGCAGCTTTTAGAAGCTAAAAAGAACAAGACCGTAGTAGAGTCCGTCTCCGTGTGTAACTCAAGTTGAAGTTATGTCCAACTTGAAATCCGAATACATATATGAGTAGGAGAGTATTAACCTATATATTGAGAAACATTGTAACCAATTTTGTAAGAAAGAAAAGCAAGAGAAGCAAGAAAAAGGGGAGCAAGTAAGAGAATAGAGAAATTCAGAAATTCTCCTATGTTCTCTCAATTTATTTGCGATATGTACGTTTTTTCCTGAATCAAAGTTTTAACAATAGATATTAATCATTTCGTTTTACATAAGGTAACTTTCATATATGCTTATATGGATACAGTCTCCAAGTCCGAGTATAAGATTTGGATGTATACATGCATGTTTGATGCTTCATACGTAATGTTTACGCAGATGCCTTCCTGACGAAAACAAAAGTTTTTAGTACGATATTGTGATCAATTTAGTGATCATTCGGCTGCAGAGGACATCGTTTGGTCCACACATTCAGCAAGAACTTGAAGATATCGTGGAATAGGGGGCATACTAACCTCCACCAGACCTTCCAAAATCTGCACAATTTGGCCCATGGTTGGCCTTGAGCACTCGTCTTCTTGGACACACCAGCAAGCAACCATGCAAGCCCTCTCGAGCTCCTCCAAGTTGGCGTCTGTTTTCAGCTCAGGACCCACCAAGGCTTGCACGTCTCCTTCCAGAAGTTTCTTGGCAACCAGTATCGGAAAGAACTTGTCCACGCAGCGCTCTCCTTGCTCCACGTTTCTTTTCTGCGAGATGATCTCGAAAAGCATCATTCCATAGCTGAAAACATCCGCTTTTGCGGTGATGGCCATGCCACTTATCCATTCAGGCGCCAGGTACCCTATAGTTCCTCGCATTGTCGTCAAAACCCTGCTGAAATCCCGGCCTAACAGCTTCGCCAGTCCGAAATCGGACACTTTTGGGGCAAATGAGGCATCCAGCAGTATGTTTTGTGGCTTGATATCGCAGTGGATGATGCAATCCCTGCACTTGTCATGCAGATAAGTTAACCCTTTGGCGACTCCGATGGCGATTTGGTATCTGGTGTTCCAACTCAGAACATCATCAGGGCTAGTCCGGAACAAGTAGCGATCCAACGAACCATGTGGCATGTACTCATAGACGAGCAGCCGGTGTTCCCCCTGGGAGCAGAACCCGAGCAATCGGATCAAGTTTACGTGGTGGATAGTTCCGATTGTGCTCATCTCCGCTCGGAATTGCTTCTCGCCTTGACGAACACCTTCGAGCTTCTTGATTGCCACGGCACTACCATCCGGAAGGACTCCTTTGAACACCGAACCGAAGGACCCCACGCCCAGCTTGTCTGAGAAATTTTTGGTTATCAGCTGCAGGTCACTGTACTTGAAAGTCATCAAATTCATATCAGTACGATATAGACCCTTGGTCATTTTTCTCCTGTGAACGAAGCACAAAATAGCCACGACGCCTAGAGCTAATGTGAATGTAGAGACTCCAATGGCAATCCGGATGGTTCGCCATCTCCTAGATTTGCTGTACGGTAGCTCGGACGCGGCGAGTCGGATGAAGATACTATCCCCGGCGCCGTCAGGATTGTCTTGCATGTTTATCAAATCAGCGTACCACAGCGAGCAAGTGCCGTTGCCGTTGTAAGAGTAAGCCAAGCAAGAACAGTTGTTAAGGCAGGCTACCTTGCAGTCGCTTGCGCTCGCAGCTTGCACGGTCTGTGACCCATCGGGCAACCTCACGTTATTCGTCACGTAGAATCTATCCTCCTCAGCTCTTGTCCTCCTCGACCCTGAGCCGCCGCCGTCGACGACGCCGCTGCACTGCAACGCGGCGTTCCTAGCGCAGCCTCCTGTGTAATTTCCGGAGCTCCACCCGCTTGGGCTCCGCGTGTGGAATCCCCGGAGGCAGCTGCACATGGGAACGGCGTTCTGGGAGCACCAACTGAAAGCCCCGCACGCGGAATACACGGCGCACTTGCCCTTGGGCTGCAGGAAGAAGAGCATCCACTCCTGCTTCTCCTCTAGCCACACCGTCCCCTTCTGCTGGCCGGACGGGTCGATCACCACACGGGTGAAGGCGTTATCGTCATTGACCGTGAACAGAAAGTACGTCTCCTTGTCGTCGTCGATGTACCTGTACGAGTACATCGACTTCGACATCGCCGTCATCTCCGGTATGCCGCTGAACGCGCCGGTCTGGGGATTGAACTTCCCCACGGTGAAATACGGCCGGGAGTTGTTCCACATGAACAGGTACTGGGCCGTGTCGCTGGGGTCCATCACTAGCGAGAACATGCCTGGAGACGGGTTCGTGTAGTCGCTCCATGAGACGAGGCGGGTGGTCTCGCCGGTGAGCTTGTTCCGGCCAAACTTCATGCCCGGAAGCTGGGTATCGGTGGGGTGGTCGAAGCTTTGCCACAGTACGGTGGAGGTGTTGGACGCATATGTCAGAACTAGGTTGCCGGTGTTGAGGAGCACAGCGACGATGGTGGTGTTGGAGGCGCCGGCGATGGTTGGGACGTTGCTGGACCAGACAGGGGACCTAGACTTGTTCAGAAGGACCAGGTTGCCGTCGGTCCAGATGGTTAGCTCCGACGACGTCGGGTCGGAGATTGGCATCTCCCGGTTCGCTATCCACACTGCGGTCAGTGCCGACACCTTGTTGTACCATATTGCAATGTACCACTTGTCTCGGGGTCCACCAACTATAATGCAAATTATTTTCATTAAAAATATGAAAAAGATGAAAAATGACATAAAACAACCATTTTCTTATTTATTATTTGAAGTACTACTAGCAAGTATCGACTTCGATCGGCACCTCACTTGTCAAACTAATGACATGTGCTGGGTAAAGTAGAACTGTTCAAAGTGGGGCTCGGGGACCTAGTGGGATTTACTAGTTTAGTTGCCTAAAGCACCCAAGTGTCCTAGTCAGCATCTACATTTGGCAAAATGGGTCGGACCAAACTTAAGGCACGATACTATTGGTCTAGTCCAGACACAACCCGATATGAACAGTAAATAAGCCATGTTGGCCTGGTCTGATCGAGCGTACCGTGCTTAGGCTGGCACCTCGACACGGTGGGCCGTTCGAAGGTTTGACCTGGCCCAACAAGGAATGACGCGCTTTTTACCCCTAACCCTCCTAGGAGGTCAAATCTGTTCAGAAGAGTGCAGTAACTCTTATGTGATAGTGCTTCCTATGGTAGTGTAGTAAATTGCTTGTAGTTAGTAGTAAAATTACTTATGTTAATGTTACTGTACTATTTTGAGTACGAACAGGTGACTTGGTAATAAAATTACTTATGACTGGCAGTAAAATTACATATGATTAACAGTAAAGTTATATGTAATTGATAGTAAACCTATTGGGCTAAACATGCCTAGGTTGGCCCGGCCCGATCCCTCTGTATGTTGTGCCTGGGTTGGAGGGAATGCATGTGGGCGGCATGGCACGATACAATAATTTATTTGGACCAGTCATGCCAGGTCTAATCGGGCCGCGCTCTATCTTGGACCTTGTCATGTCGTGCCGGGCGGTCCATTTGGCTAGGTATGCCAGCATCTTCTTCATCAATTTGTTGCCGCCCCCAAGTATGCAAGTGTATGAGGTGTATGATTGAATCTGAGAATCTTGTATGATGGAATCAATTTTGTATAATTGAAACTGAGGAATTATATATGATTGAATCAATTTTGTATGATAACATGCAGGTAAGTCCTGAAAATCACACTTCTAAAACAAAGAGAAGTACTGGGAATAGATATGGTATGCCATTGCATTCATGTGAACAAAATCATAGCCATAGCAATCTGATTGATACAAAAAAAGGTTCATGACAGGTTTGCAGGTTTTTATTCGATTGAGATCTGAAAAATGATCAGGTGAACATGACAAAGCATCAGCAATCCCTTTTTGTTTGTAGCACCTATTGCAATTTTCTGGCACTTCTCTGTATCAGGTTCTTGTGTCAGGTGCTTGTTTGTTTCCAACTACCAGGAAGCATTCATATGACAATTTATCACGAAGTTTGTCTCACAATTTCACTTGAAAATACAACCACACAACTAAAACGAGGCATGCTTACACATTCAATTCCATCCATACGACACTGAAAAACAATACATATGCAATGAAACAAGGATATTGAATTTCCATTCAACAACACGCAGCTTTATACAACAAAAGGAACATGATGCTTGATTAATCTAGTAGAAAACAACAAGCGTCACTGCCGCACTCACGCCCTAGGTGGTCACTGCCGCGACCGCGTCGTACGTCGTGGTCGTCGCCAGAAGCCGCCCAAATAAACAAACAGACCAGGGCGAGGCCGCCGATGGGAGAAGAGGCGCGCCGTTGGAGGCGGATGCAGAGGATGTCGGTACGGCGCGGCGGATGGGTGGGGCCATGGTGCATATGGAGGAGTCACGAATTTTTTTATGAAAAATCTATTTTTTTATTCAAAATAACATAAATATATTCTAACAAAATATTTTATAAAAATATACTTCAGTCGCCGAACCGTCGGGCGACTGGAGCCTATCGCCCAGCGACCACGCTACACGCAAGCAATCCGCTGGCCGTTGAACGAATTATTGCAGTCGCCGAACGGTCGGATGACTGCAATTGCTGTCGCCCAACGGTTAGGCGACTGCGCTTTCAGTCGCCAAAGAGTCAGGGAAGATGTGCGAGAGGGAGCGCGAGAAAAAAAGGAAAACGACGACAAAGACAAAAGAGGCGCTGAGGAGTTCAACGTCGTGCTCGCAAGGAAGGAAAATATAGCCTCGGTCTACGCAGTAGGTCGTATGAGCAATTAGATTGGTTAGTCGCACATGATGCTTTATGTTATACATGTAATCAAATCCTACGCGGTATGTTATTGCCAACTGTATTACAAAATCTATTTTAATTCAGACAAGTTTATTTTCTCGTCTTTTCGCATTCAATTATTCCCATAGCAAGTCATTCAACAATATTAACAGACCAGTTTTCCTCCGTGTACGAATTCCCGATAACATCATAATATCACTTACCCTCGTACTTACTGATCGTTCTACGTTCAATTGTTCTTAAAAAAGTTTCATGATTTTTTTACGCTACAACAACATATAATAATTAAAAACTCTTATTACGAATCCAATAGATTATCTTCCAATCATAATCTACAAAATTCACAAAATTGATTAACCCAAATTGCATCTCATTTGTAGTCGTCCGACAGTTAGGCGACTGTAGTTGCTGTCGCACATCTACAGGGCGACAAGCTCCAGTCGCCCAACTATCGGGCGACTAGAACCTGTCACTCAATAGCTTACAGACATCTTTATTGTCGCTTGGTCATTGGGCGATAGGCTCTAGTTGCCCGAAGATTAGGCGACTGGAGACTATTTCTTTAAAAAAATGTTCACGCAGATATATTTCTATTATTTCAAATAAAAATATATATTATTCATAAAATAATTCCACGCTGGAGCGGGACGTGCCAATGGAGGATGATTGTTCTGGTGCGAGGGTTAGGGACACGGCGCCGGCGAGTAGCAGCTTGAGGAAGAGGTAGTGGCGTGATGGTCCGGGGCAGCGGCGCGACGGCAAGCTCATCGGGGATTGGGAAGAGGAGGCGATGAGTTGGTAGGGGAGGACGAGCAAGCGCGTGCCTGCGCGATGGTTTTTTTGCATAATGGCAGTGGCGTGCGCGGGGGCAAATCACAAAAATGCTTAAGTGGGATAGGGTTGATCCGGCTGCGATTTTGACGGCCAGATCGGATCCAATGGTCAAAGAGTTGATAGTGCATATGTCCACGAATTAGGTTGTGTGCACCGGATCTGTTGTCCTATCTGGATGCATGGGCTCGTGGGTTGTTCCCCGGTGCTGGCTTGGCTTCGCCATTGATAGCAAGTTATTCACTTACCTAGTTATCTTGGGTTCGATCATTTCAGCCAAAGTCCACGTTTGCACTTCCACGCCACAAGGAAGAGATAATGGTCCTATTTTTTGATATTTTCAGCTGCTTTTAGCTTATAGCTTCTTTCAATAGTCACTATTTATTAGATTAATAAATCATAGCAGAAAAAACATCCCTATATATACTCAAAGCTTTGAATAAAGTTTATCTTAGACATAGGTGGTGAAAGAAGTTAAAGTCCCGCTCTAATCGGCTTGGAAACACTAGGATTTTATGAGCTGGGCCGGACACCTGAGGTAGGATTTCATTGGCCATCCTTTATTTGTTGAGGGGAAATGAGTCTACCACCTATCCGCCCAAGCTGTATTGTCGTCCCTCCTTATAGAAGTAACAGAACTATATGATGTATTAAAAAACCTGTAGGCAAACATGTGTTCGTGTTAGTTTTTAAAAACTATTTTTTTTGAGTAAATGGCTTTTATACAGTACCTAACTTTCAAATGAAATATCTTTTTAAGACGGAGTCTACTAGTTGATTATAGTACACACTACAACGACTCCATTTATATTGGCTAAAATCATATACGAGTGTCTCTCTCTACGAGCTTTTCTACAAGATATTACTATTTATAAGGTAAAACCAAAAGGCTATATGAATGGACCCATACGTTTTATTGTTATATAAGTTAACTATAATATCTCTAGTAGATGATTAATCTCCGCCGTTATCATTAAGTCCCACCGAATAGGTAGTATATATCTCCCCTTTTTATCTTGATTAATGAGAGAACTTGTAGGAAAATTATTTATTTATCCTGACTAATTTAAGGATTACTGTGCTATCCTTAATCTCACTACTTGTTTATAAAGATATACGTATCTACATGTGACTACAACTAAAAGCTGAGCATATTTGTTGCAAACTTGCAACAAAAAGAGCAGGTTTTCAGTAAACCCTATGGCAGCATGAACACGCGCGCGCGCGCGCACACAGAGAGAAGCTCGCTTCCTAAGTACATGTTTTGTACAAGCACAAGGTATACATGGGTGAATTCTAAAGGCAGGATTTTAATGATGTTAGTTACCTGGCTGGTAAAACCCCATAGCGAACTTGCCCCCCTGGGAGACCAACTTGTGCTGTCCAGAGAGCGGCTGGCTCGCAGTGATCACTTCAGTAGCACGAGTGGGAGATTCTTGTAGAGAAAGAAGCAATACGATGAACATGTACCGCGCACCCGAAGCAAGAGTGATAGTAGTTGCCATCCCAAGATTTCTATTGGGATGGGTCTCTGTGTTTCCAAGACAACTTTCATATATACTTCCTCCTTCCCCTTTTTTCCTGCTTGTTGCTTTAACTTCTTCCTATATATGCTGGGTGTACTAGCTATGTACATTAATTTGCATACCGTCGTCGTGTCGTGTCGTGCCATACTTTCTGCCGTAGAGGTTCCGCCGTCTCGGTCAGAACACATGTTCCGTGAGCAGCTTAGTTTCGTGTTCATAACAGTCCGAGACTTCGACCGTTCTATTTATTTATACACTGAAGTCTATAGCGATGTTGATGGAAGTATACATGGAAGACCGCCACTCCAGACTCCATGGGGTCTAGCTAGAGCGATGTTGGTGGAAGTGTTAACCATACTATATTATTGTTATTCGTTTTCTTATATATCTTAATATTTTTATTTATATATGGTATATTTTTTATATCTTTTTAAACTCTCTCTATATATTGTCCTTTGGACCTCATGAATATACATAATATTCATAATATGATATAAGAGCAAGGGCTCTGACCATGTTCTTCCGTTGCCTTCGATGTCGCCTGTGCGGCGGCAACATTGTCGCCATCGCCTAGGCTGCCGCCACCGCCCAGGCCGCCGCCGCCACCTACGCAGCCGTCGTATCCACACGATCCGGCGCTACCCGCTCGATCCGACGCCACTCGCTAGATCCCGCACCGCTGCTGCCTGATCCATCATCGTCGTCGTCTGACCGAAGCCGCCTCCGTTTCACGAGCCATCGGCTGTCGCTTTGCTGACGACTGCTTCGCCGTCATCTGCCCGCGCGTTGCCCTTAAGCTGCCAGCCGACACTTTGTCGGCCGCCCACTTTGCCAGCCATCGCTCCGACGTCCGCCTGCTCGTCGCCTTGGCGACGCCTGAGCCAAAACCATCTGTTGTCGCTTCAGTTTGAGAAGCTTCGTCCGCATCCCTTTGTATTAGCAAAAAAAGACAAAAAGAAAAAACATAACATTGATCTAACTACCGCACCATCCAACACCACCTGTTAGACTTTGTATCCTTGGTCACCACGTCGTCCAACGCCGCCTACTGATGGCTTTTGTTCCATCTGCTGCGATCCCATTCTCGGGAACAATGCTCTATGGGACAAATTACAGGTTATGGTTTTCTCTCATGGAAATCATGCTTAATGGTCTCTACTTTTGGGGACATGTTATCGATGCACGCCCTTCTCTGCCATCGCCTGTTTAGACTCCTCCTAAGCAGTCTACTTATGTACCCCTGTAGTAAATGAGGCTACCAAGAAGGAAACAGAAGTTGCTGCTACTATACTACTGATGAGGCTTTTCAGTATGCCATTGACGCTTTTAAGCACTGGTGTGCTGACGAGACCCGTCTTCGCACCATCTTGGTGGTCAGGGTTGATGACTCCATCTAGCCAGGACATTGTTAGTTTGTGGTCTACTCACAGATCTGAGAGTACTTGCTTGAGCGATACCAACAGAGCAGTGATGCTTAATTCTTTTCGCTTCATCGTGAGTTGGAGACGCTTCGCCAGGGAGATTCTTCCGTTGACGACTTCTTTTGGGCCCTGTCCAGTCTTTGGTGGCAGCTGGATGAGCTGGCCTGATGAGGACATCACTTCTTCGGATATACACAACACTCCTCCACTTGATATTCAAGGACCAATCACTAGAGGTCACGTCCGACAATTGAATTTACAGGTGAGCTCGTTCCTAAGTACTTTTTGTTCATTTGAGAATCGATTGCTACCTAATGATTTAATTATGATTAGAAACCATGGAGAGGATCAGGAAGTACTTGGAGAAGGGCTATGAGGCACACAAGGCCAGCAAGGGCGGTCGAATCATGTTGGATGTCCAACTCAAGCCGACTTCGAATCCAATTCGGAGTCTAGGACCAGGCCGCACTAAAACGGATGCCCAGATCGCATCCGAACTCCGTTTTGGACGTTTCACATATGTATGGAAAGCTGAGAAGATGACCTTTCCAATGGCTCTGGTCCCATGTAAAAATTCCTTCTGAGTCAACGGGAATCATCGAAACAATTGAGCGTTCAGAATCTGCCAGGGTGCTGCGCCACCGTCTTTTGGGCCGTTCGGCTTTGTATCGTGTTGGAGCCCATTAGGGCGCGTCCAGGGGTTTTGCTTAGTTTAATCTGTCTTTGAACAGTTTCGCCGTTCATCGGTTTGTGAGACCCCAACTTTTGAGTGCTAAATCAATACATCTGCAATTTAGTTGTGATCTTCCTTGTTCTTGCTTGCGTTCTTCGATTCGCAGGCGAGGATTAGCCTTCTTGGCGAGGTCAACCGGGCCGCGCACGGTTGATAACCTGAGGAGACGTGGTGCTGCGATTGCGGGGTTCGGGATGTGTTGTTCGGAAGCCGGATCGATTTGTGTCGCGCCTCCACCAAATTGAATATATCCAGAACCTGTTGGAAGATCGGGACCCCATTCCTATCATGGCCTCTCCACTTTGTCAGGAGTGTCATAAAGTCATAAGGCGGATCATGATCGCCTTCGTCTTTATGATTTCATTTACCGCCTTCACCCAGAGTTTGAGCCTGTCAGAGCTCAACTACTGAGCCTCTCTCCACGACAGACCGTTACAGAGGTCCTTTCGATGTTTTGGGCTAAAGAGCTTCATCTCGGGTTAGCAGCATAGTCTGTTCCGACTATGCTTGTTGCCCCTTCTTCGACTACGAAGATGATTTCTGCTTCAACTACAGCCTCTCCCCAGGTGCCTATCTCCGCTCCTATTTTCACACAAACTGGAGTTTAGTGCAACTACTACAAGAACTTTGGGCACGACTACTAGAGTTGTGTGGTGCAGAAAAACCGGAACAAGGCACGTGGGGGTGGGCGACCAAAGGAGGGCAGGAAGGCCCTTTCTTCACAGGAGGACAGTCCAACTCATCAACTTGTACTAAAAAAAGGTGACTTTGTTCAGCAGCTCTATCAGGCTCTACTTGAGTAGCTCTCTCACAGCTCAGCGGGTTTTGCCAGTTTAGCTCAGATGTCTCCTCCAAGTACCTCCACATCTCTCACTTTAGTAGGATCTCCTGCTTTTCCTATCTTTGTTCAGATAGCTGATGGTACTTCCTTGTCTATCAGCTATCAGGGCACACTTTTTGTCCACTGACTTTTCTATTCCAGTCGTGTCCCATATTCCCCAGCTTACCATGTAGCTTTCTTCAGTGGGACAACTCATTGATCTTGGTTGTAGGGTTGGTTTTGATTCTCACACCTGTTTCATCCAGGATTGACGGACGGAGATAGTACTTGGGACTGGCCGTGCCGTAGGGATCGTCAGAGTCTCTACATTCTCGACCGCCACCACCTTCCGTCCACTTCAGTTGCTCCTACCATGTCTATCTCCACCACCACTGCTGCCACCACCTCTAGAGTTTTTGCGCAGTGGCATCATTGTTTAGGTCACCTCTAGAGTCAGGGTCCCGTCTTTCTTCATTAGTTTGTCGGAGTATTCTTGGATGTGTTACTATTGACACGTCCATGTTTTGTCAGATTTGTAAGCTGGGCAAGAAGCTACAACTTCCTTATCATTTTAGTGAGTCCTTATCTTCTTGTCCTTTTGATTTAGTTTATTCAGATGTATGGGGACCTGCACTTATTATCTCCAAAGGTGGGCATAAATTCTATGTAATTTTTATTGATGATTATTCCTGTTTTATTTGGCTTTTCTCTATGTCTAATCATAGTTAGTTTCTTGTAATCTATCCTAGCTTTGCCACAATGGTTCATACTCAGTTTGAATCCTCTATCTGTACTTTTCTCCATGATTCTGCTAGCGAGTTCTGTTCTAGTGGTTTCAGATAATTTCATTCTAAGTAGGACACTTTTTACCAATCTTCTTGTCCTGGTGCCCATGCTCGGAATGGGTTTGCTAAACACAATCATCATCATCTGAATGTGACTACTCGCACTCATCTACTTGCCTCTTACATTCCACCATAGTTCTAGGCTCGGGCTGTTTCTATGACTACATATCTCATCAATATGCAGCATTCCACTGCTTTTAAGGACGTTAGTCCTATGGAGCGTCTCTACTCTAGAGCCCTCTAGTACAGTCACCTTCATATTTTTTGGCTATACCTATTTTGTCCTACTGTAGCCTCGTGAGCGCACCAAACTGTTAGACCAGTCAGTTGAGTGTGTGTTTCTTAGGTACAGTTATGAGCATAAGGGTTATCGTTACTATGATCCTTCTGCTCAACAGATTAGGATCTCACAAGATGTTGTCTTTGACGACTCTCGACCTTTCTTCTATCTAGATTTGACTCCTCGTCCTGCTTCCACCATTAATACGATCTTCTAGTTGTCTCTTCCTAACTTTCCACCCATTTCTCCCCTTTCACAACATTCCTGTAGTCTGTCTCTAGTGGTTACTTCTGTACTTTCACTTCCTGTGTTGCCTCCTGCAGCACCACCTCTTGCTCCTGTAGTACCACTGTTTTGTTTCTCCGGAGTGCACTACTCTAGACGTTCTCATCCTTCATCAGACTCATCTTCTAGCATCTTGCCAACACGGATATATGGTTCCTTTGATGATGCTCCTCATTACGCTCTTCGTGACTGGACATCCCTTCGGGCTCCTAATCGTTTTGGGTTTACTTTGATAGCTCATACTCTCTCTGTCATTGAGCCTAGTTCTTATCGTGAGGCTATTTCTCATTCTGAGTGGTAGCTCGATATGGCAAAGTAACTTGAAGCTCTTCGATGTACGAAGACTTGGGATATTGTACTAACACCTATGCATTCTCGTCCTATCATATGTAAGTGAGTGTACTAGATTAAGACAGGTTTGATGGTACTATTGTGGCTCGCGGCTTCCAGCAGGAGTATGGTCGTGATTTTGTTGAGACGTTTACCCCTGTTGCACATATGACTACTGTTCGCACTCTTGTTGCAGTTGCTTCTGTTCGCCGGTGGTCTATGTTTCAGCTGGTTGTGAAGAATGCCTTTCTTAGTGGTGTCTTGCATGAGAAGATTTACATAGCCACCGCCTCGGTATTTGTCGTGCTCTTTATGGCCTTAAATAGGCCCCTCATGCCTGGTTTGCACATGATCCTGCTTTTTTGTCCATGTCTCACCCGAGGTAGGTCACTTCTTCTAATGTGGATGATATGCTTATTATAGGCGACGATTCCTCATTCATCACATACATGAAGAAGTATCTCAATGAGTAGTTTCTGATGACTGATCTTGGTTTGCTTACGTACTTCCTTGGGATTGAGGCTTCTTCCATGCCTGAGGGTTACTACCTCTCCTAGAAGAAGTATGTCTAGGATCTTCTTGATCAGTTTGGTCTGACTGACACTTGCACTGCTGTGACTCCTACGGAGTTCTCCCTGCAGTTTCGTGGCACTAATGGTGATCTTCTTGAGGATCCTACTCGTTATCGCCATCTTGTTGGGAGTCTGGTATATCTTGTGAGCACTCATCCTAATATTTCTGATATTTTTCATATTTTTAGTCAGTTCATGGTTCATTCTACTCATCTTCACTATAGCCACCTTCTTTGTGTTCTTCGCTACTTACGTGGGACAATCTCTCGTCGCTTGTTTTTCTCTAGCTCCACCTCACTACAGCTTTAGGCGTACTCCTATGCGATCTAGGCTAGAGATCCTTCTGATCGTCATTCTCTTTCTGCTTACTGTGTTTTTCTTGGCTCCTCCTTGATTGCTTGGAAGACAAAAAAACAGACTGCAGTTTTCTGTTCAAGTGTAGAGGCTGAGTTGAGAGCTATGATAGCAGTGACAACAGAGATTACTTAGTTAAGGTGGCTACTTGCAGACTTTGTAGTACCTGTGAGGGGACCTACAATATCTATGTCTGACAGTACAGGTGCTATCAGTATTGCTCATGATTCAGTGAAGCATGAGCTCACCAAGCACATTAGTAACACTCGCTCACAGGTGTAGGAGGGAGTATTTGCTCTATAGTTTATATCAACAGAGTTACAACTTTTTGACTTTTTCACAAAGCCATAAACTAGAACACAATATTTATATTTTCTCCAAACTTAGTGTGTGTGATCCATCGTGAGTTTGAGAGGTGTTAAGGATAAAATATGATTGCTATTCGTTTCCTTATATACTTTGAATTTTTTATCTGTATATAGCATATTTCTCTGTATATCCTCTTATACTTTTTATATATATGTATTACACTTTAAATCTTATGATATACATATAATATTTATAACAGGAAGCACATTCAAAGACGAGCCTGGTCATTGCATCGAGAGCTAGCTAGGCTGCTAGAGCCACGCTCAAAGTCATGTCATTTTGTTCGCACTAGCACGCGCAGCTAAAGTCTCCCTGGCGGTACAATTCAGCGTCAAAGTAAATCGTCAAAAGCAAATCTTTACTTGGACCGTACTAGCTAGGAACGTCAAAATGGATCCATGTTATTAGACTGCGAACATGGTTTAGATTTTTCTATCTCATTAATAGTTTTTCGCCTGTTCAAATTCGTAATAAAAATATGAGTGAGAACATGGCTTAGGATTTTTCATCTGAAATGCTATTTTATCCTAATTATTCATATATAATCCGAATTCTATAGTATAATATAAATATTTTGTTGCAGTATGTCTAATTAGTTGGATAACTAAGAAATTATGTAAAAGGTTTAGTGTATGTTTGTAACGAGAAATTATCACTTTTTTAGTTGAAATTGTATTTTGCAAAAGTTTTAGAAATTCAGAGTTGTTATCAATGCAACCAGTCAGACTGGCTTAGAAGCAGTGGTTTGACCGACGGTGCGTGTGATCGAACCTGTGGTGTGGTCGCACTGTGGTTGCGGTGTGGTCGTGTTTTGTCTTGGTGTCCGTATGATCGATTTCTAATTGACGACTGCTTTTTCAGGGAGTATGTTTGGAGTTGGGCACGTGCGTCTGACCGGTCATGTTGGGCCAATCTACGCTGTGCCTACCTCTGCTACCTCGGGATGCTGCGCGAGCCTTCAAGGTGTCCAGCGGCCAACCACCTCCCCCATGGCTATAAAGGCTAGGAATTGCCTCCTTGTGCTCCCAATTGCAGCTACCACTACTACAAAAAGGCTAATATTGGACACTTCACACAAACAATTATCGCAGACGGTTTTGGTTTAGAGATCGTTTGTGTTACCAGCAACGCTAAAAATCATATGTGAAAAGATAATATCACAGATGTTTCATGTTGAAAACTGTCTGTGAAGTATCATAGATAGTTATTAACAAGAACCATCTATGATATTAACTCATCACAGATGGTTTGTATTAAAAACCGTCTATGATATTTCACCGCCCGATTTTGTCACCCCTTTATTCAAACTTTTGAACTGAAGCGGTGTCGCGACCTCTCAACTACTGGTCGATTTCGCTACACAAATCCCCTACCCCTCCACTCTCATCCCCAAGATTCGCATGTGCTAGTAAGAAATGCGTATGGTTGGTCTTTAACATCCCAATGGCTTCATCTTTGGGATGATTGCCTCAGTTCAACTTGTGAAAATGGAGGATCTTTTTTCTTGGTCTTGTGCTCAGTGCCTCAAGGATCTTGATCGAACTCTCACTGTAAGTGAGGTCTTCTTGGAGCCCAAGAGTCTTGAATGGCTTCATCTTTGGAGTGTTCACCACATTCTTGAAGCTTCCAAGGCTTAGAAAAGAAGAGAAGAGAAGATTTAGGATCAAGGGGAAACAGGGACATTGTGCACAACCCAAAAGTAAATACCGACTTAGTAGAAATCTTATTAATTAATAGTTACAGGTGTCGACAAAATAGAAAACTAACAGCTCGTAACACTGTCTACTAGCTAGCTTAATAGATTAACCTAGAGGGGTAAGGGTCATCTTGGAGTGATCTTTCGTGGCTCTCGAGGTACGAAGCATGATCCTTCAAGGTGAAGATTAAAGTGGCAATAGAGTCAATGAATTCTATAGTTATTTTGAACAAGGGAAGAAACAAAAATATGTTTTCCAATGATGACATAAAGGTGAGGAAAGATAAGAGATAAGGGTAAGCAAATATTGAGAGGAAAGGGTAAGCATAACTTTTGGTATTACTGGTTATTAAAAATAAACCCTTAAGGTTCAACCATTCTATTTTACCTACGGTCATATCTTAGAGTCGTCATGACTCTGATACCATCTCTATCGGACCCCGGAGTAACAACTCCTGGATCCTCTATGTAAATCGCACTAATCCATGATTAGCTAGTGCACATAGTGGACAACAAAGATAAATATCAAGCATAATAACATTTATTAACTAAATATGGGCATGATTGCCAAAGTTTACATCCACGGCCAATAGGCCAAATTTAAACATAAGCAGCGGAAGATAAACACCAAAGCGGAAGAAGCCCAACAAGCCTGCCCACAGGCAGACGACAGTAAGACGCGGCATACTAGTCCTGATCTTCATCGTAGTCAAAGTCATTCTCCTCTGAGATGAGATAGCAAGGTGAGTACAAACTTGTACTCTGCTAGTCACACGGAAGAATGCAACATAATGATAAAGGCAACAAAGGAAGGCATATAGGGTTATTTGTGCGTAAAACAACATTTAAAGGAATACAGTAAATAGATTGAAATTGCTTAATTTAATACATTAGGTAGAAACAATAATTTAAGGAAAATATTACCATTGGAGCAGCACCGACCTGACACCAATCTAACCATGGGAATCCCACCTGGACCCTCTTTTCCAAAAGATTTCATATGGATTCTATCCATCTATGTGCTTTCAATCTCTCATGGATTCCATCCATCCATAAGCTTTTCATAAACCATTTTGAAAAATAAAGTCTAATCTATGAAAAACTTTACTCAGCATACCCATAACCGTGGGCACGACTATCCAAGATAGATTATATACTCTGCAGAGATTGTACAACCTTATCCACAAGACAGGATCAACTCATATTGCCACGCGATTAACACACTTCCTTAGATGTGCAGCGGAGAGATCATGACAAGCCATTTACAATGCAAGGCCTTCAACCTGGTCAAGCCAACACTAAGGTTTCACACCAGTGAAGAATCAATCAGACTGGGACCCCCTCTTGAGCCGAGTGAGACTTCTCAGACCTACGCCACACTCACTTTCAGCCTACGACGATACTCAGGATGGGACCCACAAATTAATCAGCCAGGACTGTCCCATATCAATCTTGTGGTAGTACGATAGAGCTTTGCAATAGTAGGTCACAGACCGGTCCTTGACTTAGGCTCAAACCACATACCCCTTGTGCTCAACAATCAACACTGTGTCTCCGAAAAATAGTGCAAGCCTGTGCCCACCACCTAACCATTAGCCTAAGTCTAAATTAAATTTTATATTTTATTTTGAAATATTTCATAATCCTTCTTGACTCACTGAAGCCAAGAATGCATTTAAAAATCTCATCATTTTATATGAAAAAGGTATTCCAAGCCTAAAGTTATATCTATGCAGGTCTAAGAATTTGTTACAAAAATTGTCTAGCCATACCAGTGTATTAATTATAGTTTTAATCTAGGGTGACAAGGTATCAGGAAAATTCAATGTCAATGCAGGTGATAACAAATATACATTAACTAAATTTAAAACTGGAATTGAAATACATTGAATAAAATTAAGCATGCAATATAATTTAAAATAACATAATTTTATTTTTCAAGCTGGGATCAATATGATCAAGAAGTGTGACTTGCCTTGCTCCAGAATTGATGTGAATAATCGTCGAAGAATTCTTCCGAATAGTCGTAGTCGCACATGAAAATACCCAAGCAAACTCAAATAACATTCAAATAAATTCAATTAAACTCCAAATAATTAAAAGGAGGATAGAAATGAATATATTATAATTTTTGATGAATTTAGAAATTTGAACGGGTTCAATCGAGTTAGGATGAATGAGAACGGACTATTGGAAGTTTGAAATAAACTGAATTTCTGGAATTATTTTCTACTGGAAAAGGGATTTATGATGTCAGCAGTGGATTTTCTTTTTCTGCTGAATATTTTTCTACTGAAAATATGGGTGAGAGGTTGACATGTGGGCCTGATCTTTCATGGACCATGTCCACAGACCAGAGGAAGGGCTGAGGTGGCAATGGGCTGACAGGGCGGAAAGGTGTTGACGTGGCCATGATGTGGTACCACATGGCACCCATGTTAGCACTAGTGCTGACGTGGCCCGACGTGCCATGGCGGCGGTGGCTCAGCACGACGGTCGTCGGGGCTCCGATAACCGGTGGTGAGCGGCGAGGTCAGCAAAACAGAGAGGAGAGCGAGCGCAACTCGGGGGTGGGCACGGGTTTTACCAAAGGCCTCCGGAAGTGGGTCAGCGGCAGTGGAAAATGGTGTCGGCGGGGGTACTCCGGTGCGGCGGCACTCCGGTGGTCTTTGTCGATAGGGAAGGGGCGCACGACGATCGCACAAACTCGGGGATGCTCTTGGGGGTGGTGGCAAGGCTTAGGGAGTATTCCTTCACCGGTGATTGCTTGCCAAAGGATGAGCGGCGCTTGGAGGGGAGGGAAATGGTGCGTGTGTGTTTGGGCTCATGGGAAGGGAAGAGGAGGCTGGGAGGTGGTGGTGTGAGGGGAAGTGTTTCCGTGGGGTTTAAAAAGGGTTGAGGAGGGGGCGCACCCAAGTGAATTGCTCGCTAAAGATGGCGCGAGTGGCGGCGACAATTGCGGAGGAGAACGTGCGGGAGTGGGTGAGGAGGTGGGCGTGGGAAGTGCGGCACACGAAGGGAGGGAGGTGGGGCGGCGCACGTACGGGAGAGAGAGAGCGGCGGGTAAGGCGGGGGTGGCGCAACGGCCTGGCGGTAGCACCGGGAGGAAGAAGACGGGGGAGGAAGAAGGGGGCGGAGAAGAAGAAGGCACACAGATAGGTGGGCTCCAGCGGCAGAGAGAGAAGGGGAGGGAGGGAGCGGGCGGCGGAGATGGTGCCACGTGGCCAAGGGAAAAGATCGGGCAGCCGGGAGAGGAGAGAAGGAGAAAAGAGGTACGGGTGGTGGGGATGAGCTGGAAGGTGGCGTGGCACAATCTAGGTTGGCCATGCATCATCGCAGAGAGAGGCAGGGATTTGTATCATTTTGATTTTCAAAAATACCAGAAAAATAAAAAAAGGCTCAGAAAAATATTAAATAAATTCCAAAAATTCCACAAAATCATAGAAATTCATGGAACCATTTTGGACTTACGAAAAATATTTCCAACTTAATTTGGTATAATTTTATTATAATGAAAACTCTTTTTAATTTTAAAATTAGATTTTTGAACTGTAGAAAAACACAGAAAACCTAGATAAAAGCCAAATAAATCCAAATAGTTAATTTGAAATACATTTTTTTACAGAAACTAAAAATTTCCATTTATTTAATAATAGTTTTAAGTTGTTACTCAAATTACTTTTCAAAACTAGCCTTATTTAAAGGCAGAAAATTTGGGCAAATCAAATTCAAAACTCAGGCAACCAAAATACTTATTTTTAATTTAAATTATTTTATTTTAATATTATTTGTTTTAATAAAACCCATGCTGTTACAACTTGGCACCGTTGTAGGAGCCTCTAGGTAGATGTTCCTCATGGATCACTGGATGAATGTTCCAATGACTTTTCCTATAGTCACGACCTCGTCATTTGGGGGCATCTGTAGTGGGTGACCTCACAATTGGCGTGAACACCATCCACATTCACTTTTATGAAACCTAGCACTAGAGATACACCGTGCACCAAGGCCCCAAACCTGAATGGATACGCTTGGCCCCAAGTAGTCCACAGGGCAACAAAGGCATATCTCACTTGGAGCTTGCACTTCATAACTATCTACATAACGATACAAAATTAGCTACTCCAATAGGCCTATCAGTGGATCGAGCATCCAGAGATAATAATTATTACTAGGATGTCATCAATAGAAAATTGGTGGTCGCTCTCCGAGGTAGGGTTGGACGTGTAGCTACTCCGACGGTTGGGAGGCAGCCTAGCACAGGAGTGGCGGGGGCTTCCTTTGACTTTTCGAGATGCCGTATCTTTCCATCTGATCTCTAACATACCTTTGCATCTCATCTCTAAGGGAACTATAATGTCCTCTCGTAGTCATGCCTCACGCTCGGCTTTGGTTCTCTTCCTACTCCAGTACGCTTTGGAGTCTTCTGAGAAACCATGTTTCCATGAAACATAAAGACTAAGGCCTCTCGTGCGACCCAGGTGCTTTTTGTTTCCTAGGGCGCGGATGGTATATCCCTCTCCTTGACTACTTGGAATGAGCATTCGGAGGATTCTACACTTAGTGCTTCCTGCAAGAGCCCGACATGTCATTTCACTTCCTGTGAAGTTATGGAGTAATTACAACTAGCTAGGTAGTTCGATATCTTACCAGGTAGTGGGACACTTCCTCGTCTGTAGGGTTTCGAAAGGAGATGGCCCTCGATGACATGGCAGATGACCTTGCTCTTATCCAGTTTCAGGCGCACTCATCAGGGATCCCGGCACATGGCGGGTAGTGTCCCGCAAGATTGCCTGCTCTTCCTCCTTCCTTCACTGCGGGATTTTAGATACATATCCAGCAATACCGAGTCTGTGTGGGTGTATGTTTTCCTGAAGGGCCTTATGCGCCGCACTTTCACTCCTAAAATTATCTGTTGTCTTCATCTGCACAAACTCTTGCCAATGCGGTTCCAGGAATGGGTACTTGTGGAATGGCGTCAGATCCTTCTCCATGTATTGATTGACAAGTAGACTCTTGAAGTTCTTCCATGCTTTGTATACCACTAATAATGCATGTCATCGCATGGAGGCCTAGTGTTCTCCCGAGATCTCGAATGATCGAAAAACTTCTATCAACAGCTCACTTTTCTGAGCTCCGGTCACCTTCTTCCACAAATCGAACATGATCTCAATCTACTCTCATGTAACTATTCTTACTATTCTCCAGAATGTAGAGCTGAACTGTCCTCCTTCTCTTCGTTGAATTGTTTATGCATCCTGCGTATGGGTCAGCCACACACTCTTAGTATCATTTAAGCAATGAGTACAGACTTTGGCCCCTTTGTACTCTGACTCGACACGTTAGCAATAGCAGGATTATCATTTATTGTGCAAAACAACAAGTGTAAAATAAAGTTCTCTCATCTGTATGTATCCCATACCTATACCCCTACAATCCACACCATTTTTAGATCTTTCAAAAATGGTGCTAGGCACACATCAATATCATTCCCAGGTTTCTTCGGTCATTGGATAAGTATCGATAATAAAATATACTTTTGCTTCATACACAACCAAGGAGAAAGGTTGTACATGCGAAGAGTCACGGGTTAAGTGCTACGCTGGCTACGCATGTTACCAAAAGGATTCATTCCATCTGTACTCAATCTGAACGTTGTATTCCTCGGTTCTGCACCGAAGTCTATAAACCTCCTATCGATGTTTCTCCACTGGGCAGAATCAGTAAGGTGTCTTAGCATTCCATCATTCTTACGCTCCTCCAAGTACCAACGCAGCAGTTTTGTCTTCTTTGGGTTTGCAAAAAATCACTTCAAATGGGGAATCATAGGAAGATATCACACCACCTTAGAAGGAGATCCTCTCTTCACCTCTATTCTCTCGCCTTCATCTGATTGATTCTTACGCTTGTATCGGAAGCATTGCACTCCGGACATGCATGCATGTTTGCATACTCTTTACGGTAGAGGATACAATCATTCGGATATGTATGTATTCTTTTACTTCCATTCCCAATGGACTAAGAAACTTCTTTTCTATGTACGTAGTTTTGGGCAACTCGTTTCCCTCCGAAAGTATGTCAACTAAAAGACCTAATAGTGCCGTGAAACTCTTATCGGACCAACCGTTGCTTATCTTAAATTTCAGCAGCTCAAGCACGACTGACAACCTCATGTATTTTGACTTGCAGCACATGAATAAAGGTTTCTCCGAGTCCTCCATGAAGCCTCAGAATTTAACATACTCTCTCAATATAGTTGCCTTCCTTATCACAAAACATCTGATTCAGATTGTCATCATGCAAACTATCCGAATTAGAACGATCATTGATATCATCCAATGGCATATCATTGACTTCATAGACGATATCATTATTATTACCTTCCTGTGTAATATGCTCTTCACCATGACTGGTCCACAGTGCATACCCTTTTTTGAAATCCCTTCGAATCAAGTGTGCTTCAATATGCGCTCGATTCTTCAATATTTTTAGATTATCGCAGTCAATACATGGACAATACATATATTCCACCCTAAACCATGTTAGTTGTAAATAAACTTATCTCTAGATCTAAATGTATGGTTAATAAACTACCTATGGTTAATAAACTTCTCTCTAGATGAAAATAAACTTATCTCTAGGTCAAACTAGCTCGATTTAAACCATCTTCAATTCTTTTTTCATCAAAAGCTATATATCTAAATTATAATGCAATTAGAAACAAATTAATTACTAACCATAGTTAGTCAAGAAATGAATGGATCTACAATAGTAGTGTAATATTAGGCTGATGGTTTTGAGAAACCGTCTGTGATGTGCCGTGTAATATTAGGCTTTTCATAGTAGTGTTATGTCCGCATTAAGCTACCATGCTTCTTTTGTAAAGAAAGATTGTTTTCTCGAACACATGCAGTCAATTTATTTATTTATTTTAGCTTTAACGAGCAATAGAGAATAATTATAAAAATGGAGAAAATCATAGGGAAAACATAAGAATCTATATATAAATATAAATAATTGGTGGGATTCAAGGCACCGCCTTTGCTATAAGTTTTAGAAACTCCCATTGCTTAGAAAAGAAAGAATCCTACGAAATTTTCTCATTAATCAAGAGAAAAGAGAATGATCTACGCTATTTATTTTAGTAGGACTAAAATTACAGATTAATTAGGTATAGATACTACAATTGTTAAATTTGTAAACACAACTATATTTTTTTAATGGACATTAGAGTTGTAAAACGAATAAATATTTATAATATCTAGCCGCACAATTAGATATGCAGTTCCGATTGTTCATTTTAAAATATGAAAAATATGAGTTGACCATTATTCAATCCGTATCCAATTTGTTCACGCAACTAGCAACACGGTACCAACGCAGAAAATTTGGACATCCAATAAGTCGATCAACTAAGGCATACCGATCAATATCTTCTCTTTTTGTCAGAGGATAAGGCTAAGATAGCTGTAGACTCTTAACGGCAGTCGTACGTAGGCAGTGGTGAGACTTGAACCGAACTTCTTGTAATGTGACAGGAAACTAAAACTAGCTTGGGGTCTTGGTCTGCTCGATTGACCGACCCAACGAAAAAAAAGATCGCCGGCGATCTAGCATCACACATTCACACGCTGAACGAACGCGTGGTCAATGAAAAATCAGTTGGTTGACTTTGAAGTCACGCGTATACTAAATTCCAGCGTCGGGTACGGATGAAATAACGAACCACTATCAGATCTCGTATGTTCTCCGTGCTAAAAATATTAATATTGAGATCTCGTATGTTCTCCGTGCTAAAAGGTATAAAAATTGAACACAGAGAGACGAGAGGCTACTTTTTCTTTATTGCTTTTCTTTCTCAAAAGGTATAAAAGATGATAATGGGGATCTCTATTTATAGACTAATATGAAGGGTGTCCACTAATAGGCTGGGCTTGCAGGCCTAGATTTCCCAACACTCCCCATTGGGCACTCATTCGACATAATCATGTCTCATCAAAACTTCATAAAAATTCAGTGGGAAAATTTTGAAAAAATATTACATGATATGTGTAATGTTGTGTTGCACGAATTGCCTCATTGAAAACCTTGGCC
Source organism: Bonia amplexicaulis (assembly GCA_036346245.1). Taxonomy (NCBI): domain Eukaryota; kingdom Viridiplantae; phylum Streptophyta; class Magnoliopsida; order Poales; family Poaceae; genus Bonia; species Bonia amplexicaulis. Next base: position 9,575,415 of record CM070757.1, read on the forward strand.
AAGAAACTTCAGGAAAGCTCGTCAAGGAAAAAAAGTACAATCCACCCAATTTCATTCAATCTACAAGATTTATTCTTTGGGTACTCGATCTTCGTGATCAAGTTTTAATAGTGAACTCGTGAAGAGTCTCTCCCTGAATTCTGCACTTCTCTAAGTCTCATCATTCCAATTCCACGTACACATCCTTTCAAAATTAGATACTGGAAGTGACTTAGTGAATAAATATGCAAGATTTTCACATGACTTAGTATGCAGTATCTTAATTTCGTTCATCTTTTGCAATTTATGAGCATAGAAGAACTTGGAGTTGATATGCTTTGTGAGATGACCCTTCATGTAGCCCGTCTGTACTTATGCAATATAAGCTACATTATCTTCATATATAATTATGGGAACTTGTATGATGTTAAATCCACATGACTACTGAATGTGATGAACCATTCCTCGAAGCCAAGCATATTCTCGTGTGGCCTCGTACAATTTTACGATTTCTGAGTGGTTCGTCGAAGTAGATACAAGACTTTATTTAGACGATTTCCATGAAACTGCAGTTCCACCACATAGGAATACATAGCCTGTCTACGACCTAGCTGTATACAAGTCTGACAGGTACCCGACGTCTGCATAGCCAGTCATATTCAAGTTTGGTTCTTTCTGTAGAATAGTCTAAAATCTTTACTTCCTTAGAGGTATCGAAAAATATCCTTTATTCCCTGCCAATGCCTTTTAGTAGATTCTGCATTGTACCTTGCTAATAGGTTTAAGAAAAATGCAATGTTCGGTCAAGTGCAGTTTACTAAATACAAAAGTGCTCCTACTACACTTAAGTACGGGAATTCTAGTCCCATGACTTCGTCCTCCTCTTCTCTAGCTCTATACGGATCCTTGTTTTGTTGTAAAGATCTCCCGACCATCAATACCTTCAAAGGGTATGCCTTTTCAAAAGCAAATGTTTCTAACACCTTTTGAGTGTATGCAGATTGATGTACTAATATTCCTTCGGGACATACTCAAGCTGCAAGTCTAAGCAATATTTGGTTTTACACAAATCTTTCATTTCGAATTCTGACTCCAGGTAAGAACTCGTCTCCTTTATATCTTCCAAGATTCCGATAATATTCAAATCATCTACATACATTGAGATTGTACAAAATCCATTCTAGGATTGTCATATAAATACACAGGGACAATCATCATTGTTCGTGTAGCCTTTCTTGCATAGAAAGTTGCTTACGCGATTTTACCACATCCTGCCTGATTGCTTAAGTCTATACAGTGACTTTCCAAGTTTCACAGTGTACATGCCTCTATTTGCTATGCCTTGGTTCAGGACAGGGATACCTTTAGGCACCTTCATATAAATGTCAGAATCCGAGTCTTCGTAAAGGTATATAGTTACCACATCTATCAATTTCATTTCTAAATTCAGGTTTACTGCCATTGATATTAAATATCTAAAGGTAATTCCACCCATGACCAGGGAATATGTTTCTTTATAATCAATTCTTGAGTAAAACCTTGTGCAACAAGCCTTACTTTATATCTTACAACTTCATTTCTTTTATTTCTCTTTCGAACAAATACTCATTTATACCCTACGGGGTGCACATGGGGAGACGTGCGGCTTACAGGCCCAAATACTTCTCTTTTGTTCAAAGATAATAATTTAGTTTCTATTGTCTTTTTCCAATCCTCCCAATCTAATCTTTTCTTACATTCAATGAGCAATACAGGCTCTAGAACAAGATCGATGATTGTGGCAATTTTTTTGCAAAATAAATACCAATATTGGCTGTTGTCGTATTTATAGATTCTCTAGTGTGCACATAGTTTATAGCTATTTCATCATGGGTTGGTTTTTCTAGTGTTTCTACTTGCTCACTACTCTTTGTAGGTGCAGGGGCAAGTCCCTTTAGTTTTCCAGCTCCAATGTGTGCGCACATATCCATGCTGATTTCTCTCCATGGGAATATTCAGATCGGGTATACCCTTTTCTGAAGATGCCATACTAGTACTAGCTCTCAACTGGTTCCCCTTTTGGTTCTAGGGAACTTCAGTGATTGGCTATGTCAAGTCCTTCTTACCTTTTTTCATCAGGAGTCTCCGGTTACTTGGGATTCGAGTGGCTAGAGTTCTCGTCCTTTAATTCTGAGGCCACTAGATGGGATTAGGTATACCTTCACCTTTCTTTGGTATTTCAACCGTCTTCGGTGCATTGCGTGCAGGCACATGCGACTTGGTCACGCTTTTTAAATCACTAAAGTAGTCTGGCAGTTGTTTTGCTAATACTTACAAGTCAATGATCTTCTGGACTTCTCTATTTGCTTCACTAGTGCATGGATTCATGTGGCTTGCCAGGTAATTTCTTGACATTTTTCATCAAGGGGTTGATTTCCTCCCCCTGATGTCGAAACTATCCTCATCAAATATACTATCAGCAAAACGGGTAGTATGTAAATCTCCTATCATGGGGTATAAATACCTGATTATTAATGTTGTCTCATAACCAACATATATTCCAGACTTTCAGAGAGGGCCCATTGTTGTACGCTGTGGAGGGGGTATAGGTATACAAAACTTGCACCCAACCTTCGAAGATGAGAAATTTTCGGTGCTGACCCTTGTGCTAGTTGCATTGGTGAATGGATGTTATATGCCGATGGTCTAAAGTGGATGAGAGTTACTGCATGTAGGATTGCGTGTCCCCAACGTGTAGATGGTAAATTACAATTCTTCAAAAGTGTTCGGGCAATAAATTTAATTTTCTTAATTAGTGCCTCTACTAGTCCATTCCGGGTGTGGACATATGGTATAGAATGCTCAACTTTAATTCCTATTGCCATGCAATAATAATCAAATTCCTTTGAAGTAAATTCTCCGGCGTTATCCATTCTGATGGACTTTTGATGACTAGGAAAAATATTTCTAATGCGAATTATCTATGAGATCAGCTTTGCGAAAGCATAGTTTCTCATAGATAATAAATATACGTGCGACCATTTTGAGAATTTTGTCTATCTCAAGATGGTATTTGTTGTGCCACTGTCAACTAAGCACACTTCCTCCATACGGCGCCACACGCGTTCTAATATAAAGTATTTTATTAATATGCAATAGAAGGTAATCAACACATAAATAAAATACTTCAAATATCAAAACATGTCATGCCACTATTAACTGAATAAATAAATGAATTATTCAATATCATCCAAGCATCACGGGAAAAAATTGTTTAAGTACCATCCATACAAATTCTTACTTATTCCTTCCACACATAAAATAAATGACAATTAGTCTAAATGCATTATGTGCATTAGACTGAGTCTGCTAAAAAACCATAAACTTCAGTTGTGATCCTCTCGGGGTGAGGTGCTCTTCTTGGGAAATCATGGCGGCGACAGCTGCAATGTCAAGATGGGGTGTTGCTACAGGAGTGGAATCAATATCTATTGGTGTGTGCAGCTACCGAGAACTCTTCTCCTCAACAAAGGCAAAGTGGGTTTCATGCTACCCTTTGCTGCCCTTCTTTCTTCTTGGCCTGGAAGGCATTGATAACATATTGCGGCTCTTTACAGATCCGCGACCAGTGCCCCTACTTGACACACTTGTAGCAGGTTTGGTCTTGCTGACCATAAGGTTTGTCGTTCCACTTTGGTTTCCTAGCCTTAGTCTCCCGTGGAGCATTTGACTTGCCTTTCTAGGTTGTGGCCTTGCCCTTCCTTCTCCTTTTCTTCATTATAGGTTTTCGCACCTTGTAGCTCCCAATGTTGGCCTCATGGCCAGCGGAGCTCCTAGGCGGCTGTGCGATAAAGTTCTTGCGAGAACTTCATCCTGACCCTCGACAGCCTGCATAATATCAATCAATTTAGTATACTCCTTGTAGCCATCTTGATGATAATTGCACGCAGACTGCACTACATTGGGGTGGAAGGTGGAGAGAGTCTTCTCAATGTTCTGCTCATCTATGATCTACCTACCACAAAGTTAAAGATTGATACAAATTCTATGTAGAGTAGAGTTGTTCTCTCCAACTATTTTGAAATCAGCAAACGTCAATCGAATCCACTCTTGCTCTACTTGAGGAAAAATGGTGTACTTTAGCTTCTCGATCCACTTCTTGAGTGCAGTCCATAATGCTAGTGCTCTTCTCTGCCATGTACTCATTCTTGCAAGTGAGACAGATGTGTTGCCTTAGGAAGTGAAGTGCTTGATCATTTACCTCAGGTGTGAGTTTGGCATCCTTCGGTGCACCAATCCCATGGCAGCGTAGACCTTCTTGGCTCCAAGTACGATGTCGACATCAGAAACCCAAGTCAAGTAATTTTGGCTATACTGGACGAGCTCCTCGAACTCCCGGTTTGTGATGCCTATCATCTAGATGTGTATGAAAGGAAAATATAAATTTATTGCAAGTAAGTATGCACAAAATAAATTGGACAATGGTACAAAAAGATTCTCGTAATGTTTCAGAATTTCTATGCATATTTTTTTGTAAATTTTACTGTTAATTTCAGTGATTAAAGGTAATTTAAATAGTTACAATTAATTAAACAGTAAATAAATACAGAAAAGATAGAACAATAATAATAATAGTGCAAAATATACTTCAAATGCTAAAACATAGTTCAAAATTTGAATTCTCAAGGCCCTTTTATGCTGGAGTATGAATTTTCAGTGAATTATGTAATTTCTGAGGGCTTATTTGCTAATTTACAATTCTGAAAAATTTCTCGAGGGCCTTTTTGCAAAATTTTGAGTACCCCGTCCCAATCGGGCCTTTCTCGGCCCATTTTTTTTGGCCCACCTCACAGGCCCACGCCGACCGGATAAAAGGAGATGGAGGGGTAGGGTTCCCCCAATCCTGTTCACCCATGGCGGCGGCGGGTGGCGGCTTGCACGGGAGCCGTGACGCGGGCAACCAGCGACGGTGGGAGACGTAGGCGACCGATGGCTCTTGCAGGAGCTCAATGCGGGGCCGTGCGATGGGGTCAGATGACCGAGATGACCAGAGCACGCGGGCGGCGAGTTACTCGAGCGAGGGAGCCGATGGCCAAGAAAACCCATCGGCGATTGCGGGCGCTCGGGTGAAGGGGCCGACGGCTGAGATGTGGCACAATGGTGGCGGCACCTCGCGAGGGAGGTGGCGACGGCAGCTGTGCACGAAGCCGAGCGTCAACAGCGCTTCTTGTGGAAGGCTTGAAGCTGAGCAGTGGTGGTCCGTGCAGGGGCCACCGTCGCTCCATATGGTAGGAGGTGCGTCACGGCGGGAGCCCGTGTGGGGGTGCTACCAAGCCAGCGGTGGTGCATGCGAGGCCAGGTGGTGGCGGCTCGCTGTGCGGAGCGAGTGGTGGCCATGCGGGGCTTGTGCGACGCGGCCTCACCTGGGTGCCAAGATTTGCACATGTCAGCGCCTTGTGCGAGCGGTGGCAACATCATTGCGCGGCGATGCAGTTGGCCACGTGCGGGCAGCTCAAATAGTTGGCACGACCGACGCTCATGCGGGAGCGATGGCACGACCTCATGGGGGTGGTAGTTGAACGACGTACGACGGCGTGACCATGCAGTGGCGGTAGCCTATGCAGGGGCTGGCGACTTGGGCAGTGTGGCTGCGGGCCAGCGCGCGGCCATGTTTGGGCGATGTGCACGACATGTAGTCTGGCAGTGCATTTGGCCATGTCCAAATTTTTTTCTTTCTTTTTTTTTCAATCTACAGTGCAATCAACATCTACTCTTTCATGTAATCTACTGATTGACATTGTGCCAGCGACTTCAAGTCTGCTCACGGTAGATTAAAGCGGATTTACACCGTAGGAATTAATCTAGAAAGTGAAATTATGCGGAATTTAAAGCGATCTAGATTAGGCAATTCAATCTACTATTATTTCAATGATTACGTTTTGATTTCACAGAGCGATTTGTGCTGATAACATGTTGAGGAACCATCGCTGGTGAGTCTAGTCCGATCGATTCCTCTCATACCAATGTAGATGGATCAAACACAGAACAATCACAAAATAATGCAATAATTGAACATAGAGAGATGAGGGGCTCCTTCTTTATTTCTTTTCTTTCTCAAAAGGTACAAGAGATGACAATGGGGATCTCTATTATAAACTAATGTGAAGGGTGCCCATCAATAGGCTGGACTTGCAAGCCTAGACCCAAGTTTCCCAACAAAAAACACACAACTTTAAAAACACACACGGGGGCAGATCCAACAGTGGACTTCATCGTACTTCAGTGCACCCTTCAGTCCGCCCTCACCCCCCAAGATAGGCCGATCCAGATAACATTAGATCTTTCATGCATTCCACACATAGAGACCAGATTCAAGGAATAGAGACTTCGAGAGAACACATGTACACTTTAGTCTCCTATCTCAATGACTCATGAGAAGGGGTGGCGAGCGGCGCGACGGTCGGTGGGCGGTGATCCAAGCTATAGGAAGTCGGCATGGCAGGGTAGCGGGTGGTGGCCCAAGCAGAACTGGTCAGTCATGCAATTGGGAGGATAGGACAATGTGGAGTGGAGGCGGCTGGGCAGGTGAGGAGCGAATGTAGCCTTGTGAGGAGCAGAATAACACAGTAAGTGGCTCAGCGATCGGCCTGGGAGGCATGGAGGTGGAGTAACGAGGAGGAGAAGCTTAGCGCCAGGCTGCGAAGGTGCAGAGCAGTGGAAGCCAGTGGGGTCGCGGGAGGGGTCCGGTGACCGATGGGGTCGTGGGTAGGCAAACGCTAGCTAGAGTGACCGACAGTAGTAGGTGATTGGGTTCATGGGGAGGTGAGCATGAGGCGATCGACAGTGACTGAGTGTCATAGTGAGTCGAGAGGTAAACTTTTTATATTGACCATTTATTGCTAGCTTGCTAGATAAACATACTATATGTACCTAATTTATCCTTTTATTTCTATAATTTTAGAAATTATATGTATCATTGACCAACGTAAATTCTTAGAAATTATATGTAGCCATTAAATAAAAATTATGATTTATGTATTTAGATTAGAATTGATGTATCACATTTTGTTGATAGATTTGTAATAGAACATTATATCAAGGAAATTAAAGATCAAGTGAGGAGGGTATATTTGTTGAATGGTCCAACTCCAGTAATTGGGCATGCCTTTCCATAGACATTAGATGGCAAAGTGTGGCAATCCTTTCAGGAATGGTTTTATTTCATATAGGACTAGGCTGCATCAGGAAGCTAGCCTAGCTAGACCTGAAGTTACTCGGTGGGGCTTACATCTCAAAACCTTACTTTGTATATACCAAATGTGGGAGACAATGGTGGATATGCTAGATCTTGTAAGTGAAGATGCTTGTCAAAACTTAACTCATGTTGGAGCAGTAGGTTTGCTAAAGAAAGATGGAATTCTTTGAATTTACTAATCATGCATTTCTTAATAATCTTGTTGAGCATTACAAATCAGCGGATGTTTGCTTTGCAAAGGAAACATTAAGAAATTGTTGAAGCCATGTGCTTGACATAGGATGTGAAATATCGCTTGAAAGATATCAGAAACGACAGGTGGGAGCCATTGTTTGCCCAAATTAAAAGCTTTTGTGAGGCACATGGGATTGATGTGCCAAACATGGATGGTACTATTGGAGTTATGGGCTGGGTAAATATGTACATCGGAAAGACACAGGATATGAAATATCGTTTGCAAGATATGAGGGACAACTGATGAGAGCTGCCACTGTTTGACCAAGTTAAAAGCTTTTTTGAGGCACATCTGATTGATGTGCCAAAACATAGATGGACCATTAGAGTTATGGTAAATTTGTACGTCAGAAGCATATATAGACTCAACATTATTATTAACATTTTCAATGTTGCTCTTGATGAAACTATGATTGAGATGAATCATCGCATCAATAAAGCTTCCTCTGAATTATTGGAATGCATGTCTTGCATTGATCCTCCTTCTCTATGTTTGATGTTAATAAACTTGTTAGACTTTCTGAGATTTATGTTGATGATTTCACGGTAGCTAAGCAGTTCTTGTTAAGGCGTCATCTTCAAACATTCATTCTCAATATTAGGAGAAGTGATGGATTTTATTGTCGTGATATTTCAAAAATTGTTCAAATGATGGTCGAAACAAAAAAAGATAGAATTTTCCTATTGGTATATCGTCTCATCGAGTTGACATTGATCCTCCTGGTTGCAACAACATTTATAAAGATAATATTTTCGGCAATGAATATTATCAAAACAGATTTGTGCAACAAGATAGTTGATGAGTGGCTCAATGATCTGTTGTGCTACACCGAGCGAGAGATATTTATAAACATTGATAATGATAAAGTCACAGGATGATTCCAAGGTATGAAATCTCACAGAATGAATTTGGCTCGTGATTTAAGCTTGCACATTAGTGGTATGTTTTGTTTTTCTTGAATGTTCATGATCATTTACTATTAGTTATCATATCTCTAATTTTGCTATTTTTGATACGTAGATGACTTATCTCTACTCATTGAAAGCATATTTATATATTTTCGGAATGCGCTTTCTGTTACTGAGGTACTTTTGTTGTCTTCATTTCTCTTCTATTCATACATGAATTTAAATTGTATAAGAGTAAAATACCATGTTTGTATTACTCTAGCTTAATTCTTTGAGGTTTTGGGCCCGCCCTTTATTTTCATTCTCTCTTTGCCACTGAGCGGATCTGTCCCTGTGGCAGCATGATATCAGAAAAGGGAAAGAGGTGGAGCCAGAAGGGGGGGACGACGAAGGAGAGGCAAGCGATGCAAGTGCCGTCCTTGGCGCCAGCAGACTGTATGGTAGTGAGGTGGCAGCTGACTAGTGGAGGCAGGGGCGGGTAGGGAGGGATTTAGGTTTGGGTTGGGTTGGTGTGGGAATTAGACACATTTGACAGGAGGGGGACGAGATCCTCACAATTTTGATCCAATGGCTACAAAACGCAGGTGATTTTTTTGCAAACAAATCCTGTGACATAGCCCCGAAGTTTTGATTCATTAGACGGCTGACTTAGATTCAAAAAATTCCAACACGGCGAAATTTAATCAGCATCCGTCGATCCCCGGCAGTCGTTGGACGGCGCATGTTCAACTTGGTCTCAATTCTTGCATGTAACGTTCAAACGAGCTCCTAAATTACGATATACGTATGTCTACGCAGACGGTGAAACTAGTGCATGAAAACGAAAGCATGAAGAAACGTCCAGGAACATACGCCCAACTTCCCGTGCACGCATGCAGGTACGGTAAACGTACATCGCATGCAGCTTTTAGCAACAATGTCCAGTCTACACGGCATGCATAATCCAGCCATACAGAGCCTAAATAAAGTCTACGCATGAATGCATATGTTCTTGTTCAGAGATCATCGATCAGATCATTATAAAATGGTTACCACGCTAGCTTGTACATAACATGCGTGCGTAGCATATGATCGGTCTGACTGCACGTACATACAATAATAGGATGGAATTTGTAACTGAGTTGCCTTTAATCTCGCTCGTCGTAGCAGTACTGTGTATACTAGTGGTAGTCCTGATCAAGAAATCTGGCTCCACGTCGGCCAGCACAATTGCTGGCGAGGCGCCTCTCCCGCCGGGCCCGTGGAAGCTGCCGCTGATCGGCAGCATGCACCACCTGGCCACCGGCGAGCTCCCGCACCACGCCCTCACGCGCCTCGGCCGTGAGCACGGCCCGGTGATGCACCTTCAGATGGGGCAGGTCGGCCTCGTCGTCGTCTCGTCCCGTGAGGCGGCCAGGGAGGTTATGAAGGTCCAGGATGCCAGCTTCGCCCACCGCCCGGAGCTGACAGCGCCCAAAGCCCTCGCCTACGGCTGCACGGACGTTGCCTTCTCCTCCGGCTCCTACTGGCGCCGGCTGCGCAAGATGTGCGTCGTCGAGCTTCTCGGCGCGAATCGGGTCAAGTCCTTCGCGCCCATACGGAGGGAGGAGACACGCGCAGTCCTGGAGAGCATCGCTGAAGCGCCTCCGGGGACGGCCGTCGACCTCCGGGCCATGCTCTCATCCCTGAGCAACGCCATCGTATGCAGGACGGCATTCGGCAAGACGTTCGAGCACCGGGGCTCACTGCTGAAGGAGGGCCTGGAGCTGACGTCGGGCTTCAGCCTGTCGGACTTCTTTCCGTCGCTGAGCTTCCTCGACATCTCGATGAGGCTCCGGCTGCGGCGGGTGCACCGGGAGGTCGACAAGGCCCTCGACGACATCATTGGAGAGCGTGAGAGGCTCCAGCAGCTGGAGAACAGGAAAGGCACCACGGAGGACATGTTAGATGTGCTTCTCAAGGCCATGGAGCAGCCAGACATGGAGGTGGCCATTACCCACGGCAACATCAAGGCTGTGATTATGGTCAGCCGCATATATCAGCCTCTCGCTCTCTGTCTCTCTCCCACTCTCTCATATGCTCTCACTCTCTCTGTTTCTCTCATATTCATATGCATATATACATCGATCAATCATGTTACTCTCAATGGATACCCTGCAGGATATGTTTGTCGGTGGGACAGAGACATCGTCGGCGACGATAGAGTGGACACTGGCAGAGCTGATGAAGAACCCCAAAGAGATGGCCAGAGTGCAGGAGGAGGTCAGGACCATGATGAAGGGAAAGACGAACCTGGACGAGGACGATGTTGCGCAGCTCAGCTACCTCAAGCTCGTCATCAGAGAGTCGCTCCGGCTGCACACGCCGGCGCCTCTACTGGTCCCCAGGGTTTGCAAGCAGCAGTGCCGCCTCCTCGGCTACACGATTCCGGCCGGCAGCAGGGTGGTCGTCAACGCGTGGGCGATGGGCAGGGACCGGCAGTACTGGGAGGACGCGGAGACGTTCAGTCCAGGGCGTTTCCTTGGCAGCAACGTCGACTACAAGGGGACCAACTTTGAGTTCGTACCGTTCGGCGCCGGCCGGAGGATTTGCCCGGGAATAGCATTTGGCATCGCCATGGTCGAGCTCTGCTTGGCTCAGCTCCTGTTCCATTTCGACTGGAAGCTCCCGGGCGGGATGGCACCGGAGGACCTCAACATGAGCGAGACATTCGGTGTAAGCGCTGTCAGGAAGGAGCCGCTGCGCTCACCCCTGGCTCGCCCGTGCTGTCCGCTATCTGTGCCCCCGTCATCAATGTTGTTTCGACAGAATCCCATCGTTCTGATTGCAATCGCCACCTACATGAACTCATAGGTCGTCTGCATCCCATTCCTTCCACACCGCATGCCTGCCATTAGAGAGCTACTGAGCCATTGTTTATCTATAATGTTCGTGCGGTGCCGCTTGCAAAAGTCGACCCCCTGCCCACCTTAAGCACCACCTGCAGCTCAGTCTGTCTCCTCACCAGCATGTAATCGTTGGCTTGTTGGAGACGCTGTAGGGCGCCAAATTCATGAATTTTCCCATTCAACCACGATAAATCAAGGAGGATAGCAACCTCATATCACCCTTTTAAGCCCAGCCAAGACCGCTATCGATATTTTAATATCGATCTTGTGTAATAATTTGGTTGAATTCAAGGAAACTTTTAAGGACCTGGCTAGCTATCAACACACAGAGGGAAGACACAAGGATTTTTTGTATGTTCAGGCCTTCTACAGCAAGAATAATAGCCTTACTTCTTGTTGCCTATTGCTCAAAGAACTGATTACAATGAAGGAAAGTAATGCAAAATTACAATGGAGAAAGTAATGCAAAAAAGTATGCTCTACTGCTACTCTCCCTTGGGTCTGGCTTGGATCCCCCCTCTTATACCAGACATCCACCTTTATATAGCTTGCACGGTGGTGGCAGATTCTTCTTGCCAAGAAATGCCTTAACATTCAAGTGATAACTGCCTGATGGGGTTACTAGAGACTTGATATCTCACTTATAGTGCGACGGTTTCTGCCAAGGTGATGTTAAGTGCACTTATTCTAGGGAATAAATACTCTCACTAGCGCCTTGCTAGACAGGTCCGGGAAGCAATGGGTTGTCATAGTCAAGTCAGTCAAAGCTTGGTTTAGTCGTAGGAAGATCTATGACTACGAGGTGGTCGCAGGATAACTTATGACAATGCCAAGGTTGTAGGTGAACTTACGACTATGAGTTGGTCATAGAAGAGTTTACGACTAGCGGATTGTCGTAGAAGATCTTACGACTAGCGGGTAGATGTAGAAGATCTTATGACTAGCGGGTAGTCATAGAAGAGCTTACGACTAATGGGCTGTGATAATAGAACTTACGACTATCAGTTGGTCGTAGAAGAGCTTACGACTAATGGGTAGTCGTAGTAGAACTTACGACTAATAGGTTGTCGTAGAAGAGTTTACGACTAGCGGGTAGTCATAGAAGAGCTTACTACTAATGGGCTATTGTAGTAGAACGCTTGGGTAGACAAGGAACGTGTTTACTCCCTAGTGTGTTAGTAGACTAGCTATTAGTCCTAGATCTATATGGGGTAGATGAGAGCCAGTCTGAACTATAGTCTTCTCTATATCTTGTCTATGCTTTAAGGACTGCCCTCTGATTTCTTTGCCAGCTTCTCGTATTTGTTGCTTTGGTTCAGGGGAGTACATTTGGGATTTTCTGGATCTTAATGTTGACATAACTCTACTTGAACTAAAAGTGTTTCACATGTTGAGGGGGAGCTGGATTTTCTTGCATTTCATATTGCATTATAATATAACTACATGGAGCCTTGATTATTATCCTGTTATGACATATTTACAATACATTATATCTTGCCATGATATGTGCTTACTTGCTAGATTTATCATGGTTTTATATGTGTAGACTAGTCTTTGCCATGATAAGTTGATTAAAATGCACAACTTGAATTAATTCATGTCATGACAGCTCTTGTAACTAGTCTGTCTTTAGTTATCCTTTTATGATTCATGCCATATCAAATAGGCTGAGTTGAGTCTTGAATCTTCATTGAACCTTAGAGTGAGCTATGCTAGTTCTTTTATGAAGCATGGGTTAGTTTTTAACTCCTTGTTCTTGAACTAAATTCAGCATAAGCAAAAATGATCTCTTTTGTGCGAAAAAACTGATCTCACCAATTCTTTATCATGAGACTGCTTGCCATTGCACTCGGCATGAACTCAGGGGGAGTTTTGGATGACCAAGATTATTTCCTTAAGCTTCTAGCTTGGAATGGTCACACAAGGCTTGAGATCTAGCACATGACTAAACAAAAGTCTGGTTGGAAACAACCATGAGTTTCTCAAAAGGAAAACAAGTCAATTGTACTAAAATTGCTTAATTATAAAAATGATCAAGTGCTTAAAAAAATGATTCATCTTAGAACTTGTAGCACTCTAAGTTGGCTCAATACTAGTTTCTTAGTTCCATTTAGAATATTGACATGGCTTGCATCATCCTTGGATACCTTTAGCTAGACTACAATCTTGGATAACTTGACATGCTAAGAAATTTGACTAATTCTCAGATTATGACTTAATTGGCTTAACTTGTCTATACGTACATTGTCATGATCTATATAGCATTCTATTGTGTTATGACTTGTTGTAATACTTCAAAAGTCATTTTGTATAATCTTCATGGCTCTAATGCTTAATTTGAATACAATCCAACCATTTCATCCAAATCATGATTTATTTTCCTCCTTGCATCTTGATGATATTATTGCCAAAAGGGGGAGAATAATGGAGAAAAAGCTATTCCATGGGGATTTTCTAAAATGCTATTCTATGGGGATATTCTAGAGCTTCTGAGGAAAACTTGCTCTTTCTGTTTCTGCTCTAGTATTCTCTTTTGTCAATATGGTCATAGCTTCTTTGCTTTTCTTTTGGACCATGTATGACTTTCAAACTCAACTTTGTATGCTTTTTCGGTGTTTGTCAATATACTCATCAGGGGGGATATTGAGAGACCATGTGGAGGTGCTCCCATATTTGTGATGAGTAATTGACACGTGTTCTGAAAGTTTGAGTTTGATTTGAGTGGTTTGTACGTGAGTTTTTCAACTAATGCAAATGATGATTTCATTATCTCGAGCGGTGCTATGTGATGTGTTTTCTTGTCTGTGATGGCTGTAGGACTTTGAGACGAAGTCGTGGCGAGGTACGGGATGGCCGGACTAGGTGAGGACTCGAAGTGGTTGCGAGGCTTGGACGACAAGAAAAGAAGAAGCTTCCCGGAAGGTGCAGTAGGGGCATTTTGGTAAATGCGCAAGGCTGCAAAGCGGAAGCGGATTCGGTTCGAGTTAATGGGTAAAGCAATGGAGTTGTTGGAGCTAATGGGTAAAGTGTGCTTATGAACCCATTAGTGGAGACTATAAAAGGAGAGGGGTAGGCATGAGAGCAAAGTAGTAGTTATGGTTTTTGCTTTGTGTCGTTCTGTTGGGGAGTTGTTGAGAAGAGCAGAGTCTGTGTTGCTCTCTCTTCGATGTCTGTGTGTATGGGCATGGTTGTCTGATTTTCTAAAATGCGTATGGGGCTGTAGATTGGGATGAACTGGTTGTAGCAACTCTTGTAATCATTCATCTCTCTTAATCAATATGAGGAATCATGTATTTGAGATGTTTTGGTTCTCAGTTCATTCTCTGTCTCTCTGCGTTCTTGCTCTTCTTTGCAATTCTTTATTGATTTCTTGATTCCCTAGCTGCTGGATGTTTATGCTTTGAACTGGGAATTTCCTCAAAGTCACTTGACCAATCCATTTCTGAAAGCAAAAGGAAGATTCATAAATTCTGCTCCTCTCAGAATTCTTCGCCAAAATCTCTCTGTTCGTACTGTTTCTAGGGTTAGAAGTCAGGGGATTTTTGCCCTTATGATTTTCTAAGTGGAAACTTGAAAGTAGAGTATGGGTCTGTTTTCTGAGGCCATTTCCTTGCTAACTTCAAAGTTTCTTTAGCCAAGAATCCAAGAATCATGAGTATTTCAGATTTTGATCACTATCTGTTGTTTCTTTTGAAAAAATCCGAATTTCCTATGGTTGTTTGATCTTCTTCTGCAATTTCTTCTCAATGAGGTCAATATGCCATTTAGGATGATGTCCTGTTCAATTGACCTGAGAAGAGCAGCGTGAAATTGGTCAATTCTCAGTTTTCGGTTCTGCTCCTACCGAATTTCTTCGCGCGGTACTACCGCTTGTTCAACGTCGGTACTACCGCTCAGCAAACGCGGTACTACCGCTGCTTCAACGTCGGTACTACTGCTCAGGGACTGAGTTCATAGGCGGTACTACCGCTCGACTCAACGGTATTACCGCTAAGAGGTACTACCGCTCTTCACGACGGTACTACCGTCTGCGGTCAGACGTACCGTCTAGATAAATAACAGGAGCATCATAAAGATTCTATTCTTTTATTACAATTTAGTTCTAGCAAGCAATGATCATAAGGGTACTTAAGGTAATTCATTCATCTGCTATTTAATTTCTTCCTTTCTTTCCACTATGGGTAGATCGTGCAAAGCGCAACAAGACTAATCCTTCCTTTCCCCCATGCATGCCGATCTCATAAGGGTACCTAAAACACAACAAACAACAAGGGTGAGTCCAACAACTCAGCAAATATAACAAATGGTAACAAGAGCATACATAAATACCATTCTGTAAGAACATCCAATAGTTACTTATAAAAATCATGCTATGGAATATGCTCAACAATATCTTTATCTTTTCTCTTTCTCTTTTGCATTTTACTGGTAATGCAAAGTGTGTATCCATCGATGCACACCCATGCCTGTACCATCTGGTACAGGGACCAATTGCCCATACTCCACAAGTATGGGGACCTAAGCCCATGCTCCTCAAGCATGGGGACCTTTAGCAACTGCTTGGTCATCTTATGACCAAGACTTCAATGAGCCAATGTGATGCATATGCATGAAAGTCACAATTTAATACATTTGCAACCACAACCACCATGAACGTGAATAATTTATTCATACTACACTGTTCAACATCATAAACTCATAACTTTCAACAACCATGAAAACACGTAGTTCATTCCAATTATGTCATCATCACAATCATTAACACACAGCAGCTCAAAGTATATACCAAATATTGACATTCCACAATATCAATTTAAACCATCATTACACTTGTTTTAACCGCGAGAGAACGAGGGACGTGCAGAAGGCGCTGCCCCCGAAACCAGTCCACCACCTGAATAATAATTATAATACAGGCTAAGATAACAGTAGTGTAACATAGACTAAATAAAAACAATCACGAACTCGCAAAAACGTCTAACTCGGTTCCAATCCCCAAATCATACAGATCGATCTGCCCCCTCTGTGGACAGTCAACTTCAAAAATCCATATCTATTGGTACGGGAGTCCAAATAAGATGTTCTTAGACTTTATGGAAAGTTAATTAAATTCTCCAACTAAACCTAGTTGGTGAACCTCCCTGAATCGGCCAAATTTTACCCGCACAAGCCAGTTTTCTAAAACATCAATTTCACGTCGGGTTCTCTGGATAGAATACTAAAAATACCATAACTTTCAGCACGAGTGTCCGAATCACAATTTCTTGAGCTTTCTGGAAATCTGAGAAAAAATCTACAACTTTCAGTATACTGAGCTCCTTTGATTCTCCTGTTTTCTAATCACCCAACCCACTTTACCAAAACCTGACAGAAAACTCAATCTGCAGAACAGTCCCACTAATAAAATCAGAACTTCTGATACAGAGGTCTAGACGATGTGTTCTAGTACTTCACATAAAGACGACAACGTCCTCTACATTACTCAAGGAGACGTCCAAAACTGAATCCCCACGAAACTACCCCAAAACGGCCATTTAACGCAATCTGTCCTGGGCAGATCACACTACCGACATTGCTACAACAATTAAATATGCATCTAACCGGGGAAATAGGGGTTACTCTCAACGAACCGCTGAAGAACACGATGAACACCACGCGATCTCTCTCTCCCTTCCTTTTCCCTTTTTCCCCTTCCTCTTCTTCTTCTTCCAGGTCAAAAACACCTCCCGACGATCGATCTCCTTCCTCCGCTCGACCGGCATCAAAGAGGATCTTCTTCACCAACAACATGGGGCTTCAATGGAGGAGGAGGTGCTGCTGGACAAGGGAGGTGCAAGGGGGGAAGGGGCGGCGGCACAAGGGAGAAAGAGGAGGGGGCTTAGGGGTGGCGGCTAGGGTTTGGGGGAGGGGCGCCTCCCCCTTTTGGTCGGCCACCACTTGGGCCAAGGCGCAGGCCCAGGTTGCTGGGATTTTTTAGAAATCCCCCCTCTAAAAATCCTTGTTTAATTCTTTTCTATAAGGTCCCCCTCCAATTAATCAATTATCTCTCGAATCACTTTTGGGGTATTACACAACACTGGGGCTGACCAAGGAGATACACTAGGACATGTACATTCTTTTTCTTTCAATTCATCTAACTACTTTTTACGTTCTTTCAATTCGCTGGTTGACATTCTGTACTAATGCTTTGTAATTGGCTTAGTGCTTGGAATTAACTCTATGTCAAGTTCAATTTGTCGGTCAGGTGGTCTTTTGGGCAATTTTTCTAGGAACACATCTGGATATTCTTGTACCTCTGGTACTTGAATCTTTTCATTTGTCAACACACTATGAATTCACTTCTTCATGTTTTCTATTAATTCATGATCTGTCTTCACTATTAATTCTTGGCCTTCTAGACTGATCAGTGTCATGGTTTTACTCTCACAATATATTTTGGCTTTATTTTTAGTTAGCCAATTCATTCCCAGAATAACATCTATTCCCTTCATTTCTAATAACATCAAGTTAGCTTTAAACTCTATTCTAAGAATTTCTATACTCAAATCACTACACCCAAAGCGGGATTCCATCCTAATCCCGGGTGTTTGAATAGCATAATGCTTTTGTAAAGAGACAAACATCAACTGATTTCTTGTGAAAAAATCCTTGGGAAGAAATGAATGCATTGCTCTAGGATCAAATAAAATCAATATAGGTTTTGACTGAACCAGGAACATACCAACAATGACATCATTTGCTCTAGCTGTGTCCTCAGCGGAAATATGATTCACCCTTGCTTGAAATATTGGTCGCGGCATGCCTCTACCTATTCCAGCCTGAACAACTATTGATGATCCTGCTGGCACTCCCACTGTTGTTCCTGTTGGTACTCCTATGGGTCTTAGTGCAGGGGTCGCACTTGCAGAAATCCTCCTTGTGGTGCTGGTGTAATGACAACTGGCTTGATATCTGGTTACTAAGCTTTGGTTTGAAGTTTTGCCACTTTAGAAGGCAATCTTTTCTTGGGGCATTGGTCCCTAAAATGTCAAAGTTGACCACAATAAAAGCATGCATTTGCCTTCTGAGGGCATTGGTGTTGATAATGATTCCCCCAACATGTGTGGCACCGGATCATGACAGGTTGAGAAGTATTGTTCTGGGGAGAAACATTATACTGAGGATTGGCACAACCACCATTTGCCAGTTCTGTTGGTATCAATTTTGAGGCAATACCAAAATTCGTACTCTTTGTGTACTAGATGAGGATGATGACCTCTGTACTGCTTTCCTTTTTCGAGAATCCTCCAATCATTCCTAGCCTCTTCAGATATGATCAATTTATCTACCATGGCAAGCAAATCTTTAAAGTCCATAGCTGAAATGTGGTACTTTAAAGATTTTTGCAATCCTTCTTTAAATCTCTCCATTTTCTTAGCTTCAATCTTGACATCGTCAGGGGCATATCGAGAAACACTACTTTAGAAAGGCTCATCACAGAGGTTCAGAACCATCATCACAGTCGGTTTCTGAACCGTCTGAATTTATGTGTCTTTGATAATAGGTGGTTACCATAGATAACTCTCAAACCATCTATGATAATTACAATACAGACGGTTTTTTTAAAAAAACTGTCTATGATATATCAAGTATCACAGACGGTTCTTTAATATAGCCATCTGTGATATATCAAGTATCACAGTCGACTAATACTAAAAATCGTCTGTGATATATGATATATCACAGACGGTTCTCGGACATAGCTATTTGTGATATCTTATATATCACAGACGGCTAATACTAAAAACCGTCTATTATAGGTATTTAAATGCCTATATTATTTCTTATTTTTTGGCTAGCATTAGGAAATGCTATCCATGCTCTCTGAAAACAAGCAAACATATCATATATATAGCACACGACAATCATTACACAGATCTCAACTAAGGGTCTGTTTGTTTCATTGTAGATTCGAGAAGCGGTGGTGAGTATCCACTAGTCGAGAATCGGAGAAGTGGATAACCCCACTCGGCTACTAGTTCATTTTTCGGATTACGTAGCTTACGGCTACTTAGAATCGGATGAAAATCTGAATTGTTTGTTTGAGTCTGATTCTAAGAGTAGCTGCGGTTGCCGAAGCTGAAACAAACAGGCCCTAAATGATGCATATTTGAAGGAATCAAATGTTTCAACATCTAATCATCACTGAGGTAGAACTCTCTAGTCTTGTTTGTGACCTCCGCTACCAAGAATTGGGAGAGCTTTACTCGAATTTCGGTGAGTTTGTCAAGATTGATTGCACTTTTGTCGAATTTCACGCGCTGTTGCTGGGAGTAGTGTTATGTCATTAGCATATATATATATATATATATATATACCGATAGTCACAAAATAATTATTGGCGGGTTGACAAACCTCTAGATCATTCGTCTTAGCGTCCATGATTTCCTCCATATGGCGACAAATGTAGAAGCCACATACGTTGCCCTGTAGCTACTAGTGGTATTGGAAAAATAGAATTATATACATAGGTATTATCAGTTCTGGAGGCATTATAATGAAGTATGATATAGGATTGTTGTGTTGTAGCGGGTTTCGTATTCCTTGTCTCCCTTTTTAAGTAATGTAAGCGCTGAACGGCCCATGAGATTCCAAAAAGTTAGCCTTAGTTATTGCAAATGAAGGGAAGACTACAATAGAGTTATGTATGGTGGAAATGAGTTTATCTGTTAGTTGTTTATTGCACACGGGTGAAGTCGTGGTTGCCCCTAAGTAGAGAATCAAGGTATATTACTTTGCTCCACTTTGATACAATCACAATCAGAATCCAGTGACCTCTAGTCATGTATGTTGCCATAATGATTAATCCTAAGTTTATGTTGCGTATAAAGTACAAATGAAACTTGTTTGGTAACTAGTGAAGCATTTACCCCTGGTTCAAGGGTATCATGATGTTGTTCTTGTCACTGTGAGCAAGCATTCCTCTCGTTATGTAATCTTGGATGAAGGATCCATTATTGTTGATGGATTGCTCAGAGATGAAGTGTGGGTCGAGGAAATCCACCGGTTCTCGCCGTCGCCGGGCTTGTTGGATCATGGATCTATACATAAGCAACGAGTTATGATATTTATCGGTATTATGTGAATGTACAACTTGATTGTACAGTATACTTACAGTGTCTAGCATCGTAGAAGTGAGGCGTCGAGTTTGTCAATGTTGAATAGTAAGAATAAATCTTCGAAGGTCACGACGAAGTAGCTTGAGTCATGGAGAAAATGCACCTCTGTGTATCTCACGGTAAATCTCATGGAGTCCAAATGAGGTGATTTTGGATTTGTTGGAAAACCCTTGACATCCTCTTTCTAATGGTTCTAGTCCCACCTTAAAACTTCACCTAAGTATGGCGTAAACTACAAAACAATTCTGAATCAATTCCAAACCTTGGCCTTGGCCCTTGTATCAGTTTGAACCTGACTGGAGAGTTGTAGTGGGATGTTCCCCCACTCTCACGGATGTGCCTCCCACATCCTTAGCACCATCAAAACTGCCAGCGATACCGCTTTTAGGGTTTAGACTTGTTTAGATTGATTTTCATTTAGAAAACATCAGTTGTGTACTTGTGTCGACTAGACCAACTATGGCAACTTCGGGCCTCTTCATTGTTCAATGAAACTTCATATTTCATTCACAAATTCAGATCACGCTTATTTATTTCTTGCTTGATTCTCGATTGCTTGCAGGAAAGATCATCCGTGTTCGACATGGTTGGTAATGACAAGGGTGTGGTGTAGCGATTGTAGGACGAACTTGGTCGTTTCGGTCAAGTAGCCTCATCGTCAATGTCATAGCAAACAATTGTAGTTATCATTCTCATTGGAAGATTGGGCCAAATCCTCTCATCACATCTATCTCTCCTCGATGTGAGGCAGTTGTGTCCTCAACTTTTGCATCAATCCCGTTTTATACTTTCCTTGCGCTCGGCCTTGGATCTCTTCCTACTCCTATACGCCTTGTAGTCGTTTGGGAATATGTGCCTCCTAGATATGTAAACCCTATTCCTCGCGTGTGACCTGGGTGCTCCTTGTTTCCCAGGGCGGTGGATATTATATCCCTCTCCCTGATTGCTTGGAAGGACTCTTCGGAAGATTTGGTAGTCAATGTTTGCTACAAGAGGCAATTATGTTATTTTAGACCATAGGAAATTATGGACCTATTAATATCTATGTAGTTTAATGTAACACCTCAGGACCCACATTACCCTGGGATGCCACTAAAACCACTCCACAACTAGCCAATTTATAAGATAAAATAAACTGGCAACAATTCTTAAACAAGATAGGATAAGCGGAAGCATAATCAACTAAAGAAAACAGGACAATGATAACAATTCAATAATTAAAATCAACCTCCAACATAATAACCAAAAGAATAGTTCACAAATTTAACACTAATAAGTTGAAGTAATTAATGACGAGATAGCTAGGCAAAAGACTAGAACCCCTTCGTTTTTTATTACAGCATAAATCTATGATCCAAGTGCATCAATGTGGTGCCGCTCTACCCTTCCCATGCATGCTCAATGACCACCTGTAGGGGGGACACAAGGGTGAGATAAAAATCTCAGCAAGCAAACTGTTTAACAGGCTATTCAAACTACAAACAATTATACATCATCATTTATGTTTCTATACAACCACAACCATAATTCATGTCCACAATCTTTTAACCACCACAGACTTCCACGAGTCATACCTCATAAATCTTATAATCAGTTGGCATATGAATGCAGTCATTCCATCCACAAGTAAATGCATATGAATGCTATCATGCTATGCTCCACTGCACCCTTTTTCCAACAGGATAAGAGTGTGCATCGTACCACGGCAATGTACAATACTGTACTGGTACGGTCGCGGCTAATTGCGGCGACATCCACAATGCAAATATTATGACATGTTATGAATGTTATGATAATCATAAACCACAAGAATTCCGACCTCAACGGAGCATCAACATGCTCAACAACATATCCACAACCACATATCCACCACGTATTTATTTTTCATATTCCGTATTTAGCATATTAAACAAATTACCACATAACTACGAGCAATTTATCCAAAGCATGACAATTGATCAACAATTGCTACCACAACCTCATTTAGAAAACATGCAACCATGGCATAACATATCAAATTACGAGAATCATGTAAATTGCAAGTAGTAAGAATAACGAGTTAAACGGTAGCACAACCACTACGTTTACTTGCTTCTACCGACGAAGCGAAGCAATCATGTGCATTCAGGAGCAAAACCACCTGTACAAAAGTACCTCTTAGCATAATAAAACAGCAATGAAAATGCATCTTAAGAAGTAAAGATGTCGCTAGAACCCCGAACCCACACATAATCCTCTCTGCTTAACGATTCTTCAATCTACCCACTCTGCATACTGCTAATATTTTGTATCTTTAGCAATATTAAGCCATTTACAGCAAATGATATATTTTTAGATTCCTCACTTAAATACCTTCACTTTTCATGTAGATCATATGTTTTTATTTTGATCCTAGCAAGGTGTAACTTAATGCGTAAAATAGAGGACGTTCTCTGTTCTGGCAATCTGGGCAGCCAGATTCTAACGCGTACCAACCATAGTGTAAGGCTTTAAAAATTATCTACTACCCCTAAATCATACTTTTCTCAATTTCCTACATTTTTCTCAATTGCGACCAAAAACATAAAAATCATCTACTACCCCTAAATCGCACTTGAATAGCAATCTGCCCCAATCTACACCCCTGACGGACAGCGAGGTTCCCAACCCTTCTACACCCAAATCCCGTGGCCAAAAATTCTACAAAAATTACAGTAGATTTATGTCGACGTCCTCTACAATTTTTCTTTTGGGAAGACCCATAGGAAATATCGTTTCGTGGGTCTAAACTGCACAAACAGACAGCTGCCATGATTGATCTCTGACAGAGCGGCGAGGAATTCCCTAATCGGGAATCTAATTGCTAATCCCTCCCCAATTCTTAGGCTAAGAACTCTAATTACAGCAATAACAGAGGGATTTGAGATGAGGGAGAGTTACCTAAGGGGTTCCTTAGGATCACTCCTCTTCTTTCCTCCTCCTCTTCTCCTCCTTCTCTTCTTCTTCCTTCTCTTCCCTCTGTTCTTCTTCCTTCTCTTCCTCCTTTGCACCAATGGACAGTAGCTGTGGAGGGATGTTGGAGGCACAACCTGGGAGGGAGGGTGCGGCCGGGGGTGGGAAAGGGGTGGCGGCCGGGAAAATAAGGGGGAGGGGCGGCTAGGGGGTGTAGCTAGGGTTTGTGGGGAAGGGGTGCGGCCACCCCTTGGGCCGAAAGGCCCAAGGTGGTCAACCACTCTCGAGCAGTCCACTTAGAGGTTTTTATTTATTTATTTATTTTATTCATTTTACGCTATTCCATAATTTTTTATTTTTCCTTCCGCGATTTATCGAAAAAGCAAGCGACTCGTGATTAATTTAAAAGCGGCCAGAAGCGACGTTCGGGGTATTACATTCTCCCACCTAAAAGGATTAGTCCTCGAATCTAACTCCTCAAACCATAAATCAAGAGAACGGCGAAGAAAAGAGCAACCCTCGGAAACCACGGAACCATAACTACGAGTACTCACCAGCCTTAAAGAGCTCGGGGTACTTCCTTCGCATTTGATCCTCCAGCTCCCACGTAGCCTCCCTCTCAGACTGAAATGTCCAGAGGACCTTCACATATTTAATGGTCTTAGTCCTCAAGACCCGCTCCGAAGTATCCAAGAAACACAGTGAGATCCTGATCCACCGTGACCTGCCCCAGGTCAATCTTGTGCTTGGGATCCCGCAAATATTTCCTCACCACAGACACATGGAAGACATTGTGCACACCACTCAACGAGCTCGGCAACTCCAAACGATAAGCCAAACTGCCCACACGAGCAACCAGCGGAAAATGGTTGATGTCTGCTGGCTAAGCCTCTCGGTGGTACCAAAACGAACAATACCCTTAGTTGGCGACACTCGAAGGAGCACAAGGTCGCCAACTGCAAACTCCAACTCTCGACGCCGAAGTTCCGCATAACTCTTTTGTCGGCTCTGAGTGGCTAACAGATTCTGACGAACCTCCCGCACTTTTTCTACAGTCTGTTGAACAAGGTCTGGACCAAGTAAAGATCTCTCACCCACTGCATCCCAACAAAGAGGGGAAACATACCTTTGACCATACAAAGCCTCAAAAGGAGCCATCTTGATACTTGCCTGATAACTATTGATATACGCGAACTCTGCCAAAGCCAGATGGTCCTCCCAACTACCCTTCCAAGACAGTACACAAGCCCGGAGCGTATCCTCCAACGTCTGAATGGTCCGCTCTGACTGACCATCTGTCTGAGGGTGAAAAGCCGTACTGAGGGAAACTGTTGTGCCCAACACAACTTGAAGACTCTGCCAGAACTTAGAGACGAACTTGGCATCCCGGTTAGAAACAATTGACTTAGGTACACCATGTAGTCTCACCACCTCTCGGATATACAACGGGGGCGGATCCTGCTGTTGTATTGGTCGTCTTCATCGAATGAAGTGTGCGGACTTGGTAAGTCATGTCCACCACAACCCAAACTGCGTCTCGCCCTCGAGGCGAGCACGGCAATCCGACCACGAAATCCATTGTGATATGCTCCCACTTCCACTCAGGTATCTCCAAAGGCTGCAACAAACCAGCAGGCCGCTTATGCTCGGCCTTCACCTGCTGAAAAATGCCACAAGAAGCAACATACTTAGCAATATCCACCCTCATTCGTTTCCACCAAAGACACCGCTGGATCTTGATTCATCATGGTCTCTCCGGATGTCTGATGCAGTGAGTCGACCTCACGAAGAACATCATCCTTCACCTCGATTTACGGGTACATCTGTATGCCTCTAAAGCGAACCGCACCACTCTCATCCACACTAAAGTCTCGGGAACGGCCCTCCGAGATCCTCTTCCGCACCTCTGAAAGGAGCCGATCGTGCTGCTGAGCCTCATGAACGCACTCGGGAATGGTAGACTGGATGATCATCTATGTCTCTGCCTGCGCAACTCCAGTGAAACAGAAAGAGATACCCATTCTCTCAAACTCTGAGATCAAGGACATCGCTGTCTAAGGTACTCTGTCTGCTCAGGCGTCGACCACCACGTTAACTTTACGGGTGATCTTGGATAGTCGGATCATAATCTTTGATCAACTCCAACCACCTCCGCTGCCTCAAATTCAGCTCTCGAGTGAATATGTACTTAAGGCTCTTGTGATCGGTAAAGATGTCTGCTGTTCCCGTCATGGTAATGCCTCCAAGTCGTGAGTAGGATAGTTCTGCTCATGAGCCTTCAACTGTCTAGAAGCATAAGCGATAACTCGCCCTTCTTGCATCAAGACACAACCAAGACCAATCCGCGAAGCATCGGTGTACACCGTGAAGCGCTTGCCACTCTCGGGCAAGAATATGATAGGTGCATTCACCAGCTTGCTCTTCAAGGTCTGAAAACCAGCCTCACAATCATCTGTCCACACAAAAGGAACCCCTTTTGCGTGCGTCAGGTCATTGGCTTGGCGATGGTAGAGAAATCCTGCACAAAGCGCCGATAGTAATCGACAAGACCAAGAAAACTCCGGATCTCTGACACATTAGTTGGCCTTCACCACTGCACTACCGCTGCCACATTCTTCGGATCCACTGTAATACCATGCTGACTAATGGTATGATCAAGAAATCCCACCTCGGATAGCTAGAAAGCACATTTCTTCAGCTTCACGTAGTATTTATTCCTCCGAAGGGCATCCAGGACCAGACTGAGATGCAACTTGTGATCCTCCTCCGTCTTGGAATAAACCAGGATGTCATCGATGAAAACCACCACAAAAGAATCTTGGTACTCATGGAGCATCCTGTTCATGGCTTCCATAAAGACAACAGGGGCATTTGTTAGTCCAAAAGACATAACGACAAACTCAAAATGCCCATATCTTGTGCTAAAAGTTGTCTTCTCTATATCCTCTTCCCTGATCCGCAGTTGATGATTACAAGACTACAAATCAATCTTTGAGAATACCTTGGCACCTCTCAGCTGA
Organism: Bonia amplexicaulis; assembly: GCA_036346245.1. Classification (NCBI taxonomy): domain Eukaryota; kingdom Viridiplantae; phylum Streptophyta; class Magnoliopsida; order Poales; family Poaceae; genus Bonia; species Bonia amplexicaulis. The sequence continues at coordinate 9,601,747 of CM070757.1, forward strand.
TCGAAGAGATCTTCAATACGAGGCAATGGGTACTTGTTCTTGATCGTCACTTGATTAAGTGCTCGATAATCCACACAGAGCCTCTTGGTGCCATCCTTCTTTCCCACAAACAGAACCGGAGCAGCCCAAGGCGATGTGCTCGGTCTAATAAACCCCTTAGCTAGGAGTTAATTCAACTGCTTCTTCAACTCCACCTGCTCCACAGGTGCCATCCGATACGGGGACTTATAAATAGGCCGCGTACCCAGAGCAAGGTCTATGCGGAAAACAAGTTCCTGCTCTGGTGGCAGTCCTGGGAGCTCAATAGGAAAAACATCCGGGTACCTGCAAGCCACAGGTATATCCTCTATCCTCAAGACAACCTCATGACCCTCAACCATGGCCCACAGTAAACCCGACTTTTGCATTCGTCGATTGGGGAACAACTGGCACAGCAACGAGAGAGAGTACTATGGGGCACTCCCTTGGAAGACAACTTCACGCCCGGATAGAGACCGCAAAGTGACTGTCTTCCAAAAAAAGAGATAATAGCTTGATACTACGTGAGCCAATCCATTCCAACGATCACATCGAAAGGCTCCAGGGGTATAACCACCAAATTCGCACTGGAGATAAGCCCACTGGGAGAACTAACAACCACTACCCTCCCAACCAACTGCACAGACAGACCTGCCCGCTGGACAAAAACCTCCGAGACAAAAGAGAAACTAGCCCCTGAATCAAAAAGTACAGAAGCATCGAAAGAATCAACAGATAAGGTACCTATCACCACATCTCCACGATCCCTGCCATCAGACGCCGGCATGGAATACGCCACAGGAACAGCTGAAGAAGAAGGACCTCCCGCGCCTAGGTAAGTCGGCGCAGAAGTCTATTGGGGTACAGGCGCCGAAGGCGTAACAGCTGCTGGACCCAGTATCCTCCAGGTGGGAGCGTCGGGACGAACGACGAAGGTGCTGAAGGCACCGGCAGGTATCGCGGTGTAGGGACCGCGGGCAAGAACTGCGGGGTAGGAGCCGTAGCCATCATCTGCACGGTGCCGTCAGGGCGGGTAGATCCTGCTGAAGGCGTAGGCACTAACTCCCACTGTAGTTTCCCCTTATTGTTGCCTCCTCCATTCAGCCCTTCTCTTATTTTGTGAGTGTGTTCCTCCCAAGAACAAGTGTGTTCTTGGTGTTCTTAAGGATTGAGTGGGAGAAGATGGATTGAGAGTCTTGTAATCTTTTTCTTGTTCTATTGTACATATGTGTCAAGACTCTTTGTGATTTGTGTTGAGGAATGGAAATCTGAAGTTTCTTCTCAGTTACTACATACCATCTGTTTTCTCTGTTTTCTCTCTCGGCTGCAAACACACTCTGGTTTCTCAGCTGCTGGTCTGTTCTGCAGCTTCCAGGAATATCTACCGATAATCTTCCAGACTGCAGTATTCAAAGGTCTTCAGTTCTTCGGTGAAGTCTGCTTCTTCTCTGTATTTCCCTTTGCAAATCTGCAGCAAACATCTTTGGTTTTCAGTTGATAATTTCAGTTCTAGCAGCCAAATGATTTCCTCTTTTCGGTCATGTATTAAGATGGCTGCAGCATCTTCCTTTTAGTTGAAGTGTATGTGCTCAGTTTTTGGTCAGAGTTTGTTATTTTCATCAAATCGGTGTGCAGCAATTACTATTCATGTCTATTTGCCGATTGCTAGTTAGCTGCAGGTTTTTCATTTTTTCTTACTGTCTTTGACCCAGCTGCATGCAGTGGAAATGATCTCCGCTTTGACTGAAATTTTTACTGTGTACTTACGGATCTAAACTGAGTGTGGCTGAGTAACATGCGTTTCAGTTTTTCTTGTCTTTGACCCTGTTTTCATTGTGTCAAAACAACACTTAAAATCTTTCATCTAGCAGGTTGCTTTTTCTTTTCAGTCTTTGCAGCTTCTTTGCAGATTTTTGTTCCCTCCATTTTTGCATCTTTTGCTGCCTTCTGTTTTCAGCAGCATTTCAATATTTTGTCACTTAAGTCTTTGGTCAGGGCAGAGGAAAACATTGGGATAATCACTTTCTAAGCTGCAGCAATCAATCTTTTTCAGTGTCTGTAGTATACTCTGTTCCCTTTTCTTTTTGGTCAAGTATTTTCGGTTGGTCCCAGGCAGATAGTTCTTGGTACTTACTGTGACTCTAGCTTTTCAGTTTGTATGTCCATTTTCAGTCAAGTGTAGGTTTGCAGCTTCAGATTTCTGGTTGATGCTTCCGTTGTCTCTCTCAAATACTTCTTTAGTACTCTCTGCAGTTTCTTCGCCGACGTTTCTTGTCCAAACCTTTTGACATTTAAGCTGAGTTTTAGTGGACTCTTTGGGGGTAAAATATTTTTATAAGCAACATTCAGCCCCCTCTGTTGCCGATTTCGAGCGCGAATACAGCAAATTCGAGATGCTTGCTGGTGAGTCCCTTGACGAGTGCTTTTCTCGCTTTCACAAGATTTTGAGCAACCTCCGAGCCGTCGGTCTCACATACTCCGACTCGGATAACGCTCGACAAATTCTTTCTGCACTCGATCTTCGTGTCTGGGAGATGAAGGTGACTACCATCAAGGACACCACCGACCTCTCGACTTTGACGCTTGATTGTATTTGTACTCGCCTCGGGGCGCACGAGATCGATATTGTCTCTCGTAAGTCGAAGTCACAGTCGATGGCTCTAGTCACCGATCCCAGTTCGGCTTCTGGTTTTTCTGCCGATTCACTTGGTGGGTTCTCCCTAGCTGCTCTCTGTGACGTAACTGATGATCAGTTAGAGCAGCTAGAGGATGAACAGCTGGCCCTCCTAGCTCGGAAGTTCTCCCATGCTTACAAGAGGAGGAGGGACAGAAAGAGAGGCGGACCAGTCATCTGTTTCGAGTGTGGTGGCCCCAACCACATTCGGGCAAACTGCCCCAAACTGGAGAAGGGGAAAGCTGACTTCGGCGGTTCGAGCAAGAACGACTACACCGACAAGAACCGCAACAAGAAGACTCCAGTACACCCACAAGGCAAGAAGAAGTTCCGCGACTTCGGGAAGGCCAAGAAGTTGTTCCATCGCGTCCTCACCGCTTTTGACGACCTCGATCTCAGCGAGGTGGAGGGTGGGCGACAATGATGGGAAGGACGAGCAAGATCCCAAGGATGGCGAGGACTTCTCCACATGTCTTCATAGCCCTCGAGGCTGACCGAGCGACATCGAACTGTACTCCGACTCGGACGAGGTATGCCCCACCTACGACCAGCTCAATCATGCTTTTCTTAAGCTAGGTGGATTTCATGCTAGAGCTAAGGCTAGGTGTACTGAGTTAGAGAAGGAAGTAGATAGATTGTCACTAGAGATTATTGCTCTTACATCTGCTCCTTCTAGTGATGATTGTGATACATGCTGTGCTCTGTTGGATGATATGGAGAAATTAAGGACCTCTCATGCTAGTCTGTCTTCTGAGCTTGATTTGATTAAGGTGGAGAACATTAGTCTTCTTGCTGAGCTTGAGATGAGTAGAGTAGTTCCTGTTTCATCTTCTACTGTTAAGACTATTTCTTGCACCTCATGTGAGGATAAGGATAATGCTTTTAGAGGTCTTTATACATTGCTTCTCGATCTGCCCGAGACTTGTGAAAGTTGTAACAATTTGAAGATGAATCTAAAACGGGCAGATCATAAAATTGCAGAATTACAAGCTTTTCTTCTTGAGCCTATTGCTTCATGTGTGAACTGTCCTAAGTTAACTGCTGAACTTGAGTCTGTTTCAAAATAGTTTCAAGAAATGATTGACACTAATAAGAAAATGGCTCAGTTTGCGACAAAGGACCCTATTAGCTCACCATGCATTAGTTGTGATAAACTAAAACTTGAACTTGTTGCTTTAAATAAAAATGTGTGAAGCTAACTAAGGACCAACTAGTGAAGCCATCAGCCGCTTGTGATGTGATTCTTTGGTGTGGGAGAAGCCCAAGGGTAAGGTTGAGACGCTTAGGGCGTGAACCAAACCGCTAGTAGTAGGATCTGTCCCATCGTAGTCGGTATGCGTGCACAAGCCATTCTTTCCTCTCTGTTGGTTCTTCTTCTCTCCCTTACCTTCTGTCTCTTCTCCTCCCCGCTCTTCTTGTGCCTCTCTGCTTTGGGAATGTCAAGACCTTATGAACACTCTCGAGAGATTTGTCGGAGGCAAGAAGAAGCTTAATCTTATTCTAGACCAATCGAAGATTTGCAAGTTCAATCAAGGTCTAGGATATGATTTTCTAGAAGATGAAGGAAGCATCCACTGCGTGCTCGGACCCATAGCCGCATGGTGTGATTGAGGTCAAGCCAAGAACAAGAAAGTTCAATTTAAATCAGCAGCTTTGTCCAAGGGATTTTTGACGACAGGTGATTTCACTGCAGCTTCGGCCTCTCGTATATGGCCATCTCATGCTACTTCACCCCTCGGCATGGGTATCATTGCACCTTCCGCGGAAGGATGGGCATTTATTTGACCATTGCTTCAAGCGCCAAGATCGCGTAGAGACCGTGTTGAGTCTCTTAGGCGTATTCGTGGTCAGCCCGGACCTTGAGTGCACCTAAGACCAACACGAGGTCTAAACTTGCTACTCATTGGTAGCTTTGGGCGACATCGAGGACTTGGTTCTTCCGAGTTTTCTATTTTTCGTCCTCATGCTCCCTCTGGTCGTGACTTCCGCCGTCCTGAGGTTAGATCTCGCTTCCCCCATCGAGATAGCTACCCGCGGCGTGATCAACATGCTGCCGGTGCTCCGACTCGCTCTCCCATAGCAGTCGGACCCGGCCAATGACTTCAGGTCTACACGCACCTTCCGCTTCTTTGGGTGACGAGGCGTGGGGTAGATAGAGGTCGATCGTGCTTGACTACTTTATCTCGCCGACGACACTCGGTGTGGGTGCCAAAATCACTCTTGATTTATCCCATCGAGACTTTGCTCTCTTGTTGACTCAGGTTCACCGGGCGAGGAAGGAAAGGTTTGGCTTGTAGACTCGGGTGTTCACAACATATGACCGGAGATTCCCGTTGGTTTTCTTCCCTTGCCCGTGCTCCAGGTGATGAGACGATCACCTTCGGAGACGCCTCTTCTGGGAGAGTCATCGCCAAAGGTACTGTGCACATTAATAATTCTTTTATTTTGAAAGATGTTGCCTTGGTGAGTAAGTCGCAGATAATCGCTTTCGGTTTCTCGACCACTGATGACGATTTTGAGGTAAGTTTTAAGAAAAACAATTGCGGGATTTCTCGTTTTGGGAGGATCTTTCGTGCTGATTTTTCTGAGTCTTCTGCTGATCCTCTCCGTTGTTTGCTTGCTTCTGAGTCCCGTGACCTTTCCTTCTGGCATAGGAGACTTGGTCATATTGGATTTGACCATTTGACCCGAGTTAGCGGCCACGATCTCATTCGTGGTCTGCCGAAACTCAAGATGGTCAAAGATCTTGTTTGCGCTCCATGCCGGCACGGCAAGATGGTTGCCGCTTCTCATCCTCCCATCCAGTTACTATGATCGATACACCGGACAACTGCTCCATATGGACACGGTTGGACCAAATGAGTGCGATCGGCAGGAGGGAAGTGGTACGTTCTTGTTGTGGTCGATGACTACTCGAGGTACTCTTGTGTGTTTTTCTTAGCCTCGAAGGATGAGACGTTTTCACATTTTCGAGGTCTTTTTAGTAGGATTTCTGTTGAGCTTCCACGTGCCTTGCGAGCGATCCGCAGTGACAATGGCATGGAGTTCAAGAACTCCTACTTTGAGAGGTTCTGTGATGAGGCAGTGTGAGCACCGTTCTCTTCTCCTCACGTCCCCACGCAGAATGGCGTCGTCGAGAGGAAGAACCGCACCTTGGTCGAGATGGCGGGACGATGCTCGATGAATACTCTACACCGCGGAAGTTTTGGGCTGAGGCTATAGCCACCGCGTGCCATGTTTCGAATAGAGTTTTTCTTCGGGCACACTTGCACCGCACTTCTTACGAATAGAGTTTTTCGTGTGTTTGGTTGCAAGTGCTTTATTCTGAAGTCCGGAAACCTAGATAAGTTCGAGTCACGTTCTTGTGATGGGATCTTTCTAGGCTACTCGACTTCTTCGCGGGCCTATAGAGTCCAGGAACTGAGTCTAGTAAAATGGTAGAGACACGTGAGGTGACTTTCGATGAGGCCACAGGAACTAGGCCCGACATCTCGTGTTCTCTAGAGCGTCCGAGACCATCTTTGTGGATGATGAGGATGATGGAGATGAGGTTGTCTACCCGATCCGGCCCCTCATCCACCCCTTGAGATGCCATCTTCCACCGCACCTCAAGGCGATCGGCCCATGCCTTCTGCTTCCTCCGAGCTAGTGGCTCTGTTCCTACCTCGTCAGCTCACGAGGTAGAGGCCACTTCTTCATCTCATCCTGGACCTCCTAGACATATCCAAAAAGCTCATCCTTCAGAGCAGATCATTGGAGACCTTTTTGAGCGAGTTACTCGCTTAAAATCTAGCATGTCACTCTTTTGTCTCCATTCTGCCTTTGTTGCCTCCTTCGAGCCCAAAGACATTTGTCATGCTCTCTCTGATGAGTCTTGGGTCAATGCCATGCATGAGGAGCTAGAGAGTTTCGAGAGAAACAAGGTCTGGACGCTTGTTGAGCCCCCTCGCGGTCACAATATCTTTGGGACCAAGTGGGTGTTCAAGAACAAGCAAAGTGAGGATGGGGTAGTCATTCGAAACAAGGCTAGACTGCTTGCTCGGGGTACTCCCGTGTTGAGGGCCTAGATTTCGAGGAGACCTTTGCCCTCGTAGCTAGACTTGAGGCCATTAGAATTTCGCTTGCCTTTGCGGCTTCTAAGGGTTTCAAGCTTTACCGATGGACGTCAAGAGTGCCTTTCTCAATGGCTTTATTGAGGAAGAAGTCTATGTGAGACGACCTCCGTGTTTCGAGAACCCCAAATACCCTAATCATGTCTACAAGCTTTCCAAAGCGTTGTATGGACTTAAGCAGGCCCCTAGAGCTTGGTATGAAAGGCTTAAGTCCTATTTGTTGATGCATGATTTCGAGATGGGTAAAGTTGATAAGACCTTGTTCACTCCGACTTGGCAATGACCTTCGCTCGTCCAAATTTATGTCGATGACATTATCTTTGGCGGCTCTTCTCATGCTCTAGTTTCACGCCTCGGATGTCATGAGCACCGAGTTTGAGATGAGCATGATGGGTGAGTTGACTTTCTTCCTTGGCTTCCGGATCAAGCGAGACTCGGAGGGTACCTTCTTGCATCAAGGCAAGTACACCGTGATCTCCTGAGACGTTTCGACATGAGTGATGGAAAGCCGGTGTCAACTCCGATGGCTTCTACAGCCGCACTTGACCCGATGAGGACGGCGAGCGCTTGATCAAAAGGAGTTCGGTATGATTGGCTCTCTTGTACCTCACGGCCTCGAGACCGGACATACACTTTTCCGTGTGTCTATGTGCTCGGTTTCGAGCTTCTCCTCGCATGTCTCACCGCCAAAGTGAAGCGCATCTTCGGTACCTTGAGCTACCATTGACTATGGTATCGGTACTATTCCTCCTCCCGTCTCATCTCTTAGAGCCTTCTGACGCAGACTTTGCTTACAGTAGGATAGATAGGAAGAGCACTTCGGCACCGCCGGTTCATTGGCACTTCTCTTGTTTCACGGTCCTCGAGGAATGCGGTGTTGCACAGTCCACTGCAGAGGCCGAGTACGTTCTTTGCAGCCGATTCTTTGTAGCAGTGCTGGATGGTCTCGACTGCGGGATTTTGGGTTAGCTATCGACCGTGTTCCGCTCTTTTGCGATAACACGTCGCAATTAGCATTGCCAAGAACCCAGTCAGCATTCTCGGACCAAGCATATTGATATCGAGATATCGTTTTCTTGAGACCATGTAGAAGGGTGACATCGTGCTCCGCCAGTGAGAGTGACCACCGGTTGGTGATATCTTCACCAAGCCTTTGGATAGCTCTAGGTTTTCACTCTGGGAGAGCTTGGGGTGGTTTGTCCTTATGGACTGTTGTGAGGGGAGCTTTGGGCTTTCTTGCTTTATCATATTATTTATGCTTCGTCTCCTTACTATTTCACCGCATTTGTGGGTGCATTGGGTTTAGTTCTTCCAAAGATAGGTTAGAGTATGTCTCTTCTTCGAGTTGCTTAGACTTCTTACTCTTATCTTGTGCTTCGGGATAGTCGCTTCTTATCTCACTAGGTTGAGCTCACTCACTTCTTGTAGGTTCTAGCGAGGTTGGGCCACCCTCGGGTGAGCAGTGCGTGTTTGCTCTCTAGTGTGTGTTTTCTCGACAATTTGTTCGTCTTGGAGTCATATGGGGTAGATAAGAGTCAGTCTGAGCCATTAGTATCTTCTACATCTTATCTATGCTTTAAGGATTGCTTATTTATCTTTCTTTGCCAGGTTCTCGTTTTTATTGCTTTGGTTCAGGGGGAGTTCATTTGGGAGCTTCTAGATCTTAATTTTGACTTAACTCAACTTGAACTAAGAGTTGCATTATATGTTGAGGGGAGCTGAATTTCGCATTGCATTCTCGCATTGTCATATAACTACATTGAGCCTTGATTATTACCCTGTTATGACATGCTTAAAATGCTTTACACCTTGCCATGACTTGTGCTTATTTTGCTACATTTATCATGACTTCTTATGTGTAAACTAGCTTTTGCCATGATAAGTTAATTAAACTTGCTCAATTTGAACTAAAACTTGTCATGTTAGCATTCGAGATTAGTCTTTCTTGAGCTATCCTTTTATGATTCGTGCCATGTCAAATAGGCTGAGTTGAGCGTTGAATCTCTGTTGAGCCTTAGATTGAGTCGCTTTAGTCTCTTGATGATGCATAGGCTAGTACAATCGTTTAAAAAGCAAAAGATCTCTTTTGTGCGAAAAAACTGATCTCACCAATTCTTTCTCATGAGACGGCTTGCCATTGCACTAGGCATGAACTCAGGGGGAGCTTTGGATGACCAAGACTATCTTCTTAAGCTTCTTGCTTGGAGTAGTCGCATAAGGCTTGAGATCTAGCACATGATAAAAATATGGATTGAAAACAACCATAAGTTGCAAAAGAAAAATATCATTTGTGCTCAATTTGCTTAAGTTATTAAAAGAATCAAGTACTTGAACCAATGTTTCACTCTTGAGCGTATAGCACTCCGTTTTGGACTCAATATTAGATTCTTTGTTCCGCTTAGCTTGATTGACATGGCTTGCATCATCCTTGGATGTCTCTAGCTAGACTTTGCTTATTGATGACCTGACATACTCACAAAATGCACTATAATTCAGATCGTCATCTCTTTGGTTTAGCTGTCTTATACATATCTTGTCATGATCTAGATAGCCTTTTATTGAGTTATGGCTTGGTGTAATACATTATGGTCATTTTGGATTATCTTCATGGCTCTAATGCATAACTTGTATAAACAAACTTCAGCCATTTCATCCAAAATTGTGTTATTTTCTCTCTTTCACATCTTGATGTGTTTATTGCCAAAAGGGGGAGAGAATATTGGAGAAAAAGTCTTTTAGGGAATCTAGAGCTTGGAGAACAATTTACTCTTTCTTGAGTTGCTCTAGTGATTCATTCTGTCGACATGGTCATGAGTTTCATTCCCTTCTTTGGACCATGTTGGACTCTTCAAACTCAACTTCATGTTTTCTGGGTTTGTCAATATACTCATCAAGGGGGAGATTGAGAGACCATGTGGTGGTTATCCCGTTGAGAATGATGAGTAATTGACATCGTTTTAGGAAAAGTCGAGTTTGAGTCGGTTGGTTCGGACCTTGACGTTGCGTGGCGTAACGGGCTCGGTCGGACTTTGGTCAAACTTAGTCGTATGGGTTAGGATGTATATTCTGTTATTACGACAGGTTTGGTCTTGATTATGCTATTTACGCGTTCATGTATCGAGCGGTGCTATTTGATGTATTTTCTTGTCTGTGTGACTGCAGGACATCGAGACGGAGTCGTGGCGAGACACGGTGGACCGGACTAGACGCAGGTGGCGCTGAGGTCAGAACGGTCGTGATGTGTCGAAGACGACGTGGACTCGACGTGGTTGCGAGGCGTGCGAGACAAGGAGCGCGGAAGCTTCCCGGAGGTTGCAGGAGGGGTGAAATGGTCATTTCGAGATCGCAAAAGTGGGAGCGGGCTCCGTTCGGGTTTAACCGGCGAACGGTAGGAGACCCGGTAGCCGGGGGTTATAAATAGCTGCAGGGGGCTGCGTACCCCTTAGGACACTCAAGTTAGGGTTAGGGTTAGCTTTAGTCAAAAGCTTCTTTGGAGAAGGCTTTTGCTTTAGGTTTTAGTGGTTGGAGACCATAAGAGGGCAGCATTGTTGCCTCCTCCATTCAGCCCTTCTCTTATTTTGTGAGTGTGTTCCTCCCAAGAACAAGTGTGTTCTTGATGTTCTTGAGGATTGAGTGGGAGAAGATGGATTGAGAGTCTTGTAATCTTTTTCTTGTTCTATTGTACATATGTGTCAAGACTCTTTGTGATTTGTGTTGAGGAATGGAAATCTGAAGTTTCTTCTCAGTTAGTACATACCATCTGTTTCCTCTATTTTCTCTCTCGGCTGCAAACACACTCTGGTTTCTCAGCTGCTGGTCTGTTCTGCAGCTTCCAGGAATATCTACCGATAACCTTCCAGACTGCAGTATTCAAAGGTCTTCAGTTCTTCGGTGAAGTCTGCTTCTTCTCTGTATTTCCCTTTGCAAATCTGCAGCAAACATCTTTGGTTTTCAGTTGATAATTTCAGTTCTAGCAGCCAAATGATTTCCTCTTTTCGGTCCTGTATTAAGATGGCTGCAGCATCTTCCTTTTAGTTGAAGTGTATGTGCTCAGTTTTTGGTCAGAGTTTGCTATTTTCATCAAATCGGTGTGCAGCAATTACTATTCATGTCTATTTGCCGATTGCTAGTTGGCTGCAGGTTTTTCATTTTTTCTTGCTGTCTTTGACCCAGCTGCATGCAGTGCAAATGATCTCCGCTTTGACTGAAATTTTTACTGTATACTTACGGATCTAAACTGAGTGTGACTGAGTAACATGCGTTTCGGTTTTTCTGGTCTTTGACCCTGTTTTCATTGTGTCAAAACAACACTTAAAATCTTTCATCTAGCAGGTTGCTTTTTCTTTTCAGTCTTTGCAGCTTCTTTGCAGATTTTTGTTCCCTCCATTTTTGCATCTTTTGCTGCCTTCTGTTTTCAGCAGCATTTCAATATTTTGTCACTTAAGTCTTTGGTCAGGGCAGAGGAAAACATTGGGATAATCACTTTCTAAGCTGCAGCAATCAATCTTTTTCGGTGTCTGTAGTATACTCTGTTCCCTTTTCTTTTTGGTCAAGTATTTTCGGTTGGTCTCAGGCAGATAGTTCTTGGTACTTACTGTGACTCTAGCTTTTCAGTTTGTATGTCCATTTTCAGTCAAGTGTAGGTTTGCAGCTTCAGATTTCTGGTTGATGCTTCCGTTGTCTCTCTCAAATACTTCTTTAGTACTCTCTGCAGTTTCTTCGCCGACGTTTCTTGTCCAAACCTTTTGACATTTAAGCTGAGTTTTAGTGGACTCTTTGGGGGTAAAATATTTTTATAAGCAACATTCACCCCCCTCTGTTGCTGATTTCGATCCTACAAAAATAAAATATATGGATGTATATACAAAAATTAAGTGGGCCAGCAAAAATAACGGTATATGAAATTAAATATATACATAATAAAAAGTTTCACCTACAATTTAATGTCAAAAACTAGTAAAGGGATGGAACAAAACAAAATATACAACAAATAAATAAAAAGGGGAAGAGAAGAGCCGGGCGGCCACCAACCCGGCCTAGCTCCCCATCTCCCGCTTGGCCCAGCCAATCCCGTGCACCTGCCAGCCCATTTCCCTGCCCCTACCGCCTCTGCCACGCGAGCCCCGGTTGCCAGCGCCCCTCTCCCTCCTTCTTCTCCCAGCACACGCCCGGGTCCCTCCCTCTGCTCCGCTTGCTCCGGCTAAAGCCGGCCGACACGGCAAAAGCCGCGCGACATGACCTCGCTCACAGCATGTCACCGAGCCGCCCTCGCCCATGTCCTGCCGCCTCAGCGCGATTCCCGCTGGCTCCCGCCACCCTCGCGCCCAACCCCGCACGTTGCTCGCACGACCGTCGCAGGCCCTCCTCGACGCCCGTGCAAATTACCGGCTATAAAGCCTGTCTGGGGCTGCCAACCTCACCGCCCGAGCTCCATCTTCCTTACCTAGTCCCGAATCGGCCTCCTTGCCATCCTCCGCGTCGGCGCCCCTATTCCCCTCCACGGTAGGCCGAGCCAATTTCCCGAGCCGAGCAAACATTTCTCAATTCCTCGCTCCTACCCTCCTTGAGCTCACCGTGAAGTTAATTGGGTGCTCGTAGAGCCTTCTCGGCCTGCGCTCGCCGGCGTCAACCCTTTACTGGACTACTGCCGTGGCACACTGCCGGCTCTACTTCGACACCCCCGTCCACCGTTGACCTCACCGTCAGACTTCTCGTGACACCGGCAACCCGTTTTGTCCACCACCTCCAACCTTCCGGCAGCCACCGTCCGTCGCACCACCGTTGCTTCCCCGCCCTTGGCCTCCTCTGCTCGGCCCTCTCTAGCAGATGACGTAAGGGGTATATTTGCCCTTATAGGGTAAGATACGTTTGCGTGCTCACATGGCTAGCCCCGCTGATTCTCTTCTCCCCCCCTCTGGCTCCCTCAGCGCGCGTTCGAGCCCCCGGCTCCGCACGCTGAGGTTGAGCCATTTCTTTATTTTGCCGGTGACGGTGGGTCCCACTGTCGCCGACCGCACACGCTAGCGTCCGGTGACCGATCCGGTCCCTTTGTCGAGGTAGTAGAGAGATTTTATCTCACCCTTGTTTGAATAGCCTGTTAAACTGTTTGCTTGCTGAGATTTTATCTCACCCTTGTTTTCCCCCCTATAGGTGATCCTTGAGCATGCATGGGAATGGTAGAGCGGCACCACATTAATGCACTTGGTTCATTGATTTATGTTGTAATAAAGACGAAGGGATTCTGGCCATTTGCCTTGCTATCTCTTCGATGTTTACTTTAACTTAATAATGTTAAATTTGTGAACTGTTCTTTTGGTTAAAATGTTGGGGATTGATTTTAATCATTGAATAATTATCATTTTCCTGTCTTAGTTGATTATACTTCCGCTTAGCTTAACATGTTTTTTTGAATTATTGCCAATTTATTTTGTCTTATATATTTGGCTAGTTATGGAGTGGTTTTAGTAGCATCCCAGGGTAATATGGGTCCTAGGGTTTACATTCCATCTTTCTTACGCTCCTTCGAGTGCTAACGCGACAATCTTGCATCCTTTTGGTTCACACATAAACGCTTCAAATGGGGAATTATAGGAAGATACAGCAGCATCTTAGCAGGAGGTCCTTGCTTCACCTCAATGCCTTCGCCGTCATCGGAGTCATTCTTACGCTTGTATCGGGATGCTTTACACACTGGACAAATGTAATTCTGCATACTCTTTACGTTAGAGGATACAATCATCAGACATGCATGTATTCTTTCTAATTCCATTCCTAGTGGACAAAGAACCTTCTTGGCTTGGTAGGTGGTTCTCGGCAACACATTTTCTTTTGGAAGGATGTTCGCTAGGAGACCTAACAACGCCGTGAAATTCTTGTGGGACCAACCATTGCCTGTCTTCAATTTTTAGCAGTTCAAGAACAGATGACATCCTTGTGTATTGTGGCTTGTTGCCTCGGAACAAAGGTTTCTCCAGGTCCTCCATCAAGCCCTCGAATTTACCAAACTCTCTCTCACTATAGTTCCTTCTACATCGCATAGCATCTGATCCAACTTGTCATCATATGTGTAACACCCCAGCCTAACATAGGCCTGAAATGCTACTAACTATCCACAATATATCAACAACTAATATAAATTACCTAAAAATTTCGGCATGACCTCCTTTGTTTATTAACGTAATAACAGTTCCGACAAGCATGAATAGCACAAGTTCTAAATAATGAACGGAAAGATAATATCAAAAGGTACTAAGTCTTTATTACATTTAATTTGATGAAATATAAACTGAACCAATTAAGCTATCAAGGCAACAAGATTATCATGACTGTCTTTATTTCTTAATGAAGGAATTGTGCACGTGAATCTGAACTAGCCATTCATGTCCCCATGTATGCCGATCTCACATTGGTACCTAAAATAGACAAACAACAACAAGAGTGAGTCCAACGACTCGGCAAGTATAATCATATCAAATGCAAGCATGAACATTAACTCTCAAGTTAAACATATTACAAATGAATTTCATGCTATACATTATGATCAAAAGCTCCTCTTTCTCATCTCTTTCGCATTTTACCGGTGACGCGGAGTGTGCATCCGTCAATGCACACCCATGCTTGTACCCTCCGCACAGGGACCAATGCCCACACTCCGCAAGTGTGGGGACCTCGATGCTTGATCACCACATGACCAAGACTTCAAAAGTTCTCAATATGATGCATATATGTGAATGTATCAACAAAATAACATGCATTCACCATACTACGCATCAACAAATCTCATAAATGCCATAATGTAAACAGAACATAAATAGCATTAACAACTCAGAACATTACTCAAATTCATAAGTAAAGCATTCATAACTCAAACACCACTTATATCATCCAAATCACTCAATCACACAGATTAATCATAGCAAGGTTATACTTGCCTCAACCATGAGACAACGAAGAACGAGCGGAAGAAACCCCGAATCCGCTCTCCTCCTGAATAATTAATTAATAATTACTAACATGACAGTAGCGGGTTTCTAGATATAAAATAACAGCAACCCCAATTAACCCAACAATTTATCTCAATTAAATCCCCAACTCCCCTCGGCTAAATCTGCCCAACCACAGACAGCCGACTTCCAAAAATCATAACTTTCAGTACGTAACTCCAAATTAAGCGTTCTTGGACTCTCTGTAAATATAATTAAATTATCTACAAAAACTTAGTTGGGGAGACTCTCTGATTCGGCCATTTACTAACTGATCCAAACCATTTTCTAAAGCATCCAAATTCACGTCGGACTCTCTGGACAGCGCACTAAAACAGGCATAACTTTCGCCCAGAAACTCGGAATCCGGACTTCTTGACCTTTATGGAAAGCTAAGAAAATTGTCTAAAACTTTCCTAACATGAAGAATTTCTGATTCGCCCGATTGCCCGTCGCACAAACCGATCGACCAAAATCTGTCCAGAACTATCCCGATCTGCAGAACAGTAACACTAGAAAATTCATAACTTTCGCTACATAAATTCGAATCACGTGTTATTGTACTCCCTGGAAAGATAATTAAACCCTCTACAACTTTCTAGAAGGGGTCCAGACCTGAATCCCGACGAAACTAGATCAAAACCGCCGAGAAACAACTACTGTCCCAGCAGCCCAGAAAACCGACGAATCTAACTTGATTAAAAACCAATCTAGAGACTACCAGGGATTACCCTTGACGACACGACGACGCACACGTCGACGAACACGACGAACACGGCGACAAACACGCCCGCGGTCTCCTCCTCTCCTTCCTCCGGATCCACGCGACACGGCGATTTAACGCGGCGGCACGCGGCGCTCGGGAGGAGACGACGACGAAGACGGCGGCGGCGGCGGCGGCGACGAAGACGAGGCACCACGGCGCAGCGAGGACGACGACGGCACGGTGGAGACGGCGGCGGCAAGTAGGGGCGCGCGGCGGGGCGCCGCGGCGGCGGGCGCCTGGCCGGCGGCGGCACTGCGGCACAGGCGGCGAGGAGGCGCGGGGAGGCGGTGGCGGCTCCTTGGGGTGGGGGCTGCCTAGGGTTTTAAGAGGTGGCCTCCCCTCCCCTCTTGGGCCTAAAAAACCCACCTAGGCCAAGACCTAGGCCCAGGTTGCCTTAGATTTTCAGAAAACCCCTCAAAATTCTTACAAATTTAATTATTTCACAAAAGACCCTCTCTCTATTAATTAAACAATTAATTAAATAATTTCGGGTATTACAATATGACCCATCCTCATCGAAGCACAGTCCACAACCGGCATATCATTATCTCCCTCGACCCCTTCCTACATAATCTTCTCTTCACCGTGACTGGTCCAACATGTATACCCCTTTTTGAAACCCTTCGAATCAAGTGAGTTTCGATCTGCGCTGAGTTAGTAAACATCTTTAGATTATCACAATCAATACATAGCAGTACATATATTTCATCCCCTTTTTAACATATCCTGCTCGGCTGCTCTTCTAAAAGCAGACATACCATTAATGTACTCTTCACTCACACGATTCTCAACGTACATCTAGCTTCAGTCCATCTACACTATGCATGTAACAAATTAGTGTTAAATTAGATTATTAATGCTACTATAGCAAATTAACTAACCTAGCTACATACACGCATAATTGTCATTCACCTAATAATAAATTGTCCATATATAAA
The DNA here is from genome assembly GCA_036346245.1 of Bonia amplexicaulis. Taxonomy (NCBI): domain Eukaryota; kingdom Viridiplantae; phylum Streptophyta; class Magnoliopsida; order Poales; family Poaceae; genus Bonia; species Bonia amplexicaulis. Next base: position 9,618,237 of record CM070757.1, read on the forward strand.
TTAAGTAGCCAGCCATGTAATCTTGAAGCAATATGCATGTATGTATATATATATATCAAGCAAGAATATATTGAAGTAAACTAGGAGTACTGACCCATTCTTAAATTGGAGCAAACTACCTTCTCTCTCTAAACCTAGATATTATCTCTCTCTATTACAAGGTATATAAGTTATTAGAAGTAAATACTAACCTCTAATCATCGAGAACAAATTGATCTATGATCGTACTAAAATAGCACACCCGTAAGTGCACGGGTTGCCACTGAAATAGAGATGAGTGTCATGTTCTTCATAGGGACTAGACTTAGGCTAACGGTGCTCAGCTAAAGCTAGGTCAATCGAAACGGGGGAGAACTAAACTACGACTACCAAAACAGTCGAACGAGCGAACTATCGAACGAACTCTAACTCGCACAGATGAAACGACGAACAACTAAACAATCGAAGGAGACGGAGCGAACGACCATACGAATGAACGTCGTACGACCGAACGAACTACACGACGACGACACAAATGACAACGACTACCAATCGACGATATAACTAACTACCGACTGTGAGATAGCAGGAGTAAGTCGAGAAGCACTGAGGGAGTTAGAAGCACAGATGGAGTCGAGAGAGAACGAGGGAGAGAACGGTCGACAGCTAACTTAGACGACGATGGCACACGACAACACTAAACACAGAACTATGAACGCACGCACGACTTAACTACCGACCAACCGCGAGATGGAGGAAAAGAGGGAGATCCAGAAGCACTAGGTGGGTCGAGACAGCAAGGGGAAGGGAAATGGTCGCCGGTTCGCTAATCCGCGCAAACAAACACTAGGAGATCAATAGATACTAACACTGACAACTAAGATATATCACAGACGCTAGCAATACTCATTGACCGGCACAGAAAACAATTAGCATTGAAAATACTACTAGCAGCACAGATTGCAAAATCACATGAGTTTATATCACAATAACAAAACAGAGCACAATAACATACTCACTGATCTCATACATCACAGTGCAAAATTAACAGAGTTCACAATTCACCATCACCGATCAGTGCTATCCAAACATTCACAGTTCACAAAGCACTAATTAAAAGTTTAACACAGCATAATTAACTGGAATTAGTAGTAATTAAGAGTAGCAAGTGACTGAGAGAGATGAGTTGGAGATAAACCCGAGAGGAAGTAGCAGAGGGAAGCTGAGGAGGTCGAAGTGGAGCAGCAGAGGACGTGGAGATGGTCGCCGTCGGTGTCGGAGACAGGCGGCGAAGGTTGTAGAGGTCGCCGTGGATCTGGAGGGCGGTGAAGAAGGACTCCCCGTCGATGTCGAGGAAGTGGTGGTTGCCGATGGTGGTGTAGGCGGAGCAGGCGTCGATCTGGGAGGCGGCTGGTGTGTGGTGGCGAGAGACAGGCGATGTGGTGGTGGCACGGTCGTTGGCGCCAGAGTAGAGGATGGGGGAGGAGAGCAAAAGTGGGTGAAGGAAGAAGCAAACCGGACTCACCGGAGAGGGAGCAAGAAGTCGGGGGCCGAACTGAGGAGAGGAGTGGCGGTGGTGATGTAGGAGGAGATGGCGAGAAGGTGAAGAAGGGAGGCAACGGTGGATGCGGCGGATGTGGAGAAGAAGGAGGAGAGGTGGCGGAGAGAGGTGTGGCGGCCGGTGGATGGAAAGAAGAGGTACTGTCGAGATGGCGCGGTGAAGGAAGAGCAGGAGGAGAAGGGGTCCGTGTTGGTGGCGCGCCGGCGAGTCGGCGGAGAAGAAAGGGGCGTGAGGGAGCAGTGGAGGAAGGGAAGGAAGCGGCGCTGCGGCACACGGGTGGAGAAGGTGCGGCGACGAGCTACGGCCCGACGCTCGCCGGCGCCGGATCTGGAGAAGGAACGGGAGAAAACAACGGAGGCGAAGGGAAGAAGAGGAAATGCCGGGCTCGGGCTTTCCACAGGTGGCGGTGACGATTTTGGTGAGATGGGGAATTTTGGCATTTTGCAGATTAGCCCTCGAAGATTCTAGGGTTTACAAAGATGTCCTTCCCCATTAGTGTTTTCTTCTGTTTTGGCCCTCGGAAACTCTGATTTCTTCACGAAAAGATCCTATGCGTCTGTGACGATGCGCACATTTGTACAGAGCAGTCCCAGAATGCCAAATTTGTCATTTATCCCACAATGAAGATAGATCTGTCGAGACCACGTACGCTAACTATTTAATTACGTGGTATATCGTAGACGGTTCCAACCACAAACTATCCGTGATATGAAACTATCACAGACGGTTCATATTAATAACCGTCTATGAACTTTCATAGTCAGTTATTAATACGAACCGTCGGTAATGTGGCCATTATCATAGACAATTTATATCAAAAACCATATGCGAATTATCACAGACGGTTATTGATACAAACCGTTTGTGATGTTTTGCATTATCATAGACGGTTCGTATTAATAACCGTTTGTGAAAATATCACAGACGATTATTCGTATGAACTGCCTATCATAGATGGGTATCATAGATGGTACACGGTCATGCTTGTAAAACCGTCTGTGATAATTACAGCATAGACATTTATCTATGAACCGTCTGTGATGTAGCCATCTGTATAGCCTCTTTTGTAGTAGTGCAAGCTGATTAAATTGATGAAGATATTCCATTACAGAACATCCTCCTTGTTTCAGTGCAAGGAACTCCCGGCGCTTAGCTTCCATGTCACCATATGGGTTATGAGCTCGACGAAAAGAATTGTCAAACTCCTTCCATGTAATCTCTCTGTCTTCATGCATGGTGTGGAAATTGATCCACTATGCGGCTGCTTGTCCCTGAAGTTGATAGAAAGCATTCAAGACTTTCTCTTTATCTTTACATTGCACTATCTTCAGTTTCCTCTTAAATCTCTAAGCCAATCTTCTGCTGCTAATGGGTCAGGAGAGGTAGAAAAAGTGGGTGGTCATGTGTTCTAGAAATCTGCCCATCTTGAGGTGACCTGCATCCCCTCTTTGTTAATGGCGACTCTACGAATCGCTGGTCTTCTTGTCCTTATTGCAATATGTTCAAGTAACTTTGAATGTTGTTCCATTAGTCTTGCTTGGTTCCGTTCGGCTTGAAATCTATTTTGTTCCATCTTAGCCAAAATACTGGCAAGTGTAGTTTGATTTTCCACTAGGTTGCCTTCTTTGGCCCGCTTGCTTCCTTGACCAAATTCAGTCCCTGCCATCTTGATTCTATAGATTAAGATCTTGAAGTTAGTTCTACAGCGTTTTTTATGAACACCGATAGATAAGTAAGATTCAATTTTAAGGTAAGTGTAGAGCGAATAAGGTAAAGATTAGAAAGAATATGAAGGAGATGAAACTTTGAAGGTGGCGAGATACATATATTTACAACAAACAAATTAAGAGATAACAAACATAGACTTTATTTATCACATAAGCTGGATACAAACCAAGCTTAGGGTTTATATTACAACTCATTTTACAAATATAAAATACTATTACACATGGTACTACTCTATATTTACCGTAATCTACACTAATTACACATCTACCAAAGGGTCCAACTCTTTGCTTTAGCTCCTTGTCCATTACCAACCACTAGATGGTGGGCTGCTAGTGGTGTAGTGAATCTGCTCTTCCCGATCTTCCTCCTCCTCCTCCTCATCATCTTCCGCTGGGCCTTTCCCTTTGTCATCATCCCTGGGCTTTGGTGGTGCCTAGGAAGAAGCTGCATGGAAACGTTGTCGGTAGGCACGTGAGGATGGTCGCCGAGGTGGCTGTGGCTAGATAGGTGCAGGGACATCTGGAGTTTCCCCACAGTCAGACATTTCTCTAGCTTCAACCACCTCTTGCCGGCTTACATCCTACTTCAAAGAGTGCACCTCCTGCTGCGATTGGTACAGCTGGCGATGCAGGTCTTGGTACTTCGCAAGGGTTCTCGAATACAATGCTTCTTGGTACACAATATGTTGAGATGCTACATCTAAACGAGGGTCATCACCATTTTCAGCTTGGGGAGTAGAGTAGGCTCTCCCATTGTCGATTCTTTGCGGGATCAAGTCAAAGGGCGAGTTATCAAATTCTTCATCATAATAATTGTGCAGGTGAAGCATTGCATCTCTTGCTACATCTTGAATGGCATCTTCATTCATAGCATTCATCTTCAATGAATTGTCTGACTACATGGAATACAAGCTTGTGCTAGTTGGTTGTGCCCAGATACTTCTGCATTTCCCAAAGTTTTACGGCCATCCTTCCATGTCCTCAGGCTTCAAATGCATGAAGTGAATCATCTGCTTAACAACGACAATTTTGAGAATAGACAAAATTAGATATAAATATTTTGCAAAAGCAAACATGAGCTGAAGATAAATCTAAAACAGGTAAGGTAGCAAGAAGAGAGAGGTAAGACAACAATAATACTTATATCTTATGTAAATTATTTTTACATTTTGCAACTAGGTTTTGCTATAAAACAGTACTCCTAATTTACCTTAGGTCTCAACCTACGGTTAAGCAAACGTGCTCTGATACCACTCTGTAATGCCCCCCCTTTTTGAGGTGCTTGCAACCCCCGCAACTACCCAGGACTATTCAGTTGCAGAGTACTATACATGAGTGAGCACCACAAAACACCCACTAATCTTTGATCTAATATTTTTGTAGTATTTGACTTTGGTATTTTCTGCGGTATATTATGAAAGAAATCAGTGCTTAAAGTTGTATTTCGGAGAGCATGATTTTTTTAAAAAAGAAAAGGTCAAGAATTTTCCACTGGCTTGAGTAGATGTGTGTTTATATTAGCATATATGTGAGGTGCCTCCATTCGTGATATATGGCTCAGAGGCCTTATGTTGTGGTTGTGCACAACGAGTATTAGGCTTCGATTGGCAATGCATAGATTATTACACACTCATTTAGTTGGACAGAATTTTAGTTATTTGGGAGTTTGGTTACCTGCCGCTTTATCATCAAGTTGTAAAGGGATGAATTATTACACTCCGGAATGTATGAGATGAACTGTGAGTCCATTGGATAACAGAACCTATTCAAAGTTAATGTACTAAACGGTTTCACATACTTCTTACAATTTCTTTCTCACGGTAGCTTTAAAAATAGGCATCATACTGTTGTAAATGTGGACAATATTTTAATTTCAAGTTTTAGTAGGAGACAAATACAATACACTAGTGATGCAAAACTCACAACTAACAGCAGGCTACTCAACATACTTCAGATTATACTCAATAAAACACAGAACTTAAATCGAACATGCGCACGAACGACTTACTTGTTAGCCCGAAGTAAAACAGAAGTCGCGCAGCTTGGCGCAGGCGTAACGAGATAACGCAAGATGCAATGAGCGGTCGCGCAGATGCGCTGCCCGAAACCTTATTGCCGCCTGCGGTACTCTGCTGCAACGGTTTGGAGATAGCCGCTCCCCCTCCTTCCAGGTGCACACCGGGAAGAAAGGTCGACATAGTTCAGACGGCACAGTACCACAGCACAAAATTGCAGGGAGGAAGAAAAGGAGGTGCATAATTCTCTCTCTTCTCCTGGATGTCTCCAGGCCCTTTTAAGGGCGCTGCAGTTATTCACTAGTAACTGCTGCGTTTTAAATGCAATTATGCACTGTAATCGATGAATTAAGCAGTGTAAATTCCCTTGTAACTGCCTCATTCAAACGTTTGAATCTCATTCAAACAGAGAGTAATGCATGGTTCAGCAAAAATAGAGATGGACTTGGTCTGCCAAGTGGCGCGCCACGTCACAAGTCACGCGATTTTCACGCTTAAAATACGCAGATATCTGTGCAGCGTGCGCATGTGTGACTACACAGAGCCCTCCACATACCATCCTATCCATATTCAAGGAGTGGAGAGGACTCCACCTTATAAATTGGTTTTTCTTTCCTTTCCTTAGCAATATGGTACTAAACAAAGTATACTTTGGAATTAAGGAAATAGGCCATAAAAATGGGCCACATTCTAACACATACAACAACAGCAAACTAAGGCTTGGTCTGTCGGCAGATGGACTGCACTGCCCACCACCAGTCGTAGATTCTTGCAATTCGAGCACACAGAATTACTCGCTTCGTGTGTCGAAACAAGGCGCGGATGAGCGTCAACGGCATCTACTTTGGGTGAGACAAAAGGCAAAGTTTTGATGGGCCTTCTCGATCCACTCGGCAACAAAGCGCCCAACCAGGAAACGAAGCAAGACGCTCTGCAAAAGGGATTCCTTGTTGCTAAGCATTCACCTGCTTCGTCTCTTTTTACAGAGGTGTGGTAGGAGACGATGGTTGGAAGGGAAGGAAAAAGAGTGCGCGTGAAAGGGATTAGGCTTGCACTCTCTCGTACGTGCGTTTTGTAGTGTTCTCTGCTGTGATATGGTTGGGATATAGAGTAGGCCACATTAGTGCGAATTAAAAATTTTTCCTTATAAATCTAGAAGTCATACGAGTAAGATATTATGAATCTTTATTGCACGTACGTGCGTTTCACTATACGCTTATGGCAGCAAAAGGAGAGTTCAAGCAGCTTCGTTCAACTTAGCATGTGTCGGTGCAGTAGAAGTAGTCGATCAGTCAATGTTTTGAAAAGCAATCATGAGAAGCCGATTGTCTTCCAGCGGTAGTCGAACTCCACGAGTAGATTGCCTTCTCCTCGGATCGTCTCGACCAACACCACAGTCGCAGCAGCGCCTCTACCGAACTCTACACATCCAGTGATGGAACGATGTATGTTAGTGTGCTAGCACCAACACACACAGCTAGGGCTTTGGAAGGAAGTGGCTAGGGTTTCGGTTGGTGGTACAATGACTCACAATTTCATACCTCTATGCACCCCTTTATACAGAGTCTCCAGTTGGATTTTTTTTCCGACACGAGTAAAAATCGTGTTCCACTCAGAGAGCCTCCGATCGGATCCTTATCCAATATGAGTAGAGATTGTATTCAACTCGGATTCTATCATCTCGGACCCTTACTATTCCAGTCCGTTAGGTGTGTGACCCTGTAAGTTCATGTATACTTGGTTGTAACTTAGAAACACCTTTCCAATCACTGGACATCAGTGGTCCCTAGCAGGATATATCGATCCTCAAATATACACAAAGATCAATCTGGATGAATCTTATACAAATCTATATCTAGATCTTAGTCTCTTACAATTAGTTCATAACTTCTTATGAATCGTTCATATCTGGTTACAATTAGTTTGTATCCCCATACGACCAGTTCGTAGACCAGTTTATGATACGTCTGATCAACTCATGGCTAGTCATATACCCATATGACCAGTTCATATCTGGTGTGAGAAACATGTCATCCATGGAATGTTCAATCTTTTTCCCATGGAGTATTCAATCTTTTTCTGATCTAGTAACGGATAACTTCATGTGATCAATTTCTCGACTACTCGTGGTATGGTCATGCACTTATTTTATCTGACCATATCGAGGAGCCTAGAGATATCTCCCTGTTATGTTGGAGGGCAAATCCATATCCAATAAGTTATATTCCACTTTATATTTCATAGCGTATCCGAAAACTACCTTTATACTACCCATTTACGGAGTAGTATTTGGTAGCACCTAAGTGCACTATTACACATATAGAAAACTATGTTAATCTTAGGTATAAGGATTATATATCATCATTGCTTGAGACCGACTGATGAAACATAAGACATAACAATCTCAATAGTTCCTTAAGGTGGGTCAATCCAACATCATGTTCTCTAACATGTGTCCACATTATTTATTTGATATCCTCGTATCCATGATCCATGAAATATGATCATCAGTCAATACATGTGTCGATCTATAAACCATGCTTGTCCCACATAGTGATATAAGATCAGAGATAATTTAGAATACCATCAAAATATGAATAAAGAGTTCCATGATACTTGTTGATCAATATAAAAGATATTTATTTAAGAGACAAAATAATATATTATTCAAAAGACCATAAATATAGAAGTAATGCAATCATCTCCATGATCGCCTCTAGGGTATATCACTAACGATCTCCCACTTGCACTAGAGTCAATCATGCAAGTATCTAATACCCATAACTCTTGTGTGTGCCTAATACTTTGAATATGGGAGAGGCTTGGTTAATAAATCAATTATATTTAAATCTATGTGCACTTTGCATATTTTTACATTACCTCTATCAGTTATCTCGTGAATGAGGAGAACACACCGACGTAGATGCGATCTAAACTCCTTGGCTTGCCCAATGGCACCATTATTATCACAATAGAAATCTATTGGATTAGAAGCACTAGAGACAATACTCACTTATAGATGAACTTTCTTATCCAAATAGCCTCCTTTGCAGTTTTAGAAGCTGCAATATACTTAGCCTCTGTTGTAGAATCAGCAACAATCTCTTGCTTGGAACTTTTCCAGCTCATTACTCCTCCATTAAGACAAAACACAAACGCAGATTGCGATAAAAAATTATCTTTATCGGTTTAGAAGCTAGTATCAGCGTAATCATTTAGGACTAGCTCTTCCTCATCTCCATAAATAAGGAACACATCTCTAGTCCTTCTCAAGTATTTTAGGATATTCTTTACAACTATCCAGCGACCTTCACCTAAATCTGACTAATATCTGTTCGTAACACTTAGAGCATATGACACATCAAGACGTGTACAAAGCATGGCATATATGATAGACCCAATGACAGAAGCATATAGAATCTTACTCATATGGTCTTGCTCATCAGTTGTCGATGGATATTGAATCTTGCTAAGACTAATGTCATGTGACATAGGTAAGAAACCCTCCTTGAATCCTACATGTTGAATCCTTTCAACACCTTATCGATGTGCGTATCTTGAATTAATCCAATTTGCATTTTAGTTCTCTCTCTATAGATCTTTATACCTAAGATATATGTTATCTCTCCTAAGTCTTTTATAGATAAACTATTTCTTAATGAAAACTTGACAGATTCAAGCATAGGAAAATCATTGTCGATCAATAATACGCTATCCATATATAAGACCAAAAAAACAAGCATGCTCCTACTAGTTTTTTTGTAAACACATGACTCTTCTTCATTCTTGATGAAGAAAAATCCTTTGACTACCTCATCAAAATGAATGTTCTAAATTCGAGATGCTTGCTTCAATATATAGATAGATCTCTGAAACTTGGATATCCTTTTAGCATTTTGTGGATCGACAAAACTCTCAAGCTGTGCCATGTACATATCCTCACTAAGGTTCTATTTTGGAAAGCTATTTTGACATCCATCTACCATATGTCATAATCAAAATATGCAACAATAGCTAGAACGATCTGAACAGACTTAAGCATAGCGATGGGTGAGAAAGTTTCATGATAACCAACACCTTAAAATGTTTTAAAACCCTTTGCCACCAATTGTACCTTATGGATATAAACATTTTACATCCACGTCACTTTTTCTTAAAAACCTACTTGCACTCAATGATTTTTACACTATCGGATGGATCAATAAGATTCCATACTTCATTGTTATACATGGATTGCATTTCGGTTCTCATGGCTCCAAACCATTTCTCAAAATACGGGCCCATCATTGCTTCCTCATAAGTCTTAGCCTCATTATTGTCTAACAATAAAATGTCAGGCTAATATCTTACAGGCAATTGACGCAGCCTTACGTGGGGCTGGTGCCTCTTCCACAGGTTCTATAACATCTTGTACATCATGTAGAGGCTCAGTAGGAGCTGATATTTTTTTGATGGTTCTCGAATTTCGTTGAGTCGCACCATGCTCCCATTATATCCTTTTGAAAGAATTTTTTTCTAAAAAGATACCGTTTCGAGCAACAAACACATTATTCTTATCCCTTTTATGAAAATAATATCATTTAGTTTCCTATGATGCATTTATCTAATCTAGGTGTGAACTTGTCAGACATAAAATATTTTACATATACCTCACATCACTCTATTTTGAGAAAAGACAACCCGAGATGCTTCCTAGTCCATATCTTGTATGATGTCTTCTACAGTTTTTGATAGAACCCTATTTAATATGTACACAGGTCTTTCAAGAGCATACCCTAAAAAGACAATGGCAAATTTGATTATCTCATCATAGACTAAACCATGTCTAACCAAGTCTAGCCCGTCATTCAGACACCTCGTTCCATTGAGACGTTCCCAGCGTAGTGAGCTGTGGAACAATTTCATATTGCTTCAAATGATCACTAAACTCATAGCTTAGATATTCATATCCACGATCTGATCATAGGACTTTCATTATCTTGCTAAGTTGATTATGTATATCATTATAAAATTCTTTAAACTTTTCAAGGAATTCAAACTTATGCCTTATTAAGTAGATGTAACCATATCTACAAAAGTCATGGGTAAAAGTTATGATGAACTGAAAATCACCTTTGACCATTAAGCTCATTGGTCCACATACATCTGTATGTATAAGGATCAACAAGTCATTTGTCTTCTCACATAGATAAGTGAAAGGGGCGTTAGTCATTTTGCCAAGTAAACAAAACTCATATGTTTCAAATGATTCAAAGTCAAATGAGTTTAAAAGACTATCTTTATAGAGTTTAATTATGCACTTCTCATTTATGTGACCCAAACGACAATGCCAAATATAAGTGGAATTCAAATCATTAGGCCAAAGCCTCTTAGCATTAATGTTATAGATGGACACATCCTCAAGATCCTAAAACATACAATCCATTCGCCAATAGAGCATGACCATAAAGCATGTCATTCAAATAAATTGAACAACAATTATTATTTATTCTGAACTCATAATATTCTGCTCCAAAACATAAAGCATAAATAATATTTTTGTTTAAGGCAAGAACATAATAACAACTATTTAATTCTAAAATTAATTCTAAAGGTAAAGATAATTGTAAAGTGCCAATAACAACAAAGCAACTATTTCTCCATTGCCCACGTGGAGATCAAATCGCCTCTTGCCAAAATCCTACTTCATATCTGCCATTGCATCGAATTGTAAATTTGAGCAACTGATCTGGCATCAAATACTCAAGAACTAATATGAGAGGTAGCAAGATTTATTTATATAATATTTAACCTGAAGTGGAAGTCTTACTTCCTTTCTTTTCCAACTCTGCCAAGTACTTCTTATAGTTTTTCTTCCAATATCCAATCCCATGGTAATGGTAGCAAATGGTGTCAATTGCAATGCTAATTTTGAGCTTCTAAAACTTAGATTTGATACTCAAGATCTCAAAACCTTAGCCTTCTTCTTTTAGAAGTTGATAGTCTTCCGAACCATTATCACATAATTAAAGCTTTTTTAGTGCTCTCCTCTACTGACTTGAGTATCCCATGCAATTCGGTAATTGACTTCGCCATGCCATTCATATTAAAGTTCAAAATGACTGGCTCAAAATTTGGAGGGAGTGATTGGAGAATCACATCAGTAGCCAACTCTTTGCTAAGGGAAAATCCAAGCCTTTCCAAATTCTTAATATAACCAATCATTTTGATTACATGAGGGTGAACCAGACTTCCTTTAGCTAGTTTGCACGCAAGCAATGACTTAGAGGTATTATACCATTCAGCCCTTGCCTAGTTCTCAAATGTGCCCTTAAGACCATAATCATATTGTAGGCATCCATGTTCTCATATTGCTTCTGAAGATCAGTGTTCATAGTGGCAAGCATGAGATAGCTAACCTCTAGTGAGTCATTGCGATGTTTCTTATAATCATTCTTTTTAGGAAGAGTAGCATTGTAGCTGCTTCATCGGAATATCTAACGTCTAGAACATATTCCTTTTTTCTTGCTTGAGAACAATTCTCAAGTTGCAATACCAGTCAATGAAATTTGTTTCACTTAGTTTTTTCTCAAGAATAGATTGCAATTTAAAACTAGGTATGGAGGAAGTAAGTGGTGGCATGGTTTACAACATAAAATGTGTGTGTGTATAATTTCAGCACTATGTTTACATAAAATCTTCCATTGAATAATTTAACAAAAGATACTCCTAGTATATGTTTAAAAATCATGTTCCCTCAAATGACATATAGTGTCAAGATCTATATTTCACCAAGTTCTAGTGAGATTTGGTATCACTACTAGAAACCTAGTGACGTAGGTAGACAACCCGTAATAATTACATTACATGTAATTCTTAGTTGTTGAGTGACATCCATATGTCCTAAGCTCAACACTATACCCTAGGCCTGAAACTATTTTGATAACATAGTCAAGTTAAACCAATATTATACGTAAACGTGTCTAATACTTTTCTATATTATTAAGATAATTAATTGCACTCTACTTTGGTAGACCTACTAATTAACGATCAAAAACTTGATAGGTGTAACAATTGGAAGAGCATCAATTTTACTTAATTTCTCTAGAGAGATGTTATTCTAACATGTTAACAACATCTAAGATAATAATAACATGAACAATAATATGACAAGAACATAAAAATATTCATAGATAATCATATTAAACTATAAGATAGTATAACCCTTAGCATGGCGATCTCCATCATCACGTTTCTTGTTTACCGAGCCACCCATGCTTGAGGTCATCATATTTATGTACTTGGTTGTTATTCCTAACAGCTAGCAATGAATTACATAAGAGAATATCAAGCATTAGAAGCTAACACATAGGCCGTTATACAATAATATATAGCACATGGCTATAATTTAGCTTGACATGTAGGCTATAATAAATTTATACATGCATCACAAACACAAGAGTCATACCATTCACATCAATCCGTATAAAAATAGGTTACGCAACAAATCCTATTCCATCAGACGACATGAAAACATATTATTTATAATATGTAATATCCTATTCGTCATTTCGGCATGGGTTTTAAATTAATCACGGAGTCGCCCGGGGTTTCGGTAAAATGCGGGAAGGAACAAAAAATATATAAATAAATTGTGGGATAGCATTAAATTAAAAAAATAATGAAAATATTTATAATTAAAAAAATATTTTAGGGAGAGAGGGCTTGCCACCTTGGGCCAAAGGGCCCAAGGGGGTGGCCACACCCCGTCCCACTTACCCTAGCCATCCCTCCCCTTACCCTGGCCGCAACACCCCCTTTCTCCCTCTTTCCCACAGCCGTCACCCCCTTGTCCCTTGGTGCAAGGAGAAAACAAGAAGGAAGCAGAAGAAAGCAAAGAAGGAGAAGAAGAGGAAGAAGAGAGGTGATCCCAAGGGGATCCCCTAGGTAATTCTCCCTCATCTCAAATCCCTCTGTTATTGCTGAATTTAGGGTTCTTAGCCTAAGATTTGTTGGGGGATTAGCAATTAGATTCCCTAATTAGGAAATTCCTACTGTCTGTCTGTAGATCAATCCGCGCAGCGCGACTGTTTGCGCAGTTTAGACCCACGAAACGATTTTTCCTGCGGGTGCCCCCAAAAGGAAAATTGTAGAGGACGTCGAGACCCATTTACTGTATTTTTTCAGAATTCTTGGCCGCGGGATCTGGGCGTAGCAGGGTCGGGAACCTCGCTGTCCGTCAGGGGTGCAGATTGAGACAAATTGCTGTTCAAGTGTGATTTAGGGGTAGTAGATGATTTTTATGTTTTTGGTCACAATTGAGAAAAATGTAGGCAATTCAGTAATATAACTTATGTATAAAAATCATAATTTTTAGAGTCTTACACTGTGGTTGGGACGCGTTAGAATCTGGCTGCCCAGATTGCCAGAACAGAGAACGCCCTCTGTTTTGTGCATTAAGTTACATCTTGCTGTAAATATGTGATCTACATGAAAAGTGAAGGTATTTAAGTGAGGAATTCAGAAATATATCATTTGCTGTAAATGACTTAATATTGTTAAAGATACAAAAATATTAAGCAGCGCTGCTGCAGTGGGTAGATTGAAGAATCGTTAAGCGGAGAGGATTATGTGTGGGTTCGGGGTTTTAGAGACGTCTTTACTTCTTAAGACGCTTTTTCATTGCTGTTGTTTTGTGCTGAGAGGTTCTTTTGGACAGGTGGTTTTGCTCCTGAACGCACGTGATTGCTTCGCTTCAACGGTAGAGGCAAGTAAACGTAGCGGTTGTGCTACTGTTTAACTCGTTAATTATTCTACATTCACATTAATTAATTCTCTTAATTTGAGGTGCTATGTCATTGTTACATGATTCCTTAATGTGGTCCATGTGGTAGTATTTTAAGAATTCAATTGTTTATGATCTTGATGGTTAAATTGTGGATATGCGGAATTGTTCTTAATGAACCAATATAGTTGCGGGGTGGAATACTTTACGAGCATATTGTGGTCTAGGTGGTAGTATTCTTAGTGAATATTTGTGGTTGTGGTGGTAGCATTCTTAATGATTATGTTGTGGTCTATGCGGTAGAATTCCCTATAGATCAATGGATTATGATCTTGATGAACCGAATGTGGGTTATGTGCTAATGACCTTATGAAACATTGGTATTGTGCTTAATGAGACACAGGTGAGTTATGAGGAAGTATTCATGATGATTAAGTTGTTGATCTTCGTGGTTAAATTCTTGTGGTTTATGATTACCATATCATTCATAACATGTCATGACATTTGTATTTGTGGATGTTGCCGCACTTAGCCGTGACCGTACCGGTACAACATTGTATATTGCCGTAATATGATGCACACTCTTATCCTATTGGAAAAGGGTGCAGTGGAGCGTAGAATGGACATCATTGTACATTGCCGTAGTACAATGCACACTCTTACCTTGTTGGGTAAGGGTGTAGTAGAGCATACGCATTCATATGCATTGCATTGTGGAAAGATCATTTGCATACCTATACAATATATTGTTGTGAAGTTATTTTGCAGTCAAATACAACTTCATAGTTGTAATGTAGAATTGGCTCATGTGAGTTACTTGTGATATGAGGAATATGGTTGTGGTCGTGTAATGGAGTTCGTCCCTTGTGGTATGGTAGGGGTTGTGTTTGTGGCATGAGATTCTTTTCTCTTGTAGTAACTGTTGATAGCAGTTGTGGATGTGAGAAATAATAAAGTAGTGAGGTAAACATAAATATGCTTTGTTGTCTTTGGTTGTGGTAGTGGTTGAGGTTTTAAAGTAGTCAAACAAGATTTATTTGCTAATGTTTTACCATCGTTGACGGTGATTTGAGGTTGAGGATATAAACGTGGTCACTGTGGAAAATAAAATGATGATGATTAAACTGTTGTAGTTTAATTAGCCTGTTAAACAGTTTGCTTGCTGAGATTTTTATCTCACCCTTGTTTTCCCCCTACAGGTGATCATTGAGCATGCATGAGAAGAGTAGAGCGGCACCACAATAATGCACTTGGATCATAAATTTATGCTGTAATAAAGACAAAGTGATTCTAGTCTTTTGCCTAGCTATCTCGTCAAAGTTTACTTTAACTTATTAGTGTTAAACTTGTGAACTATTCTTTGGTTAGATTGTTGGAGGTTGATTTAAATTATTAAATTGATTATCACTATCATGTTTCGCTTAATTGATTATGCTTCCGCTTATCCTATCTTGTTTAGGAATTGTTGTCAGATTATTTTATCTTGTAATTTGGCTAGTTGTGGAGTGATTTTTGTGGCATCCCAGGGTAATGTGGGTTCTGAGGTGTTACATAATACGCCAACGATTACCTAGCACCATTAGTGTTAGGCTACATTTGGCAATGCGTAGATTATTACTCTTAATTAGTTGGACCGAATTTTAGTTATTTGGGTGTTTGGTTACCTGCCTCTTTATCATCAAGTTGTAGGGCATGTTCTCTTGTGGTTGCGGTTTATGGTTTTTGGTTGTGGCTGTTTATGTGAGAGATTACAGAGTAATTGAAATCCATGTGTGGCTTTTGCCGATATAAATGAAATCGGTACAGTATGTACTACAATTAACTAGTAGACCTTATCTTGAAAATACACTCGGTTTAAAAGCTAGTTACTATAGAAAAATTAAAAGCTGAAGTCAAAAGCCACAAAAGAACAAGCCTATAAAGGGATGAATTGTTACGCTCTGGATTGTATGAGATGAAATGTGAGTCCATTGGATAACAGAACTTATTCAAATTTAACTTAATGTACTAAACAGTTTCACATACTTCTTACAATTTCATTTTGACGGTAGCTTTAAAAATAAGCATAATGCATCAACTGCAAAGTAAGCACACAAAATTACTCGCTGCGTGTGTCGAAACAAGGCGCGGATGAGCGTCAGCGGCATCTACTTTGGGTGAGACAAAAGGCAAAGTTTTGATGGGTCTTCTCGATCCACTCGGCAGCAAAGCGCCCAACCAGGAAACGAAGCAAGACGCTCTCCAAAAGTGATTCCTCGTTGCTGAGCATTCACCTGCTTTGTCTCTTTTTGCAGAGGTGTGGTAGGAGACGATGGTTGGAAAGGAAGGAAAAAGAGTGCGCGTGAAAGCTTGCATGCTCTCTCTCTCTCGTACGTGCGTTTGCTAGTGCCCTCTTCTACGATATGGTTGGGATAGAGGGTTGGCTATATTAGTGCCAATTCCATACCTCTATGCATCTTTTTATATAGAGTCTTCAACTGGATTCTTTTCCGACACAAGTAAAAATCGTATTTCACTCAGAGAGCCTCCGATCAGATCCTTATCCGATATAAATAGAGATTATATTCAACTCGGATTCTATCATCTGGACCCTTACTATTCCATTTCGTTAGGTGTGTGACCCTGTTAGGTCTTTTAGCGGACATGCTTCTGAAAGAAAACGAGTTGGCGAAAACCATGTACAAAGCCAAGAAGCTTCTTTGTCCGTTGGGAGTGAAAGTATAAATAATACATATATGTCCAAACAACTGTATCTTGTATGTAAAGAGTATGCAAATATGCATGTTTGTCTGATGTGCAACGCATCCCGATACGAGCATAAGAATCAATCAGATAACGACAAGAGAATAGAGGTGAAAAAAGGACCTTCTACTAAGGTGGTATGGTATCTTCCTGTAATTCCCCGTTTGAAGCGGTTTTTTACGAACCCAAAAGAGGCAAAACTATTACGTTGGCACTCAGAGGAGCGTAAGAAGGATGGAATGCTAAGACACCTTGCTAATTCCACCCAGTGGAGAAACATCGATAGAATGTTTGTAGACTTTGGTGCAGAACCGAGGAATATAAGGTTTAGATTGAGTACAGATGGAACGAATCCTTTCAGTAACATGAACAGTCGAGATAGCACTTGGCCCATGACTCTGTATCTACAACATTCCTCCTTGGTTGTGTATCAAGCGGAAGTATATTTTGCTATCGATACTTCTTTTCATGATGGCATCTTTGTAGCAATTTTTTTTAACTAGTGGCATGCTTGAAGCATACTTCTTTTCATTCAAGCGTGTTTTATGTTTTTCTTTTTTAACCTTGGCTGCTTGAAGCATACATCTTTTCAATCTTTTCTTTCTCATTTTTTATTTATTATAACATGATAATTTGAGTGAACATAAAAGATGCAATATGAAACATTCAGAGACAAGATTTAAAAGAGGACTCACGATTAAGCTAATCGTTTCAGATGAACATCATAAAGTGCTATCTACACCCAATCTAGTCAAAATCTTTCGACGTGTCATGTTTTAGTCCATGTATAGCAAATTGATTACAACCTGTTATGACCACGACTACATAGTAGATGAGTAAATATGATAAAGACAGCTCTACTACTCATTTGATTTCAAAGACTTCAACTTGATGTATTATTTGATAAGTATAATAACAAAGCTTTCAAAATTTTAACCAACAAGCTCCCCCTCAGAATAACCCCAAAGAAAGCAACACATCCAACTCACTTCTCAACCGAGCACAAAGAGAAGAATCAAGCAGTTAAGAGCGAAAATGAGCGATCTGGAAAAAGAAACTCAACCATGTATAGGATAACATTACCTTTTCCACATGGTCTAACCAGAAGGTGAAATCTCTTAGAAGCCATCAAAGAAAGTGAAGAACCATCAAGTGTTCCAATCAAGCAATGTAAAAGACTGAAATCCAATCAAGCGCTTCATTTCGTGTTAGCTAGTCTTACATCAGAGATAATGTTGATCTCATAGTACTAGGGATAGTGAAATAAGATTTAGGAATCCAATATTATAACACACGATGAACAGGAACAAAGGCATGCAAGTGATAAAGATTTAAGTAAAGCATTAGCATCTGACAAATTTTGACTAGACAGTCGTTGAGACATTGGTTCAACCACGGAGAAGCTGGTTTGACCGTGGGAAACAACTGGTTGAAAATCTTGTTCGACCACTTTGGTCTGACCACGAGAAACAACTGGTCGAGCGTTTAGTCTAGCCACGCTGGTTCGACCATGGGAAGCAGCTGGTACAAAATGCTTCTTTATCCTATCTTTCTTCTCTATCTTTACTTTTCTAAAGCAGAATTGAACCAAATGACCGTCTCTACCACAATAGGTGCACTGATACTTGACTTAATGAGAAGTCGTATCTTTCTGCATCACAACACCCACTTTGGTAGAGAACGCTTTTGCAATACCAGTACAATTAAAGACAATTGGTTTTGATTTAGATTCTATTTCAAATTATCCTGGTTTGAGTAACTTGACAACTTTAGGAGGATTGTTCTTAGCATGCCCAACAAAATTAAAACCTAGACCTTGATTTTTCATACTAGTTTTTGACTTGACTAGGATCATATTCAAATTCTTCTTGCCAAAACAAAAGCTCTCTAAAGTGTTCTTAAGGTACTCGTTTTCTTTAGACAGTAGAGAACACGATGAGCACTTAACACATTCATTAGCAAGATCCTTAGAAGCACTAGACTAAGCCAATCTCTCTTTTTTTAGTATAGTCATTAAGTTATCTAGTCAATGCTTGTATTTCAGTGTTAATCTTAGGGTAGCTTGAGCAAGAAAGAGTCTCATGATAAAGCATTTGTTAACTTGATTCCTGAAATGAACTAAGTCTAGATTGTAGCAATTCACACTTAGAACATGCTTTAGAAGAGTTAGAATTAAGCTTTTCAATTTCATCATTAGCAAGTTTTTTTTCCATCACAAGAATCATGTACCATTCTTAGTTTATCAAATATATCAGTTACATCTCTAAGTTGAACAAGATTAGATGTATTAATAGATCTAGAGTTTCCAATTCAGAATGTAAGACTTGTCAAGCTTCACAAGAATCACCTTTAGGAATAGATGCTTTAAGTCTATTAATCTCATAATTCAAGCTTTCGACTATAGAATTATTTTCTTTCAATTTTTTAGTCTTTTTGAATTCAATAGCAAGTTTAATCGAACCATATTCAAGCTAATCATACGACGGTCCTACCTCATCGAGGTCACTATAGTCATCGTTGTTACTTCTTGCCATGATGCACATGCCCGTGAAGTCATCGTTCTTCTTTTTCTTACCTTTAGCATCATGATAGTTGTGGTCGATGTCGTCGTAACTATCATATTTCACATCACTCAAATCGAGATGCTCACGAGCTGATATGACCTTTTCAGCAAGCATACGACATAAATTGCCACCCTTCGTGTTGATGTTCTTGGATGGCCGACGATGATAATTCTTGTCTTCCTTGATCACCTTCCCCTGGAGCTTAGGGCAATCCACCTTAATGTGGCCTGGCTCGCCACACTCAAAGCACCTGATCGAACCTGGAGCGCCTCCTCACTTCTTCATTCTCACATTGTTAAGTGCCTTGATTGCATGTGATGAGATCAACACCATGTCATCTTCAGGGAGCTACTCGAATTATTCCTTTGAACAAATAGACAAACCGTAAGGAAACACAAGACAACACACTCAAAGCAGCCTGCACAGGGTTAGTCACAAGTGCTAAAGAAGAAAATTTATCAATCTTAGATGGCAAAGCTTCAATCTCATAGGTTTTCAATCTAGAATACAGATTATCCATGGTTAAAGTATCTAGATCGATAGTTTGATTAATAGTCGTGACAACCATCATCCACTCAGAACCTAAAGATCTCAAAATTTTAGTTGCATTATCTTCATCAGCAGGAATCACATAACACCACACAGATCACTCAAGATTTTCTAAGAACGAGCAAAGAGATCATCAATAGATTTACCAGGCTTCATAGTAAAATCATAGTACTCTTTTTGATATAGATTCTTGTGCACTTTCTTGATTTTAGTCATTCCTTCATGATAATCGCAATGAGTTTTCTATATTAAGTGTGCAAAATTAATATGAGCTACTCGATCAAATTCTTTGCTAGAAATTCCTTGAAAAAGCAAGTTACAAGCATGGGCATTTAAATCAACATATGTTTTATTTTTAGAAGTAACATCAAGTAGGAACCAGATAAGGTTGAGAAACTTTTTTCAGACATCACTACCTTGAGCCTCAAAGAAAGCTTGCAAATGGCACTTCCAAAAAGTGAAATCAGTACTATCTAGCATGGGGGACAATTCATATACCGCTCTAATTCTATCGCTACCAACTTTGGTACCACTTGTAGGATCGAATACTGCAATCAGAGGGGGTGAATGATTGTCGCAACTTTTGAAGCCTCCTGGTGGTCGGCGAAGCTTTCAACTGCTCAACACTCAATTGCTTGGTCGTCATACACTTTGAGATGGTTTCGACCACTCAGCACTTGATCACTTCAACATGTAGGATCTACAAGAAGTTCGCACATGGTCATAAACTTCAATCTACCAGCATTCTTCAAGCAAACCATGAACTAGATTGAGTCAAGATGATATTTATTGCTGGATTTTCGTGGATTACAATGTGCCCTCCCAAGCACCCCTATAAGCCTTCACGTCGAAAGCCCTCAAAACGCGTCATATTATCCCTTAGACTCTCCCAACTTTTGTGGGCTAATGTCCCAAACCATGTCTGACTCAAACATAAACACAACACTCTATCTCTTCTGAAAATCAAGGGACCCGAAACCCTTCCGAATATGGGTTTTAACCAATCTCACCAAGGTCCATGTGGACATGGTACATGCCTATTTCATGGCTGTCCCACTAGAGAAGCCCCTAAACGAATACATCATAACATCAGCGGGTGTCATGCACACTTTTGTCCAGTGGCCCAAGAGGAATATCGCCCTAGACCCTGTAGTGTTGTGATCTCCACACAGCCATACCTCTCCAACAAAACTCTTGATGACTCTACAACAACCTCCGAAGGCTGACATATCAGCTCCCATGGAGACGACGTCGAAGAAACAAGAAAAGCGTGACAAGTCGTCTCTCGGAAAGATATATCATAGGTGAGACGCTAAGGCCAAATCAAAGAAGATTAAGGCGCCTCATAAGCCCTGGACGTTCCTCGGAATGTTGTTGGTCCCTAACACACTATTACCCCGTCTTAGAATGGGTTGTGTGAGTTTGCATGCCTGGTACATACAGAGGACCAATGTCGGACCCCGGAGCAACAACTCCTAAACCCTCTGTGTAAATCGCACTAGTCTAGGATCAGCTAGTGCACACAGTGATAACAGGGATACATATCAAGCACAATGACAAACTTTATTTAACAGAATATGGGCCTGATGGCCAAAGTTTACATCAATGGTCCATAAACCAAAATTAAATATAAGCAACGGAAGATAAAACAGAAGTGGAAGAAGCCCATTGAGCCTGCCCACAGGCAAACGATAGTAAGACACGGCCTACTCACTACAATCCTCACCGAAGTCGAAGCTATCCTCTGAAAAAAATGATGAATTGAGCAACATGAGTACACAAAGTACTCCACAAGTTACACCAGGAGGTTTAACAGAGTTAACGCATACATAAGAATTGACAAAGGAAGGCATAATAAGGTTAATTGAGCGAAAAATAGAATTAAAGTAAATATTGTAAGTAGATTCAAAAACTGAATTTGATACAATAGATAAAAACAAGATTTCAACTAAATAATATCGTTAGTGCAGGCTCCAACCAAACAATAACCTAACCACGGACATCCCACTCGGACCATCTTGCTCACGAAGTAAACGAGTAGGAACGAAAGCTTTTAAATCTTGGGTTATGGTGTTAATGGCGGCCGGCGGCGGTAGATGGGAGGAGAGGAAGAAGAAAGGTGCGGGCCCACCGGCCGGTGAGAGAAGAGAGGAGGAGGGCGAGCGACGGTCGGATGCATGCCACGCTGCGCAAGGAGAAATCGGGGTCGTTAGATTTAAAACGAAGGGGTAAGTGGATGAGAGCGGCTGAGATTAAACCGAGCGAGGATGGATTGCGCCAGGGGCGACATGTGTCGGCTCGAGAAGGTTTTGAGTTTAGAATTTGTTTTTGATTTTCAGAAATATTGGAATGATTTAAAAATACTTAGAAAATTGCAAATAAAGTCTAAAAATTTCAGAAAATTTATAAAAATTCATTGAGCAATTTTAGACTTAAGAAAATATTTTCAACTTAAAGTTGGTCATTTAATTTTCACAAAAATACTTTTTAGCTTTAAAGTTGGATTTTCAATTCCACAAAAATTCTCAAAAGACTATAAATTAAGGAAAAAGCAAAATAAACTATTTTTGGCTTAAATAAATGTTTAAATTAAATTTTCTTACTCTAGTCTTCTAAAATAAAATCTAGATAAATCCAAATAAATTCCAGAAAACCAACAAAATTTAATTAAAATTTTTGAGATGTTACAAACCTACCCCCTTAAAAGAAATCTTACCTTCGAGATTCGCACGGGCTAGCAAAGAAATAGGTTTGGATCTTACCCTGTATGGCTTGAGCTGAGATATGATTTTGTCGTCCATCTGCAAACTTATGTGGCCTTTTGTTTGCTATCTAGAGGTTGTTGGCAGCTGGTGCTCCAGCTTGATGCATACAGAGATTAGGAGAGAGGAGACTCAAGTCAAAGGGGAACAGCGGACGTTTTGCGCAACCAAAACAAAACAACAACCTAACAAAACCTAGCAAATAACAAGTAATAGTTATGGCTGCCGACAAAAGAGGAAACTGACAGCTCATAACTTCATCTACTTATAGATTAACAACTTATCCAAAAGGGGTAAGGGTGTCTTGGTGTCATCCTTAGCAGCTCTTGAGGTACAAAGCGTGATCCTTCAAGGTGAAGATTGAAATGGCAATAGAGTTGATGAATCCAAACTGTTGTCCTTCTATAGTATTTTGAACAAGAGAAGAGATAGAAATATGTTTTTTAATGACATAAAGATGAGAAAGGATTGAGGGATAAGGATAAGAAAAGATTGAGAGGTAATAATAAGAAAAAGTTTTGAAATTACTCATTATTTAAAATAAATCCTTAAGGTTCAACCATTCTATTCTATCTGTGGTCACGTCTTAGAGTCGTCATAACTCTGATACCATCTCTATCGGACCCCGGAGCAACAACCACGAAACCCTCTGCATAAATCGCACTAGTACAGGATTAGCTAGTGCACACAGCAATAACAGGGATACATATCAAGCACAATGACAAACTTTATTTAACAGAATATGGGCCTGATGGCCAAAGTTTATATCAATGGTCCATAAACCAAAATTAAATATAAGCATTGGAAGATCAAACCTAAGCGGAAGAAGCCTACTAAGCTTGTCCATAGGCAAACGACAATAAGACACGGCCTACTCGTTGCAATCCTCACCGAAGTCAAAGCTGTCTTCTAAAAAAATAATGAATTGAGCAACATGAACACATAAAGTACTCCACAAGTTACACCAGGAGGTTTAACAGAGTTAATACATGCATAAGATTGACAAAGAAATGCATAATAAAGTTAATTGAGCGAAAAGCAGAATTGAAGTAAATATTGTAAGTGAATTCAAAAGCTGAATTTAATATAATAGATAAAAACAAGATTTTAACAAAATAATATCATTAGTGCAGGCTCCAATCAAACACTAACCTAACCATGAGTATCCCACCCGGACCATCTTTTCCAAAAAGATCTCATATGGATTCCATCCATCCATACACTTTTTAATCTCTCATGGATTCCATCCATCCATAAGGCTTTCACAAACCCTTTTGAAAAATAAAGTCTAATCCATGAAAAACTTTACTCAGCTTGCCCATGACCGTGAGCATAGCTATCCATGATAGATTATACACTCTGTAGAGGTTGTACAGCTTTACCCACAAGACATGATCATCCCATATTGCTACCGGATAAACACATTTCCTTTGGTGTGCGGCGAGGAGATCATGACAAGGCCTTTACAATGCAAAGCCTTCAACCTAGCCAAGCCAACACTAAGGTTTCACCCCAATAAGGAATCCAACAAACTGGGACCCCCTTTTGAGCCTAGTGAGACTTCTCATGGCCTACACCACGCTCACTTTTAACCTACAGCAAGACTCAGGGTAGGACTTGCAAATTAATCAGCTAGGACTGTCCCATACCAACCTTGTGGTGGTACAAAAAATGGCTTTGTAGCAGTAGCTCACAGACTGGTCCTTAACTGACTTAGGCACCAACCACATACCCCTTATGCCTGGAAATGAACATTGTGTCACCAAACAACAATGCATGCTAGCAAGCACCCACCATCTAACCATTTTCCTAAGTCTAAACCGTGTTTTTATATTTTGTTTTGAAATAACTTATAGTCTTTCTTGACTCACCAAAGCCAAGAGTAGATTTTATAAATCATCATTTTGTGTGAAACAATTCTTCCCACCTAAATTATTCTAAGCATGGCTAAACAATTCTATAAAATTTCTATTTATTACTAATGTACTAACTAGGTTTTTATCTAAGGTGATAAGGCATGTTTGTTCAATATCAAATTTGGCTATATACAAAGGAATTTGGTGTAACTAAAGTTTAAATCACATTTGAACTAATTTGAATAAAATTACGCATGCATAATAAGTTAAAACAATATAAATAATTTAAATTACTGAGAACAACATGGTCAAAGGTGTAAGTTGCCTTGCTCGAAGTCCTGGTGCGAGTCGTCGAAGTAAAGCACTCCGGATTCGTCGTAGTCCACTAGCGAAGAACCAAAATAAATTCAAACAAAATTCAAAATAAAATTCAGAAAATAATGTAGGAATAGATAGTTTAGGATTTTAGCAGAATTTAGAAATTTGAACGGGTTAAATCGGAGTTAAAATGAAGAAATACGAGCTTTCAGAATTTTAAAACTAAAGAAAAAGAAAAAGATTGATTTTCTGAATTATTTTTATATTGAAAAATTAGATTATGACGTCAGCATCCAATTTCATTTTTTGGCTGAATTATTTTTACATTGAAAATGATTTTATTAAACTGACTGGTGGGGTCTGGTTTATGGTGGACTAGGTTCACGGATTGGCTCGGTTCACCGTGGACTCGGTCCACTGCTGACGTGGCGGGGTTATAGCTGACCGGGCAACCGAAGCCGACGTGATCGCCACTGGGCTGCGACACGGAGGCGACGCTCGGGCCCGGGCTTTCTAGCGCCCGGCGGTGGCCGAAGTGCACAACAGCAAGAGGAGAGGGCGGGGAGGCGAGCTCACCATGGCGCGTGGTCTGAGGGGCTTGGAGATTAGTCGACGATGAGTTTTTTGCGGTGGTAGAGCCTGGCGTCGGCGGCGAGAGGTTTCTGGCGGCGCCTTCGCTCGGCGGAGGATGACCGTCCGGGCACGAGGAAGACGGAGGTGACGTCGGCGAGGCACATAAGTAACCGGGCGGCGGCAATTTCTCGACAGAGCTCGTCAGTGCCGAAAGAGGTACGAGGTACTTGGGCATGGGAGAGAGGGGAAGTAGCGATGCGGGGCTCTCGGCGCACGAGGGAGGCAAAAGGAGGGGAGGGCGGGCGCGGGGAAGGGTTTTTATAGGGGCGACGAGGGGTAACATTCAAGCATGACCTTGTCGAAGTTTAATGCAGCCAGAAAACAGATGAGAAAATAGGTGGGGTTAAGAAGGGGTTATCGGACGGCTTGATTGCGGAGTGGCCGAGAGAGTGATTGCGCACTTGCTCACGATGTAAACGAGTAGAAACGGAAGCTTTTAAAGCTCGGGTTATGGTGTTAATGGTGGCCGGCGGTAGAGAAGAGGAGAGGAAGAAGAAAGGTGCGGGCCCACCGCCCGTGAGAGAAGAGAGGAGGAGGGCGAGCGGTGGTCGGATGCATGCCACGCGACGCAAGGAGAAATCGGGGTCATCGGATTTAAAACGAAGGGGTAAGTGGATGAAAGCGGTTGAGATTAAACCGGGCGAGGTGGATTGCGCCAGGGAGCAACACGTATCGGCTCGAGAAGGTTTTGGGTTTAGAATTTGTTTTTGATTTTCAGAAACATTGGAATGGTTTAGAAATACTTAGAAAATAGCAAATAAAGTCTAAAAATTCCAGAAAATTTCTAAAATTCCTAGAGTTGTTTTAGACTTAGAAAACATATTTTCAACTTAAAGTTGGTCTTTTAATTTTTACAAAAATACCCTTTAGCTTTAAAGTTGGATTTGAAAAATACTATAAATCAAGGAAAAACAAAATAAACTCTTTTTGTATTAAATAAATGGTAAATTAAATTTTATTACTCTATGCTTATAAAGTAAAATCCAAATAAATTCTAGAAAACCAATAAAATGCTATTATAATTTTTGGGATGTTACGACCAATGAGTGAAGGACAGATTTAGTGTTAGATAGATGGAGAGGCAATTCCTCCATGACTTTGGCTTCTTTGTCATGGGTTTCGATGACTTATTCCAACTACTCAACCTTAACGCCGTCGACGCCTCACTTCTACGATGTTGAACACTGTAAATGTGTACAATCAAGATCTACATTCACATAATGCCGATAAATGTTATAACTTATTACTTCTATATAGATACATGATACAAGAAGCCTGGCAATTGCGAGAACTAGTGGGTTTACTCGACTCATAGTTGATCTCTGAGCGATGCATCATCCAAGACACATCCTACATCGAGAATTACATAACGATGGGATTGCTTGCTTAGGACAACAAGAACTACATACTGGTGCCCTACAACCAGTGGTAAGTGCTTCATTAGTTGTTATACAGATTTCATTTGTACTTTATACGCAATACGAACTTAGGTTTAATGACTATGGTGACATACATGAGTAGGTGGCACTGTATCCTTATAGTCATTACACCAAAGTGGAACAAGGTAATGTGCCTTGATTCCCTACTCAAGAATGACTACAATTTCACCCTTGTGCAATAAACACTCAATAGGTATGCTCATTTCCTCCATACATAACTCTATTGTAGTCCTCCCTTCATTTGCAATTACGGAGGATAACTTTTTAGATTCACGGAGGTCATTCAGTGCCTATGTTGCCAGGTGAGGGAGACATAAGGAATCGAGCGCCATACTGTAACATAGGACACGATTTCTTGTACCCACTACAACATAATAATCCTATATCATATTTCATAGTAATGCCTCTCGAACTGACTATATCTATGTATGTAATTCTATTTTTGCAGTGCCACAAAAGCTACAAAGTAACCTATATGCATTCTATGTGTTACCGTCATATGTAGGAAATCATAAGTGTTAAGACGAATGATCCAGATATTTGTCAATCTTACAATAATTATTTCCTAAATATTAATTTAAATATATATGCTTACTACTTTACGCCTCCTATCAATAGGGTATGACAATCAAATCAAGTACATTCGATGTGAACAAACTCTCGGATATTTGAGAACGGCTCTCCACCTTCTTCATGACAGATGTCATTGACTCGAAAGAAGAGTTTCACTCCAGCTAATCGTAATTCATTCAATTGTAATTCACTTTGTGTTGTAATTCAATTATAACTTTGGCGACAATACATGAACATTCTTTTGTAATTGATTTTGAGTTGTAATTCGCTTTGAGTTGTAATTCACTTATCTATCATTTATCTGTAATCTGCTTGCTTGTTTTCAGAGGGCATTGCTAGCATTTCGTGAGGCTACCTGAAAAATAGAAAAAAAATTTGCTATACAAAGAACTATCACAGACTGTTTATAATGCAAAACTGTCTGTGATACATAGACCATCACAACTTTTTGTATTAGTCATTTATGATATGTCAAATATCACAGATGATTATTTTTAAAAAACCGTTTGCATTGTGACTTATCTCAAATGGTTTATGAGCCGTCTATGATAACTATTTGTTATCATTGACACAATAAATCAGACAGTTCAGAAACTTCTCTGATGAGGGTTACAAACCGTCTGTGATGACTCCATGTGTGATAGTGCTTACAAGAGCCAGAAACTATTTTTCTCTTTTCTTGTTGACAACTAGCACTGCTTGTGGCCAATAGTTTTTCTATCTAGCTGTTCTGTTTGTATACATGCGTTCCAAGGTTTAAATTTGATCTTACTAATTGTATATCTTTTGAAATTTATGCTATATCAGCACTAATTCTCTATGCCATGTCAACATGTTGTTAGGGTGTTCATCGATAGTTGAGTTGTTGTGGCACATAATGGTTGACAATGCTAGAAGAACCGAGTGGAAGAAAATAAAACAAATGCTACAATGGTAGGTCAATTTTGCAAATTATTTGTATCAATTAGGCTAATGTCATACTCTCTCTGATCACAAATACATATTGATTTGAACATCAACTTAATCCCAAAAACACCACTTTAACTACTAATTTCTATTGTAATATATTTATAAAACCTAATAAAATTATGGTATTATAAAAGTACTTTTCGACACAAATTTGCACACATGATTTTCATATTTCTAATAGAAATATTTAAAAAGATATAGATAGCCAAAGTTATAAAAGTTTGATTGCACATATTCTAAAACAACATATATTTATTATAGAGGGGTATCTTGAGTGGAGCAAAAATATAAGCATCAGTGTACGAGGAAAAATAGACTGCTACTATTTCTGATAGCTAGTCTTGTTAGAAACCCATATCTTGATCTTTGTGCCTTCTGTGAAGTGAAATTTGTGGATTTTCCTGTAGATATCTTTTATTACATTATTAAAATAAAAGCTAAAGATTATCACATTCGCTCTCAAGAGTTAGAAATTACCATAGTCGTGAAAAAAAGAAAGAAAGATCTATATTGTCAATTGTGGTGATCCAGCTTATATCAGTGCAGATTACGCTCAAAGACCGTAAATTACTCACTATGTTTATTTTTATAAAGCATATAATCTTCTTCACCCTATTTCATAATATAAGATATTTCATAATATAAGATATGTAGATGTATATATTGATATTTTCCTTATTTGCTCTCATCTATCACATCTTCTCTCTTACGTTTATAACAAACACTCTCACTTATATTATCTTTCCAACCAGGGCGGAACTAAGCCTCGGGCTGGGTAGGCCATAGCTCGAGGCCCAGAAATCCTACTAGTAGTACCCCTCTTTAGCACTAGCACATTATATATCTGCTATGCCGGCCCAGCCCTGTAATACCCCAAAAGTCTTTCGATAGATAATCGTTTAATTGGAGAGAGGGACCTTATAGAAAAGAATTAATTAATGAGTTTTAGAGAGGTTTTCTGAAAATTTCTAGCAACCTGGGCCTGGGCCTTGGCCCAAGGGAGGCCGGCCAAAAAGGGGGGAGGCGCCCCTCCCCCACAACCCTAGCCGCCACCTCCCCTCCCCCTCGTACTCTCCCTCTTGCGCCCCCCCCTACCCTCTTGCGCCGCCCTAGCAGCTCCTCCCCTCCCCTCCTCCATTGAAGCCCCTGATGCCGGTCGAGCGGATGTAGGAGATCAATCGCAGCGGGACGTTTTGATCCGGAGGAAGGGAAGAGGAAGGAAAAAAAGGGAAAAGGCAAGGGGAAAAGAGATCATGTGGTGTTCATCGTGATCTTAGATGGTTCGTCAAGAGTAACCTCTATTTTCCCCCCAATTAGATGTATATTTTAATTGTGGTAGCAATGTCGGTATTTTGGACTACTAGGACAGATTTCATTGGACGGCTGTTTTGTGGTGGTTTCGTGGGGATTCAGATCTGAACTTCTCCTAGAGTTTTGTAGAAGGCATCGTTATCATTCTGTACAGTACCAGAACGAGTCATTCGGACCTTTGTAGCAGAAGTTATGATTTTTTTAGTAGGACTGTTCTGCAGATTAGGAGTTTTCTGTCAGGTTTTGGTAGATTGGATTAGGCGATTAGAAAACGGGACAATCAGAGTATCTCCATATTATGCAAGTTGTAGATAATTGTCTTAGCTTTCTAGGAAGGTCAATAAATCATGATTCGGACACTCGTACTGAAAGTTATGGCATGTTTAGTACTCTGTCCAGACAACCTGACGTGAAATTGATGTTTTAGAAAATTGGATGGTGCGGTAGAAGATAGCCGATTCAGGGAGGCTCACCAACTAGGTTTAGTTAGATAATTTAATTATCTTTCCAGAAAGTCTAAGAGCACCTTATTGGACTCCTGTACCAATAGATATAAATTTTTGAAGTTGACTGTCCACAGAGAGGGGCACGATGACCTGTAGGATTTGGGTATTGGAACCAAGTTAGACGTATTTGCTAG
This sequence comes from Bonia amplexicaulis, assembly GCA_036346245.1. Classification (NCBI taxonomy): domain Eukaryota; kingdom Viridiplantae; phylum Streptophyta; class Magnoliopsida; order Poales; family Poaceae; genus Bonia; species Bonia amplexicaulis. The sequence goes on from CM070757.1 coordinate 9,648,639, forward strand.
TTCGTGATTGTTTTTATTTGGTCTAAGGTCCACTACTATTATCTTAGCATATATTATAATTATTATTCAGGTGGTGGACGGATCCCAAGGGCAGCACCTTCTGCACGCCCTCGTTTTCTTGCGGTTAAGGCAAGTATATTGATGGTTTAAATTGATATTATGGAATGTTAATGTTTGATCTATATTGTGAGTATTTGTGCTCATGGATGTGGTAAAGGTGTATTAGTGATATTCATGGTTGATTGCAAGTTAAGGTGTTCATGAGTATTTCTTGTGCATAGATATTGTAGATGCAAGTTTTTATTAAATTGAGACATTCACACATATGTATCATGTTGGTTTATTGAAGACTTGGTCACGTGATGACCAACATTTGCTGAGGCCCCGTCATGTTGATGACGGGTTAAAGGTCCCCATACTTGTGGAGTATGGGCAATTGGTCCCCATACCAGATGGTACAGGCATAGGTGTGCATCGACGGATGCGTACTTTGCATTACCGGTAAAATGTAAAAGAGAAAGAGATAAAGATATTGTTGATCATCTTGCATAGCATGGCTTATCTACATGGTTGTTGGATGAATTTATGAAGTGATGTTCATGTATGTTTTGTTACCATCTATTATATTTACTGAGTCGTTGGACTCATCCTTCTTGTTGTTGTGTTTTTTTAGGTACCTTATGAGATCGGCATGCATGGAGAGAAGGAAAGATTAGTCTTATTGCACTTTGCACGATCTACCCATAATGAAAAGACAGGAAGAAAATTAAATATTAGATGCATGAACTACTTAAGTAATGGTTGATTATTGCTTGTTGGATTTAAATTGTAATAAAGGATTAGAATTCTTTTATGATGCTCCTGTTCTTTATCTAGATATTATAACTATGGATATTCTAGCAAACTTAAGCCAATTTTGCTTAGTCTCAATCATATTACATGATGTTAGTCATTTCTTATTAATTATGCTTGTTGAAACCTCTAATTTAGACAGTTAAACAAAGGAGGTTCTATCGAAATTTTGTATACGTATTTAGTTATCATTGTTTTACTTTTAGTTGGGTAGTATTCCAGGTTATTACTTGGCTGGGGTGTTATAAGCCCGAGGCCTGGAAACTCGGCAACCTAGTAGCAGCAGATGGTAGCCAGCATGTGCGCCCCTCAGGCCTCAGACCATGGTGAAACCACTCGGTGAGAAAGGAAACCGTAAGGGCTAAGGTGGAAATCCCCAAATCAAAAGACACTCAAGGGACCGTAGCCCCCGATCAGCGCTTGTGCATGCCGCTCGTCCACTGGCTACCGCTCTCACACTCTCGACACCGTAGTCCTGACGCCTGCGCAGCTGCGCTCCCGATGTCGTGGTCCCTCGCCTCTCCTGTGCTCTCGACAACTGACGTCGCCAATCCTCGCCCTCGCACTCCTATGCGTGCTCCCCTGAGGCCCCGACAGCCCGATCGGCGTCCCCAGGCCACGTCCAGGTCCAGTCGTCCACGACGATGAGTCGATGATGACTGACGAGACCACGAGGCTGATTGCCGACTGGGCGACTGGCTGAGCCACCCAGCTAAGGCAATAACCATCCTCTCATGTGAAATTCTGAAGTCTAATCTATGTAGTACGAAACTAGGAATTATCTTTTATGTTGAAATCTATTATCTTTGATAGTTTGCTACTTTGCATGATATTTAGTAATCAGTAAGAATTATCTTTTATGTTTTGAGTTAGTAGGAATGATGAAATAAAATTATAAATGAAATATGTTCATTGTTTTACATTTGCTATTTAGGAACTAACTATTAAGGTTTAAGGATACAAATTATAAAATGAAGAGGAGCAAGATATTGTCATCGTATTTTCCAATACAAGTTACGCAGTCAAACAGACAATCCAACTCGAACCAATCTCCAGAAACATTAGGAACTGGAGCTAGTAACACCGGGCAAAACATTCAGCTTAATCTAGGTGATATAATTGCCGATCCTGGGCTTTGAAAATCGATAGAGAAGATTTTAGAGCGTATTTAAGGGATGAGGTCACGCAAGAAATAACTTTCTCGTGCAAGTGGTAAGTTAGTTTATTTCAAATGTAATATTCATGCTCTTTGAATTTATCTATATTTTATTTTATTTTTATGTTATTTTTATAGGTTCTGGTTCTTATCCTACTATTGAGGAGGAAATGGTGGGCTAACCACATAGGATAGTGAGCAAATCTCCATCATTTAGGACTTTAGGTACTCAATGTATCTTTGTTATGCTACATTCTTTATGGTTTAATATGTTTTCTTTATTGTGATTTGTGTTGAAGACTTGAACTCTTGAAGTATTGAGCATTAAACAAATTTTTTATATCAATGATGAATTTATGACGTATTTTTGTTATATTATTATATAGTTCTAGACTTCTAGTATGTTAAATTATTATTTGATTAAAATTTAGTTTGGGGCGTAATCCAATCTTGTATCCGCAACTGTTTCCTACCCCAAGGAATTTAAGTAATGATAGCATGATCGTTGTAACTAGCTTGTACTTCTGTTGATTTTGTAACTTTTTTATTCCTTGTGCCTACTCAAAATGTCTTATATTTTGAATGGAGATAATACCATATTAATCGAAGGAATAAGAGAAAGATCTACACTGTTAATTATGGTGAATCCAAATTACAATGATGTAGACTAAATAGGCATAGATATGAAAATTGTTACGATTGTACTAAGAAATACCACTTTATTTCTATTGTAAGCATTAGAATTATATAATAAATATAACTCTATGTTTAGATATAGATATATGTATTATTTGTACGATAAATTCGACTAGTTTATACAAAGATCTCACTAAAACACAATTAACTTGTTAATCTTCTTGGCTCCGCCATTGTCCAGAGTGATATCAGGCCATTGTGGCTACACCACCCTGCCGCAGAAGATCCGGGACACCTGTTGGTTACAAGAGGCGGTTCAGGCGCGGACAAAAGTGTCCAGAGCACACGTGTGTCACTGTGCATGGCGCCATGCCCAAGTCTCGAGCAGCCGTCGCGGTGCACCCTGGAAATCTCTCAATATGCAGGTGGGCCCAACGTTTGCGTATGGAGAATATATCTCAAATCGCAGTGCTGATGAGTTCGTGGTTAGGTGATCTATCCCTGTCCACGTACGTACGTGCACTCGTGCGGTGCGGGGCCTACTTCGTTAGTAGTACGACACCAATGTGATCCATAGGAGCGTATCATCCGTACATTCATTATTTTGGTCAATGCATGCTGATGTACGCTAAAAGGACTCTTCGTGCTTGTAGCTAAGGATGGGAAACAGCAGACGTTTTATTCGTATTTGTTTACGAGGAAATACGGATACAGGAAGTAAAGTCTTTATTTAAGAATATTTATTTTTGTTTTTATTTTAAAAATATAGATTCGTATTTGTATTCAAGATTATTTAATTCGTATTCGATCCGTTTTAATCTCTAGCAACTTTCTTTGAGGATGATTGTAGAAAATAATTTTCTGATGAACCAAGATTTACAAGTAAGAAATAAAAATTACTTTGCATAATTTTCAACTCTATGCGCTACACTGCTAATTCGTGTAGATATGTAGCTATATTACATAAATTTATTCTACCGAGATTTGTTACACAAGTTTTATGATATTCGCATTCAATCGAATTAAGTACATATTCGATTTGAATTCGTATTTGTTACGACATTTGATTCGTATTCGGGAATGTTCAAATTTGTATTCGTATTTGTTTTAAAAACATGGATTCATATTTATTTTAAAAATATAGATTTGTATCCGTACTTGATTCATTTTCATTCCTACTTGTAGTTGTAGGCTTGCAGCCATCCAGCAGAATGAATGCATGCAAATTCAGGGGGCTCTTAGTTAGGTACCAAACTCGGGCGCTACCGTATTTTTGAATTTTAACCAAATTTGACAACTATTTGGTTCGGTACCAAACTTAGGTAAGATTCTCTTTTTTTGATGGCTCTTTAGTTTATTTTATTGCTAATATTTGGTGCAGGAATTTCACGACCGAAATTGGAGGCTCCAATATTTGAAACCTAACAGTCCCTCAAACCCAATCCACAAGAGTTGCTTTGCCAGAAATAATTTTACGGCAATCAAAGTAAAGCCAGCAACGTTCCTTGATATAGGTCATTTTCACTGTGGTATGATTAAATTTTACGGATTTGCTATATATTTCTTGGGTAAAAATTTTGTGGTAATAAGTCAAATTTTCATCATTGAATGTGCTTTAAGATTCGTACACCTGCATCCTCCTCCGGTAGCTCTTCTTGCGCGTCCGCCTTCGATGCACGGGCGCTCCGCCGAATGTCTACCTTAGATGTTAGAGTCACCGAAGACGGCTGCGTCATGAGGCTTTTTCTAGGCTCCAGCAATCAGTTAGGGTTGGGAGAGAGGAGGTTGTTGTGTGCAAACTAGGAAGTGAGTTTGGTCCAAAATAATTCGACTGCCTCATCAAAGTTTTTATCAACCAATTTGCAGACTAGTCCTCAATATTAATTTTAAACTGTAAGAAGAAAATTAAAGAAAAGGCTTCCTTTTTTTGTTGAACTCCTTCCTAGTTACTTTCTTTCTTAATATCTTTCCATGATAAGTTGACATATTTAATTTTACGATATTCAAATATTTTTTGACAACACAACTTTTGATGCTCATTTGATATATTGTTTAAAAATGGTCATACATTAACTGTCAAGTTGATAGTTTAGACTAAATTTTGTCCCCATAGCCAAAACGTACACTTGCCTTGTAATTTCAATGTTCAGTATTACGTGATATGGGCCAAATGGCTACCTCAACTTTGGTTAATGTTCCCAACACACAATCTGAAGCTAAAGCTCACCTTGGTGTTGTTTTGTGTGAAGAATTGCAGTGACATGCTTTGGCCAAGAGGGAGAGGGAGGCAACACATAGTCCATGCGGCGCATAAGAAGCCAAGTGATTGGGTGCATGGAGATCGGCATATAGAGCTTGGACCGCATGGGAGGCACATGGAGCTTAGACCGCATGGGAGCATGGGGCGCATGGCACGTGGGATCACATGAGTGCGTGGGTACATGGCCATGTGAAAGGGCAGCCACGTGGGGAGCATGTGATCCAAGATGGAGTTAGGTTCGAAGATTGGCTGGTTACCTTGGAAAAAAAAGAGGGAAGGAAAGGAGTGCGTGGAGCTGGCAACTGTGTAGAGTTTGAGCTGAGGCTGTGGAAAGGAGTTCTAGCCAGGACCTAGTGCGTGAGGACCCAGACAATCGAGCTAGCAAAAAACTAAGTCCGGCTTGCCTTGTGCACGAAGAAAGAAGGGGAAGCCAAGTCCTCAATCCACTCAATTCAGAAACAAGCTCTTTCCTCGTGAAGAATCTGAGTAGGACTCAAAGTCCTTGCTGTGTGGAGCCAGGAGACTGAGCCAATTGCAAGGGGAAACCTTGAGCCAAGAAGGGATGCACAAGGGGGAAGGATGCCAAGCCAAGAGGGAAGCCGTGCGCAAGGGGAGACAATCGTGCATCACAAGGAAAGTAAGGATCAATAATTATATTGGTTACAAATTGGGAAGATCCTAATTCGGAGCACCTTTCAAAAACAACCGTGTTACCTTGTGGTCTCCGAGATTGCTATGTGTATTTGAGTTAGTTTTGGTTTTTTGGAGTTCCTTTCAAAATCAGCTTTGGTTTAATTGAGAAGTTCAGTTTTTATGAGGAGAGGGAGTCAGTTTCAATAAGGTGTCCGAGTTGTACATACCAAATGAGCACGAGTTAGAGTCGGGCTTAGTCCATGTCTTGTGCTTGCGTGCGTGTGGGGATGTCAACCCCAATGAGGCCAAACAAGAGGGAAGGCCATATGCATTATCTATGATATGATATTGAGTTGAGTAAACCAGAAAATAGCCATGGTTTTGGCAGCCATTGTTAGCGTGTGTTCTTGAGATTTCCATCTAGGAATTGCTCGTCGTGTGTTGAGTCCAATTGTTGTGTTGGATTTTACTTGTTGGAGCTTCGGTTCTACCATCCTTCGTTCATGTACTATTATGTGTGTAGGAGAAGGAAGAATCCCGGGGAGGTGCTATTCTTGTGGGCGCATAAGAACCAAGGCAAGGATGAAGCTATCAACAAGGTGTACTGTGAATGATTAGGCCAAACAGCATGATCCTGCTAGCTTGCTAGTTGGATCCACATTAGGTGGTATCAGAGCTCTCGTTGATCACGGTACATGCTGAAGTTTTCATTGCTCATGGTGGAAGATGATGATAAAACATGATCAATGCGTAATGAGGCTACCGGCATACATATTGTCACTATCTACTAAGAGCACTTCGAGGGATTACTACATGTGGGTGGAAGACTTGGAGGACTTTTTTGGGGGGCTAGCGAATCTCTTTTAAAAGATGATGAGTACGGCCAAGATGGCATTGATTGGAAATGTGTTACGTTGGTGGACTGATATGTAGTGGAATTGGGACGAACGAGGTTATCTGATCTACACTAAATGGGAGGAGATGAAGGTGTTGATGTGACATCAATTTACATTGTCGTCATGTAAACCCATAAGGAAGATGACGAAGGAGGCTGACGCTGCTAAGGATTATTCGACTACAAAAAGAAGAGACGAAGCTAATGGGCGAGGGTGCTAAACATTTTTCTACCCCTGACAAAAACAAGGATGATGCACTGTCTAGTGGGCTGAACATGATGGCACCGTCAAGAAGGTGTAAGGTGACGACGACAAGATGGCAAAGGGGCAGCGTTGGAGTCTTTTCAAAATACAATGCGAAGTTAAGGGCAAGGCATGCATGCTGATCATCGACGGTGGAAGCTTCACTAATATAATTAGCAAGGATTTGGTGTACGCGTTTGACCTATCCACATGGAGGCATTCTGAACTGCATTATGTGGAATGACTGAATAAGGCCAGGAAGTTGAAAATAACACATAAGGTTCATGCGTCGTTTTAGTTGGTGCCTATGTTGATCAAGTGGAGTGCGGTGTTTTACTATTGGATGTGTGTAGCTTGTTGTTGGGAAGGCTGTGGTAGTACGATCATGATGTTACACATGTCAGAAGGATCAACACCTACACGTTTAAGCATGAAGGGAAACGACATGTGCTAAAGCCAATGGCAAACAATACAATCAAGTCTGAAATCAAGCTCATCATAGAGGAGAAGGCTTGAAAGATTACCCCGAAACCGAGGATGGTTTCACTTGAAGAGGGAGAAGATGATATGGGCCAAATGGCTACATCAACTTTGGTTTGTGTTCCCAACACACGATCTGAAGCTAAAGCTCACCTTGGTGCTATTTTGTGTAAAGAATTAGAGCGACATGCTTTGGCCAAAAGGGATATAGGGAGGCCGGCCAAGGGAGGCAACACCTAGTCCATGCGGCGCATGAGAATCCAATGGTCGGGTGCATGGAGATCAGTGCATGGAGCTTGGACCGCATGGGAGGCACATAGAGCTTGGACCACATGGCTCATGGGCTGCATGAGCGCATGGGTACATGGCCGCATGAAAGGGTAACAATGTAGGGAGCATGTGATCCGAGATGGAGATTGGTTTGCTGCCTTGGAAAGAAAGAAAGAGGAAAGGAAAGGAGTGCATGGAGTTGGCAACCATGTAGAGTCTGAGTTGAGGCCATGGAAAGGAGTTCTAGCTAGAACCTAGTGCGTGATGAGCCAGGCGATCGAGCCAGCAAAGAGCTAACTCTGGCTTGCCTTGTGTGTGAAGAAAGAATGGGAAGCCGAGTCCTCAATCCACTTAATTTGGAAACAAACTCTATCCTCATGAAGAATCCGAGTGGGACTTAAAGTCCTTGTTGTGTGGAGCCAGAAGACCAAGCCAATTGCAAGGGGAAAACACTTGAGCCAGGAAGGGATTCACCATGGGGAAAGGAAGCCGAGCTAGGAGGGAAGTCGTGCACAAGGGGAGGCAATCGTGCATCACAAGGAAAGCGAGGATCATCAATTATGTTGGTTATGGATTGGGAAGATCCTAATTCAGATCACCTTTCAAAAACAATCGTGTTATCCTGTGGTGTCCGAGATTATTGTGTGTTTGAGTTAGTTTCAGTTTTTGGGAGTTCCCTTCCAAAACCAGTGTTAGTTTAATTGAGGAGTCGGGTTTTTAGGAGAAAACGATCAGTTTCAATAAGGTGTCCGAGTTGTACGTACCAAATGAGCATGAGTTAGAGTCGGCTTTAGCCTAGGTCTTGTGCGTGCATGCATGTAGGGATATAAACCCTAAGAGGGTTGAACCAAGAGGGGAGATCAAGTGTATTATCATCCTTCATTCATGTACTATTATGTGCGTGGGAGAAGGAACAATCCTAGGGGAGGTATTGTTCTTGTGAGCGCACAAAACCAAGGCAAGGAGGAAGCTATCAGTAGGGTGTACCGTGAAAGATTGGGCCAAACAATATGATCCGGTAGCTTGCTAGTTGGATCCACGTCATTACGCTTGTAGTTCTTAGCTTCATTAAGAAGCCCTATAAATCTAGCTTCTCTACGTATATGCATATCTTAAGGCATCTCATTTAGTATTTAGCACCCACTTTCCCTTTACTTAAGGTGGGGCTACCATCAAATAACATAATTAAATTTTAGGAAAAAGTCCATTCGTAGTCCATCAACTCTTGTGTTTATCTAATTTTTGTCTCTCATCTTCAATACTGGGTAGAACCCATTCTCCAACTAGCAAAACCAAGTCAATTCATGTCTAAAGTTGGTTTTATACATGGTTTTGGTGAAATGGCACTGACTAGGATCCTAAGTGGTGAATTCTTGTCCATTATGGTAGCGGTCCCACATTTCAGTGACCAAAGAAATCCTTTTCTTACTCTCTTCATCTTCTTTCTCCTATTCTCTCTCTTGCCCGGTTGTCATCCCCATCCTTTTTTCATTCCTCTCTAGGGCCAGTAAGCTGGGGCCTGATTTGATGTTAGCTGCCGTCTTCACCTTATGATCTTCACAATGAACTAGAGTAAGGCGATAGGGAGGAAGGAGCATAGTGGCTTGGCCCAAGCATGACATCGGTTAGGAGGCGTTGATAGCTCATAGGAAGCAACAGCACATCAGGGGACAAACCATGGCAGTGGGTGGCTATGCATGATGGCCATGGCTACAACGGTGAGGGCATGGAAATAGCTAAATCCGAAAATCGAGTACGACACAAGCATCGACACCTTGAGGTGATCCTAGTGGTGCTGACGGTGAGGCTGCAGTGTGCCACACACAAGCCTATCAATGGCGATCTTGCCGAGGATCGAAGGCGAGCCGAGGCAACCACCCTATGATGAATTACAGGCTCGATTAGCTAGCCTACCATGTTCATGGTGATGGGAAACATGGTATGACTCAATTAATTCACGTGGGAAAGGAACAACATGGAAGATGTAGTGCGGTGGTGTTGTTCGGTCTCGAGTGGAGATGAGGAAGATGAGTGCGTTCAAGGTTTCCTGAGGACAGGAGGAGAAATTGAGTGAGGGGAAAGGAAGACCATGTTGAGGCAGAGTCAAGGACATGGTGGCGTGGTGTGGCTCTTGCTGGACTAACCAAAATGGTCTAATGAAGGCAGCGGCTGGAATAAGGGCTCGAGCTCCTCACGCTTTTCCTTGGCCTTTAGTGCACGAGAAAACGAGGGAGATTTGGGAAATAAAGAGAAGAACATGGATGTGAGACGCAGCTTGAAACAAAGGACAAGGCACAGTAGGTAGAGGGGACAGCGAGGGTGCGAGGTGGGAGAGAAGTGGAGGGAGGAGGAAGAGAGTAAAAGAGGAGAGAGAGGAGGGAGAGGAGGGGGGTTAATATGTGGGGTCTAACTGATGATGTGGCAGATGACTTTGTAAAATTGATGATGTGGTGGCCACATCACCTAAAACTACCCACAAAACTGGTATTGGGACATGCTATACTCTGGTTTAGATAGTTAAGAGATACCGTACGTACACATGAGGATATGCCCCTAAGCACACATCTAGATAGAAAATGAGTTATAATCGGTAATAGAAACACTGGAGATGGCCTAAGGTCAACAGATCCTAAACAAATGAAACCATGAAAAAACAAAACAATTGTTGTGATCAAAGGGAAGGTAACAAGAGAAAATGCTCTTCCATGGTCAGGCCAAAACGACAAATATTTACTAATGACTAGAAGGTCTGTTTGGAATATATGTTTTTGAAAGAAATATGGAATTATAATCCTATAAAAAATATTCACCCTCCACTATAGAAAATGGCTCTGAAATTCCTCAAGGAATTTTTTAAATCCTTCACTTTTTGAGGATTTCAAACATTAGATCAAAGTTTTAAATTTCCTTTATAAAGTCAAAGCAAGATCTCTTTCTCTTTTCATGTTCGCCCTACTCAAAAGCACATTTCGTTAAAATTTCCTACATTTTTCCAGTTAACCATCTAAACACTTTTTTAAGATAACCCAATTAGAATTCCACTGGTCATGACATGAAATTCCTTTATTTCTCCTATTCATCTCTAAAGCACACTACACTATATGGATGTGTAGCATGAATTAACTAATGATAGAAAAAAAAGGTTTAACTTTTACACGTGGGAGCCTAGCCTTCTCCAGAAATCGGTTCTGCAGCGAAGCTGATGGGAAGGATTTAGCTTTGAGTACAAATGGGGATTAAGCTAACGTAAGGCGGCGGGGCAGGCTAAAAAGGTTGGGTTCGTGAATACCCGTGTTTGACCGGACATCGGCTCTCAAGGCTTCTTTTAAATAAACAAATAAAATATTTATTTTATTATTTTTAAAATAGATTATAAAATAGTCTTTCAGTAATAAATTATCGATATTTAATACTTACACAAACACTTGTTCTAGAAATAAAAACCACGTGTCATAGAGACAAGCCATCGCCCAGCAAGCAAAAAGAAAGAATCACCACCACCACTGGCCAGCATTCAAGAATCATCACCATGACCACCCAGCATTTTATTAAATTTGCCCCCGATAATCTCAGCATATAATCTTGGAAATAATACTCACCTCACTTGAATTTTTAGCGGATTTGGCACTATTTATGACGATATTTTCAAAACTAGTCGTATATACAAGGTATTTGCAGAAATGACGTTTTTACTGTCTGGTAGGCGGACGGCAGCGCTAGAGAGATGAAGCGTGGGCACTTGCCACCCTGTCAGCAGACGGCAAGCGCCTGCTCGCCCACCGGACGACAGGTGATTAAGCTAACTTAATCACTACCTAAATTCGTAATTTTATATCATATTTTTAAAATTTTTAAATATAGCAAATGAGGTCAAAAAATTACAAATTTTTATACACAGACTCTTGACACAACGTACTTCATTGTGTAATGTTTTACAATTTTATCCCCTCTAAATATTGCTAAAAAATTCGTACGCTTTTGATATTTGTAGAAATTGTTACATATAGCAAACGAGCTCCAAAAGTATAAAATTTTATGTGGAGCCTCCCAACACAGTCAACCTAATTGTGTATTTTTATTTGGAAATTTTATGTGCTCTAAATTTACCATGTTAATTCGTGATAATTTAATCGTAATCAACAATATGTGATGCTCAAGCATCTTTTGAAGTGCGTGACCTCTGTTCTTCGCATATATGTTGGTCTGTTGTTGCTATCTTTTCTTTTCCACTGCGTTCTTCGCACAATTATCACTCTGTCTATATCGTCCCCCCACGCATGCACCCTTGTCCGCACTGATGTCGTTGTGTCCGTGCTGTCCACCCTCGCCCACTCCCTCGTCTCCACATTTGTCAGTGTTACTATGTCGTCTCCTCTCGCCCAAAGAGCTGCGCATCGACAAGGATTCCTTAATTTGCATGGTGAGTGCATTGGGTTCCCTTTGCACTCAGCCATAAATACGAACCTCTCGTAGTTGGTCATCGGTCATCTCAGTCGCTTATCGCAGAAGCTCATTCTCGCGGTCGTCGCTCAAAATTAAGAGTGCGTAGCTAATTATTTTGAGAAGCAAGTCCAAAGTTCATTAAGGACGCGATAGGAGGACATGGTAGTGCTGATTGCTTCTCTCGAAAGACAGATAATGTTTTTCGGATGGAAATCAAATGTCGGTAATTAATGAACTATTCGTATGTAGTTACACGCATATAATTATTTTTGTTGTAACGCTTACTGCGGATCTGGTTGTTGTGACTTCAGATAGTCGCAGACATGGAACACTTGACAATGTTTTAGGGCGACGGTCTTGTACGGGTTGGACCCAATGGGTAGGACCTATCAACATACCAATACAAGGTGCTCCGGGCCGAAAGACTCGGTGTCATAAATATTCATGAGCTACTGAAGCGCATCCGAAGGAGTTCACCACGGAGGCAATGGCGATGAAATTTGCCATCGAGGGATCATCTGCACCAATAGCGTGTGGGATCTCGTGAAGGTGAATTGCACTACGGAGGAGAGCAACCTGCGGCTCCATAAGTTTCTCGGAGTGGATTCATCGGCACGCTCCTAAATTAGAGAAATGATCCCTTCTCTATGACATAGATGGTGCGAGGTATGAGATTATGATGAACAACATGTCCGAGGTGTAAACAACATCCTGAAAGGCGTGCGGTGCCTCCCTATCACCGTGATCATGGAGGAGACATGGTCTCGCACTGTCAGTTATTTCGTCAATAGAGCCACCGCAGCCAGACGTCAAATAGATGAAAGCATGAAATGGTCCGAGAACATGCAGAGGCATATGGAACGAAGATGGAGAAAGCCCGAATGCATGACATCCGGTTAATCGATGGCCTCCGGAGGAAGTAAAAGATCAGGCTTCGGCAAAAAATATGTGAATAGTCAAGCTAGGGGTGAAATGAAACAAGCATGCATCTTGAGTGATGTGGCAATATTCACCTGCAACAAGCCGAAGCTCCTGCACAAGTCATGCTCGCATGTGTACAAGGCATGTGCGCAAATGAGGCAGATGTCCAAGGCATACATCTTAGAGTACTATGACATGCAATACCTTTTCAATACACGAAGTGCAGAGTTTCGCTCCTATGGCTTGGACATGAACTACAGAGATCTTTAGCTGACATGCTGCAATGGGCCCCTAACAAGGAGTTGAAGATAACTGCAAAGGGACGTCGGCAGACACAGCGCTTCCAGAACGACATGGATGTGAGCCAACGCACCAGCATTACCCGCACAATAAAATACGTAGAATATGTAAGACCTTCGGGCACTCATTGAAGGATTGCCCTAACAGACCAAGCTCGTCGGTCGCCACTCAGTGTCATAATATTATGTATCTTTTAGTGTATCGCATTAATTCATATTTGTACCCATTTGAAATGTAATTGGCAATTAATGAATTGATTACCTGAATGATTTACTCTATAATCTATTACCACACGTGATGTCTGTAATACCGTTGCGTTTTTATTTGTATTCCTTTGTATGATGTACGTTTGTTCAATGCATATCAACCCCTCTAGCTTAATGCACGCGATGCAAATACTGAATTTGAGCAATATTCTCGTCTACTCAAAAAACCACCTAGCAAATTTTGAATCACAAAATTTGTTTTCATGGATTCTAGAAACGGATTGAATACGCGTGTATACCATTCAGTTATATGCTTTACGAGATTGAACATAACTACGAACTATATGCTGCAAGCTTCTTTGTGCGTGCCTACTGGTAGAAGGTGCCTCGTGGTACCCATATGGAGTGTTGCAGTGGGGGCGCCTCGGATGTGACTAGCCATCATTGTAGTGGCATGCACATATGTAGCTAGGGTTCACGCAACAACATGTGTGATCATATGAACTTCCTATGTTGACGACCTCTTCGTTGCCCCTCTCACGCTGCATTTGTTACCGGATGTCACTGTTATCCTCATTGAGACTGTCAATCCGTGCTTCCATCTCTAAGATTCGATCCCACAATGTATCCACGTACTTCACAACATAGTTTTCATGGAGAGGATCGATCCAGTGGACGAAGTCGTATTTCACCATCTGTTGGAAAGGAGGGTTAACATGAAAGCTCTATTAGTAGTAAGAGAAAATAAACTATTGGCTAATTGTACCCCAGAGTATGGGCATCGGAAGAAACATCACCGCCATCGAAATGGCCTTCGACGACCTGCACGACCGCGTCCTCCCCGTGTCTGCATTTCGGCCATACCGGTTGAGCCCGTCTGTTTGGCATCAAGCGTAGTTAGGGCCGAAGTCCTCCCTCCTTTCCAGGGGAAGATCTTCCTTTGGCGATCCCGCTCTGACTGGCCCCTCGGTGTTTACCATACTATGTTACTGTATGGCGCAGATGGTTCTTCTTTCTACAAGAAGCGAAACGTAGTTTAAATGAGCACTTAGCGATCGCGAGAGCTCTGTATTTGAAGCGAGTGAAAAGAGAATCTGGTGCATTGCCACTAGAAATTACGGACGCGTTGTCAACATGCATCACCACGAGTGACAGGGGACATCATGATAAAAGTGACATATGTGCGCACGAGAGAGCGGGCGAGGCGGGGCGACATGGTCAAACTAACATTTGTGCGGGCGAGGGAGCGAGTGGGTCCGTATGTCAAGCCAACACATGTCCAAAGAAGAGAGTGGGCAAAGGGGTACAGTATGGACAGACGGACATTTCTGTGGGCAAGGGGGCAGCACCAAGGGGGGACATCCCTCCTTGTATATTGCTAATTACGATTAAATTATCACGAATTAGGTTGACTATCACGAATTAACATGGAAAATTCGGAGCTCGTTTGCTATATGTAATAATTTCTACAAATATCAAAATCGTACGAATTGTTGAACAATATTCAGACGGGATAAAATTATAAAAAAATTACAAAATAAAGTACATTGTGTCAGGAGTCTATGCATAAAATTTTGTAATTTTGTAACCTCATTTGCTATATTTAAAATTTTAAATAAATATGATATAAAATTATAAATTTAGACAGTTAACTGCTTAATCACTGTCATACACAGGACGGCGACGCCTACCGCTCTACTCACGGGGCGGCAGGTGCCCACGCATAGTCTCCCTATATTGTCGTCCATCCATCGGACAACAAAAACATTATTTCGATAAATACGTCATATATATACGACTAGATTATAAATACCGTTACACACAGGACCAAACCCGCTAAAAATTCGCCTCACTTCGCGTGTACTTTTGCCCACTCCTGTGGGCTAACTGCCGGCGCAAGCAAACAAGATTTTCTACTAATTTTGCTAGTCTTGAATTTGCTCGCGCACACTCGCTTACTTAAAATACGACCAGTGTTCTGCTTGGGCTTGTCTCCCCTCCGTCTGCGACTCTCCAACGAGTAGTGTAGTTTGTTCCTTCCCTCCCCCTTCTCTTCACCTCCGACTTTCCCCATTTTCCATGTGGTTTTGGGCTCCGAGGAGGATCTTGATCCGAGCAAGGTTGGTTTCTTGGCCTCTCTCTGTGCCCCCATGCAGTCGTAATACGGTTTCTTGGTTGTTTCTTTTCTTTTCTTTTGCAGGGGTTTCTTGTTCAAGATACTGGTCATTTCCCTTGTTGTTCCTAGCATTTTTGTGAACGTTTCTTGAGCAAATTGAAGTGTATTTTCTATCTTAGATAGGAGCTGATGATGTCCAATTTTACTGTTCTATCTCCAATTTTATCCAAGCGTTCAAAGTGTATTTATGCTTCCCCTCCCAAAGATTCCTTCCTTTTGATGTATGAGGTTTTGCACCGTAGCTTGAGTTGTGAATTGATCCGATTTTTTGTACAAAATAATGTGAAATTTTATCGAAAATTTGCAGGCGTATTCGAGCCCACGCCTCCTGAGATCCCACGCGATGTGAAGCCGCCAAGAACACCATTTGGTTGTCTTCTTCCCCCAATTCTTTCGCGGTAAGGTGCAGCCATGGGCGCTGCTCGCATGGTGGCGCTACTGCTGCTGCTTCAACTGGCGAGCGCCATTGCCGGCCCTGACGGCGAGGCCGCGGCGCTTCTCGCGTTCAAGCACGCGTCCGTGGCCGCCGACCCGTACGGCGCGCTCGCGAGCTGGGCCAACTCCACCTCCGCCTCGCCGTGCGCGTGGGCCGGCGTCTCGTGCGCCGGCGGCCGCGTCCGCGCGCTCGACCTCAGCGGCAAGTCGCTCGCCGGCCGGCTCCTCCTCGACGACCTGCTCGCGCTCCCCGCTTTCCATAGCCTTGACCTAAGCGGCAATGCCTTCCACGGTGACCTCGCCCACCACGGCTCGCCTCGGCGGACACCACCGTGCGTGCTCGTGGACGTTGACTTGTCGTCGAACATCTTCAACGGGACGCTTCCCCGGGCGTTCTTGGCGTCCTGTGGCGGCCTGCAGTTCCTGAACTTGTCCAGGAACACCCTCACCGGCGGGGGCTTCCCGTTCCCGCCGTTGCTGCGCACACTGGACATGTCACGGAACCGGTTGTCAGATGCCGGCTTGCTGAATTACTCCCTGACCGGCTGCCATGGGGTTCAGTATCTCAACCTCTCGGCGAACCAGTTCACCGGAGGCCTCCCGGAGCTCGCACCATGTAGTAAGGTTGCCGTTCTTGATCTGTCATGGAACCTGATGTCTGGTGTGCTGCCTGCCAGGCTTGTGGCGGCGGCACCAGTCAATTTGACACACTTGAGCATCGCTGGGAACAACTTCTCCGGGGACATATCGGGGCATGAATTTGGTGGTTGTGCGAACATCACGTTGCTTGATTGGTCATACAATAGACTAAATGGCACTGGGTTGCCACGGAGTCTTACCAATTGCCACCGCCTGGAGACACTTGACATGTCTGGGAACAAGCTTTTGCCTGGCCCAATACCAGTGTTCTTAGGAGACTTCCAATCATTGAAGCGGCTTGCACTTGCCGGGAACCAGTTTGCTGGGGCAATACCGGAAAAGCTTAGCCTCTTGTGCAGAACGCTGGTCAAACTAGACTTGTCAAGCAACGAGTTGAATGGCAGCTTGCCTGCAAGCTTTGCAAAATGTAGATCACTTCAGGTGCTCAATCTTGGCATGAACCAGCTGTCTGGAGACTTTGTGGTTACTGTCGTGAGCAACATCTCTTCTCTCCGTGTGCTGCGGCTTCCATTCAACAATATCACAGGGGCAAACCCACTGCCAGCGCTCGCTGCAGGGTGCCCATTGCTTGAAGTTATTGATCTTGGGTCCAATGAGCTCAATGGGGAGATCATGCCAGATTTGTGCTCGTCATTGCCATCACTGCAGAAGCTACTACTCCCGAACAATTATCTCAATGGAGCAATGCCAGCGTCACTTGGCAACTGTGGCGATCTTGAGGCTATTGACCTTAGCTTCAACCTATTGGTTGGTCAGATTCCACAAGAAATATTGTTGCTTCCGAAGCTTGTTGATTTGGCCATGTGGGCAAACAATCTCTCCGGCCAGATACCAGACACACTCTGCTCCAACAGCACAACACTGGAGACTTTGGTCATAAGCTACAACAACTTCACTGGAAGCATCCCTCCTTCCATTACCAAATGTGTGAGTCTCATCTGGGTGTCACTTGCTGGCAACCACCTGACTGGGAGCGTGCCCTCAGGCTTCGGCAACCTCCAGAATCTCGCCATTCTGGAGCTCAATAAGAATTTACTCTCTGGTCAGGTCCCAGCAGAGCTCGGCAGCTGTAGCAACCTCATCTGGCTTGACCTCAACAGCAATAACTTCATTGGTACAATACCTCCACAGTTAGCAGCGCAGGCGGGGCTCATCACTGGGGGCATTGTCTCTGGGAAGCAGTTTGCGTTCCTCCGGAACGAAGCTGGCAATATCTGCCCTGGTGCTGGTGTTCTGTTCGAGTTCCTGGACATCCGGCCAGAGCGACTGGCCCAGTTCCCGGCTGTGCACTTGTGCTCCTCCACGAGGATATACACCGGCATGACAGTCTACACTTTCAGCAACAATGGGAGCATGATCTTTCTTGATCTCTCATACAACAGCCTGATCGGCACAATTCCGGCAAGCTTTGGGAACATGGCATATCTCGAGGTCCTTAACTTAGGGCATAATGAACTTAGTGGTGCAATTCCAGATGCATTCACGGGGCTCAAGGGGATTGGTGCACTTGACCTCTCGCACAATCATCTCACTGGTGGCATCCCCCTGGGGCTTGGGTGTCTGCATTTCCTTGCAGACTTCGACGTCTCCAACAATAACCTGACCGGCCAAATCCCGATGTCGGGGCAGCTCATCACATTCCCAGCATCCCGATATGAAAACAACTCTGGCCTCTGTGGCATCCCCTTGACTCCTTGTGTGCGTAATGCTGGCGTGGGAGGTCTGCCCCAAGCTTCCCCTGATGGGCGAAGGAAGTTTGTTAGAGGAAGTGTGCTCCTTGCGGTGACACTCTCAGTGTTCATACTGTTCTCTCTGCTGATCACTCTCTACAAGCTCAGGAGGCCCCATAAAACCGAAGAAGTGCAAGTTGGGTACAGTGAGAGCCTCCCAGCATCCAGCAAATCGAGCTGGAAGCTGTCAGGTGTCCACGAGCCATTAAGCATCAATATGGCCATATTTGAGAATCCATTGAGGAAGCTCACCTTTGCCCACCTATATGAGGCCACCAGTGGCTTCAGTGCAGAGGCACTTATTGGGTTGGGAGGGTTTGGCGAGGTTTACAAGGCCAAACTCAAGGATGGTAATGTTGTGGCCGTCAAGAAGCTGATGCATTTCACAGGTCAGGGTGACCGGGAGTTCACTGCAGAGATGGAGACCATCGGCAAGATCAAGCATCGTAACGTTGTGCCATTGCTAGGATACTGCAAGATCGGCGATGAACGACTCCTTGTGTATGAGTATATGAAGCATGGCAGCTTGGATCTCGTGCTCCATGACAAGGCCAAGGCTAATGTGAATCTTGATTGGGCAGCAAGGAAAAAGATTGCAATTGGTTCGGCGAGGGGTCTCGCCTTCCTCCACCACAGCTGCATCCCACACATCATACACCGGGACATGAAGTCGAGCAACGTGCTGCTTGATGTCAACTTTGATGCCTATGTGTCGGATTTTGGGATGGCAAGGCTCATGAATGCACTTGACTCACATCTGACCGTGAGCGTGCTCTCAGGAACGCCTGGATATGTGCCACCTGAGTACTGCCAGGACTTCAGGTGCACGACCAAGGGTGACGTCTACAGCTACGGAGTTGTGCTTTTGGAGCTCCTCTCAGGGAAGAAACCAATTGATCCGACTGAGTTTGGTGACAGTAACCTTGTTGGCTGGGTGAAGCAGATGGTCAAGGAGGACAGATGCAGTGAAATATATGATCCTACATTGGCCGCTACGATGTCCGGTGAATTGCAGCTCTACCAATATCTGAAAATAGCTTATCAGTGCTTGGACGATCAGCCTAACTGCAGACCTACTATGATCCAGGTCATGGCAATGTTCAAAGAGTTGCAGATTGACTCAGACAGCAACTTCATTGATGGCTTCTCAATTAATTCAGCAAATATAGAGGAATCATCCGAGAAATCAATGTAAATGTTTCTGATTCCTGCATATTTTGATTCTCTGGATGGAATGTCAGTACACCAGTTTAATCATTTTAACTTAAGTATACAGAAAAGAAAAGTAGCTCCTTTTGGTAGGCAAATTTGTAGTTTTAAGTTACTGTACATAATACACAAAAATATGATTAGAGACACGATGGTAGGGTTCTTTTTGAGAAGGCCGCCTCTTTAGTTGAAGAGATGGGATTGTATTTTGGAACTGAGTTCCCTTTTCTCGTACAGCTGTCTTCCTTACTGAGAAAGGAATAAAATACAGTTTTTGCCAGTTGCATATGTTATGACATCGTTTTCTGGTTTGCATGTTGAGGGTGCTATTGTTGCTTACCTTTCAATCAGTTTGCTTAAGGACTGACCATATTTTGTCATTCCTCTGCAAAACTGAAAATTATTTGCCAACTGTAGCTTCAGCTCTATTTGGTTGTTTTTGCTGATAAGCTGAACAGAAGGGTCTTAGATTTCTTCAGTCTACACTCTACAGTAAGCATTTCCCTTCTTTGTTCCGTAGTGAGGCTACAATATTCTGTCACCATTGGTATGTTCTTTCCTTTTAAAAACCATAATCATTTCTGCTATTGTCATCAATTACTGTAGCTTGTTGACAACATCTTTTAGTAGTTTTGTTTGTCTCATTCTGAATAACTTTTATATTGACAAGACTGAACAGAATAAAGAAGGTACCATTTCTGTGCTCTGCAGTAAATTGTCAAGTCTACTTTAGTTGGCAATGTTATCTAAATCCAATTTCCTAGATTTGGTTACCGGTTCTGAATGCTAGTTGCTGACAAAGTGAGCGACAGAAGAAACAACATAAAGTATATATCTTTTACAAATGATTTAATTTTTTCCCTGTAGTGTGAGGGACTCAATTACTCAATCAGGCACAGCCTTTCTTCTTTGGAACTAATTTATCATCTTCATTCCGAGTTTTGTCACTTACTCACTTACGAATTAACACTGTCGATACATACGGCACCATGAAATTCATGCAGGTACATACCTGCCCACTGTCTTTCTGACCCGTGCTGATGTTACTTGTACTCTTAGACTACCATAGCTGTGGAAAATGTAAGATCTAATGATGTTTGTTCATACCTGGCGCTCCCTTATTTTCTCCAAAGTCGGAGAATTTTCACCAACATTTCGCTTTTCATCTGTCAAAAAAGATGGCTGCTTTTCTTCAAGTTGAAAATCTGAGTCCAATAATGTGTATCACATGTGGTCAGCTATTAGCTGAAAGCCGTACACTTTTGAGCTCTAAGTACTAGGTTTGCTCACTGACTCTTACCTGATGATAAACGAGGACCACCTTGTAATCTGGTATTGTAATCTTATCAGCTTGCGTATATTTCTTGCATTTCTAGATTATTCCACGAGAAAAATTGTAAAGTTGCTAACTTTTTGTGACGGCTTTGCAAATACTAAACTCATCAGGCTAATTCATCAAAAATTTTCAAGCAGGGTGATCTGATATCCCTTTCAGAGTTGCTTACATGCTGCGATTGAAAGGATTCGGTGTTAGGTCAGCTAAGATGCGCTCGCTGGCATGCGGTCTTCACGCGTGCAGTCCTACGACGTCATTTGGGATCAGATTGGATTATATTTCGCGTCCTAATTAAGGGAGGAGCTGTTGGTGATGGAGTTCTTGGTCATGCAGAGCATCGATCCTTCAGTCCACGATTCTCCGTCAAGCAGGAGATGTGTGCACGGATGTGCGGCACAAGTTAGGTACGAACCTGGAGACTTTCGGGACAGTGACCCTTATTTCACATTTTCGGTAAATTACATGAGAAGTTCTTAAACTAATCCAGTTGTGTCATTTAGGTTTAGGGGTGTCAACGGATCGACGAATTGAATGGTGGTCTTCCCACATCCATATTCATTTTTTTAAACGAGTACAAATTTATACATACTCAAATACGAATACGAATACGAATAGAATGTTATAATGAATACAAATACGGATTGAATACTTACTTAATTCGGTCGAATTCAAATATCCTACAATATAATGAAGTTTAGCAAAAAGAGTTTGATGACCACCAGTTTTATAGTAATATTTATGCTAATTATTCTTTAGTTTATCGCATGATCATTAATGCCATTTGGGGGTGTTGTGCTAAACTGAACAATACCAAATTGGGGTTGTCGAGACGATCGAAATATGGGCCTGTTCTTTTGTGACTGTGGCTTATGACTTTTGGCTACGGCTTATGACTTTTGGTTGTTCGTCTGAGAGATTACAGAGTAACTGAAATTCACATGTGGCTTTTGCCGATATAAATGAAGTCGGTACAATATGTACTACAATTAACTATTAGACCCTATCTTGAAAAGACACTCCATTTAAAAGCTAGTACTGTAGAAAAGCCAAGACCTGAAGCCAAAAGCCGCTTAAGAACATGACCTATATATATATATATATATATATATATATATATATATATACCTAGGAAAAATATCTTTTACACCCGGGTGTAATTACACCCACCTCTAATATACCACCTAAACAAACTTAAAATACTCCTTTATCACTTTAGGTACATTTGTATACTAATTATAAGATACTCCAATGTGAACCACACGAAAAACTTGTAAAGGAGTTCATAGTATTTAGCGTATTTTGTACATACCCTTATATACGCGCATAAAAAGGAGTATGTCGAAAAAATGTACATACCAGTTCTGAAAAATTGTTCATACCACCTAGATGGTCTTAAATACTTGTATACTACACGTATATACCCTCTATTACGCGAGATATTTCTAGAGATAACTTGAGATCCAACCCGTTAGAGAATTTTGATTTGGTAAGTGAGGTTGTTTCCATAAATCATTCATATGGTTGACAATGAATTCTTTTGGCAACTATTTGAACTAGGCAATTTGTTTCCTTTTTATGATGGTACATTGGGATTTTCTTTTGATTTTTTTTGTTAACAGGTAAATTGAATCCATTTTTGAGTATATACCTTTTTTAGATAATTTGTGAGTATATACTCATTTTAGAAATGTATGGTATACGACGGAGGAATTTATGGTATATGACAGAGGAGAACACCTTTTAAGCACAAATTTCTTCTAAAAAAATCCATATACCATAAGTGCATTTATGATGTAATAGAGTATAAATGTATTGATTTTTTCCTTGTCGGCTGTTGTATCAACTAATGAACATACCATTTTCTTTTCAAATCCTTAATTTGTGAGTATATACCTTCGTCTTAATTGATTCATGTACCATTCAATAGCACGCTCCATTTTCTTTCCAAAACATGCATACATAATTTTCGAATTTAATAAAATGCAACTATTTCGAATAGTATGAGGTAGCGAGTACAAGCAACTTAGGTATGCATGTCACTAATTAATACACCTGATGTCCATACACTTAGTGTTACATACCCATCAAAATTCGTGACGTTACATACTCATTCAGCCAAACTAATCTTCCTTACTCTTATTTTGTAAGACTCGATCCGTGCAATTTGAACATATTTCTTCGTTAATTCCGTGCAAATAATTAATATTGCATTAATTCACAAATTACAGGATACAATCATTACTCTGTGCGCCTAAACTGTCTGGCAAAAGAAAGGCAAATGTTTTCTCTTTCTATATCAGTAATAGATAACGGTTTACCCATTAATTCGCATGTCTAATACAAACACATATCTTAAAGTGATCCAACGGTCATGAGGAATGGTGCCGGACTCCTTGGAGCCAATTCAGCTTCATATATATATATATATATATATATATATATATATATATATATATATATATATATATATAGAAGCCTCTTTTCTACACCGGTGTAATTACACCCTATATCGTATCTCGCATATGTGGGAAGTATCTAGCGTAACGGAGGTATGTGCGTATAGTATACAAGTATTTAAGGTCATCTAGGTGGTATGAACAATTTTTCAGAAGTGGTATGTACAGTTTTTCGATATACTCCTTTTTATGTGTGTATATAGGGTATTTACAAAATACGCTAAAAACTATGAACTCCTTTACAAGTTTTAGTGTGGTTCACATTGGGTATCTTATAATTAGTATACAAATGTACCTAAAGTGATAAAGGAGTATTTCAAATTTGTTTAGGTGGTATATTAGAGGTGGGTGTAATTACACCGTGGTGTAAAGGTATTTATATATATATATATATATATATATATATATATATATATATATATATATATATATATATATATAGGAAAATACTTTCTACACAGGGTGTAGTTACTCCACCCTAATATACCATATAAACGAACTTAAAATACTCCTTTATCATTTTAGGTATGCTTGTATACTAATTATAAGATACTCTAATGTGAACCACATGAAAAATTACAAGGATACCATAGTTTTTAGTATATTTTGTAAATACCTTCATATACACACATAAAAGGAGTATGTCTAAAAAAATGTACATACCACCTCAAAAATTATTCATACCACCTAGATGGTCTTAAATACTTGTATACTACACGTACATACCCTCCGTTCTGAGATACTCCCTACGTTATGAGA
Source organism: Bonia amplexicaulis (assembly GCA_036346245.1). Classification (NCBI taxonomy): domain Eukaryota; kingdom Viridiplantae; phylum Streptophyta; class Magnoliopsida; order Poales; family Poaceae; genus Bonia; species Bonia amplexicaulis. The sequence goes on from CM070757.1 coordinate 9,672,696, forward strand.
TACGACATAGGGAGTAACTACACCCGGGAGTAGAAAAGAGGTATATATATATATGACGCTGAAATAGGGTACCATGGTGTCTGGGCATCAAGCCACACTGTCTTTAAATTGCTTTTAGATACGTGCAAGTGCAATGGTATATAATATATCAGGCAAACCCGTTAACATTCATTAATTCGAAAATGCATGGATTTGAAAAGGAAGTATTTAACATGCTGAATCAATCAGAGATGAAAAGTCTTAATCATGGATGGAAAGTCTCAATCATGGAGTCTGAGCACCATGGTGCTCCTGTTATTTATATTACATAAATACATACATACATATATGTAACACCCCAGCCAAACAATGGCCTGAAATGCTACCATATTCTAGCTAATAATAAAACTTCTAACATTTAATCCATAATAATTAAACAAAGTTTAACTAAACAACGCTAATAATAAATGGATAAGCGAAGCAGTTCTAGTTCCATAATAAACAGCGGAAACGATAACAAATAGTTCTAATCATTATTACAATTAAAACTGATGAACGATAAACAGAACCAATTAAGCTAACCAGCCATCAAACTAATAAAGACTGTCTTTATTTCTTAATGAAGGAATTGTGCACATGAATCTGAACTAGCCATTCATGTCCCCATGTATGCTGATCTCACATTGGTACCTAAAATAAACAAACAACAACAAGGGTGAGTCCAACGACTCAGCAAGTATAACTGTATCAAATGCAAGCATGAACATTAACTCTCAAGTTAAACATATTACATATGAATTTCATGCTATGCATTATGATCAAAAGTCCATTCTCTCTTCGCATTTTACCGGTAATGCGGAGTGAGCATCCGTCAATGCCCACCCATGCCTGTACCCTCGGGTACAGGGACCAATTGCCCACACTCCTACAAGTGTGGGGATCTCGACGCTTGATCACCATGTGACCAAGACTTCAACAATTCTCAGCATGATGCATATATGTGAATGTATCAACAAGATAAACAGGCATTCAACATACTATGCATCAATTCTATCTCAAATAAATGCTATAATGTAAACAGAACATTCATAGCATTAACAACTCATAACATTACTCAAATTCATAAGTAAAGCATTCATAACTCAAACACCACTCATATCATCCAAATCATTCAATCACACAGATTAATCATAGCAGGTTATACTTGCCTCAACCATGAGACAACGAAGAACGAGGCGAAACCCGGAATCCGCTCTCCTCCTGAATAATTAATTAATAATTACTAACATGAAAGTAGCGGGTTTCTAGATACAAAATATCAGCAACCCCAATTACCCCAACAATTTATCTCAATTAAAATCCCCAACTCCCTCGGCCAAATCTGCCCATCCACAGACAGCCGCCTTCAAAATTCATAACTTCCAGTACGTAAATCCAAATTAAGTGTTCTTGGACTCTCTGGAAAGATAATTAAATTATCTAAATAAACTTAGTTGGGGAGCCTTCCAGATTCTGCAGTTTTCTACCCAAACCAAACTCTTTTCTAAAACATCAACAATCACGTCGGACTCTCTGGACAGCGCACTAAAACGATCATAACTTCCACCCAGAAACTCGGAATCCGGACTTCTTTACCTCTCTGGAAAGCTAAGAAAATTATCTACAACTTTCCCAATTTGAAGGACTCCTGAATCGCCACAATACCCGTCGCACAAACCGATCTACTAAAATCTGTCCAGAACTACCCCGATCTGCAGAACAGCAGCACTAGAAAATTCATAACTTTCGCTACACAAATCCGAATCACGTGTTCTTGTACTCCTGGAAAGATAATCACGTCCTCTACAATTTTCTAGAAGGGGTCCAGACCTGAATCCCGACGAATCTACCCCAAAACGGCCGACTAACAACTTCTGTCCCGGCAGCCCAGAAAACCGACGAATCTAACTCGATTAAAAACTCATCTAGAGATTAGCAGGGATTACCCTTGACGACACGACGACGAACACGTCGACGAACACGACGAACTCGACGAACACACCCGCGATCTCCTCCTTTCCTTCTTCTTCCTTGGTCTCCCGATCCCACGGCGCAGCGGAGAGGAGACGGCGCTGCGAGGAGACACCGGGCGGCGCGGCGCTGCAGGCTACACCGGGCAGCGCAGCAGCAGCAGGCGGCGGGGGGCGTGGCAGCAGCCGGGCGGCGGCTGCAATGGGGTGGGCGCATGGGGTGGAGGCAAGGGGAGGGCTTTAGGGTTGGGAGGGCTCCCTCTTGGGCGGAAAAATCCCACAGGCCAAGGCCCAGCCCAGTTGTCCTAATTTTGCGAAAACTCCCCCTAAGACTGGTTATTTTAATTCCTTTCGAAAAGGTCCCTCCCTCCAATTAACACACTATCTTTCGAATCGTTTTCGGGGTATTACATTCTACCCCCCTTAAACAATTCGACCCCGAATTCTTTCCGTGCTTACACTAATGGAAACAAAAAACAACCAACTAGCAATGAACACGCACCTGACGTGAACAACGCCGGGTACTGCTCGCGCATGCGAGACTCCAACTCCCAAGTTGCTTCTCTCTCAGTCTGCTGCGACCAAAGCACTTTGACATAATTTTTTTTCTAAATGCTTGCACCTCGCGCATAGATTCTAGAAGATCCAAGTGGTTTGCCAACTTCCCGATCCTTGCTCCTCACATCTGCATAACTTTTTAGCCCGCTCTGGGCAGCCAACAGACTCTGCCTCGCCAAGGCCACTCGTTCAACTTACGCACCAAAAACACTTCGAATGGTGCAACTTTAATTCTTGAATGGTGGCTAGTCTTACTCGTTGGTTAACGGTTTAATGAAACCCACGCTCGGATCTTTCAAGTTCTCCTCAATACCGGTCAGTACAAAGCTGTGTATCCCACGCTAGAACCCAAGGTAGTCCTAGTGATACACAAACCCTAAAACTTCGCAATTAACAAAAGCGATTAAATACACATCGGGTTATCATTCCTTTAGTATCAACCCACACAATCAAGACAACACATAAATCTCGTGCTTTGCACTCTCAATCGTTCTCTTTACCTTAGCAATGAGTACTTCTTTTAACTATGGATGCACAAAAGTGCTCAAGGTAAACAAACTCTTTACACACGAATACGGTGAGAATAAGGGATTCTTATTGCAATCACGCATCACCCACTCCCCACCAAAGGGTCAAATCATAAAAGAAAATCGAGGATTCAACATAAGAACCTCTCCACCTTCCAAGTAGGTGGTTTGTAAATAAACAAAACATACGTCAAAGGGAATCACTCAAATGTCAAACTGTCCATTTTTTCCTAAACCGAAAAACCACACAAGCCAACAAAAGTCAACTCAAACCACAAAGACTTTTCTCTCATCACGTAGCTCAAACAAGAATCGAGAGCATTTTACTACCGAATTTTTTTTCTTTTATGAATAAACTTCCTCTTGAATCACGAGGTTCCAAATCATCCCATACCATACTAGCTCAATTCTATTAAATTGGCAACAACAACTCTATGTTCAAACCGAGTGCTTCCTACACACTTTTGTAGAGGACTCTACTATTCTCATAATAACATACTCTAGTCAACTCCTATACCCACATGTTACTTTAACGAATAATTTCCATTGCACCTCATCGTTATTTTCACCTACCATCACTTCACCACAATCCCTTAAGGATAATCAACTTGAAATTCTCAGCTCACACACTCATTTTACTACATCCAAAGGATACTATCAAGGAACGTCATAATATTCGAATCCACTCCTTTCACTATTTTCACACCACATCATTAGCCTCCAAGGTTCTAGTATAGAACATCCACCCAAATTTTCCATCTCTAGGGCTATTATATATATGTACTTGATATATTTGACACAAGGCTCTCGAATTCGGTGACTAACATCTCCACAATCAACCATGCTCAACCCTTCGCATCCACATGAAAACATCATCTCAACACGATTATCGTAGGAAGATTCTAACTCACGGAGGGTTATTTTACGAAGCCAAGTCATACATGGCAATAATTTTCAATAATTCTTACTATCCCAATAATTCCTGTAATCGGTTGGGCTTCTTCACGTTATAAACTCATTAACTACACCATTATAATCATCCTACTAATCCTTGCAAAGTACCCAATCATGATGCTCAATAAAATTGATCAAGATTCCCATACTTGCAATAATTCTAACGTTCGACAAAATAAGCGTAACACTCATGAACCACGACTAGGTTCTTCTAGTTGCAACAGTATAACTAGTTAACCCCAAGGACAACATCTTCTTTAAATCAAATCCTCACCGAGAATTATTCGACAAAATCGATTTATCACTCCATGAATCTCAAACAACTAGACACCCACAATTCCACCAAACCAATCACACAACCACACCAACCAGTTGCCATACATAACCTAAAAGGGCTCGTAACCCAAATCGGTTACCCCTTTTCTTAGAAGAGGCAAGAAGAAGTAAATTCAACACATGGGAAGGTGTTACCAATCGCAATAAACACTAGACCAAGGGAAAAGCAAAGATCTTGTCAAAGAAGCGTTAAGACCACGGTGAAGGCGCATGCCTCCTCGAGAAGAAAACATCAAATCTCAACCAATACGAATACAGATGTTATCATTTGAGCTCAAGAAACTCTTAAGCGGCGAAAATAAGAAGTCAAACACACTTCACAAGGATTACACAACTTGACTTCAACCTCCAAAACTTTTATCAAACTTTTCCTTTTAACAAAGAGAACAACCTTCTTTGATTACGGTATCACCTTAACAATTCCAACAAAAAAAAGTTAAAGACCACAACACATTAATTCTTTAAGAACTAATAAAACCCCTCAACACGACACTTTGCTTAAAACAATTTCAGCTACCACATAAGTCATGAGATCAAAGTTCGCATACACACTATCAAAACTTTTGATTTAAATAGTACCATGGAATTTATTCAAATTCTTCTATTTAATGAACCTTCAACATTACCAACATAACCACAAATTGACCAACATACTAACATCGAATAGTACATTCTTAACAAGCATCATCTTATCCTCAACTCCTTCATAAACTTTTCCAAAAGAAACATAAGAAATCACTTCATTATGTTTCAAATATCTAAATAGGATTGCAACTACTTAATCTAGGAGAACCTAGTGCATAAGCCACATAAATAGAACAAAGCTCTTAAACAAGATGATACTAGAACATGACAATCTTACAAACATTCTAGCATAAATCTCTTACTAGATTTTGTATATTCAATTCTTGTGGATGCTCAACTCTAATTTAGCACAAATTAATTATACTCTAGTCATTACTGGCAATAATTGATTATTATTTTATTACAACGGCATTCATGATCCTAACTTCATTTTACAATCATAAAACAATCATGAGCATAGATTCTGTATCCTACCTTACATTCAGAAATTAGAACAGGAATGACTTTAATCTTCAATAATACCAGCTTTGTAAGACTAGATTCTGCAAGTCTATACATCAACCTTCATCTATTTCTTTATACATATTTCAACAATCTAACATGGTAAAAGATAGATGAAACTAGCAATTGTGCATGCTCATAAAGTTTCTAATTAAAAGACATATTAAATGTTAATATTAGCAAGGCAATATTCCAACACCGCCTTAGATAATTCAATTTATCCAACGTGATAGAATTCAAACAATCATAATAATCATTCTAATTCTCTTTGCACACTCCTCAATAATACCATGAGTTACTATCATGCATACACAAACTTTTAATCATAGTTCTTCTAAAAACTATTACAGAGCAATATCAAATTAAACAACTACACTTCCAAGGATACTAGTAAAAAGAAATTAATTATCCACTACGCTAACACCTCAACTTGATAATTCATACCTTATGAATTAGTTTATATGATTACCTCCTTCCACTTAAGCATAGCAAAACACCATATAGGATTTTAACACTCTCTTTCAAAAAAGAAGAGGAAAGACAAACTTCAATGCTCGAAATAATCTAAAAGAAATACATAGATCCAAGACTTTCACATATCAATGAGTTTTGCAAATCAAAACTTGCATTAACAAGAGAAAATACCAAGCGAACCAATAAGTCATGATTCACAACAAGACAAAAGTCCCACGAAGGAACTAACCTTACAAATCAACAATAAGCACGGTAGCAAAGTATCTCGATGAGTCAGGAAAGAAACAATAACGCTTCAAGGAACAGTGAGACTAATTGCATACCCTCAACTGCAAGAACCACAATCTCAAAAGAAATTACGTAATATCCGAACGTCGATGCGTAAGTTTTTAATAAAGCAGCGGGATCGCGGTTTTCGATGAATCGCGGGAAGGAAAAATATAAATTGTAGAACATTGGAAAAAGAATAAAATATATTAAAAATTATATTTAAATTCAGTTTTGGGTCGCCAGGGGAGTGGGCCAACCACCCATGGGCCAAAGCCCAAGGGGTGGAGGCGCAACCCCCTCCCCCTCTCATTTAAACCTAGCACCCCTCTCCTCTCCTCTCCTCCCCACACAGCCGCCACCCTCCTCCCCTCTTGGGCGCCTCCCCTCCCCCCTGCTGCTGCCAAGACGGTCCCCCCATTGCTGCCCTTGGAGAAGGAGGAGAAGGAGAAGGAAAAGAAGGAGAAGGAGAAGGAGAAGGGAAGAAAGGAGAAGAAGAAGAGGAGGAAAAATTGGGGAATTTCTTCAGATTGGTAATTTTTCCTCATCCCAAACCCTCTGTTTTAGGAGTAATTAGGGTTCTTGGCACGGATTATGATGGGGATTATAGATTAATTGCCCGATTAGGGTTTTCTGCTGCTGATAATAGATTGATTCTCGTAGCGGCTGTTTTCACAGTTTTGATCAAGTAAACGAATTTTCCTGCGGGTTTTCCCAAAGAAAAGTTGTAGAGAATTTCCATTTACATCTCCTGGATTTTTTTCGGATTTTTTGGCCAAGGGATCTGGGAGATACGGAGTCGGGAATACAGCTGTCCATCAGGTGGGCAGATTGTTGCAGTCCGACTGTAATTCGGATTTTAGAATTAGTAGATTAATTTACTGGATAGGGCCGTAATTGTCAAAGTTGTAGATAAAGCAGAGTTCTAGTCGGTGTAACATTTCCAGAATTTTTAGATCTCTATACTGTTGTGGGGACGCGATTTGGTTTCGTGGTCCAGTCTGCCAGATCAGAAAGTTTTCTCTGATTAGGGCATTAAATTACATATAGTTCTGATCCGAATAAAAATAGGAGTTCTACATGAAAATTGTAGGTTTTTAAGTCATGTTTTCAGAGAGGTATCGTTTGCTATATTGGGCTTAGTATTTTAAAGATACAAAATTGTGAAGCAGTGTTGCTGCAGAAGGGTTCTTACCGTTTCTTTGAGCGGAGAGGAGTTTGTGGGGTTCGGGGTTTAGCGATGTTTTTAATTATTTTTGTTGTGTTTGTAGGCTGTGGCTTGGTGCTGAGAGATGTCTTTTGGATAGGAGGTCTTGTCCCTGGGCGTTCTTGATTGTTGTGCTTCGCTTCGTCGGTTTGAGGCAAGTGATTGTAGCGGTGGTTGCTACCGTTAACTTGTTATTCCTTCTACTTGTAATTCTACATTATTATTGATCAATTGATATGCTGATAGTTTTGCTGGTAGACTTGTGTAATCCTGTTAGTCTTCTAGATGAATAATTAGCGAATTAGAATTAAATGCTTTTTGAAATTTCTTTGGGATAGAAGTTGTTAGTTGGTAGTTTTGGGTTAGATCCGTCGAGATTCAGGTCTGGACCTCCTTCGGAAAATTGTAGAGGGTTTGATTATCTTTCCGGGGAGTATAAGAACACGTTATTTGGATCGTGTAGCGAAAGTTATGAATTTTCTAGTGCTCTTGTTCTACGGATCGGGGTAGTTCGGACGGTCTTTAGTAGATCGGTTTGTGCGACGGCAATAGTGGCGATTCAGGAGTCCTTCAAATTGGAAAAGTTGTAGATAAGTTTCTTAGCTTTCGGGGAGGTAAAGTCCGGATTACGAGGTTTCGGGTGGAAGTTATGACTGTTTTAGTCTTGTTGTTCGAGAGTCCGACGTGATTATTGATGCTTTAGAAAAGGGTTTGGATCGGCTAGTTAATGGCGGAATCGAGAGTCTAAGAACGCTTAATTTGGAGTTACGTCTTGGAAGTTATGATTTTTGGAAGTCATTGTTTGTCGTGGTTGGGCGATTTGGTAGGGGAGTTGGGGATTTATTTGAGATAAATTGTTGGGGTAATTGGGGTTGTTGTTATTTTGTATCTAGAAACCCGTTCTTGTCATGTTAGTAATTATTAATTAATTATTCAGAAGGAGGCGGATCGGGGTTTCGCCTTCGCTCGTTCTTCGTTGTCTCGCGTTGAGGCAAGTATAACCTTGCTATGTTTAAATCTGTGTGATTTGATGATTTGGATGATATGAGTGATGTTTGAGTTATGTTTGCTTTAGTTGTGAATTTCGATAAAGTTATGAGTTGTTAATGCTATGAATATTACATTTACATTATAGCATTTATTTGAGATGGAATTGATGCATAGTATGTTGAATGCCTTTTATCTTGTTGATACATTCACATATATGCATCATCTTGAAAAATTGTTGAAGTCTTGGTCACATGGTGATCAGCGTCGAGATCCCCACACTTGTAGGAGTGTGGGCAATTGTCCCCACCAGGAGTGCAGGCATGGTGAGCATTGACGGATGCTCACTCCGCGTCACGGTAAAATGCTGAAGAGAATGGACTTTGATCATAATGCATAGCATGAAATTCATATGTAATATGTTTAACTTGAGAGTTAATGTTCATGCTTGCATTTGATCTGATTATACTTCTTGAGTCGTTGGACTCACCCTTGTTGTTGTTTGTTTATTTTAGGTACCAATGTGAGATCAGCATACATGGGGACATGAATGGCTAGTTCAGATTCACGTGCACAATTGTAATAACATTACTCAAATTCATAAGTAAAGCATTCATAACTCAAACACCACTCATATCATCCAAATCATTCAATCACACAGTTAATCATAGCAGGTTATACTTGCCTCAACCGCGAGACAACGAAGAACGAGCGAGCGAAACCCCGAATCCGCTCTCCTCCTGAATAATTAATTAATAATTACTAACATGACAGTAGCGGGTTTCTAGATACAAAATATCAGCAACCCCAATTACCCCAACAATTTATCTCAATTAAAATCCCCAACTCCCCTCGGCCAAATCTGCCCATCCACAGACAGCCGCCTTCAAAAATTCATAACTTCCAGTACGTAAATCCAAATTAAGTGTTCTTGGACTCTCTGGAAAGATAATTAAATTATCTAAATAAACTTAGTTGGGGAGCCTTCCAGATTCTGCAGTTTTCTACCCAAACCAAACTCTTTTCTAAAACATCAACAATCACGTCGGACTCTCTGGACAGCGCACTAAAACGATCATAACTTCCACCCAGAAACTCAGAATCCGGACTTCTTTACCTCTCTGGAAAGCTAAGAAAATTATCTACAACTTTCCCAATTTGAAGGACTCCTGAATCGCCACAATACCCGTCGCACAAACCGATCTACTAAAATCTGTCCAGAACTACCCCGATCTGCAGAACAGCAGCACTAGAAAATTCATAACTTTCGCTACACAAATCCGAATCACGTGTTCTTGTACTCCCTGGAAAGATAATCACGTCCTCTACAATTTTCTAGAAGGGGTCCAGATCTGAATCCCGACGAATCTACCCCAAAACTGCCGACTAACAACTTCTGTCCCGGCAGCCCAGAAAACCGACGAATCTAACTCGATTAAAAACTCATCTAGAGATTAGCAGGGATTACCCTTGACGACACGATGATGAACACGTCGGCGAACACGGCGAACTCGGCGAACACACCGCGATCTCCTCCTTTCCCTTCTTCTTCCTTGGTCTCCCGATCCCACGGCGCAGCGGAGGGAGGCGGCTGCTGCAGGAGACACCGGGCGGGCGCTGCAGGGAAACACGGGGCAGCGCAGCAGCAGCAGGCGGCGCTGGGATGGCGTGGCAGCAGCAGGTGCGGCGGCTGCAATGGGGTGGGCGCATGGGGGTGGGCGCAAGGGGAGGCTTTAGGGTTGGGAGGGCTCCCCTCTTGGGCCAGAAAAATCCCACATGGGCCAAGGCCCAGGCCCAGGTTGTCCTAATTTTACAAAAAACTCCCCCTAAGACTGGTTATTTTAATTCCTTTCGAAAAGGTCCCTCCCTCCAATTAACACACTATCTTTCGAATCGTTTTCGGGGTATTACAATATATGTGCGTGTGTGTGTGTATCCAATTTGAAGATAGGATGCAAAAGATGCACAATATTTAGTTGATGCTATGTGTGTGTGTATGTGTGTGTGTGTACCCAATTTGAAGATAGGATGCAAAAGATGCACAATATTTAGTTGATGCTATGTGTGCCAAATCCGAATTCGAGGGTGTTTTTTTGTGCTGCAGTTTATGGTTTTTGGCTATAGCTTATTAGTATAATAAATAGTGTTTGTTGAAAGAAATTGAAACCAAAAGCTGGCTAAAAAACCGAAAAAAGGGTTATTATTTGTATTCGATTCGACACCTTTGTGGCATTTCATATTCGTATTTGTATTTAACAAAAAATCTAAATACTATCTAGATTCGTATTCGTTTTACAATACGAATGCAAATTCGCTACCATTTGAATATGGATCCCGAATAAAACGGATTATCTGGATTCGTTTGACACCCCTATTTGGATTGTCTTTAAATTTGGGTTTAATCTGGCAAGTAGCTGAACATGCTTAATTCAGCCAGTTAGATCAATGAAAGGGTCTATTTTATAATCCTAAACTATTGTTTAAGTCTTTATCTTAAATAAAAAACTATGGGAAAATTTGTTCGGTAGCACTGAAAGATCACTGCTTTCGGAAAATACCACCAAAAAAATCGAGCTCCGAAAATTACCACCAAAAGATTCACCTCACTTCGGAATTTAGCACTCTGGACAAAAATGCCCTTACCCCTTCGCTCCTCCTCCTCCGCCGCCACCTCGCTAAGTTAAGAAATGATATAAGTTTTCATTTGCAGTGAGTCTCTTCCATGGTATCACTGTCTGAATGCTTCCTTTGTGCCTTATGCTTAGTTTCTAGCATGTTCACAGTGTTGGATGAGATTTGGTGAATTATGTGAATGCGTTGGCTGTTCGCTGTTGAATATATATAGTACTCCTCTCATAGTTAAGGGAACTGGACTAAGAATACTGTATAAATTGGTTGCCAACCTTGCAGACTCTGCAATTTGGACAAATTGCCCTCTGTTACGTGGATCTTGAATTCTTGATAGGCTTTGTGGGCTTAGGATGTGATTCTTGTATGGATGCTTATGCAAATCAGTGTTCTTAAATGGAAAATCGAACTTAATAGGGAAAAAAGAAGTAACCTCATTTGAAAACTTGCAAAGGTTGAGCCCATCTGGTCAGTGAAAGCAACGTAGGAGAGGGAGAGGGGCAGAGAGGTGGCGGCGGAGGAGGAGCGAAGGGGTAAGGGCATTTTTGTCCAGAGTGCTAAATCCCGAAGTGAGGTGAATCTTTTGGTGGTAATTTCCGGAGCCCGGTTTTTTTGGTGGTATTTTCCGAAAGCAGTGACCTTTCAGTGTTACTGAACAAATTTTCCCAAAAACTATTGTCTGAGTCTGGAAATCAACATTCAAATCAAAAACCGTTTGCTTTGCACCCCTCAACAATTAAAACTCGTGCAAAATCGCCCCTGAGGTTAGCCAACGGTGGTTTTACATGTGGTTTTGTCACATTAGCCGCTAACATCATCTCTGCTTGCAATGTTGGCAACCGACTCATCAAAAAGAAGGGAAACAATATAGTGGGACCCAGATGTCAGTCTCTTCTCATTTTTCTCTCCCTTCTGGAACCGGCAGTCGTCGTAGGCCAGATCCATTATCGCCGCTATAAGATTGAGGAGGCCGATTAGAGTACGAGTGAATAAGTGGTTTTAAAAATCTCTTCTCTCATTTCTATTTGGCTAAAACTAAGTATATAATGCGGAAACTTAACTCAATTTGGTTTAACACAAATAAGACATAAATCACCTAGTTCACCTAAGTGCACCAACAACCTAAATATATATCAAAGGTTTTCAATCGTAAGATGATAAGCAGTCAATTTAATTCTATGAATGTAATTTGTTTGAATGTAAATTAAGCCCAAGAAAATAAACCATAAAGACACGATTCCTTTTTACCGTGGTGTTTGAAGACTTGTCAGTTTCCTTAGTCCCCGTTGAGGTAAGCCCAAATGAATTGGACCGGCTCCATGAATTGAGCCTAACCACCTCAATCCACTAGTGGTAGCTCTTTCCCGCTCCGGGTAGGTGAGCTCTAACCTTCACAGTTCACCGGGTCTTCTCACAACCTTCTTTAATAAGATCACCGCGTACGACGCCTCTAACACCATCTAGGAGTTGGCAAACTCCAAGAGTAATAAGTCAAGCCCCTTGCTTGACTCTCATCACGTGCAACGAATGCACAAGCTCGAGTGGATACTAAATGCACCTTTAAATGCAACACATGCAATGTAGAGACTTTCTCCTTACTCACAAGATGCAACATATGAATAATTGAGAGGGGGACCTCACACTAGTTCAAACAAATGAAATAGAGTCCAACAACATGTTCTCCAACCAGCCACAAGGGGTATTTATACTCCACATATCGAAACTAGCTGTTGAAGATAGAAAATAGGATTTTCGGAAGTACCACAGGCTTAAGACCGGTACTTCCACTCCCTTCAGTAATGGTCAGAAAACTAGCTGTTATCAACAAATTCAGTAGTTCCGACACATAAATTTCGGTACTACCATTCTGCGGTAGTGTCGTTCTACTCATGCGGAACTATCATTCTCATAGAGAGGAGAAGACTACCACGAAGGTGTCTCTCTGAAAAATGTACTGCTGAAAAAATGTACCGCTACACAAGCTAGTCATTCCGCAATTCGGAAGTACCGCTCACACAGAACCGGTAATACCACAAGCAAATCGGACTGCTCACATAGAGCTGTTACTACCGATCGTCGACCACGCTGGTCCTCGACCATGTCAGATGGTTCGATCACTCAGGTTTCTGACCATGTTGTCCGGGGTGACCACACAGGTCTTCGATCATGCTAGTCTTCGACCACGTTGTCCAGTTTGATCACACAGGTCTCCGACCATGCTGGTCTCTGACCACGTTGGTTTCGACCACTTAGGTCTCGACCACGTCGACCATGTCGATCTTTGACCACGTTAATCTTCAATCACACAGATCTCTGACCACCACATCGATCTTCGACCATGTTGTTTTAATCACATCAGTTCGACCACGTTGGTTTCGACCACACAGGTCTCGACCACATCGGTTTGAACCATATTGGTATTGTCCACATAGGTTTCAACCATGTTGGTTCCGACCACATTGGTTCAACTATATTGGCTCGACCACGTCGATCTTCGACCTCGTTGGTTCGACCAAGTCAGTTCGACCATGTTGGTTCTCGACACATTGATCTCTAACCACGTTAGATCGACCACTCTGGCTTTCGACCATGTTGGTTCGACCATACTGATATTGACCACGTTGGTTCTCGACCACATAGGTCTTCCAACCACCAATGAACGCGATAGTTCTGTGATTACAATGCCAGTAGTTCCGTCCAGCGGTAGTACCGCACACAACATTGCAGTAGCTCCGATTGTCCTAACAAGTGCATATACTTCAACAAATCTTGCAAAACACATTTGCAAACTATAATATTATGCACACAAGGATCAAACATAATTCTCAACAAGTTGCGAAATACATTTGCACACTTTTGAAATCATGACACAAGGATTAAATACGAGCTTCAACCATTTACAAAACACATTTGCAAATATAAGCCTTATACTACAAAGATTAGGAAACATGGACATCAAACACTTGCAAAACACATTTGCAATGTATAGTCCCATGTTACAAGGAATCAACACACGAGCTTCAACTATTTGCAAAACACATTTGCAAATACAAGCATCATTCTACGGAGATCTAGAGCAAGTAAGGTTGAGCTATCAACACATGATGAGACTCAAACTATTAGACATGACTGCTCTTAATAGTACTACCAATCCGGTCTTCCAACCAAACACCAAGACCGGTAAAAAACTAAAAACACATCCTTGGACCTAGCTAGTCATACCTTTTCCTTGAGCAACCTCTTGAAGCTTGATAACACACATCTTCACTTCAAGTCTAGGTCTTTGTCTTGATATGCATTAACAAGTGATGCATCTTTCACTTGAACTCCATCAACATATGATGGGTCTTCACTTGACTATGATGATCAACATATGGTCATCTCCTCTTGGACATGCATCAACTTATGATGCATCCTCTTTTTGATGGTCTTCAACTCATGAAGTCATCTTCCATCCCGTATCTTGACTTGATGATATTCAACACATGTAGTCATCCCCATTTGTGGAACCTAACCTATTCATCCAACTCATGAAAAATATTAGTCCACAAATCAATTGTCATCAATTACCAAAGCTTCACCATTAACATAATAGAGGGACTAGATTCAACAATCTTCTATTTTGGTAATTAATGACAATCTCAATAATTAATGAGATAAAAATTGATTTACGAGTATACAACATGTACACAACAATTGTATACTCTAGGGTAAGCTTTCAAAGCAATTAACTCGTTTAAATAGAAGTGTTTGTCTTTGAGATTAATTTCTAGTAAAGCTTATATATTCGGTTCTCATTAATCATCCAATCATTAATACATAATGGAGGAACTAGATGATAACCCGATTATGAATATATATAAACTGCACAAGATATATATACTCAAGGGACATGTTTCAAAGTAAATATTCTTAATATGTGGAAAGAAAATATGGATCAATACTAATGAAACCACAAAACATAGAGTGAACTCCCCCTAAATGTATGCATATAAGAATGTATAATGAAATATATGCACATATTCAAGTTAGATTATTTGGTGAAGTTCAATCGATATTTTGGATTTGAGGAATACAATAAGATATAAGAATGTGATATTGAATGTATACCTCTTATGATTTTCACCTTTTCATCCAATTGAGAATAAGCAATATCATATTCAATAAACATGTTAGTCTCATAATTGGATTTGTCATTATCAACAAAACCAGCTTAATGAAGTTTGAACTTATAGCCGCACCTTCGTCCTCCTAGTGAGGAAAAGAGACCAAGGGAGTGTTGTGTTTTGTCATTGGTGCTAAGGAGGAAGGGGATGGGGATAAGGATGAGGAGGGGATGATGGGGCTAGCACAGGTGTAGGCGGAGGAGGAGGAGGCAGCTGCCCAAGACACTGCTGGAATTGAGAAGGTCATTGGGTGACGCTATGCCTCCAATGTGGCCATCATTTGGCCAAGAGTTCTTTGCCATCTAAACATATTTTAAATTCAAAAGTCAAAAGCTGTTTGGAACATGTTGACTTCTTAACACGGTTTTTCCCTCCTTTCTTTTTTTCTTTTCTTACCTTTTCCCCTTTTCATTTGCATTATCTATAGAAATATAACGGAGTTTTTCATTTTTTTCTATTTTTACTTATTTTCTTTTAATTGAATACCTCAGAAAAAACTAACATACGTTACAGTAACATTTCAGTCAAAAGCCATGGCACTTTTGAACGGCTTTATAGATAAGTTGTGCTTTGTTTGGTTGCTGCTAATATTTATGCTCCTTGAAAGGGAGATCGATTTGGACAAGTAAACTATTTGCTCCTATCTTGTGAACTTTGGGAGGATGTATGCATGTTCCGTATCTTGTGAACTTTTCCGTATCTTGTGAACTTTGGGAGGATGTATGCATGTTCCGTACATTGCAATTCTAGTGTACTAATTATGCTAATAGGAGAGATTAATTAACCACCGAGCTTGACTATTCTTTATTTTTTATAATTAAGAATTTGCCACTCCATAAAGTGTCACTTTAGAATTTGCCACTCTATAGAGTGCAATTCAACATTTGCTACTCTATAGAGTAGCGCTTTACAATTTGCCACTTTTTGATATTTTTACTCTTACCTGGATAAACTTGGACAATTATGTCCATCTTCTTCCTCCTCATATTCCTTTCATCTAGTTCCACCATGGTGCACCAACCCTCCTCCATTATTCTCCTACCACCCCACTACCCACCTACCACTCTCTCTACATTGCCTCCTCTCTAACTCTCCTCGACATGGAAGGTAGCAGTAGCGCTGCTTCAGCGCCGCCTCGTCTTGTACCTTCAATCCATCTCCCTTCCACTCCGGTGCCATCTCATGTCCAAAGACATTATCCAATACCCTCCATCATCAATCTCTGACGTGGCAGGCGCAAGCACCATTAGCGTGCTTCAGGTTCTAGGTTGTGAGCGGTGTGTCGTCCTCCTCTAGATTTGGCGACAATGTCGAGGATGACTAAGGAGGTGTTGGCGGTGGAGCATGATGGATCCGGTCTACATTGCGTCAAAGCACCGGCGGATGGCCATGGCGGCGACCTCTTCACCGACCTGGAATAGCATTACCCTAGCCCAGATATTGCCCGTAGCATCGCTGCCTCCTCCTATCCAAGGCCATTGTTCCTCCTCTTCTGTGGCTGCAATCTCGTCTACCTCATGAGTCGGCCAAGAGGTCAGAGGTGGAGGTGAGTGAGAGATGATGGGGGAGAGAAAGTGAGAGCTGAGTGTGAAGCTTGAGCCTTGTGAAGGAGGTCTAAGAAGAGGTCGAAGGAGGGGAGGGGAGGTAGCATGGAGTGTGGATGAAGAGAGGAGGAGGAACGACGTGGGTGGAAAGAAGAATGGGGTAAAATTGTCAAAGGCACAGGCAAAATGTCAAAAGTAGTAAAGTCTGAATTGGATCTTATATAGTGGAAAATTCTGAATTGCGATCTATGCATAATGGCAAGACCTAAAACACCATTCTATGGAGTGGCAAATATTGAATTGCCCATTTTTTCACTTCATTATTGGCTAAGATGGATCTCCATCTACTCCAAAAATCACTTCAATGTAGAGTAATGGAGAGAATAGCATAGAGCATGGACTACATTGTGTTGATCCCATCGAGGTGTGATGATGGATTTGTGGGGTGGTGTTGATGCATCTGACGTATGATGGTACGAGATGGTGATCGGCAAAGTGATGCCCAGGCGCTCGACTGTGAGCCTGTGAGGACAAAAAGAAGAGAAGAGAAGAAGATGAGCTTAGTTGTTGAATGTGGGTCCTGTCGGACTCAACCAGCCACGTCGGCACATCTATTGCACTTGAGCCATATCAGCCAAAACCACCGCCACGTCACATGAAAACCATGTTAGATTTGTTTCTAGGGTGTATGGTAGATGATTTGAATAGTTGGAGGGTGTCAAATGCCCAGTTGTATGTTGTGTTCGAAATTACTGTTTGGTTATTTAGTGAAAATTTGTATGTTATGTTGTATGATCTACATTGACATCATGTTGTCAATGATTGAAGTTGTTAACTCATGAACTAGAGTTAAAAGTAGCTAAGAACACATAGATGTAGTCCCAGCCTTCTCTTAATTGATCTTTTGCATGTAGGCATACATGTACAATGAGATCCCCCTGCTCCCCTTTGTATAGGCAGATGAGGTCCTCCTTCATGATTTGATAAGCAAGATGGTGTAGGATTGGTCCCGATCTTCCGATGAGAACGATAACTACGATTGATTGATACGACATTGACAATGAGGCTACTTGATTGAAATGACCAAGTTCGCCCTGCAATCTCTACACCACACCCTTGTCATTATCAACCTCTCCATGAACGGCGGTTGACCTGATCACGAAGATCAATTCCTGCAAGCAATTGAAGCATAAGCAAGAATTTAAGTAAAGAGCAATCTAAAATTGCTAGATATAAAAGTCACATAAGGATAGTTAAGGTTCTATAACACGAATCTGTTGGTCTAATCGACACAAGTGACATCGTGGAGTTTTCACACACAGGCTAAATTGATCTAAACAAAACCTGAGTAAGAAAGAGGCCCTAGGGGCTATTTAAGAGAAAGAGGGGTAGGAGGTGGCGGGCAAGGAGGTGGGCACGTAAACCTAGGAGGTACAAGGCCCATAGTCTTAGTGGAGGTGGCGCAACACCTTTTAACTCGGACTCAGAATCAGTGTCAGATTATTTTGGCATTGCGATGCGCACAGAAGGAATTGGAGGTAAGGCTAGATCCATTTGAAAGCTGACAAGATAATCTTTAATCAAGTACTCACACACCTCAAAAGGACTCCGTATGTGAGAGTTATGCACATTTGAAGTTGGACCTATCAGGTTCAATCCAAATTGATCTAGATGCCAATTAGATTCCAAAATGTGTCCAACTTGAACTCTTTATTGTGATGTGGTGACCTTGAGGAAGATTTAGCGAATACGTCGACTTGGTCTTGATATGCTGATTGGCTTCCCTTTAGGTGGACCCCAACCACGAGCTCACAGTGTTGATACAATCCTCCTTGTATAGCTATGCAAATAGACATTTTTATCGTTAGATAGCATTATATTATCATTTAAAATATGTTGAAGCTAAAGAAATGAATTCACCTTTTGTTTAATCTTGATATTGGGTGTTATGGTTATATGCGTTTGTGGCATGGTCACATCACAATATGGCCTTTATGATTCGATAAACAATATGTGACTAAACTAGCTAATGGGTCTTATGGGTCGCCAGCCCCTATTAGGCTTTCATTTAGGTAAAGTGTCTTTACATAATAGGGCCTCGGATGGCCGATATATACAACACTCCCACATGGATACTTTACCAATGTCATGCTCATACCTCATTAAAAACTCCTCCTGAAAATCTAGTGGGAAAAAATGGTAAGAAGAAAAGAGTACATAGCTCACGTTCTTACCATTACACTTGTTGCCTCATTAAAAACCTTTAATTAAGAAAACTCATTGGGACAAAACTCAAACAGGGAAAAGGAGTACGACATCTACTCATCCATGAACATATATGAAGATCATATATCTCTCCCTGAAAGGCAACAACTCTTTGTGTCTTCTCATACCAATTCTATGGACATGTTTATCAAAACTTGGTCCTGCCAATGCCTTGGTAAACAAATTCGCAATATTCTCACTTGTTTTGATTTTTCTATATTTCTATATTCCCATTAACTTGTTGCTCATATGGGTAGAAATTTTTAGGGAGTATATGTTTTGTAATATGTGTCTTGACATAGCTATTCTTCAGTTCTGTAATGCAAACTGTATTATCCTCATAGAGAATTATGGGAGTCGTATCCACCTCTACTCCACAAGACTCTTGGATATGATGAATTAGTCTCCTAAAACATACACACTCTCTAGTCATCTCATATAGTACAACAATCTTAGCATAATTAGTTGATGTTGTGACAATCGATTGTTTTATAGATCTCCAAGAGATGGCTATAGAATCACTTAGAAAGACATATACGGTATGTGACTTGGCATTATGGGGATAAAAAAATAGCTAGCATATGAGTAACCTCGCAACTTTATATCTTGATTCTTGGGATAATAGAGTCCAAGATCAACTGTACCCCTAAGGTACATGAGGATTCCCTTAATTCTGTTTCAATGCCTCTTCCTAGACTCAGAACTATATTTTGCCAAACAATTTATTGCAAATGCAATATCAGATCTGGTATAATGGGCAAAGTATAACAATGCTCCAATAACACCTAAATAAGGCATTTTGGGCCCTAAAGTATCCTCTAGTTCTCATGTAGATCCATATGGATCTTTTCCACTTACAGTGACCTAACAATCATAGGTGTACTCAGTGGATGAGATTTATCCAGATAAAATCTCTCCAACACTTTCTTGGTGTAGGTGGTCTAATGCAGAAATATGCCTCTGGAAAATTCTCAATATGCAAACTAAGACAATGTTTGGTTCCACCCAAATCATTCATCTCGAATTGTCATTAAGTATGAGACTACTTTGAGAATATCTTCCGTGTTTCAAATTATGTTCAAGTCATCAACATACATAGAGATGATGCAAAATACACTCTTGGACTTCTTTATGAACTCACATGGACAAATCTCGATGCTTATGTATCCCTTGTGCAAAAGGAATTCACTTAGTCGGTTGTACCACATTCGACCTGACTGTTTCAATCCGTTTAGTGGCTTTGGCAACTTGACACTATACATATTATGATGTTCATTCTCACTCACTTGTGGGGCCTTTAATCCATCTGGAACCTTCATATAGATTTTAGAATATAGTGACCCACATAAATATGCAGTCATGACATCCATAAATCGCATTTTTAAATTCATTCCTACTACCACACCTATCAAGTAACGAAGCATTGTGTCATCCACCAGGGGAGTAAGTTCCATCAAAATCAATCTCATCGATTATTATTTTAGTCATGGAAGCATTCATGATCCTACCTCTGTTTGCAATCACAAAAACAATTATGAGCATAGATTCAACATTCTACCTTGTGTTTAGAAATTAGAACAAAATATCTTTAAACTTTAATAATATAAGCTCTATAAAACAAGGTTTCACAAGTCAATACATCAACCTGTATCCATTTCTTTATACATGTTTCAACAATTTAGAATGGCAACAATTAGATGAATCTAGCAGTTGTATATGCTCATCAAGTATCTAAATAGAAGACATATTAAAGGTTAATATTACTAAGGTAATATTCCGACACCTCCTTACTTAACCACCCGAACGGTCAGATTAATTACTTAAGACCAATAATCCAATTTATCCAACAAGTTAGAAATCTAAACAATCATAATGATCAAACCAGTTTTTTTGTTTCACATTCCTTAATAACTCCATGAGTTCCAACATGTATAGACAAATTCTTAATCACAATTCTCCAAGAAACTACTACAAGGCAACATCAAATTAATCAATTACACTTCCAAGGATGTTAGTTGAAATTTACTTATGCACCACGCTAATGTCTCAACTTGATAATTCATATTTTATCAATTTATTTATATGATTACCACCTCCTACTTAAACCCAGCAAAACACCACAAAAGGGTTTTAACACCCTCTTTCAAAAAAGAAAGGAACTGAACTTCAACACTCGAGATAATCCAAAAGAAATACATAGAGCTAAGGCTTTCACATGTTAACAAACTTGCAACATAAAACTTTGATTTTTATCAAAATATCAATCGAATAAATGAGTCATGTTTTCCAGTAAGAAAGATGGAACGACTATGGAAATATCAATCTCGCCAATAACAACGTTCACGAGTAGCAAAAGCAACTCAACAATAAGAAAAAAACAATAATTATCACAAAGAACAATTAGACCTATTGAAACCCATCAACTGCAATGAAGGCAGGGCATCTTTATTTAAAGGTGGATTAATTACCAAACATCAACAATTATGGTGAAGGCAGTTAAATTAATAAGTTAAATTGTAGCAACAACCGCTACGTTTACTTGCCTCTATCAAAGGGGTGAAGAGCTCAAGCACGGTCAGGAGCGAAGCCACCTGTTCACAAGTCACAGCTTCTATTATTATTAGAAAATTCATAAAAATCATTAGAGCTTCTGAATATGCCCACGAACAGAAACTAAATCCTAAAACCAACTCTACTACTTAGCAGACTTCCAACCTCTAGTGTGTCCAATCCACTCGTCCAAAAATTATGAATAAAATACAGACACTAGGTCTCTGAGTCCTCTATAACTTTCCTATTCATGGGTTCTGCAGGAAAAATCGTCTTGGTCGCCTAAACTACCCCAAATAGCAGCACTGCTCGATCAGACCACGCGCAGAACACCGACTAAGCGCTGAACGACGGTTTCCCCTAGATATCCACCCCTGATGATGAGCTAAATGCCTAAGATCATCCTAAAACATAGAGGAAAGGTGGGGATTGCAAACATAGGTCGTCCTCGTAAGAAATCCTTTCCTCCTTTCTCCTTCATTCTTCCTCTCCTTCCTTCCCTTCCTTCTCTTGATGCTCCTAACTCCTTGCTGGACTCTCTTCCCCTCTCCTTGCCACGATAGAAGATGGCAGCCGAATTGGCTGCCATGGCAGGACTCGGTAGGGTTGGCGGCATGCGCTCGGTAGAGGAAGCGTTGCTACAAGAAGAGGCGGCGAAAAACCGTTGCCATGGCAGGCTCCGGCAGCGAAACATACTACCACGGTATGATAGAAACGGGGTCCCGATCTTCCAACAGTTCGGATATGTTCGATTTGGTGGAGCGCGACACAATCGATCCGGCTCGAACGACACGTTCGAACCCCGCAATCGCAGCACCACGTCTCCTCGGGTTATCAACCGTACCTGCCGGTTGACCTTGCCAAGAAGGCTAATCCTCGCTGCGAATCGAAGAACACAAGCAAGAATAAGGAAGAACACAACCAAATTGCAGATATATTGATGAAGCACTCGAAAATTGGGGTTTCACAAACCGATGACAATGAAACTGTTCAAAGACAGAATTAATCTAAGCAAAACCCAACCCTAATGGTGGGGTGGCGGCTGTATATAAAGGAGTAAGGCGTGCAAAACCCTGGACGCGTCCTTAATGGACTCCAACACGATACAAAGCGAACGGCCCAAAAGACGGTGTCGCAGCACCCTGACAGATTCTGGACGTCCACTTGTTTCGACGATTCCCTTTGACTCAGAAGGAATTTTGATATGAGACCAGAGCCATTGGAAAGGTTATCTTCTCAGCTTTCGATACATATGTGGAACGTCCAAAACGGAGTCCAGATGCGATCTGGGCGTCCGTTTAGTGCAACCTGGTCCTGGACTCCGAATTGGATTGAAGTCGGTTTGAGTTGGACATCCAACATGATTCGTCCGCCCTTGCTGGACTTGTGCGCCTCGTAGCCCTTCTGCAAGTACTTCTTGATCCTCTCCATGGTTCCTAATCATAATTAAATCATTAGGTAGCAATCGATTCTCAAATGAACCAAAAGAAGTACTTAGGAACGAGCTCACCTCTAAATTCAATTGTCATGAGCTCTAGTGATTGGTCCTTGAATACCAAGTGGAGGAGTGTTGTGTGTATCCGAAGAAGTGATGTCCTCATCACGGTAGGTGGTGGCAGAAGGTGGATGGTAGGGCTAGGGATGCTTAGGGTTTGGGAGCTTCCCCCTTGACCCCCTTTATGGCTACCCTACTTGGGTCAAGACATCGTGGGCCAAAGGCCCAAGGTCCAAGTTGTCCTTTTTTATCTGAATTTCCCCTTTTTGATTTACTTAATTACATTTCTAGTTCCAATGATCTCTCTAGTATAGATCAGGATATTACATTTCATTCCTCTTTCTTATGAACATCATTCCACTTTCTTATAAACATCCACTTGTGTCCAACAAGAATAACATCTTGAGGTGTCTTGACCATAAGTCCAAAGACTCTTCTCTTATTAAGCAAGTTTAGTTTATTCTTGATTGCTTCCTTCCATTTATCCCAATCTTAACGATTCTTGCATTCCACAATCGTCTTCGGTTCCAGATCTGATGTTCCAATATGGAAGACTATCTTTGAGATGAAGTAGATGCTATTTGCACAAATTTTCCTATAAAAAACTTCTCATGTTTTCACATAGTTTATGGTAAACACTTTATCCAATTCACTTGGAACTTCATTGAAATCTATCAGCTATCCACTATTTCCAAAAATGGGAGAGTCTAAGTATTCTGTTGCTTTCCATTGCATTAGGCACCTCCCCTTATATTCCAGCATGGGGCGCCTCCCCTTACACTTGTCGGGACCCGGAGCAGCAACTCCAGGACCCTCTGTGTTAATCGCACTATCCCAGGAAAAGCTAGTGCACACAGAGTCACAGGAATACATATCATGCATGATAACCAAACTTTATTATAAAGCAAAGTGTACGGGCCTTATGGCCAAGTTCACAATAATAGCATAAGACTGAAAGAAAACAGTGGAAACATAAAGATAGCAGCAGCCCATCCAGTCTTCCCACAAGGCGAATGACTGTAAGACGTGGCCTACTCGTCGCAATCACCAACGCAGTCGTCAAAAGCTTCCTCTGGAAAGAGTTAGATTGAGCAACATGAGTACAAAAGTACTCCACAAGTTACACCAGGAGGTTTAACAGATTTGATGCATGCATAGGGATTTACAAGGATAGCATAATACGGTTATTTGCATAAAATGGCAATATTTGAAGTAAACATCAAAAGTATAATAAAAGTTGAATTTGATACAGTAATTAAAAACAGAATTTAACAAGATAATAACGTTAGTGAGGCTCCAACCAACACTAACCTATTCTCGGGTATCCCACCCGGACAATCTTTTCCAAAGGTAACCAATTTTTCTATAAACCAGATTTTACCAAAACCAAAGTCTAATCTGTGAAAAACCATACTCAACATGTCCTTGACCGTGGACATGGCTATCCAGGATAGTTTGTTACTCTGCAGAGGTGTACAACTTTACCCACAAAACATGTTCTCTCTTTTTGCCACGCGATTAACACACTGTCTTAGGTGTGCGGCGGAGAGTTCATGACAAGGCTGTTACAATGTTCCATTTCCAAATTAGTTACGCTGCCACTAAGGTTTCACCACAACATGAATCCACATGTTGGAGCCCCCTCTTGTGCCATGTGAGACTTCTCGCGGCCTATACCACGCCCACATTCAGCCTATAGCGAAACTAAGATGGAACTTCACAAATTACTTAGCTAGGTCTATCCCATACCAGAATTGTGGTAGTACGGTGTGACTTTGTAGTAGTAGTTCACAGACCGGTCCTTAATTTGACTTAGGTCTAACCACATACCCCTCGTGCCTGGCAATCGACATTGTGTCACCAAACAACAATGCATGCCAGCAAGCACCCACCACCATACCAATGCCTAAGTCTAAATCAAATTTTATAATTTTATTTTATCAAACTTTCATAGACTGTCTTGACTCACCAAAGTCAAGAATAGATTTTATAATCCATCATTTTGTGTGAAACAATTTTCCGACCTACATTATTCTAAGCATGGCTAAGCAATTCTAAAATCTCCAGTTAATACTAATGTCCCAACTAGGTTTTCAGCTATGGTGACAACGCATATTTATTCAATATTAAATTTGGCTATACACAAAGGAGTTGGGCATAACTAGAGTTTAAACTAAATTTAAACTAGATTGAATAAAAGTACACATGCATAATAATTTTAAAAATAACATAAATAATTTAAATTACTGTGAGCAACATGATCAAAGGTGTAACTTGCCTTGCTCGAAGTCTTGCTGCGATTTGTCGAAGAAAAACTCTCCGGATTGGTCGTAATCTACACGCGAAGAACCAAAGAAAATTCAAATAAAATTCAAATACAATTCAAAAATAGTCCAGAAACAGTTATTTTGTGATATTATAAGAATTTAGAAATTTGAACGGGTCAAATCGGAGTTAAAATGAGAAAGTTACGGCTTCCGGAAGTTTAATTAGAAGAAAAATATAGATTTTCCGATTTATTTTTGTACTGAGAAAGGACATTTATGACATCAGCGATAATTTAATTTTTGGCTGAATTATTTTTCTAAAGGAAAAAGGATATTATGAAGCAAGGCTGACGTCAGCAATAATTTAAAATTTGAATTTTCGACATGTGGGCCCGGTCTCTACCGTGGGACCGAGTCTACGCACCGTGAGCCTTGCCGAGGTGGCACGCGACGCCGACGTGGCGCCACCACGGCGCACGCAGAGAAGCCACGCGGCGCGGGCCGGCCGACGGAGGCGGCGCTCGGGTGGCGCGCTCACCGGCGTCCGGCCCGGCGGCGATCGAGCGCGCACGAGGGAGAGGAGGCCGAGGAACTCGGGGGTGGGTGCGGATTTTACCGAGGGCGGCTGGAAGAGGGTTGGCAATGAGGAAGGCGGTGGCATCATGCGGTGCTCCAGTGGGGACGACGCTTCGACGGAAAGGAGGCTCGGCCGAGGCGCCTGGCTTGGCGGCGGGAAGGCGAAGAGGGGCGGGGACCAAGGCGAACCGAGGCGACGGCGATTTCTCGGGAGTAGGGTGCGGTTCGGTGGCGGGAGGCTTGGGGAGGAGGAGGAGGTGCGGCGAGAGGAGAGTCTAAGGAGGGCCGGACTCGGGAGGGAATTTATAGGCGGAAGAGGAGACGGAAGGTGGCGGTTTGAACTCATGGGAGTTATTGCGGCCGGATTTTAGGGATTAAAAGACAAAACGGCAGGCGGATTAGCGGGGAGTGATTAGGGCATTCAAATGCGCACTCGATCGGAGTTAATAAGGAAGAAACGGCCGAAAATAAAGGCTTAGGTTCGACATTAATGGAGGAGAGGAGAGAGAAGGCTGGTGTAACACCCCAGCCAAACAATGGCCTGAAATGCTACCATATTCTAGCTAATAATAAAACTTCTAACATTTAATCCATAATAATTAAACAAAGTTTAACTAAACAACGCTTAAAAATAAATCGGATAAATGAAGCAGTTCTAGTTCCATAATAAGCAGTGAAACGATAACAAATAGTTCTAATCATTATTACAATTAAAGCGATGAGCGATAAGCGAAGCAATTAAGCTAACCACCCGACAAACTAATAAAGACGGTCTTTATTTCTTAATGAAGGAATTGTGCACGTGAATCAACTAGCCATTCATGTCCCCATGTATGCCGATCTCACATTGGT
Source organism: Bonia amplexicaulis (assembly GCA_036346245.1). Taxonomy (NCBI): domain Eukaryota; kingdom Viridiplantae; phylum Streptophyta; class Magnoliopsida; order Poales; family Poaceae; genus Bonia; species Bonia amplexicaulis. The sequence goes on from CM070757.1 coordinate 9,699,423, forward strand.
ACCTAAAATAAACAAACAACAACAAGGGTGGGTCCAACGACTCAAATAAGTATAAGCGTATCAAATGCAAACATGAACATTAACTCTCAAGTTAAACATATTACATATGAATTTCATGCTATGCATTATGATCAAAGTCCATTCTCTCTTCGCATTTTACCGTAATGCGGGTGAGCATCCGTCAATGCCACCCATGCACTGCACCCTCGGTGCAGAACCAATGCCCACACTCCTACAAGTGTGGGGATCTCGGCAACTTGATCACCATATGACCAAGACTTCAACAATTCTCGAAGATGATGCATATATGTGAATGTATCAACAAGATAAGCAGGCATTCAACATACTATGCATCAATTCCATCTCAAATAAATGCTATAATGTAAACAGAACATTCATAGCATTAACAACTCATAACATTACTCAAATTCATAAGTAAAGCATCCATAACTCAAACACCACTCATATCATCCAAATCATTCAATCACACAGATTAATCATAGCAAGGTTATACTTGCCTCAACCATGAGACAATGAAGAACGAGCGGAAGGCGAAACCCGAATCCGCTCTCCTCCTGAATAATTAATTAATAATTACTAACATGACAGTAGCGGGTTTCTAGATACAAAATATCAGCAACCCCAATTACCCCAACAATTTATCTCAATTAAAATCCCCAACTCCCCTCGGCCAAATCTGCCCATCCACAGACAGCCGCCTTCAAAAATTCATAACTTCCAGTACGTAAATTGAAATTAAGCGTTCTCAGACTCTCTGGAAAGATAATTAAATTATCTAAATAAACTTAGTTGGGGAGCCTTCCAGATTCTGCAGTTTTCTACCCGAACCAAACTCTTTTCTAAAACGTCAACAATCACGTCGGACTCTCTAGACAGCGCACTAAAACGATCATAACTTCCACCCAGAAACTCGGAATCCAGACTTATTTACTTCTCTGGAAAGCTAAGAAACTTATCTACAACTTTACCAATTTGAAGGACTCCTGAATCGCCACAATACCCGTCGCACAAACCGATCTACTAAAATCTGTCCAGAACTACCCGATCTGCAGAACAGCAGCACTAGAAAATTCATAACTTTCGCTACACAAATCCGAATCACGTGTTCTTGTACTCCTGGAAATATAATCACGTCCTCTACAATTTTCTAGAAGGGTCCAGACCTGAATCCCGATGAATCTACCCCAAAACTGCCGACTAACAACTTCTGTCCCGGCAGCCCAGAAAACCGACGAATCTAACTCGATTAAAAACTCATCTAGAGATTAGCAGGGATTACCCTTGGCGACACGATGACGAACACGTCGACGAACACGACGAACTCGGCGAACACACCGCGATCTCCTCCTTTCCTTCTTCTTCCTTGGTCTCCCGATCCCACGGCGCAACGGAGAGGAGGCGGCGCGAGGAGACAATGGGCGCGGCGGCAGAGGGAACACCGGGACAGCGCAGCAGCAGCAGGGCGGCGCTGGGCGGCGTGGCAGCAGCAGGGCGGCTGGTGGCGTGGCGGCAGGGCGGCGGCTGCAATGGGGTGGGCGCAAGGGGAGGGCTTTAGGGTTGGGAGGGCTCCCTCTTGGGCGAGAAAAATCCCACGGACCAAGGCCCGTGCCCAGTTGTCCTAATTTTGCGAAAACTCCCCTAAGACTGGTTATTTTAATTCCTTTCGAAAAGGTCCTCCTCCAATTAATAGACTATCTTCGAATCGTTTTGGTATTACATTCTACCCCTTAAACAGTAATTCGACCCAATTCTTTCCGTGCTTACACTAATGGAAACCAAAACAACCAACTAGCAATGAACACGCACCGGCGTGAACAACGCCGGTACTACTCGCGCATGCGAGACTCCAACTCCTGTGTTGCTTCTCTCTCGATCTGCTGCGACCAAAGCACTTTGACATAATTTTTTAAATGCTTGCACCTCGCATAGATTCTAGAAGATCCAAGTGGTTTGCCAACTTCCCGATCCTTGCTCCTCACATCTGCATAACTTTTTAGCCCGCTCTGGGCAGCCAACAGACTCTGCCTCGCCAAGGCCACTCGTTCAACTTACGCACCAAAACACTTCGAATGGTGCAACTTTAATTCTTGAATGGTGGCTGGTCTTACTCGTTGGTCAACGGTTTTAATGAAACCCACGCTCCGGATCTTTCAAGTTCTCCTCGATACGATCGGTACAAAGCGTATGTATCCCACGCTAGAACCCAAGGTAGTCCTAGTAATACACAAACCCTAAAACTTCGCAATTAACAAAAGCGATTAAATACACATCGGGTTATCATTCCCTTTAGTATCAACCCACACAATCGCACAACACATAAATCTAGTGCTTTGCACTCTCAATCGTTCTCTTTACCTTAGCAATGAGTACTTCTTTTAACTATGGATGCGCAAAAGTGCTCAAGGTAAACAAACTCTTTACACACGAATACGGTGAGAATAAGGGATTCTTATTGCAATCACGCATCACCCACTCCCCACCAAAGGGTCAAATCATAAAAGAAAATCGAGGATTCAACATAAGAACCTCTCCACCTTCCAAGTAGGTGGTTTGTAAATAAACAACACATACGTCAAAGGGGAATCACTCAAATGTCAAACCCGTCCATTATTTTTTTTTCCTAAATCGGAAAAACCACACAAGCCAACAAAAGTCAACTCAAACCACAAAAGACTTTTCTCTCATCACGTAGCTCAAACAAGAATCAGAGAGCATTTTACTACCGAATTTTTTTTTCTTTTATGAATAAACTTCCTCTTGAATCACGAGGTTCCAAATCATCCCATACCATACTAGCTCAATTCTCTTAAATTGGCAACAACAACTCTATGTTCAAACCGGTGCTTCCTACACACTTTTGTAGAGGGACTCTACTATTCTCATAATAACATACTCTAGTCAACTCCTATACCCACATGTTACTTTAACGAATAATTTCCATTGCACCTCATCGTTATTTTCACCCACCATCACTTCACCACAATCCCTTAAGGATAATCAACTTGAAATTCTCAGCTCACACACTCATTTTACTACATCCAAAGGATACTATCAAGGAACATCATAATATTCGAATCCACTCTTTCACTATTTTCACACCACATCATTAGCCTCCAAGGTTCTAGTATAGAACATCCACCCAAATTTTCCATCTCTAGGGCTATTATATATATGTACTTGATATATTTGACACAAGGCTCTCGAATTCGGTGACTAACATCTCCACAATCAACCATGCTCAACCCTTCGCATCCACATGAAAACATCATCTCAACCTGATTATCTGTAGGAAGATTCTAACTCCTGGAGGGTTATTTTCTAAAGCCAAGTCATACATGGCAATAATTTTCAATAATTCTTACTATCCCAATAATTCCTGTAACGGTTGGGCTTCTTCACAGTTATAAACTCATTAACTACACCATCATAATCATCCTACTAATCCTTGCAAAGTACCCAATCATGATGCTCCAATAAAATTGATCAAGATTCCCATACTTGCAATAATTCTAACGTTCCAGCAAAATAAACGTAACACTCATGAACCACGACTAGGTTCTTCTAGTTGCAACAGTATAACTAGTTAACCCCAAGGACAACATCTTCTTTAAATCAAATCCTCACCGAGAATTATTCGACAAAATCGATTTATCACTCCATGAATCTCAAACAACTAGACACCCACAATTCCACCAAACCAATCACACAACCACACCAACCAGTTGCCATACATAACCTAAAAGGGCTCGTAACCCAAATCGGTTACCCCTTTTCTTAGAAGAGGCAAGAAGAAGTAAATTCAACACATGGGAAGGTGTTACCAATCGCAATAAACACTAGACCAAGGGAAAAGCAAAGATCTTGTACAAAAGCGTTAAGACCACGGTGAAGGCGCATGCCTCCTCGAGAAAACATCAAATCTCAACCAATACGAATACAAGATTATCATTTGAGCTCAAGAAACTCTTAGCGGCGAAAATAAGAAGTCAAACACACTTCACAAGGATTACACAACTTGACTTCAACCTCCAAAACTTTTATCAAACTTTTTCCTTTTAACAAAGAGAACAACCTTCTTTGATTACGGTATCACCTTATCAATTCCAACAAAGAAGAGTTGAAAACCACAACACATTAATTCTTTAAGAACTAATAAAACCCCTCAACACGACACTTTGCTTAAAACAATTTCAGCTACCACATAAGTCATGAGATCAAAGATCGCATACACACTATCAAAACTTTTGATTTAAATAGTACCATAGAATTTATTCAAATTCTTCTATTTAATGAACCTTCAGCATTACCAACATAACCACAAATTGACCAACATACTAACATCAGAATAGTACATTCTTAACAAGCATCATCTTATCCTCAACTCCTTCATAAACTTTTCCAAAAGAAACATAAGAAATCACTTCATTATGTTTCAAATATCTAAATAAGATTGCAACAACTTAATCTAGGAGAACCTAGTGCATAAGCCACATAAATAGAACAAAGCTCTTAAACAAGATGATACTAGAACATGACAATCTTACAAAACATTCTAGCATAAATCTTTTACTAGATTTTGTATATTCAATTCTTATGGATGCTCAACTCTAATTTAGCACAAATTAATTGTACCCTAGTCATTACTGGCAATAATTTATTATTATTTTATTTCAACGGCATTCATGATCCTAACTTCATTTTACAATCATAAAACAATCATGAACATAGATTCTGTATCCTACCTTACATTCAGAAATTAGAACAGGAATGACTTTAATCTTCAATAATACCAGCTTTGTAAGACTAGATTCTGCAAGTCTATACATCAACCTTCATCTATTTCTTTATACATATTTCAACAATCTAACATGGTAAAGATAGATGAAACTAGCAATTGTGCATGCTCATAAAGTTTCTAATTAAAAGACATATTAAATGTTAATATTAGCAAGGCAATATTCCAACACCCCCTTAGATAATTCAATTTATCCAACGTGATAGAATTCAAACAATCATAATAATCATTCTAATTCTCTTTTGCACACTCCTCAATAATACCATGAGTTACTATCATGCATACACAAACTTTTAATCATAGTTCTTCTAAAAACTATTACAGAGCAATATCAAATTAAACAACTACACTTCCAAGGATACTAGTAAAAAGAAATTAATTATCCTGTAATACCCCGAAAACGATTCGAAAGATAGTCTATTAATTGGAGGGAGGGACCTTTTCAAAGGAATTAAAATAACCAGTCTTAGGGGAGTTTTACGCAAAATTAGGACAACTGGGCTCGGGCCTTGGCCTGTGGGATTTTTCTCGCCCAAGAGGGAGCCCCTCCCAACCCTAAAGCCCTCCCTTGCGCCTCCACCCCATTGCAGCCGCCGCCCTGCTGCTGCCACGCCGCCACGCCGCCGCCTGCTGCTGCTGCGCTGCCCGGTGTTTCCTGCAGCTGCGCCGCCCGGTGTCTCCTGCGCGCCGCCTCCTCTCCGTTCTTGCCGTGGGATCGGGAGACCAAGGAAGAAGAAGGAAAGGAGGAGATCGCGGTGTGTTCGTCGAGTTCGTCGTGTTCGTCGACGTGTTCGTCATCGTGTCGTCAAGGGTAATCCCTGCTAATCTCTAGATGAGTTTTTAATCGAGTTAGATTCGTCGGTTTTCGGGCTGCGGGACAGAAGTTGTTAGTTAGCAGTTTTGGGGTAGATTTGTCGGGATGCAGGTCAGGACCCCTTCTAGAAAATTGTAGAGGACGTGATTATCTTTCCAGGGAGTACAAGAACATGTGATTCGGTTTGTGTAGCGAAAGTTATGAATTTTCTAGTGCTGCTGTTCTGCAGATCGGGTAGTTCTGGATAGATTTTAGTAGATCGGTTTGTGCGATGGGTATTGTGGCGATTCAGGAGTCCTTTAAATTGGGAAAGTTGTATATAAGTTTCTTAGCTTTCCAGAGGTAAAGAAGTCCGGATTCGAGTTTCTGGGTGGAAGTTATGATCGTTTTAGTGCGCTGTCCAGAGAGTCCGACGTGATTATTGATGTTTTAGAAAAGAGTTTGGTTCGGGTAGAAAACTGCAGAATCTGGAAGGCTCCCCAACTAAGTTTATTTAGATAATTTAATTATTTTTCCAGAGAGTCTGAGAACGCTTAATTGGATTTACATACTGGAAGTTATGAATTTTGAAGCGGTGTCGTGGATGGGCGATTTGGCGAGGGAGTTGGGGATTTTAATTGAGATAAATTGTTGGGGTAATTGGGGTTGCTGATATTTTGTATCTAGAAACCCGTTCTGTCATGTTAGTAATTATTAATTAATTATTCAGGAGGAGAGCGGATTCGGGGTTTAGCCTACGCTTTCGGTTCTTCGTTGTCTCGCGGTTGAGGCAAGTATAACCTTGCTATGATTAATCTGTGTGATTGAGTGATTCGGATGATATGAGTGGTGTTTGAGTTATGGATGCTTTACTTATGAATTTGAGTAATGTTATGAGTTGTTAATGCTATGAATGTTCTGTTTACATTATAGCATTTATTTGAGATGGAATTGATGCATAGTATGTTGAATGCTTGTTTATCTTGTTGATACATTCACATATATGCATCATGCTGAGAATTGTTGAAGTCTTGGTCACATGGTGATCAGCGTCGAGATCCCCACACTTGTAGGAGTGTGGGCATTGGTCCCTGCACGGGGTACAGGCATGGAGTGAGCATTGACGGATGCTCACTCCGCATTACCGATAAAATGCGAAGAGAGAATGGACTTTGATCATAATGCATAGCATGAAATTCATATGTAATATGTTTAACTCCCCCTAAGACTGGTTATTTTAATTCCTTTCGAAAAGGTCCCTCCCTCCAATTAATAGACTATCTTTCGAATCGTTTTCGGGGTATTACTGATGAGGACATCACTTCTTCGGATATACACAACACTCCTCCACTTGATATTCAAGGACCAATCACTAGAGCTCGCACCGACAATTGAATTTGGTGAGCTCGTTCCTAAGTACTTCTTTTGTTCATTTGAGAATCGATTACTACCTAATGATTTAATTATGATTAGGAACCATGGAGAGGATCAGGAAGTACTTGGAGAAGGGCTACGAGGCGCACAAGTCCAGCAAGGGTGGTCGAATCATGTTGGATGTGTTGTTCGGGTCGACTTCGAATCCAATTCGGAGTCCAGGACCAGGCTGCACTAAAACGGACGCCCAGATCGTATCCGGACTCCGTTTTGAATGTTCCACATATGTATGGAAAGCTGAGAAGATAACCTTTCCAATGGATCTAGTCCCATGTCAAAATTCCTTCTGAGTCAACAGGAATCGTCGAAACAAGTGGACATTCAGAATCTATCAGGGTGACCGACTTCGAATCCAATTCGGAGTCCAGGACCAGGCTGCACTAAAATGGACGCCCAGATCGTATCCGGACTCCGTTTTGGATGTTCCACATATGTATGGAAAGCTAAGAAGATAACCTTTCCAATGACTCTAGTCCCATATCAAAATTCCTTCTGATTCAACGGGAATCGTCGAAACAAGTGGACGTTCAGAATCTGTCAGGGTGCTGCGACACCGTCTTTTGGGCCGTTCGGCTTTGTATCGTGTTGGAGTCCATTAAGGACGCGTCCAGGGGTTTTGCACGCCCCTTACTCCTTTATATACAGCTGCCACCCCCACCATTAGGGTTGGGTTTTGCTTAGATTAATTCTGTCTTTGAACAGTTTCGCCGTCATCGGTTTGTGAAACCCCAATTTTCGAGTGCTTCATCAATATATCTGCAATTTGGTTGTGTTCTTCCTTGTTCTTGCTTGTGTTCTTGATTTACAGGCGAGGATTAGCCTTCTTGGCAAGGTCAACCGGCAGCGCGGTTGATAACCCGAGAGACGTGGTGCTGCGATTGCGGTGTTCGGGCGTGTCGTTCGGAAGCGGATCGATTTGTGTCGCGCCTCCACCAAATCGAACATGTCCAGAACCTGTTGGAAGATCGGGACCCCGTTCCCATCAAGTGGTATCAGAGCTTCAGGTGTTCCTCCAGGTTCGAGTTTACCCCATCTTGTTGTTTTCGATTTCATCCTAGAGTCCAAGAAAAAGCCATAAAAAAATTGTAGTCATGGGTTGTTTCCTGTCCTAGATCTCGTTTAGCCTTTTGCACGATTTGATTTCAGAGTCCGTAGTGTTGAGTTTGTGTCCTTAGTTGAGTTGTGTTGCTGGTTTAGATCGTGTTTTGTTTCGGATTGTTTTGCATCCGCTACCTTTCATACAAACCCTAACATTGGAGGCACGCCTGCCACCTGTCAATGACGGCCATCATCATGATGAAGCCACAGAATATGATGCAGATGGCAACATTGATCGGCGGGCGACACAAGATGCACGACTACGTCGTCGTCTTCAGCAAAACCGACATGGTATGGGAGGTAATAACCAGAACCGTCATGGTACCGACGACCCTTTTGCTAAAGTCAAGTTTACCATACCATCTTTTTCTGGTCTTTATGATGCTGAAATATATCTTGATTGAGAGATGACGGTGAGCGTAAGTTTAACTCTCACTTAGTTCTGAGCAACATAGAGTTAGACAAGCTACTAGTGAGTTTAAGGACTTTGCTATTATCGGTGGAATGAACTTAGTACCATGCGCTACAACTTTGATACATGGGAGCGGTTAAAAGAAGCTATGCGTGTCGTTTGTTCCTCCCTCATATAAACTTGAATTGAGAAAAAATTGCAGCGCTTAGAACAAGGTGATAGTTCTGTTCAAGACTATTATCTTTGAGCTTCAAAAGGGTATGGTGCGTTGTGGGGTTGTTGAGGACATGGAGGATAAGATTTGTCGTTTCTCACGGCGGTTACGACGTGAAATTCAGGACATTGTTGATTATAAAGAATTTACTATCATCAACCGTTGTTCCACCTTGCTATGCTTGCGAAAAGAATTGCGAGGACGCACGAATCGGCTAAGGCACGCACCGGACGACCCTTCTACACGCCATGAACGACTACATCGACGGACTGCCCAAGTCTTCTTGAGTTTTGTTCTCCTCCACCACTGTGAACAAGATGGCAGCAGCGCCACCTTCCACGACACGCCTTGCAGATTCTACAAAAATTCTTTGCGGGCCCGGCTAAGAGTTCTTCTTCCGTGGCTTCAGCGGGCGCTCCTCCGGCATTCGATGCCACCGCTGCCATGGGCTTGGTCATGTGCGTAAGAATTGCCCTAGCCAACGGGCATACATCGCCACGAAGATGGAGGCTACATCGACGCCGGATGTCGAGGAGGATGATGATGTTGCTGCTGCCTCGGGCGACAATGGCGGTGGCGATGGCGACCTCGTCCTTGGTGGGCGTCCACAGCGGCGTTACGAGCATCATTGTGCAGCGAGTCCTCAGCACGCAGGTACAACAACCCGATAAACTTCAACGCCATAATTTGTTTCAGACCTTCTTTGCAATCAAGAACCGGCGTGCACGTGTCATCATTGATGGAGGAAGTTGCAACAACTTGGTGAGTTCGATTTGGTCAAGAAGCTTGGCTTGACCACACGACCGCATCCACATCCATACCATATTCAATGGTTAAATGACTGGAAAAGCTAAGGTAGCGCAAACATGCCGAGTCTATTTTTCCATTGGTGCTTATGTTGATCATGTTGATTGTGATGTAGTTCCCATGCAAGCATGCTCTCTTTTATTGGGTCGACCTTGGGAATTTGATAATGATGCTTTACACCATGGTAGTAGTAACACATACACTTTTATGCATAAGGGAAAGAAAGTTACTTTACTACCTTTGACCCCAGCTGAGATTATAGAGGCCGATAGGGCGAGGCTGCTGCTAATGATCCAAAAGAACATGATAAATCTGAAAAACAGCAAGTACTCCATTTGAAAAATTCATTATGCTTGCCACAAAATCAGACCTTCTGCAATTGATGATGTTAATGATACATGCTATGCTTTTGTGTGCAAAGATGTTTTATTTTCTCTTGATAATATGCCTTGCACTTTGCACTCTCCTGTCACTAACCTTTACGGGAGTTTAGAGATGTTTTCCCGATGAGATACCTCGGGACTTCCACCCATTCGAGGGATTGAGCACCAGATTGATTTGATCCTGGGCGAGCTTGCCAAACCGTGCATGGCATCTGGGACCAATCCGAAGAGACTAAGGAGATTCAGCCAAGTCCAAGACCTTTTGGACCGTGGGTGCGTGTGAGAGCCTTAGTCCTTGTCTTGTTCTGTTGTTTGGTTCCCAAAAAGATGGTTCTTGGCGTATGTGTGTAGATTGTAGAGCCATTAACAACATTACTATACGATATCGTCATCCTATTCCTAGGCTAGACGACATGCTTGATGAGTTGTGTGGTGCTATAATTTTCACAAAGATTGACTTGCGTAGTGGATACCACCAAATAAGAATGAAACTTGGTGATGAATGGAAAATTGCTTTTAAAACTAAGTTCGGCTTGTATGAGTGGTTAGTCATGCCTTTTGGGTTAACTAATGCACCTAGCACTTTCATGAGATTAATGAACGAGGTTTCGTCCTTTCATTGGCAAATTTGTGGTCGTTTACTTTGATGATATCTTGATTTATAGCAAGTCCATGGATGAACATTTACATCACTTACGTGATGTTTTAATGCTTTGAGAGATGCACGTTTGTTTGGTAACCTTGAGAAGTGCACCTTTGCGGATCGAGTCTCTTTTCTTGGCTATGTTGTGACTCCACGGGAATTGAGGTTGATAGAGCCAAGGTGGAGGCGATATGGAGTTGGCCCACGCCCACGCAGTCTCCCAAGTCGGAGTTTTCTTGGCCTTGCGAGATTTTATCGCCGCTTTGTCAAAGAATTCAGCACCATTGCGACACCGTTGATTGAGTTGACAAAGAAGGGTGTCGTGTTCCATTGGGGCCATCACAAGAGGAGTCCTTTAATCTTTTGAAGGACAAGCTTACATACGCACCATTGCTCCAACTTCCGGATTTTGGTAAGACTTTTGAACTCGAATGTGATGCTAGCGGAATTGGTATTGGTGGTGTTTTGATGCAAGAAGGCAAACACATTGCCTACTTTAGCGAAAAATTGAATGGTCCTGTTCTTAATTATTCCACGTATGATAAAGAATTGTATGCTCTTATTCGTTCTTTAGAGACGTGGCAACACTATTTATGGCCTAAAGAATTTGTCATTCATTCCGATCATGAATCACTTAAGCATATTAGTAGTCAAACCAATTTGAATCGTAGACATGCTAAGTGGGTTGAATTTATTGAATCTTTTCCTTATGTCATTAAACACAAGAAAGGGAAGGATAATGTGATTCTTGATGCTTTGTCTCGACGCTATACCATGTTGTCTCAACTTGATTGTCGCATTTTGGTCTTGAAACTATTAAAGAACAATATGCTTTTGATGCTGATTTTAAGGATGTGTTGTTGCATTGTAAAGAGGGTCAAGCATGGAATAAATTCGTGATCAATGATGGGTTTTTGTTTAGAGCTAACCGCCTATGCATTCTAGTTGGATCCGTTCGTCTTTTGTTGTTGCAGGAGGAGCATGGAGGTGGTTTGATGGGACATTTTGGTGCTAAGAAGACGGAGGACGTTCGACCACACACTTCTTTTGGCCAAAGATGAGGCGAGATGTTGAGCGGTTTGTGGCTCATTGCACTACATGTCAAAAAGCTAAGTCTCGCTTGAATCCATATGGTTTATATATGCCACTTCTGTTCCTTCTATTCCGTGGGTAGATATTTCTATGGACTTTGTTTTAGGATTGCCCAGGACTAAGAGGGGGAGGGATAGCATTTTTGTTGTTGTGGATCGTTTTTCTAAGATGGCTCACTTTATACCATGTCATAAAACCGATGATGTCGTTCATATTGCTAACCTCTTTTTCAAAGAGATAGTTCGTTTGCATGGTATGCCTTCTACTATTGTTTCAGATCGTGATGCCAAGTTCTTAAGTCACTTTTGGCGTACTCTATGGAACAAGTTGGGTACAAAGTTGTTGTTCTCTACCACATGTCACCCACAAACGATGGCCAAACCGAGGTGGTGAACCGCACATTGTCTACCATGTTGAGAGCTATTTTGAAGAACAATTTGAAGCTGTGGGAAGAGTGTTTGCCGCATGTTGAGTTCGCATATAATCGGCGGACCACTCCACCACCAAGGTAAGTCCTTTTCGGTAGTGTATGGATTCAATCCCGTGCCCTATTGATATTTTACCTTTGCACCTCTTGAGAGAGTTCATAATGATGCTAAGGAGCGTGCTGATTTTATTATCAAAATGCATGAGACTACTAAGGCAAACATTGAAAAGATGAATGAAAATATAAGATTCTTGGTAGTAAAGGTAGAAAGGAAGTTAAACTTGAACCGGGTGATTTTGTTTGGTTGCACTTGCGAAAGGATAGATTTCCTGAGTTAAGAAATTCAAAATTGATGCCTAGAGCTGCTGGTCCTTTTAAGATAGTTGAGAACATCAATGATAATGCATATAAACTTGAGTTGCCTCCCGAGTTTGGGGTTAGTCCCACCTTTAACATTTCAGATTTGAAGCCATACTTGGGAGAAGAAGGTGAGGCTGAGTTGAGGACAACTCCGCTTCAAGAGGGGAGGATGATGAGGACATCACTTCTTGGGATATACACAACACTCCTCCACTTGATATTCAAGGACCAATCACTAGAGCTCGCGCCGACAATTGAATTCTGGTGAGCTCGTTCCTAAGTACTTCTTTTTGTTCATTTGAGAATCGATTACTACCTAATGATTTAATTATGATTAGGAACCATGGAGAGGATTAGGAAGTACTTGGAGAAGGGCTACGAGGCGCACAAGTCCAGCAAGGGTGGTCGAATCATGTTGGATGTGTTGTTCGGGTCGACTTCGAATCCAATTCGGAGTCCAGGACCAGGCTGCACTAAAATGGACGTCCAGATCGCATCCAGACTCCGTTTTGAATGTTCCACATATGTATGGAAAGCTGAGAAGATAACCTTTCCAATGGATCTAGTCCCATGTCAAAATGCCTTCTGAGTCAACAGGAATCGTCGAAACAAGTAGACATTCAGAATCTGTCAGGGTGGCCGACTTCGAATCCAATTCGGAGTCCAGGACCAGGCTGCACTAAAACGGACGCCCAGATCGCATCCGGACTCCGTTTTGGATGTTCCACATATGTATGGAAAGCTAAGAAGATAACCTTTCCAATGACTCTGGTCCCATGTCAAAATTCCTTCTGATTCAACGGGAATCGTCGAAACAAGTGGACGTTCAGAATCTGTCAGGGTGGCCGACTTCGAATCCAATTCGGAGTCCAGGACCAGGCTGCACTAAAATGGACGCCCAGATCGCATCCGGACTCCGTTTTGGATGTTCCACATATGTATGGAAAGCTAAGAAGATAACCTTTCCAATGACTCTGGTCCCATGTCAAAATTCCTTCTGATTCAACGGGAATCGTCGAAACAATTGGACGTTCAGAATCTGTCAGGGTGGCCGACTTCGAATCAATTCGGGTCAGGACCAACTGCACTAAACGGACGCCCAGATCGCATCCGGACTCCGTTTTGGATGTTCCACATATGTATGGAAAGCTAAGAAGATAACCTTTCCAATGACTCTAGTCCCATGTCAAAATTCCTTCTGATTCAACAGGAATCGTCGAAACAAGTGGACGTTCAGAATCTGTCAGGGTGCTGCGACACCGTCTTTTGGGCCGTTCGGCTTTGTATCGTGTTGGAGTCCATTAAGGACGCGTCCAGGGGTTTTGCACGCCCCTTACTCCTTTATATACAGCTGCCACCCCCACCATTAGGGTTGGGTTTTGCTTAGATTAATTCTGTCTTTGAACAGTTTCGCCGTCATCGGTTTGTGAAACCCCAATTTTCGAGTGCTTCATCAATATATCCGCAATTTGGTTGTGTTCTTCCTTGTTCTTGCTTGTGTTCTTGATTCGCAGGCGAGGATTAGCCTTCTTGGCAAGGTCAACGGGCAGCGCACGGTTGATAACCTGAGAGACGTGGTGCTGCGATTGCGGGGTTCGAGCGTGTCGTTCGGGCCGGATCGATTGTGTCGCGCCTCCACCAAATCGAACATATCCAGAACCTGTTGGAAGATCAGGATCCCGTTCCCATCAATTACAGCTGGAGGAAGAAGAAAGAGAGGTAGAAGAAGGAGATGACAGGTGGGGCCCACGCGTCGGTGAGAGAGGGAGAGATGAAGGGTGCGGTAGTCGGATTGATGACACGTGGCGAGGGAGAGATCTTGGCCGTTGGATTTAAGTGAAGGGGTAAGTTATGGTGCACGGCCGAGATTAAATCACGAGATGAGATGGATTTAATATGAGAGCGCCACGTGTCAGCCCGAGGGGATTTTGGTTTTAAAATTCGATTTTAATTTTCAGAAAAGCCAGATAGCTTTATAAATACTAAGAAAATAGTAAATAACGTTTGAAAATTCCAAAAAAATTATAGAAAATTCCTGAAGATGTTTTAGACTTAGGAAAAATATTTCCAACTTAGATTTGGACTTTTAATTTTTACAAAAATACTTTTTAGCTCTCAAAATTGATTTTTAAATTCTAGAAAATTCTCAAAAAATATTATAATACAAGGATAACTTGGAAAGAGTAAAAATAAATTCTTTTTGGCTTAAGGAAATACAAGGGGCTTTAATGTAATTTCTCCTACCCTAGTTTCTAGATCATGTTTTCATATTCGTATCTTTATTTAAGTAAAATTCTTATTACTGACCTCTTTTCTTCTAACATTCATTTCTATAAATTTTTAGTTATTAGGAGCTTTAATCAAAGCAAAAATAATTCAAATCCATGAAAATCTAATTGCAAATATAGTGCAAACAAAATGTTTTACATTCACACTTTTCAAGCGATAGGCATTTTTGGTCGTTACATTTTGCAAGGTGGGATTGAACCACATCTTTTGCAAGGTGGGATTAAACCACATCTTTTGCAATTTTCAATATTTTTAATTTTTTTATGAGGCTGACCTCACATATTTACAATATTCATTTTTAGTTTTTTTTGCATTTTAAATATGAGCATATTTACACAAGGTTCAAACATGATTCAAAATAGCTCAAACCCAAGCTACTCTAGGGACTCTAGTAGAAATCTAGTAGAAATTCAGATTATCTAAGGACAAGGCATAAACATTAAGAATCAAAATAGCAAGCAAAAGCTAAAAGTTTCATCAAGTTTTTAGTCAAGCTCATGTTGATATTTAATTTTCAGACACATTGATAAGCTAAATAACACATATCTAGGCATGAACAAGCTAGCAATGCACTTTATTACAGTACCATGGTGTAAATGGTATGAAGCAAAATTTCATCATGAATAATAGACAAAATCAGTTATCATCTAAATGAGTATATCACAAATGCCTACACGTATGCATGATGAACAAAATAAAGATCCAAGCTCCCTCTCAACAAGTGAGTCAATTTTAGAGACATTTTAGTTTATGTTAAGTTATGTCAAAATTAAGCTCAAGAAAATTTCAAATAAGCTCCCTCTGAACCAAAGATATAAGCAAGAGAAAAGAAGTTTGGAAAATGAAGAAATGGCGATCCACAAAGCATAGACAAGATAGTGAGATTAATATGGCTCATACTCGCTCTCACCCACCCTATATGACTCTAGAACTAGCTGATCATCTAAACACAAGAGAGTAAATATGTTCCCTGTCTACCCAGGGGGCCCAACACCGCTAGACTTATAAGAAGTAGATGAACTCAACCTGGTGAGAAGAGAGCAACTAATGAACAACATCCTAAAGCCACATGATGAGAGGAAGAAATCCAAACTAAATAGTATGATAATAACACTAGTCTATGATAGAAAGACTAACCCAAAGGCACACACAAGCTGGTGTAGAAAGTAAAACAAGAAGTAAATAAACATATGATACAGAAAGTATATGATACTCCCTCTCAAAGTATGCCATAAGGACACACAACCCCAAGCTCTCCCCGCAAAGTCATGAATCTCGAGCTATCTAAAGGTTGGTAAAAATGTCAGCTAGCTGATGATGACTCTCAACAAACTAAAATACTATGTCATCTTTCTTCACATGGTCTCTAAGAAAATGATATCGAATATCTATGTGCTTGGTTGTAGAGTGTTGCACTTAGTTCTTGGCAATGTTAATGGTAGAAGTGTTATCACGAAAAAGTGAAACACTATCTATGGTGTTTCACAAGAGTGGAGTTTGAGACCCCACAGGAGTGGAGTTTGAGACCCCGTATGAAAGAGTTTGAGGCAACTCCACAGGAGTGGAGTTTGAGACCCCATATGAAAGATGACAGGGCGAGAGTGATTCATCGATAGGTGAACACTCCGTTGTACCGGTATAAGCTATAGTTACAAACGCATTGCATTACATTGCATGAAAAAGTAGGAGACAATGATGCAGTTACAGACGCATCACATTGCATTACATGAAAGTAATAGGAAACAGTGAAACAGTTCAGATATTATGATTTGTAATTCATAGATATGGAATTTACTGGATTGTTGTGTTGATAGCACTGTTTTATTATGTGCTTGCTAAGTTTTCGGAGTCACCCTTGTTTATCTTTTTATTTTTAGGTGAACATTGAAGGCAATATACATGGGTTGGAATAGCAAATTTATTCTATGTGCAAACAGTAATCCGCACATCACCTTCAGTTGGTATATTTAGACTTTAATGACATGCTTAGATAGTTAGTGTTAAAATATATCTTAATGAAAATATTTAGTCGTGCTTGGTTCATGTGTTTCCTTTCGATAGTTGGCAAAATTGTACATTTGCTTCAATGCTCGTCATTAAGTGTATGTTGTTTATCGTGTCGTTGATATTTAAATAGAGGAGAAGCTAATGAAATCTAGCAGTGATGATTGTAAATGGTAGTGTTCTAGAGTAGTGGTAGAATTCCTGACTTAGAGGTTAAGCCGGGGTGTAATAGCGATGATGGCGATAGTGACCCAACAACACCGCAAAGGCGGCCAGGGCAGAAGGGCGGCGATGGCCATGGCTTGGAGACACCAAGGTCACCACAGGCACAATGTTGATGCGGAAGTATGATGACCTTGCACACAAACATGGAGGTGACGGCGACGGGGTGCCCATGGGGCATGGCGCACGCGGAGGCGAACTGTGTCCAAGTGGTGAGATTGGTGGAGACGCGCATCCGTTATGATCTACTGTGGTGCTGCGGAGTGCACATGGAGGCGGTCGTTTGTCAATGATGATGTGGTCGTGGCAGGCACAGGGAGACGTGCGCCGGTCTGCTTGGTCCGCAGTAGAAATAAGTTAGTGCTTTGCAAAAGCAATCGTAATGCCAAGCAGAGCCGTGGACTACTAAGAGCTTGTGGGATCAAATTCTATCGATAACAAATACCTACACATCTCAGGACATCAATCCAGAATTTTTCACACTTTTGGCATGTTCAATCCGTATTTACAAAAAATAGCCGTATGCGTATGAAATTGGTAGAAATGGCACTTCTACCACCTAGTCACCGGGTGATAGGGCCATACAGCCGACGCGTATCCATCAGAGCCCGGCCACGGTGGCCTTGACCTCTGCCCGCCCATTGGCGTATCCATCGAGCCGGCCACGGTGGCCTGACCTCTGCCCGCCCATTGGGCGGCTTCCTCCCTGCCACTCCGCCACCGACGGCTTAATCACCTGTTGAGTTAGGATTTTTTATTTACCGCTTGTTTAAATTTTTAAATATAGTAAATGACCTTGCAAATTATGAAATTTTATGTGCAGCCTCCGACATAATGTACCTCATTGTGTAATTTTTTGACAATTTTATGTAATACCCCGAAAACGATTCGAAAGATAGTCTATTAATTGGAGGGAGGGACCTTTTCGAAAGGAATTAAAATAACCAGTCTTAGGGGGAGTTTTCTGCAAAAATTAGGACAACCTAGGCCTGGGCCTTGGCCGGTGGGATTTTTTCGGCCCAAGAGGGCCCTCCCAACCTAAAGCCCTCCCTTGCGCCTCCACCCCATGCGCCTCCACCCCATTGCAGCCGCCGCCCTGCTGCTGCCACGCCGCCTAGCGCCGCCTGCTGCTGCTGCGCTGCCCGGTGTTTCCTGCAGCGCGCGCCGCCCGGTGTCTCCTGCAGCGCCGCCTCCTCTCCGTTGCGCCGTGGGATCGGGAGACCAAGGAAGAAGAAGGGAAAGGAGGAGATCGCGGGTGTGTTCGTCGAGTTCGTCGTATTCGTCGACGTATTCATCATCGTGTCATCAAGGGTAATCCCTGCTAATCTCTAGATGAGTTTTTAATCGAGTTAGATTCGTCGGTTTTCTGGGCTGCCGGGACAGAAGTTGTTAGTCGGCAGTTTTGGGGCAGATTCGTCGGGATTCAGGTCTGGAACCCTTCTAGAAAATTGTAGAGGACGTGATTATCTTTCCAGGGAGTACAAGAACACGTGATTCGAATTTGTGTAGCGAAAGTTATGAATTTTCTAGTGCTGCTGTTCTGCAGATCGGGGTAGTTCTCGACAGATTTTAGTAGATCGGTTTGTACGACGGGTATTGTGGCGATTCAGGAGTCCTTCCAATTGGGAAAGTTGTAGAAACGTTTCTTAGCTTTCCAGAGAGGTAAAGAAGTCCGGATTCCGAGTTTCTGGGTGGAAGTTATGATCGTTTTAGTGCGCTGTCCAGAGAGTCCGACGTGATTGTTGATGTTTTAGCAAAGAGTTTGGTTCGGGTAGAAAACTGCAGAATATGGAAGACTCCCCAACTAAGTTTATTTAGATAATTTAATTATCTTTCCAGAGAGTCTGAGAACGCTTAATTTGGATTTACGTACTGGAAGTTATGAATTTTTGAAGGCGGCTATCTGTGGATGGGCAGATTTGGCCGAGGGGAGTTGGGGATTTTAATTGAGATAAATTGTTGGGGTAATTGGGGTTGCTGATATTTTGTATCTAGAAACCGCTACTGTCATGTTAGTAATTATTAATTAATTATTCAGGAGGAGAGCGGATTCGGGTTTCGCCTTACTCGTTCTTCGTTGTCTCGCGGTTGAGGCAAGTATAACCTTGCTATGATTAATCTGTGATTGAATGATTTGGATGATATGAGTGGTGTTTGAGTTATGGATGCTTTACTTATGAATTTGAGTAATGTTTTGAGTTGTTAATGCTATGAATGTTCTGTTTACATTATGGCATTTATTTGAAATGGAATTGATGCATAGTATGTTGAATGCCTATTTATCTTGTTGATACATTCACATATATGCATCATCTTGAGAATTGTTGAAGTCTTGGTCACATGGTGATCAGCGTCGATCCCCACACTTGTAGGAGTGTGGGCAATTGGTCCCTGCACAGGGTGCAGGCATGGAGTGGGCATTGACGGATGCTCACTCCGCATTACCGGTAAAATGCGAAGAGAGAATGGACTTTTGATCATAATGCATAGCATGAAATTCATATGTAATATGTTTAACTTGAGAGTTAATGTTCATGCTTGCATTTGATACTGATTATACTAACTGAGTCGTTGGACTCGACCTTGTTGTTGTTTGTTTATTTTAGGTACCAATGTGAGATCGGCATACATGGGGACATGAATGGCTAGTTCAGATTCACGTGCACAATTCCTTCATTAAGAAATAAAGAGGTCTTTATTAGTTTCTTGGTGGTTAGCTTAATTGGTTACATTTATCGTTCATCGGTTTTAATTGTAATAATGATTAGAACTATTTGTTATCGTTTCATTGTTTATTATGGAACTAGAACTGTTTCTGTTTATCCAGATTTATTATTAAGCGTTGTTTAGTTAAACTTTGTTTAATTATTATGGATTAAATGTTAGAAGTTTTATTATTAGCTAGAATATGGTAGCATTTCAGGCCATTGTTTGGCTGGGGTGTTACTGATTGGTATCGAGCGGGCTTTAGGTCCGTGGTAATTAAACTATTAAATTGACACCTTTGGTGCACATGGGATGGGATGGGTCAAGCAATGCATTTATGCTTTTGACATGTTATATTGATGATTTACATTATGAGGTAATCTTGTATGCTTATTGATAATCTTGTATGATTATGATTTGCTCCTATGAATGTTATGACTGAGAATAGTCAATGATATGATGTAGATGTTGTGATGTGCTACCTTGGCATTGCCAGATTATATCATTGTTTGTAGTATGAGGATTAGCAATGTAGTTACCTCAGGTAACTTAATTGCAGGTGTTGCGGGTGAGTTTCTTAGAAAAGTGGTTATTATCCTTAAGTTGATTTCGGCCAATTCTTGCCTGATTGCAGTTAATGAATTTCTTTTGAGATTGTGGTTCTTGCGGTTGAGGGTATGCAATTGGTCTCTACTGTCCTTGAAGCGATTATTGTTTCTTTCCCACTCTTGAGATACTTTGCTACATGCTTATGGTTGATTTGTAAGGTTAGTTCCTTCGTGGGACTTTTGTCTTGTTGTGAATCATGACTTATTGGTTCGCTTGGTATTTTCTCTTGTTAATGCAAGTTTTGAGTTGCAAAACTCATTGATATGTGAAAGTCTTGGATCTATGTATTTCTTTTAGATTATTTCGAGCATTGAAGTTTGTCATTCCTCTTCTTTTGAAAGAGTGTTAAAATCCTATATGGTGTTTTGCTATGCTTAAGTGGAAGGAGGTAATCATATAAACTAATTCATAAGGTATGAATTATCAAGTTGAGGTGTTAGCGTAGTGGATAATTAATTTCTTTTACTAGTATCCTTGGAAGTGTAGTTGTTTAATTTGATATTGCTCGTAATAGTTTTAGAAGAACTATGATTAAAAGATTGTGTATGCATGATAGTAACTCATGGTATTATTGAGGAGTGTGCAAAAGAGAATTAGAATGATTATTATGATTGTTTGAATTCTATCACATTGGATAAATTGAATTATCTAAGGGGGTGTTGGAATATTGCCTTGCTAATATTAACATTTAATATGTCTTTTAATTAGAAACTTTATGAGCATGCACAATTGCTAGTTTCATCTATCTTTTACCATGTTAGATTGTTGAAATATGTATAAAGAAATAGATGAAGGTTGATGTATAGACTTGCAGAATCTAGTCTTACAAAGCTGGTATTATTGAAGATTAAAGTCATTCTGTTCTAATTTACGAATGTAAGGTAGGATCTGAATCTATGCTCATGATTGTTTTATGATTGTAAAATGAAGTTAGGATCATGAATGATGTTGTAATAAAATAATAATCAATTATTGCCAGTAATGACTAGAGTACAATTAATTTGTGCTAAATTAGAGTTGAGCATCCACAAGAATTGAATATATAAAATCTAGTAAGAGATTTATGCTAGAATATTTTGTAAGATTGTCATGTTCTAGTATCATCTTGTTTAAGAGCTTTGTTCTATTTATGTGGCTTATGCACTAGGTTCTCCTAGATTAAGTAGTTGCAATCTTATTTAGATATTTGAAACATAATGAAGTGATTTCTTATGTTTCTTTTGGAAAAGTTTATGAAGGGAGTTGAGGATAAGATGATGCTTGTTAAGAATGTACTATTCTGATGTTAGTATGTTGGTCAATTTGTGGTTATGTTGGTAATGTTGAAGGTTCATTAAATAGAAGAATTTGAATAAATTCCATGGTACTATTTAAATCAAAAGTTTTGATAGTGTGTATGCGATCTTTGATCTCATGACTTATGTGGTAGCTGAAATTGTTTTAAGCAAAGTGTCGTGTTGAGGGGTTTTATTAGTTCTTAAAGAATTAATGTGTTGTGGTCTTTAACTTTTTTTTGTTGGAATTGTTAAGGTGATACCGTAATCAAAGAAGGTTGTTCTCTTTGTTAAAAGGAAAAAGTTTGATAAAAGTTTTGGAGGTTGAAGTCAAGTTGTGTAATCCTTGTGAAGTGTGTTTGACTTCTTATTTTCGCCGCTTAAGAGTTTCTTGAGCTCAAATGATAATATTGTATTCGTATTGGTTGAGATTTGATGTTTTCTTCTCGAGGAGGCATGCGCCTTCAGCTGTGGTCTTAACGTTTGCTGTACAAGATCTTTGCTTTTTTCCCTTGGTCTAGTGTTTATTGCGATTGGTAACACCTTCCCATCTGTTGAATTTACTTCTTCTTGCCTCTTCTAAGAAAAGGGTAACCGATTTGGGTTCTGAGCCCTTTTAGGTTATGTCTGACAAGCTGGTTGGTGTGGTTGTGTGATTGGTTTGGTGGAATTGTGGGTGTCTAGTTGTTTGAGATTCATGGAGTGATAAATTGATTTTGTCGAATAATTCTCGGTGAGGATTTGATTTAAAGAAGATGTTGTCCTTGGGGTTAACTAGTTATACTGTTGCAACTAGAAGAACCTAGTCGTGGTTCATGAGTGTTACGTTCATTTCTTTGGAGCGTTAGAATTATTGCAAGTATGGGAATCTTGATCAATTTTATTGGAGCATCATGATTGGGTACTTTGCAAGGATTAGTAGGATGATTATGATGGTGTAGTTAATGAGTTTATAAGCGTGAAGAAGCCCAACCGTTCACAGGAATTATTGGGATAGTAAATTGTTGAAAATTATTGCCATGTATGACTTGGCTTGAAAATAACCCTCCAGAGTTAGAATCTTCCTGAGATAATCAGGTTGAGATGATGTTTTCATGTGGATGCGAAGGGTTGAGCATGGTTGATTGTGGAGATGTTAGTCACCGAATTCGAGAGCCTTGTGTCAAATATATCAAGTACATATATATAATAGCCCTAAAGATGGAAAATTTGGGTGGATGTTCTATACTAGAACCTTGGAGGCTAATGATGTGGTGTGAAAATAGTGAAAGGTGGATTACGAATATTATGATGTTCCTTGATAGTATCCTTTGGATGTAGTAAAATGAGTGTGTGAGTGAGAATTTCAAGTTGATTATCCTTAAGGGATTGTGGTGAAGTGATGGTGGGTGAAAATAACGATGAGGTGCAATGGAAATTATTCGTTAAAGTAACATGTGGGTATAGGAGTTGACTAGAGTATGTTATTATGAGAATAGTAGAGTCCCTCTACAAAAGTGTGTAGGAAGCACTCGGTTTGAACATAGAGTTGTTGTTGCCAATTTAAGAGAATTGAGCTAGTATGGTATGGGATGATTTGGAACCTCGTGATTCAAGAGGAAGTTTATTCATAAAAGAAAAAAAAATTCGGTAGTAAAATGCTCTCTGATTCTTGTTTGAGCTACGTGATGAGAGAAAAGTCTTTTGTGGTTTGAGTTGACTTTTTGTTGGCTTGTGTGGTTTTTCCGGTTTAGGAAAAAAAAATAATGGACGGGTTTGACATTTGAGTGATTCTCCTTTGACGCATGTGTTGTTTATTTACAAACCACCTACTTGGAAGGTGGAGAGGTTCTTATGTTGAATCCTCGATTTTCTTTTATGATTTGACCCTTTGGTGGGGAGTGGGTGATGCGTGATTGCAATAAGAATCCCTTATTATCACCGTATTACGTGTGTAAAGAGTTTGTTTACCTTGAGCACTTTTGTGCATCCATAGTTAAAAGAAGTACTCATTGCTAAGGTAAAGAGAACGATTGAGAGTGCAAAGCACGAGATTTATGTGTTGTGCAGATTGTGTGGGTTGATACTAAAGGGAATGATAACCCGATGTGTATTTAATCGCTTTTGTTAATTGCGAAGTTTTAGGGGTTTGTGTATCACTAGGACTACCTTGGGTTCTAGCGTGGGATACACGGTAGCTTTGTACGACCGGTATCGAGGAGAACTTGAAAGATCGGGCGTGGGTTTCATTAAAACCGTTGACCAACGAGTAAGACCAGCCACCATTCAAGAATTAAAGTTGCACCATTCAAGTGTTTTGGTGCGTAAGTTGAACAGTGGCCTTGGCGGCGAGTCTGCTGGTACGCCGAGGCGGGCTAAAAGTTATGCAGATGTGAGGAGCAAGGATCGGGAAGTTGGCAAACCACTTGGATCTTCTAGAATCTATGCGCGAGGTGCAAGCATTTAGAAAAAAAATTATGTCAAAGTGCTTTGGTCAGCAGATGAGAGAAAGCAACACAGGGTTGGAGTCTCGCATGCTTGTAGTAGTACCGGCGTTGTTCACGTCGGTGCGTGTTCATTGCTAGTTGGTTATTTTGGTTTCCATTAGTGTAAGCACGGAAAGAATTCGGATTTGTAGAGGACGTGATTATCTTTCCGGGAGTACAAGAACACGTGATTCGGTTTGTGTAGCGAAAGTTATGAATTTTCTAGTCTCATTGTTCGCGGATCGGGTAGTTCGGACAGATTTTAGTAGATCGGTTTGTACGACGGGTATTGTGGCGATTCAGGAGTCCTTCAAATTGGGAAAGTTGTAGAACAGTTTCTTAGATTTCCAGAGAGGTAAAGAAGTCCGGATTCGAGTTTCGGGTGGAAGTTATGATCGTTTTAGTGCGCTATCCGGAGAGTCCGACGTGATTGTTGATGTTTTAGCAAAGAGTTTGGTTCGGGTGAAAACTGCAGAATATGGAAGGCTCCCCAACTAAGTTTATTTAGATAATTTAATTATCTTTCAGAGAGTCTGAGAACGCTTAATTTGGTTTACGTACTGAAAGTTATGAATTTTGAAGGCGGCTGTCGTGGATGGGCAGATTTGGCCGAGGGAGTTGGGGATTTTAATTGAGATAAATTGTTGGGGTAATTGGGGTTGCTGATATTTTGTATCTAGAAACCCGCTACTGTCATGTTAGTAATTATTAATTAATTATTCAGGAGGAGGCGGATTCGGGGTTTCGCCTACGCTCGTTCTTCGTTGTCTCATGGTTGAGGCAAGTATAACCTTGCTAGGATTAATCTGTGTGATTGAATGATTTGGATGATATGAGTGGTGTTTGAGTTATGGATGCTTTACTTATGAATTTGAGTAATGTTTTGAGTTGTTAATGCTATGAATGTTCTATTTACATTATGGCATTTATTTGAGATGGAATTGATGCATAGTATGTTGAATGCCTATTTATCTTGTTGATACACTCAC
The DNA here is from genome assembly GCA_036346245.1 of Bonia amplexicaulis. Taxonomy (NCBI): domain Eukaryota; kingdom Viridiplantae; phylum Streptophyta; class Magnoliopsida; order Poales; family Poaceae; genus Bonia; species Bonia amplexicaulis. Next base: position 9,724,460 of record CM070757.1, read on the forward strand.
CCTTGTTGTTGTTTGTTTATTTTAGGTACCAATGTGAGATCAGCATACATGAAGACATGAATGGCTAGTTCAGATTCACGTGCACAATTCCTTCATTAAGAAATAAAGACAGTCTTTATTAGTTTGCTGGCTGGTTAGCATAATTGGTTATGTTTATCGTTCATCAGTTTTAATTGTAATAATGATTAGAACTATTTGTTATCATTTCCGCTGTTTATTATGGAACTAGAACTGTTTCTGTTTATCCATATTTATTATTAAGCGTTGTTTAGTTAAACTTTGTTTAATTATTATGGATTAAATGTTAGAAGTTTTATTATTAGCTAGAATATGGTAGCATTTCAGGCCATTGTTTGGCTGGGGTGTTACATTTTATCCGCTATGAATGTTGCTGAAAAATCCATACGATTATGATATTTTTAGAATTTCTTACATATAGCAAACTAGCTCTAAAAATTATGAAATTTTTATATGCAGCCTCCTGACATAGTTGATCTAATTGTTGATTTTTTTGGGAATTTTATGTGCTATGAATTTACCATGTTATTTCATGTTAATTTAATTGTAATTAGCTATATACGATGTTCATTTAATTAGCGATTGAAATCTCATGCATGCGTGATTGCAGTTGGTTTCTAAATTATAAATCGAGGTAATGGTTAAATTTAGTTCGAACTTGAATTATGGATTTGGAACCATAGGATTTGCTGGTAAGATGGTAACAAAGGGATTTTGAAAATTAAATGCGAAATGATGATGAGATTTGATGTTGCCTATTAAAATAGACTTTATAATAAAGCTGAAAATAACATGGTGCACAAGGTATGGTTATGTGCATAGAAAACATCATCATGCACGATGAAACAAACCGAAGTACTCATATGATACATATGCGTTTTTGGAATGGAAATAAATTTGACCTTGGGGACCAGTTCAGAATGGCCCGACATACTGCGTGGACTGAGGCCTTTTTGGCCTTGGCTACTATTTTTCTCTTTTTCTCCGCTCCCTCTCACGAGCGTCGTGCTCCCTGCGTGTGCATGCCTCGAGATGAACTTTCATCTCTCGATGTATACGCTTGGTCTCCTTGTCATTGCGGCGCTCCTCCTCCCAGATCTCGCAGGCCCTTTTTATATTCCACTCATCATGGTTGAGAGTCCACTGGTCATGTGGGTGGATCTCTAGGTCAATCTACTTGCGGTAGCCACATAGCGGTTCTGAGCTCTACGGGTATACGGAGAGGTTGTTAGTGCGTACTTTAAAAGAGAAATAGTAGGAAAACACACTGTAACTGGTCCTTACCGGCTGCCAATAGCCACTCGTGTCCCAATGGCAGTTAGGATAGTCACTGGAGTAGTTCACACAACCCTAGTAACGCATGTCCAAGCTGAGCCACTGCTTAGACTTGAAGAATTTGCATGGGTTCCTACACCTACAGAGGGGCAGCGTCTCCCCCTCGGGCAGGTGTTGCGGCAAATGTTTGGTTGGAACATTCAGGACGGGGTTGCTAATACGGGAGGCGTCATTATGGGGAGGTGCCCTCTTGGCACACTCCGCCTGTTCGTCCCGGGCTGCAGCAGACCTTGCTAGTTCACGAGTTTCCTCCCATTGCTTCATCATCTTGTCACATTGCTTCTTCCGCATCTTATCTATCTCGATGTGGTGAAGCAAACTCTTGTGTAATGTTGGGTTTGGTTGTGTAGTGTTCTCTCCTAGATCTCTTCCACCTCCTTTTATAAGCGTAAGGGTTGGCATACTGTGGTTAATTTTATGTGAGTAGCTTGCGAGGTAGAGTGTTGAGTTGTGTATGTGCTGTTCCACCTCGCCTGCTCCCTCGTGTGCACATTTGTTACTCTGTCTATGTCATCCCCCCTCGTCCGCTCCCTCATGCGCACAGTTGTCACTCTATTCGTGCTAGCCCTTGACCTGCTCCCTCGTGCACACATTGTTATTATGTCCGTGCCATCCCCCCTCACCCGCTTCCTCTGCACACACTTGTCACTCTATATGTTCCATCCCCTGGCCCGCTCCCTCGTGCGCACACTTGTCACCCTATCCAAGCCATCCCCCTCGCCCGCTCCCTCTGCACCTTGACCTGCTCCCTCGTGCGCACATTGTTATTATGTCTGTGCCATCCCCCCTCACCCGCTTCCTCTGCACACACTTGTCACTCTATATGTTCCACCCCCTGGCCCGCTCCCTCATGCGCACACTTGTCACTCTATCCAAGCCATCCCCCTCGTCCGCTCCCTCGTGCGCACACTTGTCACTCTGTTTGTGCCATCCCCTCACCTGCTCCCTCATGCGCACACTTGTCACTCTGTCCATGCCGTCCCCCCGAGCCCGCTCCTTCGTGCGCACACTTCTCACTCTATCCGTGCCGTCCCCACTCGCCTGCTCCCTCGTGCGTACACTTGTCACTCTATCCGTGCTGTCCCCCCTCAGCCGCGGTGCTGCACATTGATAATGAGTCCATAATTTCTGGTGGCAATGCATAGAGTTCTCTTTTCACTCGGTCATAAATACGGAGCTCTCGCAGTCGCTCATCGCTCATCTCAACTGCGTTTGGCTTCTCGTTATCACGCTCGTTGCAGTAACAAACTATGGCAGACACTGAGGGGCCAATCCAACCGGGGTCGCTAGTACAAGACCTTCCCCTTAAAAGGAGGGGACTTCGGCCCTAACTACCGCTTGATGCCAAATAAGTGTGCTCAATCGATATGACCAAAATGCAGACACAGGGAGGACACAGTTGTGCAGGTCATGGACGGCCAGTTTGATGGTGAACGATGTTTCTTCTGATGCCCACACTCTGGGTACAATTAGCCAATAGTTTATTTTGTTAGTGCTAATAGAGCTTCCATGCTAACCCTTGTTTGCAACAGATGGTGAAATGCAACTTTGTTCGATGGATCGATCCTTCGCATGAGCACCATGTTGTGATGTACATCAATGCATTGTAATCCAAGAGTTGAAGGTGAGGATTGATGATCTCAATGAGCAGAATGATGATATCTGCCAACAGATGCAGCGAGAGAAGGCAATGAGGAGGTCGTTAACATAGGAAATTCCTATGATCCCATATATTGCTGTGCAAATCCTAGCTGCATCTATGCGTGCCACTACAATGATGGCCAGCCACGTCCAAGGCGACCCCCTCAGTAACACTCCATGTGGATATCGCCAAGCGCGCTAGTAGGCACGTCTGAAGATGCTTGTACCATGGTTCTTCTCTATTGTACGCGGTTATGTTAAATTTCCTAAAGCATGTAACTAAATGGTTGACACGCCATTGCGGTTACCACAAATAACCACATGCGATAATAGATTACAAAGTTAATCATGTAAGTAATGAATTGATTAATTGTCAATTACTAGCACATAAAATAGTACATGTTGAATTGATACAAACATTAATTAATTCAATAAACAGAAATATACATCAAATCATGATATGGAATGGTGACCAGATGAGATCGGTCTATTGGGGCAATCCCTCATTGAGTGCCTGTAGGTCTTACATATCTGCACTTCGCTGTGTGGCTAATGCTGGTACGTTGGATGACATCCATGTCGTTCTAGAAGTGTCGCGTCTGTCGACGTCCTTTCGTAGTTATCTTCAAGTGCTTGTTCACGCCGTTCCACTACTGAGAGGGTTCGGTCCCATGTTGCATGGTGTTCAGCGCGGCCATCAACCCAGCATTGATGTCCGTGATGATGTAAATGTTGGGTCGGTCTCCAACCACTGCTCGTTTCACATTCACCAGGAACCAGAGCCATCTGGATGTGTTCTCACTCTCCACAATAGCAAATACCACTGGGAGAAACTGGTCGTTCACGTCGGCCGCCACCGCGGTGAGAATGGTCCCCTTGTACCTCCCTATGAGGAAAGTACCATCCATTGTTAGCACGGGATGACAAAACTTGAAGCCCTCAATGGCCTAGGCGAAAGCCCATAATAAATAGTCTAAGATGAAGCAATTGGACCCTCCGTTAGCATCTGGACGCTCAAGATTTTTTATGTACGTGCCAGGGTTTGATTTAGCTATATAGTGAAGCAATCTCGATACAGGGTTGTACACCTCTTCATACATCCTATACATTGACTCCATGACCTTCTGCTTGCCTCGTTAGACCTTACTGTAGCTAACTGCATAGCCAACCACATTGGCGACTTCCGACATGAGCATCTTTAGGGAGACAGACACGTCCACTGCAACTAGGTGGCTGATAATGCTTGCCACATATGCGGAAGTCACATTTTGATGATGGCGTAGGGGCTCACTGAGCACACAAGTGTGGTTGATCATCTTCTTGATCATGAAGACTGAGCCAAAAATCTTGGCTCAATGAGCACTGACCTTTCAAGGCAGCCTTCTACTATGTAGTTCATTGCGTAATTGGCTGGGTTGGACCGATGCACTCGGTATACATGGCTAATAGACAATGTATACCGTTCAATAGCTTGTTGCACAACCGCCTTGCTAAGGAAGCACTACCCGACTAGTAGGATACCCCAACTAGGACCATTCTTCTTGCAGCAGTACGAGGGAATGCACTGCAACATCATCGAGTCTAGAGGACACATATGGCACATCCGATGACACAATTCCCAGGTGGACTAGCCATCTTCTATGCGTCATCATCGGTATCGTCGAAGCCTAGGTCAATGTCCTCATCAGACTCCAACCCGAGTGCCTGGTCTGGTAGATACTCGTGGCAGTCAATGTGAGCTAACCACCACATACCCGCCCCATCATTCCACACAAAATCAGGGGCGAGTCTTCCCTCCAATACAGTACATTCAGTGGTATCATCTTGAAGCTTAGATTGTGGTTCCCCAGGTGTGAGGGGCCAGGATCATCACCGTTTTCCAACACCCGGCGCACGAAACTTAGGTACACCATCGGCCTCCCATAAATGACCGCCTCAGGCTAGGAGGCAATTTGCATGTACTGCCTCCATGCTACAATGACATTTACCTTCACGAGCTCCAATACGCCATTCATGCAGGTGATTCCCTCGATCGCAAGTTTCATCTCCATTGCCTCCATGGCTAAATTACTGTGACCTACTTACTTCATAATACGAACTATATTAATTATGACTAACTAGATAACACTAATTAATTAGGACTACGGGAATAATGTCGAAAGCATGCGACAAAAATTTACTTGTCTTTCGAGAGAAGCAATCAACACTGCCGCGTCCACCTGTCGCGTCCTCCACATGTGCGCTACCTTCTCAAAATAATGAGGTATGCACTCTTAATTTTGAGCGACGACTGTGAAAATGATCTTCTGCGATGAGCAACTGAGATGAGCGATGAGCAACTGAGATGAGCGATGACCAACTGAGATGAGCGATGACCAACTGCGAGAGATTCGTATTTATGGCGGAGCAAAAAGGGAACCGGGTGTGCTCATCCCGCAAATTAAGAACTCCTTGTCGACGTCCGGCACTTTGGGCGAGAGAGGATAGCATGGTAATAATGACAAATGTGCAGACGAAGGAGCGAGCGAGGGGGATGAGACGGACATAACAACATATGTGCGGACAAGGGAGCACGCCAGGGGGGACGACACGAACAAAGTAACAATTATGTGAAGGAACCAGTGGCAACTGAAAATAGCAACAATAGGCCAACATATGTGCGAAGGACAAAGGTCACGCAGTAGCAAGCGATTTCAATCGCTAATTAAATGAGCATCATATATCACTAATTACGATTAAATTAACATAAAATAACATGGTAAATTCATAGCACATAAAATTCCTAAAAATCAACAATTAGGTCGACTGTGTCGGGAGACTACACATAAAATTTCGTAATTTTTGGATCTCATTTGCTATATGTAATAAATACTAAAACTATCATAATTGTATGAATTTTTCAGCAACATTCATAGCTGATAAAATTGTCAAAAAAATTACACAATAAAAGCACGTTGTATCGGGAGGCTATACATAAAGTTTCGTAATTTTGGGAGCTCATTTGTTATATTTAAAAATTCAAACAAGTGGTAAATAAAAAATCTTAACTCAGCAGGTGAATCACCTGCTGTCCGGTGGAGGGGCGGCAGGGAGGAAGCCGCCCAGTGGGCAGGCGGCAGGCTAGCAGCCGCTCGGTTCTTAGACTCCGATAGATAGGTGTCATTGCACTGACCTGTTTGTCGATGGCCGGGTGGCAGAAGTGCTATTTCTATCATGCAGCCCTGTCGTCTGATGACTGGGTGGCAGAAGTGCTATTTCTATCAATTTCACACGTATACGACTATTTTTATAAATATGAATTGAAAACAGGCCAAAAATACCAAAAATTCCATCAATCCGTAGTCTGCTTTGCTTGTTGTTATGACCAGATAACTTGTACGGTCGTACTTCTAGAAGGTATCATTCCATCTGCAAAAGGGGCGCTCCTTGCACACTAATTAATTCTAATTGCTTATCTTTGTACCGAAAACATTGACCTTAATTGGATGGATAACCAAGTGGGCAGGAAAAGGTAAGTGTGAACATGTACTCCCTTTTGGGTTTTGTAGCTTTCCGTTTAAGTTGAGCAAATGCAGATAACATTCGGGCGAAAATGCACCTAAAATTCCTATACTTCGACAAACAGAATATTTAGGACGAGTGGAATTTTTTATAAATAATCCATATTTTATTTAAAATAACAGAAATATACCCACACGAATATTTTTTTTTACAGAAATGAGCTCCGGTCGTCGAACCGTTGGACGACTCCAGTCGTTGAACCGTTGAACGACTGGAATCCATCACCCAACGGCCACCTCGTGTGGTCTTGTCTCTTTACAAAGCTACCCTGTTCGGTGTAGTCACTGCACAAAGATTGCACACGACGTGGTTTGTCATAAAGCACGCCCCGACACCTCACGGCCTATAAAATGCATGCCCCAGCCATTGATAGAGGAACAACTATATTCTCCGTCCTAGTCAAACATGGGTCACCAAGGGGGGACCTGTTGGTGCTGCAATATTCGTCGTCCGTGCTAGTACATGTCTGAGGCTGATACCAGCGCAGGTATTCGCCGTACGTGCTACTGTCATAGGGGATGGCCTCCTCCACCCACTGGGCTATCTACCCCTCCATCTTCGTCGTCCAATCTATGCCATGTTTGACTCCCTTCCTAGAGTGCCTACATGAGGTAGCATTTCATTAGAAGTTGTCAAACGAATTAGTAGTAAAAGGAGATTCATGTGAGGTGGTCACTCACGCATGGACATTCGGCGGCACCGGTCGTCCAACTGGTACTGGAACGACCTGACATATGTCAAACTAGTGGATGACACGATGCGCCACGTAGTCCTCAATGAAGACATCGTACACAAGATTTCACCGCATCAGCTAGAAAGCGCGGTCACGCCAGCACAGCGAGGATAGCCCATCAGGAGCTCGGCTCTGCAGTGCCTCAGGTGAGTATAGCTCCCAGTGCACGTCATCAGCCGTGAGGCGGTCCAACTGCTCCACGAAGGGCAGATATGCCCATGTAACCTAGGCGTTACCTGACTGTACGCAAGGAATAGCGGTTGTTACACGATCATCATGTCTGAAGGAATTAATTACCGTCGGACTACTTACCCATCTATGACACCAGAGAGAATCCATCATAGGCCAGTCCACATCGCCCCCAGGGTACATCTCGGTCCCGTACAGAGTCATGTCCTCGAGCATGGGTCATCTGAGGCTGAAGCGCTCGAACGACCATAGCTGTAGTACCAGCGGACACCCCGCGAGGACCGAGTTCACCTTGGTCCTATTGCACGTGTCGCACAAGTCGCGATAGGTTACGGCAAGTGCGGCTGAACCCCAGCTGATATAGGGGGTCTCCCCCTCATCGATGGCCTTAGCGTGAGCGATGAGACGCACGTCGACGGTGTTGCCATGGCTAGTGGTGAAGAGCACCCAACCAAACAACCACAGCAAGTACGCCTCCAAGTGCCATGAGACCTACTGCTCATCTGCGACTGGGTCCATCTGCTCCACCTGAGTACAACCAAAAAGTTATTAGTACAGTACAGCGGAACCACAACCAGGTGTTGTAATTCTTACTTTCCACAAATGTGATGGCCAGGGCATAATTTGATTATTGCCATCAACTCCAATGGTTGTAAGGATCTGGCTCTTATATTTGCCTATCAGAAAGGTCTTGTCAACTGAGATAACGGGAAGCGTATGCCTGAATGCCTCTATGCACGCACCAAAAGCTAAGAAGGCCCTCTACAACACCACAAAATCTGGTGGCCTTGTAGATGGCTTGTCCTTCACAGCAATGTACATGCCCGGGTTCCTGTCCTGCAATATCTGAAGCATACGAGGAAGGTTATCGTACGCCACCTCGAAAGACCCGAACCATTTTTTCAACGCTTTCTGCTTCGCACACCACGCCTTTGTGTAGCTAATCTTGTACTTGAATTTCTTCTCGATAGCCACCATGATATTCTTGGCCACCATGTCCTTCTTCTCTACTATCTCTCCATACATCATATTGCTTATAAAGGCGAACGTTAGGTTACGATGCATTGGCAAAACACTACTGAGATTACAGGAGTGCGGCTCCACCTTCGACACAATCCAATGAGTCTCATACTTCGGTCTACATGTGTGCACCCTCCAAGGATAACCATCCTGCTTGCACTTCATGGTGTACTACTCCTGGCTAGATTTCATGACCCAAAAAGTCCACTGCATGGACAAGGCCCACAGCTTGATGGAATCCTGCAACGATGCCTTATAAGCAAACATTGAATGCAATCGACCCTCTATGCCATGATACTCCCATGGTGATCCATACACGTCATGTGTGTCAACACCCTCAATATCAAACCGGTTTTATTCCTGCGAGATGAGAGCTTCATCCTCATCCAAACTGTCCTCATCGTCCTCCTGTACAGCTTCCTCTTCAGCCGAAGCCATCCTGTCATTGCTCTCTAATTGATGCACTATGAACTCCATATGCTCCCCTTCATTGGTTTGTCCTGTAGCCTCACTATGCCGTGACCATTCTTCCTCTCTTTCATGTTTCGCATCGGCCTCGTCACAAGCAACTCCTTCTCTTCACCAACATGTGAGGCGTCCGAGCTTCTCGCACTTCCCGGATGATGTCCGTCCGCACGACCTTGCACAACTTCTATTGGGCATGGTTGTACAAGCATTACACACTCATATCCACGGCGCCGGCACCCTTGCGCAATCCCCTTCCACACAACAATGCGCATCAATGTTCTCAACTCCCATTTAATGTCCAAGGGAGACCGGCTCCAAAGCCCTTGCATGACGACGCTGCACACCTCATGGTCTAAGGAGAAACTGTGGGTGAGCCAGTGCATCACATCTACGATTCAAGCATTCTCGCCGTTTAGGTGTATCAGAGTGGCTTGCATAAAACCGCTCAAGTCAACACCGTTCGGACCTTCACGAACGGTGCCAACATCGTAATGCACTTTCAATGTAGTGGGTATCAGCATTACTGATGTTTGTCGCACATATTTTCAATGTTGCAACTAGTCAAATCGCATCGCACATTACAGAAGTACTGATGTACTATAATTTATATTTCAACAACCGTTCGCTTATCGTAACCAACTACACTACCCTTGTAGCATTAACTCCCTATCGACAAACCGTGCACCGATGCCACTCTTGTCTCCTGCTCGAGCTCTCTCCTACTGCAAATAATTCCTAATGGGTTTTGATAATTTACATGACACATCGATTTAAATGCCAATATACCAGTTATAACGGTACACATGATTTTTCAATGTACTAACGATATTACATTCATTCGTAATTAATCATAAATGTTACATATTATTGTTTTCTACAAAGCAAACTATTAAATTCTTGCAAAAATATTGATTGAATTTTTAATAACTACAAATTTCTACATATGCTTAATTTCTACATAACATTGACTAAATTTTCTACAACTACAATTTTGTACGGATGCTAATTTGCTAAGGATGCTAATTTTCTACAACTATGTTCACTAAATTTTCTATAACTACAGGTTACTACAGCTGCTAATTTTTTATAACTACATTGACTAAATTTTCTATGCCAAAGTTGTATTATTCTTTTACAATTTTCTACGGATACTAACACTAAATAAGCTATCTACTTTATATACAAAATAAGAACTACAACATACAAAAATATTTACCTCACAGAAGTCGTAAAACCTCTCCTTCTTCCTTTCTCTCTCCTCTCGTCTCCTCCTTTCTTTCCTTTTCTCTCATCTCCTCACCTCTTCTGGGCCACGCGGTCCATTTATATATGCCTCCAGTCGTCCAACTCTTCGGCGACTGGAATTGCAATCGTCTAACCGATGGGCAACTGGAAGCAGTCGCTTGGCGGTTCGGTGACTGCATTTATTTTGCCCAACAGCCAGCGGATTGCTTGCGTGTCGTGCGGCTGTTGGGCGATAGGTTCTAGTCGTCCAACGGTTTGGCGACTGAAGCCTATTTTAGTAAAACAATGTTCGCGGGTATATTTATGTTTTTGAATCAAATATAGATTATTTATAAAAAAATCCAATTTGTGCTCGCCGTGTCTCCTATGCTACACCTATTTTCAAAGTAACTGTGAAAAAGTGTGAAGAATCAAGTACGATGATAAACTATAAATTAGACTACAGTTTAACAAATCTGTAATACATTATTTGATCCTTCTATATTTCCTCTCACATGGATTTTTTCTTAGTCAATAAATACATATATCTTCTGTTATTTGGAACATATATAATATATTCTTCTCTAAAAACAAAAAATATGAACCATTTTACCAAACAAAGATTATCATAATCCACTTAGACTTGTTGTCTTTAATTAGCATGATGGATTTCGAAGAAGATGCCATGAGGAATTTACAAATTTAAGAATTCAAATATCATAATTACAAATTTTGAAAACTAAATTCATATTTTGTATATGTATTTGGTAGGAAAATTTACATCTGAATTTTGAATTTTTTATCTATGTAGAGCATGTTTAGGATAGCTCTATGTTGCTTTCACCTTTTTTCTGTTATTTCCTTGCTCATAGTCCTAATTTGTTTCTGGTGCGTGTTATTTACCTAATAAAAATGAACTTGCATTACAAAGGGATTTCCTGTTTTGCTTTCCACAGACACTCCTCCCTTTATATATGTACAACTATATGAAAGTTGATCCATATACTATAGATTGATGGTTTATATTTTTACCTTTTTACTATATTAATGCGGGACTTTCTATTTTTTAAAAAAATCTCTGATAAATGTGACAATTCTAAGCTTTTTTCCCCCCTAGAATTCATGCGAAGGCTTATGGAGGAGCTTCGAATTAGTACATGTATATAAATAGATAGCCAGCCTAGGTGCTACATATTGAATTGAATATGTTTACAACAACTTACGAGTGCTTCTCACCAAATTCTGGGTGATTTTCATTCTCACATGGCAGATGTAAACACATGCCCAAGAATTTCGCCATGACGAGTAGAAGCATTACCAGTTCTTCGCCAAGACACAACAAATCCAGCCTTACAGATACGGTAGAGAAATTCTAAATGCTCTTTGGAGTTTAGAAAGATATGTTCATTTCAAAAAATACAGGGTCACACGCACACAATAACCACAGTTGCGGGTCTAGTCTTGACAGTGAACACCAGTAACAGGCATCTGTTCAAGAAACTACATATCTTTGCAGTGATGGCGCCGGGTATCATCATAACGCAAGAAGCCAGTTCAACTTTCAAATCTTACAACAACATGGCAAGGCAGATGCTGCCATTGGAGTTGATGTTGGGTGATAAACCTACATTGTTAGTAGCAGTAGTAAGTAGCAGCAGAAGCAGCTATAGCTTCAACTATCTAAGAATCACAGTTTCAGATTTTGTATTAAGTGTGGAATATCTGCTTAGCATTGCTCAGTTTCTGATTTTGTTGTTATCCTGGAGCAAAGAGCACGAATAATATCCTCGCAAAAAAAACATGACTAATAAAAGAGTTCCCAGATGAAAGTCACAAGAATCTTTTGAGTTATCTGCTTGAGCCATCGGAATGACTAGTAGTAAATGCTCGCAGCTACTGTCTACACTCACAAACAAGGTAACGCTGTGGACATTGACATGGTCCCGGAAGACTCGAGAATAACTTTGGGCACCAATTCTTATAATATATTTCTAAGAACTAATAAAATTATAATATTACAAAAGTATTTTTCGAGACAAAACTACGTGTATCATTTTCATATGGTCTATCAAAAAAATTATAACCACATTGTTGGTAAAAGTTAGAATAGTGTATCACTTTTTTTACTGGACGGGGCATTTGACTTCCAAGCGAAACATAACCTCACGCTTTGCTATCCTCGCTTGTAACTGACTTCAAAACTACCAAATTGCTTGATCAAACTTGAAACTTGGGATGAGCCATATCTCAGTAACATTTGGCAGTGCCAAAGCCCATCCACTCAAAATATCATTGTTAGAGTTGCAAAAATATAATAATAATAATAATAAAATTTAACAAGCATCTAACATTTGGCATTAACCTCATGTGCTACTCTAGAAAGATGTTTTATAAACATTGAAACATCTAACATCTCTTACAGAAACAAATACAAGCTTATCGACAACCAGAATCCACGATTAACTTTCAGAAATAACCAGCCCAATTTTTTTAAACTAACGATTCAATCATCCGAAATTCCAAATTAATGAGTTAAATGGCTTCAAACAGTTAGAGCTTTTAATGAGTCATATGGCTTCAAACAGTTATAGAGCTTTTAATGAGTTATATGGCTTCAAACAGCTAGAACTTCACTAGAGCCTTAAGATATAATTTCATTTCATGTGCATCAATAAAGATCCTTCGTGGAGAAAGATTTTACTCTGAAGTGGTAACAGCTCATCATGAATTTCCCATTTGAAAGATTTTAGTTGATTAGCATCCCAATAATAGGGTTGAGGATAGTCATAAAGACTGGGACAAGGGTTGCAATACCACAATAATTAATAACAGTGTCATTCAAAAAATTTATTTATAAACCAAACTTCTCATCAAGTCACCTTTGTCTGGAAGTTCACTTTTGGAGAGGCTTAAATGGGTAGTCAGGAGGAAAATGGTTCTTAATAAAGAACACCCCTCCTGCATAAGAACTGTCACTAGGTCCCATGATTGTGGCCTGCCAATGGAATAGATCCTCTCCAACAGGTCCAGCACTACATGATGTCGGTGGGTCCTTTTGCAAATCCATGAGTTCATTCTGAATCCGTTTGCTTGCCATAGTATGTTTAACACTGATCAGAAAGAAAAAACATGTGCATATCAAGCATAGGTAACTTTCTTTCATTGGCTTAAAATTTGGTAGATAACTGTTCGACATGTTAGGGCAAAATTACGTGTATGGCACTCGTTGCATGGCAAATTGGATTAATCATCCATATCAGAAAATAGAACTCCAAGTTTAGGATTCTAATGCCATTCAAAGTAAAATCCTAGCACACAGGTGCCTTTTGAGTATAACAAAAAAAAAGAATACCATTTGCTTTTCATGCAGACAAATCATCATATAAGCTAATTCACTTTTCGATGAACCGTAGCAATCGCAATAATGCCATAAAGCAACATCGCAGAAACTCACCATCTGAACAGGGTACATTTTTAATATTGATGCACTCACTATCATGGTGCTATGGGCAAATGAAATGGAAGTCTCTCGTACTGATGCTGGTTCGTTCACAAGTGACTAAACGCTGTTAGTGTACCAACTAACCTCTAAAAATGTCTGGTACACCAGATAATCAACTGGCTGGTAGAAGAATCATGATTAAGATATTGTTAGGATGAAATACAGGTGCCTGGCTTAATTCTGTCTAAAAAGGAACCCTCCATTAACTGAAGATAATTCACAGCCTTGACAAAGGCACTGATCCTCTCCAGTTAATGGTAGATCCATCCCCATTAACTACAGAGGATCACCCTATGTTCAAGAGTAACCTCTATAGTGTCATCCATATCAGTTCAGCATGTGAACATGCAGGGGCAACCATCTACCAACAAATAAGCTGTGCTCTCATGTTTGAAGATTTACTAACCATGGTTCTACACTTTGTTCAGCACATGTAACATGTTACAACAATGACATTCTCATGGTTATAACTACATTTTATGAATGAAAATGAACTGACAGAGCTATAATAAATCTCATGTCTTACTAAAATCAAGAATGCATAGACTGCATACTACTCATCTAATAAACTGCAGGCAGACATAGTAGAGAACTACAGTTTTATTTCAATTGGCATCCTCTGTCGCCGACAAGCCTCTACGCCTACCGGCCGGAACCCTAACATCGGCATGATAAGAAATGGCAACCCCCACTCTGTTCTGCTTTTGAATCGGTGCAAAAACACGCCATAAACAGCCCAGGTTACACTATACTCTTTTTAGGGACAGTCCTTGAAAAGCTTCTTCACGTCATATATGGCTGTTTGATGCAATTCAATCCTGCAGGGATCTGGGAAAATCCCGAGCTCCGAATGGGGCCTTAAGTTCTAGTTTTGGTTCGGCATTAAAGAAAATGCCTTGGAACCTATGCATCTACTTGAGTTATCTTTCGCGTATAAGAACCAAGAACTACCTCAATTCTTGCGGCAAATCAAGTTTTCTTTTAACAAAAGTGCATCAGATGCAACAGTCCACAACCCTACCCAGAAATAAGCTTACTGTTCCCCGCTAACGTTTTGTTCTTTTCTTTTCCTTTTTTCTCACAAAAAAGTTACTACAGTTCACACTGCCTGATCAAGAATCTTATGGAATCTACCGAATATTCAGATTCAGACAGTACCTGAATCTCATCAGTCTTTACGAAAGATAATAATTTCAGCAGAAAGCTCGCAGGTAATCGATTTCTTTGCTAATTCTTGCAGCAACTCAACCCCAAAACAATCACAGAAAGTTGCAGCGTGAGAATTCCAATCCCAGCCCAAAGTATCGCAACAAGTTCTTGATACAATAACACCAAGAAATCCTACTCGAAAAACATCACTACATGCCAAGCACTGGATCTATTCTAGGACCATGCGAAGCCAACAATACAAAGAACCAAAAAGAAAAACAAAAGCAAGAACAAACCAAGAAATATTAGCCCCCGTGGCAGCAGGTCATCTGAAAACTTACCTGGAGATAAAGCTCAGCTCGGATGAAAACTGAAAAGAAGCAATTCTTCCCAGAATGGAAGCCCAATGGTGGGAGGGGATTTTAAGCTGTGTGCTTAAGTGCAAAAGGGCGGAAAGAGACCTGCATCCGGTCGCCGTCCTCGGCTCTCTTTCAAATCAGCCTTTGGCTGTTCGTCTATCACAATCGATTGGGTCCACTGGTCAGTTACGAGTTTTCACATGGTTCATTTATTATTAGGGGTGTTTATCCCAAACTAATCAGTATCGTTCTGGTACCGGCCGGTACATACCATTTTGCCACCTTAACCAATACAGAGTAGCCCTGTATTTCGTACCGACTTAATACCGATACTGGACAATACCAGTCGTATCGGTGAAATTGATAATACCATCTATTGGATATATTAAACTATATGTTATATTTAACCTACTACTATGTATTTAGACTAATATTACAAGTGAAATTTGATGTACATAATAAAACATATATATACTTATAAATATATATTATTATAATAACTCTAAAATGATACGCCGTATAGGCCGGTATCAGAATATACCGTTCCAGGAGTCATCCGAAATGGTATCTTAGTACATTTTACCCGTTGGCGGAGCTTGGATCTAAGTCTAGAGGGGGGCCAACACGGAATGATGCATGAATTAGGCAATCTAGACGTGGCCATTTTGAAGTCTAACCAATAAAATGGCCTAAATACTACTACTAACCCATTTGAATTGCACAAATATTGGGGGGGCAACCTTGGCCCCAGTGAAGCTCCATCCCCGATTTTACCGGGACAGTGTTAGATTTGCATCGAGATCCATGCACCTCCCCTTTGTATGGCGGTGCATTAGTGGTTGGTTGGAGGATGGGTTGGGATGAGATGGGATTAGGGGTGTAAAAACGAATCAGGATAGCCCGTTTTATCCGTGCATCTGGATGGTAGTGAATGTAGTAAGGAAAATAACATTTATATTGTAGAACGAATACGAATCCGAATAGCATTCAGATTTTTTTTTACTAGGGCGTTAAGGGATGCTTGTGAGGACGCTTTGTAAATCCACAAAAAATCTAGCAATAAACCAAGAAATATTAGCCCCCGTGGCAGCAGGTCATCTGAAAACTTACCTGGAGATAAAGCTCAGCTCGGATGAGAACTGAAAAGAAGCAATTCTTCCCAGAATGGATGCCCAATGGTGGGAGGGGATTTTAAGCTGTGTGCTTAAGTGCAAAAGGGCGGAACGAGACCGGGATCCGGCGCCGTCCTCGGCTCTCTTTCAAATCAGCCTTTGGCTGTTCGTCTATCACAATCGATTGGGTCCACTGGTCAGTTACGAGTTTTCACATGGTTCATTTATTATTAGGGGTGTTTATCCCAAACTAATCAATAAGGTTCTGGTACGGGCCGGTACATACCATTTTGCCACCTTAACCAATACAGAGTAGCCATGTGTTTCGTACCAGCTCGATACCGATACCGGACAATACCAGTCGTACCGGTGAAATTGATAATACCGTGTATTGAATATATTAAACTATATGTTATATTTAAAATATTATTATATATTTAGACTCATATTACAAGTGAAATTTGATGTACAATATATATATACTTACAAATATATATTATTATATTAACTCTAAAATGATACGCCGGTATAGGTCGGTATGAGAATATTGTAGAGAATGTGAAGGGGTGACCGTCTATATTTATATACAGCCTGATGAGCCAAGGAAAGGAAGGTACAATCATCCTCAATGGAGGCACTAATCTAGGTAATAACATAGCTATGCAATATATCTCTAACACCGCCCGCAATGATCGCGTGGGAGGATTCAACATAAAGATCGGACCTAAAATCGGTGAACAACGCACAGGCAAGCCTTTGGTCATGATGTCGACAAGCCGGTGGGATGATGGCACATGGAGAACCCGGACCTGGCCGAGAGCCACCTTTTCGCGGACGAAGTGGATGTCGATCTCGATATGCTTCGTGCGACGGTGCTAAACTGGATTGGACGACATGTAGATGGCGTTGACGTTGTCACAGTAGACCACAGTCGCAGAGGAAAGCGGAACATGCAGTTCATGTAGAAGCTGTCGAAGCCAACAACACTCGGCAACAGCATGTGCAACAGCACGGTATTCAGCCTCAGCACTGGAGCGAGAGACCGTAGTTTGGCGCTTGGACGACCAGGACACCAGGTTGTCGCCGAAGAAGATGCGATGCGTAGTAGAACGCGGAATCGGACAACCGGCCCAATCCGCGTCGGAGTACGCGGTGAGAGACCGAACGGGAGAGGCGCCAATATGAAGGCCATTGGAGAGGGTGCCCTTGACGTAGCGAAGAATACGCTTGACCAGCGCTAGATGAGGCTCTCTAGGAGCATGGATGAAGAGGCATACCTGCTGAACAGCATAGGCCAAATCGGGCGGTCGGTAAGATCTTGAAGGGCATCGGCGATACTCCTGTACTCCGATGGATCAGCAATAGGGGCGCCCTCGACAGCGGATAGCTTAGCATGAGTATCGGCTGGTGTCGTGGTCGAGTGACACTCTGCCATGCCTGCACGCTGAAGGAGATCCAGTAGCGTATTGCCGAGGCGAAAACAAGCCGTCAGAAGACCGCGTGACGGAGATGCCGAGGAAGAAATGGAGGTCGCCGAGGTCCGTCATCGCAAACTCGTCGTGGAGTAGAGTCATGATATGCTGCAGAAGATCCGTAGAGGAAGTCGTGAGTATGATATCGTCGACGTACAACAGGAGGTAGGCGACACGGTCTCCATCTTTGTAAATAAAGAGAGAAGTGTCGGATGTGGAGGCGATGAAACCAAGTCGGCAGATATAGGCAACGCAAACGGTACCATGCGGGGTGCTGTTTGAGACCATATAAAGATTTGTGCGATGAAGCAAACATGGTCAGGATGAGAGGGGTCGATGAAGCCGGACGGCTGCTGGCAGTAGACGATCTCCTCAAGATGGCCATGAAGAAATGCGTTCTTCACATCAAGTTGACGAATGGGCCAGGCTCTGGAGACGACGATGCTGAGGACGACTCGGATGGTTGCCGGCTTGACGACCCGGCTGAACGTCTCGTCGTAGTCGATGTCGTGTTGTTGCGAGTAGCCACGGGCCACCCATCGAGCCTTGTGACGGGCCAGTGTGCCGTCGGAATGGAATTTATGCTTAAAAATCCACTTTCCCATGACGACGTTGGCACCAGGAGGAGGAGGAACAAGCCGCCATGTGCCGTTGGAAACCAGGGCTTGAAACTCATCCGCCATGGCCGCGCGCCAGTTGGAATCCGCCAGGGCACTGCGATAATTCCCAGGTACCGGTGAAATCGTTGGCGTATGGGTGACCGAGAGATTGAGCCTAGTGACTGGCTTAATGGTGCCGGCGCGAGCACGGGTGACCATCGGATGCGGTCCAAGGCGTGGTCGGGCACGAGGGCTTCGAGTGAAGTAGCCGACGCACTGGAAGGATGCGCCACGGAGGGGCATCCTCGTGGCGCGTGGGGCGAGGTCCACCGGTGAATGGTGACGAGGAGGGCCCGGCGGAGACAACCCGCCCGGTCGTCCATGGTCTTTGGGTGGTGAGGACGGCTCGACCGGGCGGATCCAGGCGGCCCGAGTGGAGGCTCCAGAGCCGCGTCCACCAGGGGCGTAGCGGGCAGGCCGCCCAGTCGTTGGAGCGGCGGTGAGGAAGGCGCGGCTGCTCGGCGTCAATCGGCGAGCTACCGTGGATGAAGGCATGCACATCTCCTGAGGCAGAGGAAATAGTTGCCGGAAGGAATGACGGTGCACAGTCGTCAAGGAGAAAATCAAAAGTAGACTACGGTGGAGGGTTCTCGACTTGGCAAACGGAAAGGTGGACTCATCAAAAACGACATGGCGAGAAATAATTATGCGGTGAGTGGAGATGTCCAAGCAACGATAACCTTTATGCGAACTTGGGTAACCAAGGAAAACGCACGCAGTGGAACGTGGGGATAATTTGTGTGGAGAAAGGGCAGCAAGGTTGGGGTAGCAAAGACAACCGAACACACGTAGGTGAGAGTAGTCGGGAGATTTGTGATGTAGAAGCTGAAAAGGAATGCCATTACGGACAGAAGAGGAGGGACGCCGGTTAAGCAAATAAGTAGTGGTGGCAAGAGCTTCAGCCCAAAAGGCCGGTGGCATATGTGCATGGAAAAGAAGAGTACGAACTGAATTGTTGAGTGTACGAATAACACGTTCAGCCTTTCCATTTTGTGGGGAAGTGTATGGGCATGACAAGCGAAGAAGAGTGCCATGGGCAGCAAGAAAAGCACGAGTGGATTTGTTGACAAATTCGGCTCCATTATCGGCTTGAAGATATTTGAGGGAAAGACTAAACTGTGTGTGGACATAAGCAAGAAACTCAACAAGGTGCTGGTGAACTTCAGATTTGCGGCGCAAGGGAAATGTCCAACAAAAGTGTGTAAAATCATCAAGAAGAACTAGATAGTATAAATAGCACGAGCTGCTAGCAACAGGGGACGTCCATACATCGCAGTGAACAATTTCAAAAGGTGCTGAAGTGCATGAAGAAGAGCTAGCAAAGGGTAGACGCACATGTTTGCCTAGCTGACAGGAGGAACAAATGGTGCGAGCTACTTTATTACATGTGATATGAGCTTTATTATGAAGCATGTTAAGGACCGAAGGACCAGGATGACCAAGGCGTTGGTGCCATATGGTGGACGTGACGGCGACGCTGGTGTGTGCAGTAGTGGTGGACACAGCTGATGGAAAGGTGTAGAGGTCGCCGCTACTATTGCAACGCAGAATCTCACGCTTGGTTAGCAGGTCCTTGATAGAAAAACCAAAGGGATAAAAGTCAATGGAACAGTGATTATCACGAGTAAACTGACAAACTGACAGAAGGTTGTGAATAAGAGATGGCACGACAAGAACGTTGTTTAAAGCAAAACTAGACACGGATGTGGGTAAAATAGAATGACCTCGAGCTATGACAGGGAGAGTGGAGCCATTCCCAACCGTAATAGAAGAAAGGAAGGAGGCAAGCGGAATGAAGTATACCATCAGGAGGACATATGAGAGGTAGCGCTGTGTCCATCACCCATGGAGAGGAGCTCTGGAGAGCCATCTGGTTCAGCGCTGCAATGAGACCGGACTGATCCCACGATTGGCCGGGCGGCACTGAAACTTGAGGTGGAGCAAAGGCAGTGTGCGCCTGCGGATAGGGGCCAAGTAGGTTGGCTTGAGGCACAGGCGCACGCTAAGTCGAAGCACTCGGAGGCGCACTCCATGGGTTGAAACAAACCCACGGCCCAGTGGGCGTCGGTCGCCACCGACTGCTGCTTTGTCTTTGTTGGCGCGGTTGCCGCATCCACGGCTCTTGCCGCGCTTGCCGTGGTCGCCACGAGACGTCGTAAAGGAGCCACCGGCGCCGGAGGGAGCAGCAGGCGCCGTGTTCGAGCGGCATGTCGCAGCAGAGGAGCCAGCTGCAAAGAGGGCTCTCTCGGTGACCACCTTTGTCTCGTTCGTGAGACGGATTTCCTTGAGGACCAGCATATTGCGCGCCGTCACGAATGACGGCAATGCAGTTGAGTTGGCGATGTCATCCGCGGTGTTGGAGAAGCGAGGGTTGAGGCCGCGTAGAAGGTTGAGGATGAGTTGAGACTCGGAGATGGCGTGGCCGACATCGCGAAGGGAGTCGTCGAGTGTCTTCATGCGCTGGCAGTACTCGGAAACAGGGAGGTCACCTTGCGTCATCGAGTGGAACTCGTGGCTAAGGAAGATGGCGCGTGGAGCCTTGTTCGCTTGGAACAGGTTCTCGATGGCGACCCACAGATCGCGCACAGTCTGGGCCGGTTCCATGGCGAGGTCGAGAATGTCATCGACGACGGAGCCGAAAAGCCAGCTGTGGACGCATGCATCCGCTTTGCTCCAGTGGGATCATTCGGACGCTGAGGGAGGAGCCGTCAATATGTGACTTGAGGCCGAACTTGCCGCACATCGAGCGAAAGAACGACGACCACTTGTTGTAGTTTGAATTCTTGAGTTCTAGAGTCACGGGAACGTGAGACTTGATGGTGATCGTCGCGAAAGGGCTGATGGTGACCGGTGCGGCATGCTCAGGAGGAAGGCCACCAACCGAGGCAGTGAGGACTGCAGGGGAAGGGGCCACTGCGGTAGCAGACAAGGGCGCCAGGTTGTTGTCGGCCATGACGGTGGTGCAAGCACGCGACTTGGAGAAGGTGGTGGTGCGGTGGCGCGCTGTCAGTGGTGCAGAGCATCGACGGCGGTAGGGCGGATGAAGGTGGCGCTAGGAAGGGTAGCGGCGGCGGGAGGACGGCGGCGTGGATCTGGAGGGCTGCGGCAGCGCCGATTTAGAGTGGCGGTGGTGATAGCGGTGGCTAATGGAGAGCGCAGAGCGGCGGCGCTGTGGAGGGAGTGGGGGAGATGGGGCGCTGTGGAGGGATTGGGGGAGATGGTGGCCGCAGGCGTCGGTGGGGAGTCTGATATAGAAAAAGGGGCAGCGGAAGGGAGGATCAATCTGATACCATGTAGAGAATGTGAGTAATAGGTAACACCACACCCAATCAAGGGGGTGACCGTCTATGTTTATATACAGCCTGATGAGCCAAGGAAAGGAAGGTACAATCATCCTCAATGGAGGCACTAATCTAGGCAATAACATAGCTATGCAATATATCTCTAACAAATATACTGTTCAAGAGTCAAAGCATATGACATCCGGAATGGTATCTTAGTACATTTTACCTGGTGACGGAGCTTGGATCTAAGACTAGAGGGGGGCCAACACTAAATGATGCATGAATTAGGCAATCTAGACGTGGCCATTTTGACCATTTTGAAGTCTAACCAATAAAATGGCCTAAATACTACTACTAACCCATTTGAATTGCACAAATATTGGGGGACCAACCTTGGCCCCAATGAAGCTCCATCCCCGATTTTACCGGGACAGTGTTAGATTTGCATCGAGATCCATGCACCTCCCCTTTGTATGGCGGTGCATTAGTGGTTGGTTGGAGGATGGTTTGGGATGAGATGGGATTAGGGGTGTAAAAACGAATCAGGATAGCCCGTTTTATCCGTGCATCTGGATGGTAGTGAATGTAGTAAGGAAAATAACATTTGTATTGTAGAACGAATACGAATCCGAATAGCATTCAGATTTTTTTTTACTAGGGCGTTAAGGGATGCTTGTGAGGACGCTTTGTAAATCCACAAAAAATCTAGCAATAAATATCATCTTGAATTAATCTAGTTCTTGGTTTGCTCGAAAAGTGCTAGTGTTTGCAGTTGGATCAAAGCGTATGACTACGTACAAAGGTGATCAAAAGATTCTTCTCCTGGTGTTGACAATTCGAGTACGTTCAATCTAGTCGAAGGTCAAAGCTGAGCGATCAAGCGAACGGTTGAACACTGAGCAATCGAGTGAGCAAAAGAGCATCGAGCGGTCGAAACCGTCATCGAGTACTTAGAGATTTTAAAAAACAGAGGTAATCATTCAACCCCTTTAATTGTGATATTAGATCCTACATCAGGCAGGCACTGTAGTGATTTGCTTTAGAACACGGAAATCAACCCCCAATTACTGGTGGCTACCACCACTCATCAGTCATGCGCCCTCGACCCCAAGAGCTCACTGCTCACACCCCAGGCCAAGAAAGGAGCATCGGAGAGAGATGACGAGCAAAGGAGGGGAAGGGAAGGGGGAACGGTGGCTCATCCGCCTCCTCCTTACCCACGACTACACCGTCCATGCTGCCATCCTCAACCCCGATCAGTACCGCCATTCCTTGCTACAACGTAATGCCCAGAAGAATATAATCGTTAGTTGCAATGCGGGGGTCATCGCCATCCGACATGCAGGTCTATCTCGTTTTGTGGTTGCAGAGGCAACTGATGGTGCCGACGGTGGAAGGGACGCTGAACGTGCTGCGCGCAGCCAAGGACGCCGGGGGAATATAGCGGGTGGTAGTCACCTCGTCCATCTCCGCCATCGTGCCTAGCTCGGGGTGGCCGGCCGACGAGGTCTACGACGAGCACTGCTGGACCGACATTGACTATTGCGAGTCGACCTCTTGGGCAATCCTGCTTTAGCATCTCCGTACTTCTTTTGTTTGCTTGGTAAAATTTGCTCAGTGCCATTCCAAAGATGGCTGTGTAGGAAAATTCGCGATGGCACTAGCCCATGCGTTCGGTCCATGATGGTATTTTTCAACATGCCAAACTTTCTGATAGCACTGAGCAAATTTGCCCAAACTTTAATTATGGACAATAATAGAGAAAAACCATAGAATGCTTACATATTAATAGGAGTAAATTTTACAAAAAAAATGTATATTATCATAAGACTACACATTTCACAGAACTACCCATATTTTTTTCCACTAACATGTGGGATTCCATCGTATTTAACGATAATCAACAAATATATAGTTTAATGAAATGTTATTCCAAAGTATGTGTAGTTTTATTAAATGCAAACTGAAATGTGCAGTTTTCTAATAGTTATGTCAAAAAAAGTGTAATTTTGTGAAATTTACTCTTCATATTAACATGTGGAGTTCTCTTATACATTTAGCAAAATTACATAGAATAGGTAAATTTTGCATAAAAAAGTATCGTTGATATTTTACAGACCTGACATTTGGTATTACCAGTGCATTTTCTTTCAGTTTGCCTCGTAATTGTAGTTTTTATTATATAAGTTTGGTGCTCTCAATCTAAAGTTGTAAAATGACCTGTTTAGCAGCAATCACTTATAATTTTCTTGTTTGTATTTCCTTATAGCTTAATTCCAAAAAAGGATGAGTTATTGCCATCGGTAACTCATGATGCTCATGTCTTCTCCATGTGCTAGAGATATCGAAAATGGTTTTTAATCATTTTTATCATCGTTAGTTGATAATCACATGGATGTTATTTATAGAACTACTTCAAGCTTGAAGTTAGGTTACATAGTTTAGACCTGAATGTATTTTGCTTCTTCGGTTAAAAGAATATTCACTACTACAAAAATTCATATATTAGACGCCACATCAAAGACGGTTCTCCAAAACCGTCGTATTAAAAATAATCGCAGATAATTTTAGTTTAGAGACCGTCTGTATTGCTGTCAGCTCTAAAAACCGCCTGTGAAGAGAAAATATCACAGACGGTTCGTGGTGAAAACCGTTTGTGAAGTATCACAGATGGTTTTTTTCTTTTAACCGTCTGTGATACTTCACAGAAGGTTTGTATTAAAAACCGTCTGTTATTATATTAATTGCGTGCAGACCCCTCGACCCTCAGTCTTAAATTCCATATCTACGCTACTGCTTTGAGCTGGAGACAAGGCTTTGAGGCCATTTGGTGAAACGAGACTATTTGGCAGAAGTAATTGTAGATCCACTAAGTTTTTGACTACCTATGGTTAGTAATTTGTTCCAAATTGCATTATAATTTAGATTTGTATATTTTGGTGAAAGGAGAATTGAAGATGTTTAATCTAGCTAGCTTGATGTAGAGAGAAGATTATTTTACATCTAGCATGGTTTAGGGTTTAGGGTTTAGTCAATTCATAGTCTATTTCTACTTAATTCAATTTAATTAATTATTATTGCTACATATAGATATTTAATTTAGATCGTACATATATAGTATAGTAATTGATTAAATAAATATGTTATACTAAATTGTTATATGTGTAACGTAGGACTGAAGCTGGATGTACGCTGAGAACCATGTAAGTAAAGAGTATATTATTGTCATTTCTGCTTTTATAAGAGCTACCAGGGTGGAATATATATACCCTCCACGTATTGACTGTGAGAATCTAAAGATGTTTAACAATGAGCGCATATTGAAGCACACTTGATTCAAAGGGGTTTCAAAAAGGAGTATGCACATTAGACCAGTCATAGTAAAGAGCATATTACATAGAAAGGTAGTAATAATAACATCACCGATGAAGTCAATGTATACCGCCAGGTGATCATGTTGATTGTGGTTCCGATTCGGATAGGCTGAATGATGATAATCTGAATCAGATGCTTCGCGATGCAGAAGGGAATTGTGATGAGAGAGTATGTTAAATTCCGGGGCTTTATAGAGGACTCGGAGAAACATTTGTTCACGTGCTGTAAGTCAAAGTACACGAGGTTGTCAGCTGTCTTTGAACTGCTGAAATTGAAGGCAAACAACGGTTGGTCCGTCAAGAGTTTCACAGCGTTGTAAGGTCTTTTAGCGGACATGCTTCTAGAGGGAAACGAGTTGCCCAAAACTACCTACAAAGCTAAGAAGGTTCTTTGTCCATTGGGAATAGAAGTATAAATAATATATGTATATCTGAATGATTGTATCCTCTACTGTAAGGAGTATGCAAACATGCATCTATATCCAGTGTGCAACGCAACCCTATATAAGCGTAAGAATCAATCAGATGATGGCGAGGTAATAGAGGTGGAGAGAGGACCTCCTGCTAAGGTGGCATGGTATCTTCTGTAATTATCCGTTTAAAGCGGTTTTTTGCAAATCGAAAGGAGGCAAAACTGTTGTGTTGGCACTTAAAGGAGTTTAAGAAGGATGGAATACTAAGACACCTTGTTGATTCCACCCAGTGGAGAAGCATTGATAGGAGGTGTGCAGCCTTTAGTGCAGAACTGAGGAATATAAGATTCAGATTGAGTATAGATGGAATGAATCTTTTCGGTAACATGAACAGCCGATATAGCACTTGGCCCGTGACTCTCTAAATCTAAACCTGCCTCCTTGGTTGTGTATGAAACAGAAGTATATGTTGTTGTCGATACTTATTTAAGGGCCAAAGCAATGGGAAATGATATTGATATGTATCTAGCACTGTTGGTGGAAGATCTAAAATACTGTGAATTGAAAGGGTACAGGTATGGGATGCTACAAATGAGAGGACTTTACTTTATGCTCTTTATTGTTCTACACCATAAATGATTATCCTGCCCTTGCTAACCTGTCGGACCAAAGTACAAAAGGGAGCCAAAGCCTTTACTCACTGTTCAGATGATACCGAGAGATGTGGCCAAAGCACTCGTATAAAACCATGTACATGCGTCATTGTAGGTTCCTTCAGAGGGCTCACCCATACCGCAGGATGAAGAAACAATTCGACGGAGAGAATGAGGACAGTTCAGCTCCAAGGCATTTAAGCGGAAGAGATATCTATGATATAGTTAAGGATTTAGATGTGCTCGGAAAGGGACGTAAATCGACGACCCGTGAGAGGAACATCTGAAAGAAGAGATCAATATTTTAAGACTTACATTATTAGGAGCACCTAGAAGTTCGCCACTGCATCGATGGCATGTACGTAGAGAAGAATATATGTGACAGCTTGATTGGTTTCTTCCTAAACATTCATGACAAGACAAAGGATGGCGTCAATGCATGGCTTGACTTGGTTGATATGGGCATCAGGCCTGAGTTAGTGCCGATAAAGACCGATAAATGACGAACTTATCTTCCCCCTGCTTGTTACACTCTATCCATGATTGTCATGTGCTGATTATATAGATGCTCCCTATTGCAATTAGAAGTATTTTACCAATCAAAGTCCGAGAGACAATAATGAGTCTATGTTATTTCTTTAACAAAATTGCTCAGAAGGTCATCAATCCCGAAGGACTAGATGCTCAGCAGGACGAGGTGGTAACGACTCTATGTCATCTTGAGATGTATTTTCCTTCATCATTTTTCGATATCATGGTCTATCTCATTGTTCACATTGTGTGGGAGATAAAAATATGCGGGCCCGTGTTCCTACGTAGCATGTACCTATTTGAGAGGTTCATGGGAATTCTCAAATCCTATGTACGGAATCGATCTCAGCCGGAGAGCAGCATCATCGAAGCTTATGCAACCAAAGAGGTCATTGAGTTCTGTGACGATTACATGGCTCAAGTCAACTGATAGGTGTGCCTCTATCTCTCCATGAGGGGAAACTCAAGGGTATCGGGACCATCAGAAGGAAAGCAATCACTCCAGATATGAATACGTATGCTCAAGCTCATTTCACGGTCTTGCAACACATGACTGAAATGTCCCCGTATATCGACCAACACAAGGGCATTCTTCAACAACAGAATCCAGAGTGGCTGGATGTTTGGATCACGAGACAACACAACAGTCGGTTCAACTAATGGTTGAAGGAGTGACTCGCTAGGAGCTTGTCAAGTGATATGCTGACATGATTGGCAAAAGGGTCAATATTTACAGTTGTGACATGGCAAGAATATGACATAAACGGGTACATATTCTATACGTAGGCTTAGGATGTAAAGATGAGAGACCATGTGGAGGTATCCCCATGTTTGTGATGAGTAATTGACGGTTGTGTTAGTGAGTTCGAGTTTGTTTTGGGTATTCTAGGGTTGAATACCTTTTACTTATGCTTAATCCTTCAGCGTTATAGCCGCTTAACTTATCACTGGGACGACACCCAGGGCAACATAAATCAGGGCCTTTCTCTGCCCTCCACTTTACCATTGGTGCCCCCAAGTGCTGCTGCCATTGGAGGAGAAGAAAGGAGAAGGAAGGAGAAGAAGGAAAGAGAAGAAGGAGAAGAAAGAAGAAGAAGAAGAAGAAGAGGAGGAGGAGGAAAAAAGTGGGGAAATCTTCATCTAGATAATTTTTTTCTCATCCCAAACCCTCTATTTCTCAGAATAATTAGGGTTCTTGGCACAGATTTTGACGGTAGTTAATAGATTAATTGCCCGATTAGAGATTAACTGCAGTCTGCCTGTAGATTGATTCGCGCAGCGTGTCTGTCCTTGTGGATTTGACCTAGTAAACGAATTTTCCTGCAGACTCTCCCAAAAGGAAAGTTGTAGAGGACTTTCATATGCGTCTCCTGTAATCTTTTCATAATTTTTGGCCTTGGGATATGGGAGATACGGGGTCGGGAATACGGATGTTCGCCAGGCAAGCAGATTGGTACAGGCCGATGGTAATTCGGGTATTTGAAGTAGTAAATGATTTTATTGCTCATGGTCGTAATTGAGAAAATTGTAGATAATCTGGTAGTCTAGCTGTTGTAGAAATTTTATAATTGTTGGACCCATGTAGTGTTGCTGGGACGCGATTGAACATTGCTATCCAATCTGCTAGAACAGAGTTCTTCCTCTGTTTTGGACATTAAATTACCCCTAGCTGTGTCCAAAATAAAAATATGTGTTATACATAAAAATTGTAGGTTTTTAAGTCATGAATCCAGTGAGGTAACATTTTCTGTATTTGGATCATTATTTTTAAAGATACGAAATTGTGAAGCAGCACTGCTGCAGAGGGTAATTTGCTGAATTGTTGAGCGGAGAAGAGTTTGTACGGGTTCGGAATTCTAGCGACGTCTTAATTATTTTAGTCGTGTTTGTATTCTGTGGTTGTGTGCTGAGAGTTGTCTTTTGGACAGGTGGTCTTGACCCTGAGCGCTCTTGATTTTACTTCGCTTCATCGGATTGAGGCAAGTGAATGTAGTGGTGGTTGCTACCGTTTAACTTGTTATTCCTTCTACTTGCAATTTACATTATTATCTTAATTTGATACATGATGTCATGATTGCATGATATTTTAATTGTGGAGATGATATCAAATATTTATCCATTGATATGTTGATATTATGCTAGTAGACATGTGAAATTCTTGCTTAATGTTATAATGTGGACATGAAAATAACATGTGGTGGATGTGGATATGTTGAGAGCATGATAATGCTCCTTGTGGATGAATTAATGTGATTCATGAATTATCATATCATTCATGTCATTTGCATGTATGGATGTCGCCGCAAATGCCGCGATCAGATCTGACAAACATCGTATATTACCGTGTACGATGCACCTCTTCTCCATGGGAAGCAATTCCACCTACGGAAAGAGTGAAGTGAAGATAGCATGATCATTCATATGCATTGCATTGTGGAAAGATTCATTTGCATACATATGCAATATATATTGTGGTGATGTTATTTTGTGAAATATACAATTTTCTAGTTGTAATGTGGAATTGGCTCATGTGAGCTACTTGTGGTATGAGAATTGTGGATGTGGTCGTGGAATGGGGTTCGCCCCATGTATATGGTAAGGGTTGTGGCGATGGCATGAGACTCTTTTTTCTTGTATTAATTGTTGATAGCAATTATGGGTGTGGGAAATAATAAAGCATTGAAGTAAGACATACATATGTTTTATTGCCTTTGGTAGTGGTTGAGGATTTAAAGTAGTCAAATAAGATTAATTTGCTAATGCTTTATCGTCTTGATGGTGATTTACGCTTGAGGTTATAAACATTAGTAATTGTGGAAGATTAAATGTTGATGATTAATCTATTGTGGATTATGGAATATTAAATGTTGATGATTAATCTATTGTGGTTTGTGGAAAGATTAAATGTTTCATTTGCAATTATTTGTGGATAAAATGATAGCATTTATATGACAATTAAATCTGAAATTGAAGAGGTATGATCCATGGAAGATTTGTGGTGGTTTAATAATTGAGGACATGAATTGTGGTTGTAGTTGTATGGAATTATAAATGATGATGTATAATTATTTGTAGTTTGAATAGCCTGTTAAACAGTTTGCTTGCTGAGATTTTGTCTCACCCTTGTTTCCCCCTCCCTACAGGTGGACATTGAGCATGCATGGGAAGGGTAAAACGGCACCACACTGATGCACTTGGATTATAGTTTATTGCTGAAATAAAGTTGAAAGAATTCTAGACCTTTGCATAGCTTTGTTTACATTATCTTAATAATATCAAATTTGTTAACTATGTTTTAAATTAAAATGTTAGAGGATGTTTTAATTAGTGAATTGCTATCACTATCCGGTTATTCCTTAGTTGTTTACGCTTCCGCTTATACTATCTTGTTTAGTAATTGTTGCCAGTTTAATTTATCTTGTAAATTGGTTAGTTGTGGAGTGGTTTTAGTAGCATCCCAGGGTATTGTGGATCCTGGGGTTTACCGTGGTCTTGAGCTCACACAAAGTTGTCTCATGCAATGATCTTTAATTACTGGTCTTTATCAACCTTGATCTTGCTTGATCCATAGAATCTTCAGGACTCCAATTTCTAATTACGCGACAAACGACTGAATCCAAATAAAAGCAAGTAACTCAAAAGATCTAAATAAATCCGAATAAACTCAATTTTAGTCTCATTATGAGTTAATGGGTGATTTGAGGTAAGGTCGGTGGTAGAATATGATGACTTGATCTTTTTATTAATAATCTCTTTTATTATTTTGTTTTTACCTAGGAAGTCCCATGAGTTAGGTTAGACCTATGAATCGGTGTATGAGATTAGCGAAGCATTACTTTGTTGAGTGCTAATATTCAGGGCATATGCCATATGTGATGTTTACAATTTTTAGTCTGCTAAATAAATTTTAGAGTTCGGGTTTATGGCGTTTTGAGGTACAACATTTTTATGTACACTTTAGTTATTGCTAGGCATAACTTATTTTGAATTAGGACCCATTCGTTCGGGTCCTAGCTTGCTATATTTAATCATTCTCAACATTTTGATTTACTAAATCTAACGTCAAGATTAATTACTAGCACCATTATCATTTTGTCTACACTTTATTGATTATTAGACTCAGCTTTTATTCTTAATTTAAATTTATTTATCTAGCAAGGCTTGTTATACATGGTCATATTTCAATATTGCTATTTAATTAAATCTACTACTGAGATTCATTTAATGGTGACATGTTAAATGCTAGGGCATATAATTTGGTTATAATTAAGGGATATCTTTATAAATATGAACATTTAACCAAGGCCACTTTTCTTTATCAATGCCCTTAATTAATTTAGATTTAAAATAAATACTAAAGACACGTTATTCATATATGATAATTAATCCAAGGTTAAATCTTGAATAATCTTATTTACGTCCTATTCAATTTCTATTAGCTTTCATGAATTAATTTTCTAACTTTCCTTCATCTCTTGATTATTAATATGCATGTAATCCTATGTTCTGAAGTATGCATAAATTTTATCTGAATCCAAGTCAATTAGCTAAGCTCCCTTATTTATTTTCCTAATTGTTTTCCAATTTAAATGGCTAAAGAAAAATAAAAACAAAAAATATGCCAACACTGGGATTCGAACATGAGACCACAGGGTGGAATCGGCTCGGCTAACCAACTGAGCACGCGCTCGTTTGTGAGTGAGAGAAGCCAGCTAATTTGATGAGGTAAGATGGGGCTGGGGCAAACAGAGGAGCTAGCCGGCGCTTGGTGCTGGCGTCGCCGGCGGCAGGCGGTGGTCGGGGAGGGGCTGGCGACCCGCAAAATGGGTTGTACTGGGGAAGAGGAAGCTAGGGGTGTCGGTGAGTTGGCCGGAGTGGTAGCGAGTAGGTGGGCGCTGCGCAGGGCGGCCGGCGGTGAGATAGAAAAGGGGCGGCGGCGCCGGCGTGGAGGAAGAAAGAAATTGGGGCACGCATGAGCTACAAGGGGTCATAAGAAGACTTACCATGCGTTGGGCCGAGCCGGAGCAAGCCCGAGAGGAGCCGGCGGCGTGAGCCTGCGGCGGCGCGGACATGCGGGGGCTTCGGATTGCGGTCGGGGAAGATTCGGGAGGCATGGAGGTGCTCTCCCACGGAGGAATTGGGCCGAGGAGTCTCGGAGGAAGAATGGTGCGGGCGGCGGCGGCGGTCGATTTCGGGGATGATAGCCGATGCGGCGAGCGTGGTGCACGGAAATCCGATTGGTTGGAAGGGGAGGGAGAGGATAAGTGGGGGCGCGCCATGACGTGGTCTAGGTGCGGGGACTTCGCCGGAGCGGCGTGGAGGTGCGACGGCCGGCGCATAGGCGGAGACGGAGAAGAAGCAAGGAAGGGAGGAAAGGAGCGGGGGACAATGGGTTGTGCAGGGAAATGACGGAGGGGTCAAGGCCGCTTATAGCCGCAGAAGACGGGGGAGGACCGGGCGGTGGCGGAGGACCGCCGGGTAAAGACCAGCGTGGGGCTCAGCGCGCGGAGGCGACGTTCGCGCGGCGCGTGCAGCGGCTTTTGCGGTGGACGTGACGAGGCAAGCGCGCGGAGGGAACGACGACAAGACAGGGTCAGTGGAGGGGCAGAGAGCGGAGCGCGGCGCAGAGGAAGGAGCGGGAAGGAGGAACAAGGGAAAAGAAGGGGCGCGCAAGAGCTGGGCCCACCGGGCAGTGAGGGCAATCGGGGGAGAGATGGGTGAGAAAAGGTGGCCACGGTGGATTAGAGGAAAGAGAGGGAGAGAGAGAATGGAAGTGGGCCATATGTAAGTGAGAGGAAAATATAGGAATGGGGAAGAAAAAGGGAAAAAGGGCTCAAGCAAAGTTTTTTGAATTTCTGGATTTTAACTTAAATTTCTATCTCACATTTATGATTATTGATTTCAATTTTTGCATGACATTTAAAATTTAAATTTTAAATTTTCAACTATTTAGATGTGAGCCTTTAAAACTTCTTTAGCCATTGATTCTCTTTTCTTTAAGTAAATTAGAATTCAATTTCTTACTCCCATTATTTAATACCTAAATTTTAAATTGTGTGCAGATCCTTTGATTTTCTATTTCGTTTATTAACGCCAACTTTGCTTTTAGAGTTGGATATTATTTCTTAATATTTTCATTTGCATGCCACAAAACCCAAAAGATTTAAATATTCAAAAGAAATTTTGAACGCCAGCAAAATTTAAAAAGTTTTAAAAGAAATTTCATAATTTTGGATATCCAAATTTTGGTATGTTACAGTTGTGCCCAGATGTAAGCCCTCACATCCTCTTGTCATTGCTAAGTTGATTACAAAGTCTCATGAGCAAAAACTCAAGAATGGCAAGCAATTTGGAAATCATCTCACTCTCAGTTGGTTTTTCAGTTCTCTGCTCATTTTC
Source organism: Bonia amplexicaulis (assembly GCA_036346245.1). NCBI lineage: Eukaryota > Viridiplantae > Streptophyta > Magnoliopsida > Poales > Poaceae > Bonia > Bonia amplexicaulis. Next base: position 9,757,556 of record CM070757.1, read on the forward strand.
TTGTTTGTGGCCTTTCTGGATGTTTTCTCTTGACTTATGAGGTTGAATTGCTATTTAGTTTGAAGTCTTGATCTTTTGTCTCAAAGAGAGCAGCAAGATTTGGTCAATTTATTGCATTTCAGTGAGTGACAGTACTTGCAGATTTTCAATCAACCGCCTGTTGGCTTTTGCCCCTGCCTGAACCAGGGCCGGTTAGACTGGCTAGGCATGGGCGGTCTGACCGGCCTTGAAGCGGCGGTCGGGCCGGCCACAGTCTGTGATCGACCGACCCTAATGCCTACGGTCTAACCGGCCTGTTGTCTTCTGGTTGCTGATTCTCTTTGATCTTTGTTATTTGCTGCTTGCTTTGCTTTAGTTTTTAATGCCTTGTTTCTTTCTCAGTTAGTTTGAGTTTCCAGAGAGCATGACTCATATTCTTCATAGCTTTTGTAGCTATCGGAGATAAGAGACGTATGTGGATACTTGGGGGTAAGTTTTAAAAAGGCATCATTCACCCCCCTCTGTTACCATTTCTGATCCTACAAAAGAGTACTAACCAGAACAGCGGTGTCCATATAGATACGATCAATACCGATGGGTTAAGGAACTCCTACTATGGGTTCATATGGGTGATTTGGGAGCTTGATTATGTACTTTTCAAGATCCTCTTATTTCGGTGATGTTGGGTCTATCTCCCACAGGTGAAGGTCAACAAGTACGGTGTCACTACCGTAGACCTCAAATGTGTCGGATACAAAGATGAACCATTTGTACTTGCTAACCAAGTTATTTAAATTTTCTATGTAACCGGCCAGGCAAATAAGAAGCGTCACGTAGTTCTTCATGAAAAAAGAAGGATTGTTGGAATTGAGAATGCAGTGGATGAGGAAGAATACAATCAATTTGATGAGTTACCTCCTTTCGGAAACGGCATAAGGTTAGAGGAAGAATGTGACGAAAGTAGCTACATACGTCGATCATCATGAAGGGCTAATTTTTAAAGAAAATAAGCAAGTGGAATGATGAATGAAATATTTATATGTTATATGTTCTATATTTGCATTTATATATGTATATGAGAATGTATGATATATGTGTAAATTTGCATTTATGTATATAAGAATGTGTGATATATATGTGAATTTGCATTTATGTATATGAGATTATGTGATATATATCTGAATTTGTATTTATGTATATGAAAATGTGTGATATATATATTTGAATGTTATTAGGGAACATCATAGACGGTTTTAAAGTAAAACTATCTATGATATATATAGATATTCATAGATGGTTCAATATTAAAACCGTCTGAAATGTTTTGTTATTATAGACGGTTTTAAATAAGAACCATCTGTGATGATAAATATCATAGACGGTTCTTAAATAGAATTGTCTGTGATTATTCCTCTATATATATTGCACAATAGGATTTGTCCCCACTGTACTGGCCACTAACGCCACCGTCTCACCCCGAGCCCGTCACCCTCCTCCTCCATAGCCCGTCCACCTCCTCCTCCCCCGACTCGGCGGCACTCCTCACCCGAGGCCATCGCCCTCTTCCGCCACTCTCGACTCGGGCGGCTTTCCTCCCCTGAGGTCATCGCCCTCCTCCTCCTCCAAAGCCTATCGCCGCCTCCCCCGACTCCGGCAGCCTTCTCCATTGAGGTCGTCGCCCTCCTCCTTCTCCCGAGCCCATCGCCACCTCCCCGACGCCGTCGCCGCCTCCCCAAACTCCGGCGGCCCTCCTCGTAAGGTCTAGCACTTGGGGGACTTTGCATAATAGAATGTGGGCTTTGTGAATGCTCGATGAGGATAACTGGTCAGATTAAGATCACTGTGACTAATGAAAGAGTACTCTGCTAGTATTGATTTATCATTATGTTGTTGCCATAGCACTATTGTTGATATTGCAATAGTTATTATTTATTCTGTCGTGTGCTTAAAATCTGTCAGTTGATTCTATTACTTTACTAAGTTAATTTTAGAGTATCAAACTAGCAGAATATTGAGAAGTTAGTCCCTTTGATATATGATCTGTTGACAAGGGTGAGAAGGCCAGGTTTTAACTTGAGCGCAACTCCTCAAACTGAGAGCAAAACTCACTTCTTAATCTATGCATTATGTTAATTACAAATGCTCATTCTTCTTCTCAGTTTAGCATATTATTGTAATTAATGTGGTTTTAGCATGAATTTAGATTTAATTCCAATAAAATATTATTGTTTTAAAGCATAATTCCACCAGCATTTAAATGACAAAATAAGCCTAATTGGCTAATTTTAGGAGCATATATTCTGAATTTCAGAGATCATAGAGCATGAATATATTATTGATATAAATGTGATTTACTTGGAGTAAATAGTTTTGATATATGTCTCAAGTTTATTGTTAAGTTTACTACTGTTTGTCTTTATATATGTGGTAAGGTAGTCTTTAGATATATTATCTTTTGAAGATGTTGTCCATTCATTCTTTGACATTGTCACTGGATGCGTGTGATGCACCATCCTCTGAAAAATTCCAAAAAGGAAGAGGACTATCGAAAAACACGAGGACCGGCTTACCATAACGGATCTCGATGCGTCTAGGACCCCTCTCAATCCTCGCTGAGCAGTATCCTCATTTCGGAGAATAGTTAGAATAGTTGCACGGGAACGGATTAAGATCACGTTCGTTTCATGGAAGAAGGTGACCGAACATCGAAAAAGTCAACTGTTGAAGAAAGTTTTTTATCGTTCGAGATCCCAAAAGAATATCAGGCCTTCGTGCGACGACATTGTTGCTAGTGGTGTGCAAAAACTTCAAGAGCCTGCTTGTCAAGCAATACATGGAGAAGGATCTAACGCCCTTCGACAAGATCCATTCCTAGTGTTGGTGATATGCCCTAGAGGCAACATGGAGATGTTGAATATATCACATACTATGTTTATGATATATTGCTTTGTTCCTTGAAATAGACATTATCATTGTTGATCAATGAGTATGTGACTTATTCATGAGACTCTTAATGCCAAAATGTTGCTATTTCTAAATGATCCCTGATTATATTTCATATGAGGAACAAATATGATTCAAAGATCAACATATGTATTGATTGATGATCATGTCTCATGGATCATGGTATGGAGATACCAAATCAATAATATGGACATGTGTTAGTGAACATATGTTGGATAGACCCGCCATGAGACACCGCAGATTCCATGTGTCATCGGTTGGTCTCAAGTAGTGTTTATGTGGAATCCTTAGACTTGAGATCATCATGGTTCCCAAGATGCGTAGTAGCTTACTTTGGGACTACTAAACACTACTCCGTGGCTGGGTAGTCATAAAAGTAGTCTTTGGGTTTGCCATGAAACATGTAGTGGGATGTGAATGATCAAGATAGAATTTGCCCTCCTTATGGGAGAGATATCTCGGGCCCTCGATGTAATGGATTATGAAAGTGCATGGCCATGCCAAGGTGATTGAGGAGTCAATCACGAGTTTATAATCCATCACGAAATCGAGAGTGATTGAGCTATTAAGAGGATGACACAGTCTCGCCTTGAGCTTAATCTATATCGTGAGGCAAAGGATTAGAACATGAGAACATTACGAGTTCACCGATATGATCTTTACGTATACTTTGGGGTTAATATGTCTTACTAGAGGCCGCTATTAACACGGTGACCGGAAAGGTGTTTACGGGTCGCGACCAAGTATCGTGAACCTCTGGTCGCACACTTAACGGGTTGGAACACTAATTCGAATGTGATTCGGATATGGGCTCAATTCGGATAGAGATCCGGATGGACTCCTATTGGGCCTCGGTCCACGAGGCCCAAGTGAGGAGGTATATATATGGAGGCGAGGGGGAGGAACGCACCGATAATCCCGAGCTAATCCGTAGCCGCCACCTCGAGCCAAACCCTAGCTGCTCATGAGTCTTTGGTACACTCGCGATCGGCGTTCGACCGGACGTGTGGATACGGTGGAGGCGCTTTCGTTGCGGCGTTGATCGGCATCAACAACCTCTGATTGGATCCGCTGGTGGTGCGGTTGATCGCGTGGAGGAGACGATCGGTTCGGGACGATCGACTACTTCCACTACTACCTCGACGCGCGTGGTTGGATCGGCTTCTCCAACTCTTCTTCCGTTATACCTGCGTCTAGTGGTAACGATCCATGATCCCTCCTTAAGCATGATGTTCTTGTGTGCGGGTGAAAAGTTTTGTTTTCTGCTATCGTAGCCTTCGCGCGATCCATTACCTAGAACCACAATGGTAAGAGTTTGTGATGATGAAGATGATAGATAATTTTAGAAGTGAAAATGCAGCGCACAGAGCCCTCCAGGAAAAAACACGCACCCCACAGATTCAGCACCGCTGGGTATGCAGGTAAAATCCTGCAATGGAGGCAGGAGGACGAGCAGCAATCCTGTGGGAGACCTCCCCACCAATTGCAGGGATCCCTGATGAGCGTGCCCGAAACTGGATAAGAGTGAGATCATCTACCGTGTCATCGAGGGCCATCTCCTTTCAAAATCCCGCAGACGAGGAAGTGTCCCACCGCTAGAAAGTGCTGAGTGTAGAATCTTCCCAAGGCTCATTCGAGGCAGTTAGGGAGATAGATTTACTCTCCGCGGCCCTGGGAAACTAAGAGCATCCGAGTCGAAATATGGCTTCCTAGAGGACTCCGAAGCTTACCGGAGTAGAAAGCATAGCTACGAGAAGACGTTATTGTAAAAAATAGAGATGATGTGCAAAGATTGGTCAAATATGAGATGCAAAGGTATAGGGAAATTAGCAGGAAGTCCCCACCGCTCCTGTGCTAGGCAGCCCCCCAACCGTCAAGGTAATTGCATGTCTAACCCTACCTCGGAAAGCGACCACCGATTTCCTATCAATGACATCCTAGTAATAATTATTATCTCTAGAATGCTCAATCTATTGATAGGCCTATTGGAGTAGCTAATTTTGTATTGTTATATAGGTGGCTATAAAGTGCAAGCTCCAAGTGAGATATACCTCCATTGCCCTGTGCGCTGCATAGGGCCAAGCGTATCCATCCGGGCCTAGGGCCTTGGTGCACGGTGTATCTCTAGCACCAGGTTTCACAAAAGTGAATGTAGACGGTGTTCATGCCAATTGTGAGGTTATCCTACTGCTGATACACCCCAACGACGAGGTCATGATTCTAAGGCAAGCCATTGGAACATTCATCCAGTGGCCCAAGATCAACATTTGCCTAGAGGCTCCTGCACATGTGCCAAGTCCACGAGAGTCATCTGCACTAGTGCCAAGTCCACTCGAGCTATCTGCACCGGTGCTAGTCCACGAGCCATCTGCACTGGTGTCAAGTTCCTCAAGCTACCCGCACCAGTGCCAAATCCACAGTTATCTACACCGTGCCAATTCTATAGGCACGATCCGCACCAACGCTACCTACACAAACACAGAAAGGGCGCGGTGCATCTACATCTTGTGTCCGGTCGACTACCATGAAGTCGACCTACAGCCGAGGCGGCAAGGGCAAACCAAAGAAGACGGATGATGAGATCCCCTACTTGCCATTGGCCCGAAAATTCGTGCTAGGCGAGCCGTTGGTCGTCCCGGAAGAGCGCCTCCTGAGTCTAGGACTATCTTGCTAGAGATTGCATATGTATTACATGGAACAGGCCAACAAGCTGGAGGAACAACAGTGCTCGGGTGTCAACGTCAAGTTCATGCCACATCATCTACAGCACAATATTCATGACGGTATCTTCATGGTGACCTTCGAGGACTTATTCTTTCTCTTCACACTCGACGTGCTCGACGCCTCACTTATTCGATGTTGGACACTGTAAGTGTATATGATGTGGCACCAAGTAGCACTACAACTTTGGTTAGTGCTTGCAGTTCTGTGCACAATGTTCAAGAAGCTTTGAATACCAATTCTGAGGTTTCTTGATGAGGACATCCTTTCTATAGATACAACTATGCCAACTCCACAGCAAACTCAACAAACTGAAACTATGATACAAGGACCAATGACTCGAGCGTGAGCACGTCAACTTAACCATCAGGTGAATGCGTTCCTAAGTTTGCATACAAATATTTCAAAGAATGGCATACTACTTAATGTTTGTGATGATTTAATTGTCCTAAGGAACCATGGGGAAGAGCCACGCGAGTTCAAGTGTAGAAGTGGAACCGTCAAGCGCAATCCAAGTCCTATTCGCGAGTTCGATTCAGATTCAGCCTTCGTAACAACGTCTACTTCAAACGGCCATAACTTTTAATCCAGAAGGCTTCTTGGGGCCCGTGAGTACTCGTAGGAAAGATCTTGAAGTCTACTTTCAGATGGATCTGGTCTCATCTCCAAACTCCATCCAAACAGATCAGAAACTGCAAAACAATTCACGTCACTTTTTCAGTCCGAGTCAAAGTGGGCCGAGGGCCTTGTAACTTGGGCTATTTGGGCCGGTACTGTTCACATGAACAGTACCATAGCCGCATGAATAGTAAAACCGAATAGCACCACCTCCCTTTTCATTAGATAAGTGTGTCTTCCACCTTCCCTATTTAAGGAGGTCACACCCCTCTAGTTTTCCTTGGGTTTTTCTTAAGAAATTATTCTGCTTAGCAGTTTCACCGCTTGTTCGGTTGAGAAACCCCAACTTGTGAACTCAAACTTTATTTGCAATACAATTTTATATTGCATCTTAAACTCTCTTGCTTGTGTTCTCGATTCGCTTGCAGGAGATAGCATTTTTGGCGAGGTCAACCGTGTTCGGCACGGTTGATAACCAACGGAGCAGTGGTGTAGTGATTGCGAGGGGTTCGATCTGTTTTGGTCAGAGCCTTTGGATCATCAACGTCGAGATCTCCACAATCGATTTATCAGTACCTTTTGGAAGATCGGACCATCGTCACATTAGGTGGTATCAGAGCAACGGTTGCCCGTAAGGTAATTCGCCCCTTTTAGATTAGTTTATGTTCATCGTATCGTCCCAAAAACTCCGAAAATTTGCCTACAAAATAATTGTTCATAGTGTTCTTCCATTGTCCCAACACCCTTGTGCCATTGCAATTTTTCTTTTCAGTATTGCTTGTTGAATTTTTGGTTACATTCTCGTGTTCAAGTTGCTGATTACTAGTTTAGTCAGAATCCAGTTCGTCTTTGTCTAGTTGCATCTCGTGTTCCCTTTGCGTAGCTTCGTCGTTGTGTGTTTTTATTCCTTGCCGCGCTGCCATCCTTGCCACGGCCTTCCATCTGCTGCCAACCCTTGTCGCGACCCCCCCGGCGTTTCCAACCTTTGCCGCCACCCTGCCATCCCCGCCGCGCCTCTCATGCAAAAAAAGAGATAGAAAGAGAGTTTGATTTTAGAGTTAAAAACAAAAAAAAAGATAGAAAGAGAGAGATTGATTCGGAGTTTAAAAAGAGAGAAAAAAAAGGACAAAGAGTGATCCCTCTGTTCGAAATTTGAAAAAAAGTTATCAAACCAATTCCAAATCCAGTGATATCGTTGTTTTGTGCTCTACATTGCGCAAATAATCTTGTGCCCTTAGACAGAAGTTTGAGTAGTGGGCTAGCGTCTTTCCTAGTACTTGTTGTGAGGTTCTCATTTGCTTACATCAAGTCACTTTGATCGTTGCGTGTGCGTACATACACTTTCTTGCATAGGACTTGATTGACTAGCTGTGATTAGGCTAGGACCAGCAATCTTTCACGAGTATTTTGAACAATCATTCAACTTGCATTTACTGAATGATTATTCTTGATTCTTTGCTACCATATTGTGCCTTCCAAGCTCCACCTACTCTTGATCAGAACAGGTCCCCTCTTGCAATCGTACCCACGCTCGACACGTTGTCACGAACCAGCCACCGGTTGTACCACTGCTACATTGGTAAGAACACTTGTAAGAGTGTGGTAAGACGCTTGAGAGTGTGTGATTCCACTTTCCATCACCTTAGTAGTTGATAGGGATAATACATTTGTGTTGTCTTTTGTTTTCTGCTAACCATGGCAGGTGAGCCGTCTGATGCACAAGAGTGTGTTTTAAGGAGAGAGCTCATGACGCTCTTGGATGAACAACACGCTACCATTAATGAGGACATCGATAGGAAGCTTCAAGCCACGAGCGGATACAACTGCAGCGCTCCATCAATGAGAGTATTGCAGGCACTCACTTGCGCCTTGAAAGAATGGTGAATCGGCCACCAAACAATGGACGTGAGTATGATCATGATGCAGGTCAAGATCGTGAGGAGGGAGATGATAATGAGAGACAAAACCGCGACACCGGTGCTGCATTTGCTACCCAAGATGCACGCCAACGACACCGCTACAACATAACCGTCACGGTATGGGAGGTAATAATTTTCAGCACCACAATGATCGTACTAATCATGATCCATTTGCTAAAGTTAAATTTACCGTACCATCTTTTGCGGGTGTTTATGATGCTGAAACTTATCTAGATTGGGAGATGACAGTTGAACAAAAATTTAATGTCCATCTAGTTCCTGAGGTGCATAGAGTCAGACAAGCTACTAGTGAATTTAAAGATTTTGCTATCATTTGGTGGACTCAAGTAGTTAATTCTGGTTTAGCACCTGATACTTGGGATAGATTGAAGGTAGCTATGCGTGCTAAATTTGTTCCTCCTGTTTTTAAACGTGAAATGCGTGAAATTGCAGCGCTTAGACCAAGGTAATAGATCCGTGAGGAATATTATCAAGAACTACAAATAGGCATGCTACGATGTAATGTTGAAGAGGATGAGGAGGATAAGATGGCTCCTTTTTATGGGGGCTTAAGGCGTGAAATTCAAGACATAATTGATTACAAAGAGTACAATGATATCAATAGGTTGTTCCAGCTTGCTTGTTTGGCAGAAAAAGAATTGCAGGGTAGACAACAAAGGACTAGGAGCAACTTTGGAAGTACGCCTACATCAAGATCGACGCCGGGGCAAGCCAAAACAACCCTACCTCCTGTTTTTCGAGCTGCTGCCCCCTCTGTGAGTAGGGCGCGTTCAGCAGCACCACCGACACCATCACGCGCACCCGAGGCGAGCAAATCTACTAGTGTGCAAGCACCAGCACAAAGCTCTTCATCGGTTGCTTCCACGGGCCGTATGACGGGAATTGTGTGTCACCGTTGTAAAGGGATGGGCCACGTCATGAGAGATTGCCCAAGTCAGCGGGCATACATTGCGACAGAAGATGGTGGTTATGTAAGTGCTAGTGATGTTGAGGATGAATATGCTCTTGCAGCTAACATTGCAGGCAATAGTGATGATCATGAGACAGATAGCGATGGTGAGGAAATTTTAGGTGCCGCTGCCACGGTGAATTATAGAACCATTATTGTGCAGTGAGTACTAAGCACTCAAAGAGAGCAAGAGGAGAAGCTACAACGTCATAATTTGTTTCAGATGTTCCTCATCGTCAAGGATTGCCGTGTTCGTGTTATAATTGATGGCGGGAGCTGCAATAACTTGGTGGATTCGGGATTGGTCAAGAAGCTTGGCTTGACTACACGTGCACATCCTCACCCATACCATATTCAGTGGTTCAACAATAGCGGTAAGGTGAAGGTAACACAATCTGCGAGAGTGCATTTTTCCATTGGTTCCTATCATGATGTTGCTGATTTTGACGTAGTACCTATGCAAGCTTGCTCACTTTTATTAGGTCATCCATGGGAATTTGATACCGATGCAACTCATCATGGTAGAAGTAATAAGTACTCTCTTATGCGCAAAGGAAAGAAAATAACTTTGCTACCTTTGACACCTACTGAAATTGTGCATTGTGATAAAGAGCTAGCTGAAAATGAGAAGAAACAACTTGAACATGAATCGAAAATCAGCAAGTGGTGAAGAATGTTTTCCACCTAAGAAAGAGAGGTTGGCACCTAGTTCTAGAACCGAGGGAATTAAATTAAAAGGTTGTGTCATGCTTACAACCAAATCGATCTTCTTGAAATTTGTCATAATGATATGCCATGCTATGCTTTGATATACAAAGATGTTTTATTTTCACTTGATGATACATCTAGCTCTTTGCCGTCTGCATGTCACTAACCTTTGCGGGAATATAAGGATGTGTTTCAGTGAGATACCCCGGGCTGCCTCCTATTCGAGGGATTGAACACCAAATTGACTTAATTCCAGGAGCGACTTTGCCAAACCGTGCGGCGTATAGGACCAATCCAGAGGAGACTAAGGAAATTCAGCGACAAGTCCAAGATCTTTTGGACCATGGGTACGTCTGAGAAAGTCTTAGTCCTTGTGTTGTTCTGCTCGTTGGTTCCTAAAAAGACGGTAGTTGGCGTATGTGTGTTGATTGTAGAGCCATTAATAATATCACAATAAGGTATCGTCATCCTATTCCTAGGTTAGATGACATGCTAGATGAATTGAGTGGTTCTATTCTTTTCACAAAGATAGATTTGCGTAGTGGGCACCACCAGATTAGAATGAAATTGGGCGATGAATGGAAAACAGCATTTAAAACTAAGTTCGGGCTTTATGAGTGGTTAGTGATGCCTTTTGGGTTAACTAATGCACCTAGCACTTTCATGCGTTTGATGAACGAAGTTTTGCGTGCTTTCATTGGAAAATTTGTGGTGGTTTACTTTGTTGATATTCTAATCTATAGCAAGTCATATGAAGAACATCTGGATCATTTACGTGTTGTTTTTAATGCTTTGAGAGATGCATGTTTATTTGGTAATCTTGATAAGTGCACCTTTTGCACGGATCGAGTCTCTTTTCTTGGCTATGTTGTTACTCCACAGGGCATTGAAGTTGATCAAGCCAAGATTATCGCTATCCAGAGTTGGCCGCCTCCTAAAACGGTCACACAAGTGCGGAGTTTTCTTGGGCTCATTGGTTTCTATCGGCGTTTTGTTCGAATTTCAGCACCCTCATTGCACCACCGAATGAGCTTACAAAGAAGGGTGTTCCTTTACTTGGGCCACCAAACAACAAGAAGCTTTCGCTCTCAAAGATAAGCTAACACACGCCTTTGCTTCAACTTCCGATTTCAAAGAAGACTTTTGAGTTAGAATGTGATGCTAGTGGCATAGGTCTTGGGGTGTGTTAATTCAAGAAGGAAAACCTGTTGCATACTTTAGTGAAAAGTTAAGTGGTCCTAGTTTGAACTATTCTACCTATGATAAAGAATTATATGCTCTAGTTCGAACTTTGGAAATATGGCAACATTATTTATGGCCCAAAGAGTTTGTAATACATTCTGATCATGAATCCTTGAAACATATTCGAAGTCAAACCAACCTGAACTGTAGACATGCTAAGTGGATTGAGTTTGTTGAATCCTTTCCCTATGTCATTAAATATAAAAAGGGCAAAGAAAATGTGATAGGCGATGCATTGTCTAGGAGATATACCATGCTTTAACAACTTGACTTCAAAATCTTTGGGTTAGAGACAATAAAGGAGCAATATGTGCATGATGCTGATTTTAAAGATGTGTTGCTAAATTGTCAAGAGGGGAAGGGTTGGAATAAATTTGTTGTGCATGATGGGTTCAGATACCGTGCTAGCAAGCTTTGCATTCCAGTGGCTCGTTCGTTTTTGTTGTTACAGGAGGCGCATGGAGGAGGATTGATGGGTCATTTCGGTGAAGAAGACCGAGGACATTCTGTTCCACCACTTTTATTGGCCAAAGATGAGGCGTGACGTCGAACGCTTCATTGCTGCTGCACCACTTGCCAAAAGCTAAGTCACGACTTAATCCTCATGGTTTATACATGCCTCTTCCTGCTCCAAGCATACCACAGGAAGATATTTCTATGGACTTTGTTTTAGGGCTTCCTAGAACAAAGAAGGGAAGGGATAGTATTTTTGTTGTCGTGGATAGATTCTCTAAGATGGCTCATTTTATACCATGTCATAAAAGTGATGATGCTACAAATGTTGCTGATTTGTTCTTTAAGGAAATTGTTCGCTTGCATGGTGTTCGAATACGATAGTTTCGGATCGTGATGCTAAGTTTCTTAGTCATTTTGGAGAACCTTGTGGGGTAAGTTGGGAACTAAACTATTATTTTCCACTACTTGTCATCCCCAAACTGATGGACAAACTGAGGTAGTCAATAGAACATTGTCTACTATGCTTAGGGCTATACTTAAAAAGAACTTAAAAATGTGGGAGGAATGTTTGCCTCATGTGGAATTTGCTTATAATCGTTCGCTGCATTCTACCACAAAGAAATGCCCTTTTGAGATTGTTTATGGTTTCATACCTCGTGCACCTATCGACTTGTTGCCTCTTTCAGCTTCTGAGAAGGTAAATTTTGATGCGCAACAACGTGCTGATTTGATACGTAAGATGCATGAGACAACTAAAGAGAACATTGAGATTATGAATGCTAAATATAAAGTTGCTGGTAGTCAAGGACGCAAGCATGTTACTTTGAACCTGGTGATCTTGTGTGGTTACACTTGCGTGAAACGATTCCACAATTTAGAAAGTCTAAACTCATGCCTCGTGCGAGATGGTCCTTTTAGAGTACTTGAACGTATTAATGATAATGCATATAAGTTAGATTTGCCTGCAGAGTTTGGGGTTAGCCCCACCTTTAACATTGCAGATTTGCGACCTTGTTTGGCGTGGAAGATGAGCTTGAGTCGAGGACGACTCCAATTCAAGAAGGGGAGGATGATGAGGACATCCTTTCTATAGATACAACTATGCCAACTTCACAGCAAACTCAACAGCGGTGATGATTTAATTGTCCTAAGGAACCATGGGGAAGAGCCACGCGAGTTCAAGTGTAGAAGTGGAACCGTCAAGCGCAATCCAAGTCCTATTCGCGAGTTCAATTCAGATTCAGCCTTGGTCCGAAAGGTGCAAAGTCAAGAAACTGAAACCAAAGGATAGCGGTGGAGTGTTTTCCAAGCGGAGTGCAAGATCAAAGATAAAGCATGCAAGTTGATCATAGATGGTGGAAGTTATACCAATGTGATTAGCAAAGATTTGGTGTATGCTTTAGGGCTGTCCACGTGGAGGCATCCTCAACCACATCATGTGGAGTGGCTACACAACTCCGGAAGACTAAAGATAACTCACAAGGTTCGTGTTCCATTTGTTGTTGGTGACTATGTTGACAAGGTGAATTGCGACGTAGTTCTAATGGATGCATGTGGGTTATTGTTGGGAAGACCATGGCAATATGATCGCAATGCTATGCATGAGGGCCGGTCCAACACATACACTTTTGTACATGGGGGAAAGAAGCATGTGTTGAAACCAAAATTGGAGAGTGCTATTCATGTTGATGAAGAAATTACAGCCAAGAAGAAGCAAGCTCCCAGATTACCCCAAAGCCGAGGACGGCTTTGCTTCAAGGAGGGGAGGATGATGTGGCACCAAGTAGCACTACAACTTTGGTTAGTGCTTGCAGTTCTGTGCACAATATTCAAGAACTTTTGAATACCAATTCTGAGGTTTCTAATATGCACAAGAGACATATTTGGAAAGATAATGAAGTCTATTTTCCAACGAATCAAACGGCACTTGATTTGAAGCTTCCTACACAAAGTTATGGCAATTTCATTGGATGCTGCACGAGCTGTCCGGAGAGACGCGCGAGACTTGCCAAACATAAAGAGTTCGAGTATTGCAATGCAAATAAAACTAAAATCCGACCACACCATGACTTTCTAAAGATGGAGAAGGACTCTTTTTCAGGTTCTAAACAGATTTGGAAGCCCCTTGAACAAGAAAACAAAACATATAAAGATTTGAAACCGATTCGGACTCGGATTGGGACAGCTGGCAGACCGATACAAAAAGTCCATAACTTTCACAAACGGAGTCCGATTTGGGCGTTCTTGGACTCATTGGAAAGCTATTTTGAAGACCCACACAATGGATGAGGTGCCAGCCACAGAATCCTCACGGTAAAGTTGCAAATTGAGAGAGAAACCAGAGGTAGCAGTTTAGGTATTTCCTTTTTAGTTCGTATTGGAGTTTGTTTCGGCCTTAGGCCAAGTAGTGCGTGAGTTGTAATCAAGGCTGTGCATTATGCACCAATATAAGGCCAGGGCCTTAGCCCCATTGTAACTCAGGCTATGATTTGAGAAATAGAAACAAGAAAATCACCATGGTTTGGTGGCCATTGTTTGCGTGTTCTTGAGATTTCCATCGAGGAATTGCTCTTAGTGTGCTGAATCCAATTGTGGTGTTGGATTCTACTCGCTGAAATTTCGGTTTCTCTACCCTTCGTTCACGTGCTGTGGTGTGCGTGGGAGAAGGCTTATCTTGGTGAGGGCATCCAACAAGACGTATCGTGAAAGATCAGGGCCAAAGCAACGGGTTCGGCTAGCTTGCTAGGTGGATCCGCATCATCTTGGTATCGGGCGTGGTTAGTCACGATGCGAGGTTGCTGAATTTTTCTTAATGGCGGGTTCTATAAAGACTAAAGATGGCGAGGCGCGACATAATGATGCCGAGCTAATTGGGGAGGTGCCCCAATATGCGGCGTCTTTGCCGCCCGAGGTACGAATTGGATTTGAAACGATATGTGACTACTTCTTAAGTTGTCACCGGAAGCTTGAAGGCAAGGTTGATGATTTGGGGGCACGAATTGATGCTTTGACGGAGGCGCTACGCAACCAGCCACCACAATTTCAGCATGCTGAACGGAGACCTCAATATCTCGATCGACGTGGATCATATGAAGACAACGAACATGAGGAGGTCTTTGATGGTGCAGCGGGCTTTGCTCCACAACCGCGTCATGCTCGGGACTACCGTGGTGCTGACCGTGGTAGGGACATGCGTGGCAGAGGTGCTGCCCATGGTGGAGGTATGCATGATGGTGTTGGGTTTGCTCAGCGTGTTGCCGTGGATGATGGAATTGGGCGGATAAAAATTTCTATCCCATCATTTAATGGTAAAGCTGAACCAGAGGACTACTTGGATTGGGAGATGCGTGTCGAACAAATTTTTGACACCCATCACTATATTGAGGATAAGAAGATCTGTTTGGCGACAATTGAGTTCACCGGATATGCTCTTGTTTGGTGGAACCAATTGTGTCACGTAGGAGCTCGTCCGGATACTTGGACACAATCGAAGAATATTTTGAGGCGACGTTTTGTCCCAGCACACTACACAAGGACCTTGTACAACCGGCTACAACAACTACGTCAAGGTAATTCTAGTGTTGATGAATATTATAAAGATATGGAGATGTTGATGATCCGTGCAGGACGGAGGAGCATGATGAGGCTACTATGGCACGTTTCTTTAATGGGTTGAATGAGGATGTGCAAGATAGGGTGGAGATGGTCCATTACTACAACATTCAAGACTTGGTGCATCAAGCTGAACGTGCTGAACAACAATTGAAGCGCAACGGGGTTCAGCTAGCTTGCTAGGTGGATCCGCATCAGTATACAATCATGATCTACGTTTATATAATGTCGATAAATGCCATATATAACTTATTGCTTTTGTGTGTGCGCATATATATATAGATACATGGTGAGTGAAGCCGGATTAACGAAATCATCGGTTGGTTTCCTCGACCCACGCTTGGTCACCATGGATATCATCGAGGAGGATGCATCTTTCGTTAAGAATTATATTACGAAGGCATTGGAGGGTCATAGCAATAAGGAATTCATACTTATGCTCTACAACCAGGGGTAAGTACTACACTTGTTGATTTGTACTTTATAAGCAACACAAACTTAGGTTTAATGACCATGACATATCTGTGTAGGTTTCACTAGATTCTAATTGTAATTATATCAAAATATAATAGGGTAATATACCTTGATTCTCTAGAGAAAAACAAAACCGACTACATAGTTGTCCGACAAGTAATCGACAGGTAAACATATGTTCTCTATAGATAACTCTATTGTAGTCTTTCGTTCCTTCCTAATGACTAAGGCTAACTTTTGGAATCACGTAAGTCGTTCACCACGTACGTTGCAAAAGTACAAAAATCCAAGGAGGGATCGACGCCCTGCGACACGTTCTAGATTTTTCGATATTCGCTAGTACACATTAATCCTATATAACACTTCATATTAATGCCTCTCAAACTAACTAATTCTATTTCTGCAGTGTCACCAACAGCTGCCGGGCAACAACACCTATGGATATTATGTTTGCCATAACATGCAACTACTCGTCGATTCCTTGAAGAACAATCATGTGGTTTCTCAATCTTGCAATAATTATTTTATACTTATTAATTTATATATGTATGCACGACATTGATCTTCCTACCGATAGGTTCCGTTCATCGCTACAACTCCGTTGGAACAGGTTGACCTCAAACATGTTTGAGGACAGTGTGAGTACTTCTTAATGTCTAAAATCATAAAAGAAGATAGAGAGTTCCACAATGTAGAATAAATTTCACTAGGGTAAAATTGAACTTAATTATTCATGTGTGTATTTGTTCATAGATTTATAATTTATTTTATTTCTATTAATTGATTTGTGAAATGGATATTCTTTTTTCTGAAATGAATGAATGTGAATTGGATGCATATATACTGTGTTGATCTGTATGTTTCAGAGGGCTTGGCTAGCATGTCCTGAGACTAGCCAACAAAGAGAAATAGATTTAGGAACAGAAAAGAATATCACAAACGGTTATTAACTCGTAACCGTTTATGATAGTTAACTAACCGTCTGTGATAGTAGTAGAACCGTCTGTGATAGTAAACTATCACAGAATGTTTAAAATACAAACCGTTTGTGATGTTGATATATCACAGACGGTTTATAGTTGAAATCGTCTGTGATAAGCCACATATCACAAATGGTTTTTAAACCATCTATGATAACATCACAAACAGTTCAAAAACCATCTGTGATAACGTTTTTGAACTGACTGTGATGATCTTTGGTGCAGTAGTGATTTATGTTACCTGGAGGCTTCCATGGGTACATTGCATTGTCAGGATTAGTTGTTGTCAAGAAATGTTAAGCTTAAGTTTATGTTTCTTTTCGAACAGAATAGAACATCGGGAGGTTATGTATTAAGAGGTAACTTTTTTATTTTTGTATTGTTAGCTTGTTATGGATATAATTGCTCTTCTATATCCCTGGCGCTAACTAGTATTCATATTAACATGTGGGCTTCACTTATACATTTAGCGAGATTACACGGAATAGGTAATTGAAATTTTTCAAAAAAAAAAGTATGGTTGAGTGAAAAAATTTTATAGACCTGACGTTTGATATTACTAGTGCCAAAATACGCGAGGTCCGAGGAGGATCTGAGAGCCTCTTTGATTCAAAGGAAAAATACTGGAGTTCTATAGATGTTGCACTGTTGTTTTGTTTGATTCAAAGGAATCAGTCAATCGAAATCCTTATGTTTTAGCAATCCTATGAAATCACGGGAATCTCAAAGGAATCAAAAACATCTACTCCAGCCTCCTTTGTTTTCTAATCTGTGTTGTACGATCCTCTATTTTGCACGTGTATTCCTATCATATTCTTATGTTTTATAGAATCATACGAGTCAAAGAGCCCTCAAGTTGGATCACGTTCTCTCTTGCCGTTGTGCTTGCTAAATTCAATGGCCATAACATCGATCTTATCCGAAATGCAAAGCCAGGTCAACCACAAATCTGATCACATGACATGATTAATTCGATAGGTATTGTCACAAATGGTTGCTGTTAGTCACGTTCTTGTTTCAGTTTCTCGCATTACAGAACTACCCACCCAAGATATATCTTGGTTTTTCGATGCAAAGTTGCAAACTCAAAGGACAGAGACTGAATGCATGTCTGTCGACTTGTCATTTGGAGCATGTCTTCCTGTCGGTCACATTGTCTGAAACAACCTAACAAGGACTGTACCCTTCTTTCCACTGGACGCAACAGAATGGCCTGTTCATTCACCGTAGAATCTCAGATTACGTCCACCAATTTCTTTCGCCTCTGGAATGTACCAACTACTGACTGAATTTTTGGCATGGCAATTGGCAAGTGTAGAATACTGACGGCAACTGAACATTTGAGCAAGTCCAAGGAAAATATCTAGTATCGACTTGCTCTGGTCAAAGTAAAATCACAACCTCCATTGGATAGTAATATTTGAAGATTAGAATTACTCCACCCTGATAAGTAACATCTCTTGGCGAAAGCAAAACCACAACTTCCTTCAGGTAAGAATTTTGATGATTACAATTAGTCCCCTCTGAATTTCTGATGCGAGAGCATTTTCCATGACTTTTACAAGTTCGCAACATCACACAGCTCACACTTAAGGGCAAACAAACACACAAATGCACATGTTTGTATGTGCACTTGTTCTCAAGAGGCATACGATCTTGATATATGTACCACATACTTATTAATTTCTACCTATCGTAGCCGTTGCCATTCATCCTAACATCTTGTTAATAGACAAGCCCTTTGAGTAGCACCCATTCTTTGTTCACATGAATAAAGGTGAAAGGGGAACATATTTTTTTTATTGCCTAGCACCCATTCTTTGAGCCAATCTAAACATCGAAATACACTGTTCGCACTCATCAACTGTCTTATGTGTACTTTTGCCGCCAAATGTAAGTCTCAATCCCTCGAAGACATGTGCTGTTAATTCAGGGGTTATGGTTTTTATTATGCACAAAATCTTCGTCTCTGCACAAAGAAAATAAAATGGTGAGACCGACAATGCAACGACAAGCCGGTCCAAGCTCAAAAGATGAAAAGAAAGGAAAGTAGTTGATCTTACGCGTAGCTTTGACCTAATCACTTCCTCTATTGACTCTGCAATTTCCAGTTGCTTCATCACGGTAGCTTGCAGCACCTGATCAACGGAAGTGGGAAATTCGTATTTTCAATTGAAACTGGCAGCAGCATGCAAATGAATAAATTATAATTTCCTGTGAAACTATGATAATTGCAGTCCTTGGTTGTAATGAACGCCATAGCTAAGAATATTATAGGAAAGAAGTCCTTCAGCTGCCCCCGTCTTTCATAAAAAAAGTTCAAGTTGTCTTGCAACTGTTTGCCGCTTTCCATCATTTTTAAATTCTTTGTAGCTTTGTACCAAGTTTAATAATATGAATGTATGCTATTGACAGTAACATTTAGCCAGAATGCAAATTTTAGTCTATTTCTTATTTATAATATTTCCTGAACTTTGAAATACAGATGAGGTCGTACGAAAAATAATGCTAATGAAAGCTTACCTTCTTTGTCCGTTCCAGATCAGATTCAATACATTTTATTCTATCCCATGATTCCAAGAGGGACCGTTCTTTCTCCAGGGGAATCTCTGGGGGTTTGCTGCCAAGCTCATCGATCTTACCCTCGAGTCTCTGAAGGCGATCGATGACAGGACTGATGTGGTCCAAACTGAAAGTCTCCACTGCTGGATGATCATCGGAGATTGGTTCAGGCTCAGCTGCAGGCAGTGGGTTGTCGACCCTTGTCTCCTGCTGAACGTATACTATGTGGAAGAAGGCAAAAACTTTGGCAATCAAAGCCAGCAGTAATCTGAGAAAATGATAGAATTTTCCTTCGTCCGAAATCTGTTTGGGTACTACTACACCACGTCTGTTGCCTGAGGAACCTAGGGAGGGCAGAAATAAAAATACGTGAGCAGACTACTCAACGCAGACAAGAGTACTCCATCGGTGAAGAACACAAAATAGTAAGTACAATAGCTTGTTCTTTCATTGATGCATAGGGATAAGCATCATGCCGTCGTAGCTTAATAAAAACATTAGCTTACCAACTTCAAACGGTCTATACCTTATTATATTACTGTTTAGCTGGTTGTTAAGGTGTCTTGCTACTTGCACATATAATCATCTCATCACATGAAAAGTAAAGAAAGCATTTTTAGTTCACTCCTAATTAATTGCATTGTCTGTTCACATCAATACTAAAAGATAGAGAACTGTTTGGTAAGAATTAAGAAAGTGAACAAAGTTTTCTGGGGAAGAACATATACTGTAGATTTATTGTATTACATAAAGCGACCTCCAAAAGACCATAATTAAATATACCTTGCATCTTTTGTGTTGTGCCAGAGCCTAAAGGCGGAGCTTGAGCTCTTACTTTTGAGGCACTGCTTTTATCCAACATTGATCCTCCTCTACCATAATCGACAGCTTTGTCCACCACAACAAAGTGATCATCGCAACTGTAATAAGCTGCAGAGTCTCGTGCTCTGATCTGCATCTGTGTAAAACGTAAAATAGTCAGCATAGACACGGAAAGCATTTGCATGAGAAGGGGGGAAAACAAGTTTAAACTACTATGGTGGGAGGAAAAAATCTCACTTCTTCACGAACTGGAGCTAATCGACTACACTCCACGGTCCTTCTCATCATAGGAGAACCTAGATCATCAACATCTGATCCTGACTCAACTGTTGATGTGTCACTGCTTCTACCCTGTCATTTGTAAGAAGAAAAAAATAAAAAAAAATTGTACTAATTGCCAAGATGAATGTGACTGATGAAACAAAAGAAAGGCTTTATTCATGTTTAAGAAAATAACATGAGAATATAAGTGGTTGAAAGTGTAGAACTTGCCTTCAAAAGATGTAGCCTAGCAAATGAACCCCTTCGATGCTCAATCTCAGATAAGTGTCTGGTATGTCTTGTAGATTTTGCTTCCATGTTATGCGCAAGCTACAAGAAACCACCCAAAGTACTACAGTTGAGAATGCTGTTGTATACTTCTGTATAACATGTATGAAAAATATGATACTGAACTGCCACAAAAATTCTTCTTTGCAAAAAAATTAATTAGACTAGATGAGGAGATTCAAATTTAGTGGTATGCTCAGCTGAGAAGTGCACCATGAATTTCATAAGGTAATAATATTCATCTTGAAGCTCAAAAGAGAATTCATATGCTTGTCCAGCATATTAAGAGACAAATTTCTGAATGATTATATAATTATATTCAATCTAGATTTTAAGTATCTACAGCACAAATATGTCTGGGGGACTTTACACGTATTATTACTAATCTATATCAACATAGCATTACCAGGTTTCCAATCTTCAAAAGCTCAAATGAAAAATCTAAAGCTTACATCATTATTTGTCTGATACCCATAGAACAACCTGGCTAAGAATAAGCATACATATGGCTACGAAACAAATCAAGAAAATTTACCTTCATAATGTTAGGATCATTCCATGGACCTTTGTTAGACTTGAGACATCCTCCCTCAGCAGCACAAGTGCATGTTCCTCCCAAAAATTCAGGAAGTTGACTGTAAAAAGCAAAAAGAAATTGTATTCGATCCAAGGTAGTAGGGCAAAATCGTTATGATCAAGAAACTATAATAAACAGTTCTAAATGGAAAGTATACCTTGCATCTATTACTTCAAGAAGCCTGCTTTGGAATTTTGTTCCCAAAACCTACAATTGAGGCTCCATCAAAATCTATAGTATTTATTTGGACAAGAACAAGAAAAGAATTCCAGATACTATTTATACTCACATGTATTTTTGAGGCAGTTTTAGGGTCAAGAAAGCCTTTCACTGAATTCCAGAGTAGCTTGAAACCACCACCAGCATTCACAACAAACATCTGATGCAGTGTCTGAGAGCAAGTAATGTGTTAACCAAACTGGCACCGAATATTGATCAAGAGAAGTAACAAAAATAAGCATACCTCAGGATAATAATCACTGTCAATCTTCTGCATTCTAGACAGCATGTCTCTTGCTGTTTTGCTGAAGTTCTTGAGACCCTGCAGCATTATTGTCAATGAACACTGGGAATATTGCTAGCGTGCAATCTTTACTCTCACTAATTTTGGTTTGCAACCAAATATGACAAAGTTAATCTTCCACTTAGATATAAGATCCCACAAATATGAGAAGAATCATCATACCACGCCATCAACGTCTAGTATAGTGGTTGTAGAATCAATATGCCTTTTCGCTGCAATTGAGCATGCAGGAAACTTGTCCCGGAAGGCTCTCTCAAACTCTTGCACATGATATTTGATGTAGCGGTCAACTGAAGTGATGTGCATCATTTTATTTGGTTCAACTCTCCCTAGTCTCTCTATGTATACTGGTCTTCCCTGCCTGTCAACTCCATGGTAACCCTGAGGATAATAGCAAAGCACCTCATCTAGCTCTTCAAAATTGAAATCCTACAAGATTCAGTTGCAAATGGTAGATATCAGATATAGTTTTTTATAATAAATAAAAATGGATCTGAGCTTGGAGATACAACTGTGCAAACAAGAACATACTACTATTTATCTCTCTGTACCTTAAGAACAGCATTTCCTACACTAGAACAAAACAACCTATATATGAACCAACATATTTTTTATGTAAGTTAGGAAGGTTCAGTCGAATTAAATGTTCACACATCACCTAGCCCAGCACCACTAGCCTCACCTCTAGTATTGTATCCGCTTCGAATTCTTTTCTCCACTGGAGCATCTCAGCCCACATATGAATGGCTTTCTCAGTGTCGAATTTCCTAGCCTTCAAAAACCTACAGAGATGATGAAGACATGCGACTTTTAAACTCGTTGTGCAAATAAAATTAGAAAGAGCTATCCATGCTTCAATAGCTCAATCTACTTAGTTTTGTTCCAGCACCAACCTCAGCAACATGTGATAATCATTATGCTTGTCAGGCAGCAAGTTCCTGCTTAAAAGCTCTTGCTGGAAGGTAAAGACAGCACGCTCCTCCTCCTCATCTCTGACATCTTCAATTGTGAAGGAAGAGGCACGATGCTCCACCTTTCTCTTCCCCCGCTTCTTGAGAGAATGTGTGAACTTGCTCGATGCATTCAGTGCCTTCTTCTTGAGTGCCCCGATGGATAGCCTCCTCCGCTCGTCCTCCGAGTTCTCCACATCTGACCTCCGCTCTTTCCTCTCGTCAAATGAGAACAGCCCCTCCATGCTCTCTGACCGGCGCCGCACTTCATACAAACCGACAGCACAAATTAGTAATCGAACGAACAACGATTGCAACTCCCAAGACAAGATAAATTGCATACGTGAGAATGAGATAAAGAAACCAGATTATACCTGACAATTTGCTGGAGGCAGAAGGCCGAATTTGCAGGTTGGGTAGCTCAGATAAGAGATCAACAGAAACGGCTGCCAAAGATTATATTCTCGTCTCTATTCGCACAAATACACCTGGAATGGAGTAGAGATTGAGCAAAGTATCATGAGAATATGCCAGTGAGACGTCAAGAGTACAGAGCACACTTCGACCTCCTTTGCAAGAGAAGACACTATTTGGTCTTAGACAAGCTGATGAAATGTTCTTGATCTCATGCAAGGGAAAACTCTCAGCTTTTAAGGCACTGCCTTTGGTTTTGCAGTTACCATTGCAAGAAAATTTAGTTTCACCATCAAAGACGAATAAAGCGCTCCACACTATGGCCAGGTGATTATAGCTGGTAACTGCTGGTGAGTAACCACAGATTAAAGAACCATCAAAATACGTGCTCGTACGGGTATCGGCCCGGCCACAGAAAAAGCAGGTCAAAAAAGTAATAGAGATTAACACACTAGTAGTACTATTTAGTACCAAGAGACAGCAACCAGCCAAGAAATAGAGATTAACACACTAGTAGTACTATTTAGTACCAAGAAAAAAAGTAAATGATCCCAAAACGTGCCTACTGGACAGGTTTACTGGAGCTTTATTTCCCGCAAGAACAGCCAGTCAGCAGGCGTGAACAAGCACCAGCACTGCTCAGAATAAACAGCCGTTGCAGAAAAGAAGCGTGGTCAACAAGCCGCTTTTGACCACCAAATTTGCTCAGATTAGATTAAGTCATTAAACCATGTTAATACGTCCTACTAGTTAGTGACGGGCAATACCTTGACAAGATTTGTATTTACTGAAGCTACAAAACAATCTGAAAAAACGGACTAAATTTCGACTAAGGTGACTTGAATTGAAGCTGTTACTGGGTAGGGGCCAACTACTCATCTCAGAACAAGAACTGTAAAACGCGAACGAATCCAATTAATTTTCTGACCAAATGGACCGTATGTTCTGGGCAAATACGATCAGCAACCCATCAAAGAAATTAACCACAATGCCGCGAAATGCACCGGAACATAACTTACCTATAATGTACTAATTCTATATTGCAGAAGGCTACCATTGTCCATTCATCTAAAACGAAAGTTTTTTTCCCTCCCATCAATCCTATCTGAGATTCCTCAACAAAGAAATTGCGCTAAAACATTCAGAGAAACACAAACAAATAGTTATTCTGAAACTAGACGTCGGGAAACAGAGATCCACTAATCAACAGCTGTATCTTTCCTTAATCACGTCCTCTGCGGATTGAGAAGATTGCAGGATCACCGGGAGCACCAATTGTCAAACAAAAGCAAATCAAAGTTCAACTCTGGCAAGATTCAGGCGGCGAAATGGGGCTTCAATCGAAGGTTCAGCAAGCCCCACGTAAGCAGCCCAGCCCTGAATTAGGAAAACAAGCAAGAACCCGACTCTTGACGCCATTTAGCACCTCGCAGTTGAAAACGACAAGAAAACAAGAACACAGCGAAGAACATCATTTCAAGAAACAGAGCACCGGCTGGTTCTCACGAGCTCTCGACAAGATTTTAGCATCTAGAAATTCACCACCAACAAGAAACATTCCAACAAACAAAACGCGGATACACCACCCGAAACGATATTTACCACCAACCAAACGGAATCTCGCAACCAGGTGGATAAACCGACAAAAAATTCAGGATTGTGACGATTCCACTCCAGTTCTTGGGGGGGAAAGAGAGAGAAAAGACCATAGCCGCAAACAACAGCAAACAACAAAGAGAGATCACCTCCGGGATCAAATTCAGCACCGTACAATCCCGATTCTTGGACCGCAGCGCCAACCAAGAAAACCGACGATGATTCCGCTTGGACCCTTCCCTCCCCTCCCCTCCCCTCCACCGGCTAAAAACCCAGAGAGCACACAGCAAGGGGAGCTTATAGGATGGGAGAATGGAGGAGGAGGAACAGACAGGGTGTCCAATTGTCTATTCTTCGGCGTTGGCTGTTGCTGCTTGCCTGTCTGTCTGCACCTAATAATATAAGCAGATGGAGAGAAGCTTCTACTCCTTGGCAGTTTGCCACAGCTAATTCTGTACTATTTGTAGTCATGTAGGGGCTCCTGCGTAAAAAATTTTCCATCTGGTATTTTGGTTGTTGGCCATCCTATTCTGGCCATGATGACCTGCTAGCTTAGCAGCCTGTAACGTGGGCCTCGGAATAAAGCTCATGCGTATTGCTTGCTAGTTTGCAGCTGGCTACTCCCTCCGTTTTGGGGGCTCTTTCCTTGCTTAAAAGCCCTATTTTTCTGCTGCTACATGCTCTTTAATTATAGCAGATGGTTTTTTGTTTTGCTTTTTAAGACGATAGCGGACGTCGGAAACGCTGATACGGATGATACACGCGCCAACAAACTCAAAAAGCCATTTGAAGAAATTGCTTTGAGAAGTCACTTAGATAAATCGCCCCGCTGAAGAAACCGAAGCCAAAAGCTACCCCAAAAACCTAAAAAAATAAGGCCAAAGAACAGATCTAAAAGCCACACAGCTAAATTTACAGAGGTGGTGGTTTTTCAACTCATGGTTTCTCCAAGAGAATATTGACAACTAGATATGTGGCTAATTGTAAACAGCTAGTACTAGTGAGTGAAATGATTTCTAGTTAATTATGTAGAATTTAACCATCTTGACCAATAAGAAACAGTGTCGTACACTACCATACAAATACGCATCGAAATCTGCCTTACCAAACTGCCATGGTTTAGCTGGAGAATTTAAATAACATGCCATTGGGAGGTCAATTTTACCACCGAAAGTTTAGCGCAACGTTGGTAGCTTCAAAGTACGGACTTAAGCAAACCCACAACGAACTAACCACGCATTTACCAAGTTATTACCAGGTAAAATGTCAAAACTTATGGTGGTTAAGAACAAAAAAAATACACGAAATATTCTCTCGTACAGTTTCCTTTGCTCGTCGCAGAATTGGGTTGTTATCTCAAAAGAGAGAGAGAGAGAGAGAGAGAGAGAGTTGTGTTGTTCCGGGCGCGGGGAGTACCTACGTGGAGACTGTAGTGTGCGCGTAGCGTGGTCGCGGCTTTCGCTTGCCTTGGGAGGCGCGGCTTTTGAGGCGGTCGTGTCGGGATCCGGCGGAGCAGTCGCCGAAGGAATAGCGGGGAGGGGTGGCCCACCCGCCATCGGAATCTCTCTCTCCCTCCTCCTGTCCACACGCCACCCACCGCCACCAACAACGGCACCTACTACTCTGTCCTGCTTCTCTCTGCTCGTTCTGTCCCTGTGTGCAACTCTAGATCTCTTAGCGTCCACTTAGGATCAGTGCATACGTGGCATGTACAAACCATATTTGCCCCAGCCGTCGTGCTAGGGTAGCTGCGCACATATATGGCATGTTTATTGCTCTCGTGTGTTGCCTTAAATGGTACTCCATCCGGTTTTTTCTCTTGTTTACTTTTCACTATATCTAGATGTGACTTTGATAATATTTTTGTAACTTTATATTATTATATACTAATAAAATTATAAAGCTTGTAAAAATATTTTTAACGATAAATCAATAATATAATTTCTTTGTAGCCAATCTATATAGTTTTAAATATATTAGTGGTCAAATTTTAATGATATAAAAGTTTGACTACACGGATTCTAAGATGTCACTTCAAAAAAGGGAGGTATCAATAAATTCAGTTCGGGTCATATTCAAAAATTTAGAATCTTGTTTCTTATAAAATTTATACATTTTAATGGGTCCTTGCAAATATGTTCAAGGAAGAATGGCATATTTGGAATGGAGCAAAACGAATGGAATTTCAAATGAAACATTTTTCATATGCCACTACAACTGCAAAGCTCTCGGATCCCTGATTCACCACTGGAGCAAAACGAATGGAATTTCAAGGAATTGAACAGTTTGCTGTGAAATTCCTGTATTTCAAACAAGGCCTCTATGGACACTGGTTCCATTACTATATCACATAAAAATGGTATGGCTCATTTAGTGCATGTAGAATAATAGAGACGAATGTTGTCTATATACTCATCCATCTCATCTGGAGACAAAACTAAAGATGGCGTCTACAATGCTTTGTTCGTTAAGCTTGTCTTTATGTGACCCCACAATCTTCTAATTATGGTATGAAAAAGTGTTTGTTATAGACAATAACTCATATAATGGTGTTTTGTGTCGTATATATACCCTAAATTCATGGGTTTGGATCATCATAAAAAGATAGCCACACTCTCTTCTGTTCTCCCTGTGTTAGTAAAAATCATACGTGGTAAAAATTATAGACGCCTCTGACATTACACTATTATACATGTTCTTAGAACATAGACTTTTTTAATTTATATGAAAATTAAACTGTTTTTGCATGAAATTCCCGTGTAATGGGCAGACAAAATAATTCAATTAGAAATGGAGATTCGGAAAATCCGGTGCTCCGAAGAGGCCTTACTTAGACCTGTCATGCGGTCCCCACATGGTAACCTTGATTGAACAGGGCAGCAAAGCCTGCCATTTCAAGCTAGGGTTGTCCCTAACTTCCTAGGAGTAGTACTACAAAGGACTGGGCTATGGGAGGTCCACGATTAACAGAATTGGGTATGTTCTTTCTTTTTACTATTGATTTTAGCTTTTGATTTTTACTTATAATTTTTAGGCTGTTAATAAAAAGAGAGTACGAACTAACAGAAATTTACGTACAATTTTGACCGATATAAATAAAGTTAATATGGTATATACTATAATTAATTTATAGACTTTGTTTTAAAAAGATAGTCCATTGAACTGGAAAAAACTAAAAAGTTACTTTTAGAAACTAAAAAAAAGTCTAGAAACCTGCCCAACGGTGGGCCCACGGAGATGCCCTGCGCCGTCGGAAACTCGCCGAGTTGCGGGCGAGCGTGTATAAAGTGCGTAGTCGCCAATGCAGTAAGAAAAAGCGAGTGACGCTTTGTTTATTCACCTGGCGGCAACATCGAGGCGCATTGCAAACCTGCAACAATTGTCAAGGCGGCTATTGGCTACTGCGTTACAGGCCAAGAACAACCCTTCCCAGAAAAATAAAATTTGCTTCTTTTGGAGCGGAGTATATACCACTACAAATTAACTATTCATTCATATAAAGGTAATACTTTTTTTTGTTGATGACATATTTATCTGTTCGTTCAAGTTTAGAGAGTAAATATACTAACTATAAATGAGAAAAAAAATAAACAAGCAAGCTAAGCGTGAAGACTTCTGTTGGAGTTTTAACTCTTTGATCAAAGCTAGCATGAAGACAGCTAATCATGAGGAGGCGTTAGGAATATCTGTAGCAGAAAATGAGCTGGATAGTCAATTTGATCTAAGCTAGCTTTCTCCAAAAAAAAAAATCCTAAACACAAGCTGCCATATCATCTAAATCCTAAATTATTCCACTGTGAACCTCTGCAAGAACAATCAGTAGTCTTAATTAACCAGCGGACCCAAATTATATTATCCCTATCGCAATAAGTCTCTGGAAACAAATAGGGAAGCTAGCAAACATGTGAAATACATGCAAAAATATGTGGGCGGAGACATCACAGGGGGGATTTCTGATCACGACTCAAAAACATCCAAGTTGAATAGAGTTCCAGGTCTGCATGTACTTATTATTTTCAATTTTTCATCTAAAAAATCATATTTTTATGTCAATACACTACAAGAAATGGAATGAGCTGCAAGGAACATTTTCGTTGGAGTTGATATCATAATCCTTGGGGACACTAGTCTCAAGGGAAACCCTTGCAATTTGTTCCTTGAGAGTAATGACGTAGCTAATACTACCATCCGCAAGAGTCCTTGAGGATAGCTTTGCCAAGGACATAGTCCCATGGATTGTTCTTGGGATTGTGTCGTGTAGCTTGATTCATGTAAAAGCATTTTCCTCAAGAGGCTCCTATTGCTAATAATTTATTTGATAGTGGCAGTCATCACAGACGGTAGTTCACAAATGATTATTAATACGAATCATTTGTGATACTTATCTATCACAGCCGGTTCACGGTTGGACATGTCTAAGATATGCCATGTTATTGTGCTACAGCAAAGTACGGCGCACAAGGCTCTCCAGACACAAAACACTCACCCTATAGAGTCAGCACCGCATTGACTACCGAATTTTTCTAAGGCTCCTTTAAAACAGACAAGGAGAGAGATATACTATCCATGGCCCTGCGAAACAAGAAGCACCTAGATCGCATGCGAGGCATGGAGGTTTATGTACCTTGGAGGCATGGATACCCAAACGACTCCGAGGCGCATAGGAGTTGGAAGAGATCTAAGGCCCAGCATGAGGAATGTATGAAATAAGACTTTGATGCAAAACTTCAACAAATAGCTGCCTCACTTTAAGGAGAGATATATTCATTGAGAGAAGAACTGAGAGAAGTCTACAACCACTCGCAAGCCATCCCCATTATTGTGGTACCCAGTCCCCCTCAACGTCGGAGTAGCTACGCATCCACACCAATTTCTGAACATAGCGACGCCCACTTACCTATCGATGACATCCAGGCAATGTACCTCTCTAGAATGCTATATAGATAGACCTGGTAGTTGTCTTAGCTCACCGTGTATCATTATGTAGAAGCCCACGCCATGCATCCTTAGAGTTAGACTTGTTGGCTTCATTCCCGTTGACGTTGGGTAAGGGATGGCGTATCCATGCCTGCCAGGGACACTGGTGCATGGTACCTAGCTAGGGACCAGTTTCGTGAATGTCCAGATGGACATGATTAATGATATTTTCAAGGTCGTCCCTCTTGAGAAGCTCCAAATGAAGAGATCATGACACTAGAGGATACCATCCACATATTCATCCAATGGCCTAAGAGAGACATCACCCTTGGTCATTATGTACCGCGATCTCCACATGACCATCCCACTCAAACAAAACCCTGTATGATTACACCTCAAGCTCCGCTTCAGAAGCCCGTTGCATCGACTCCCGTGGAGACGATGACGAAGATATATCGCAAGTGAAATGCTAAGGCCCATGCTAAGGCCCAACCGAAGAATATTAATGTGCTTCCCGAGCCCTGGAAGTTCAAGATCGGAGTGTCATTGGTCCCCGAGTCACAATTATCCAGCCTCAGGCTACTTCGTCGTGACCTTCGACGACTTATTCTTACTATTCAACCTTGCCGAACTCGATGACAATTATCCAGTCACAAGGTATGCGCAAGCGCGATGACAAGTGCCAGCGTGAGGAGAACGACCTTGCCTCCGAAGGCGAGATGGCTGGTCATGGCCGAGCGATGGAGGCTAGTGGTTAGCCTCAAGGTGAGACAGTAGCTGTTGCTAGGGCGGTGGTGAGGTTTAGCTTCGGGAGGGGAGAGTGGAGTGGAGTGGGGGAGTGATGGGGGCACGTGGCAGGGGAGTCATAGGCTATGTCCACCTCCGCTGCTGGTGTTGTTATCCGTTGCTCGGTCGGGGAAGATGATTGTTTCTTCTTAGACTAAGCCTCGCTCGGTTGGGCTGAAAAACTATGGTTTATGGCTAAAATTGCACTGTAGTGGCTGAAATTTCACGTAGCTGAATGTGGCTTATCTTATTTAGCGTAATTAAATTTTAAAAATAAATAAATAGGAAAAATATGCTAGCTCATTACGGACAATGCAAACGAATATGGGAAAAAAACCGGCAAAAAAGCTCAAAAAAGCCAAAAGTTCAGAAAAAGATTAAATTTATAAATAATGAAAAAAGCTAGAAGTCAAAAGCTGAAGTCGAAATGAATGGGGCCAAGCCATATGGCAACATTCAAAGAGGGGTCTCTAAAGCTAGTGGTTAGAGTCCTATCCCATAGATTTTTTTTCCATGTAGACAGGGCTCAGGGCAACAGGATGTCCTCGGTCTCGTTCCGAAGAAGCCCTTCGTGTTACACGTCTGCACACTGGAGTACAAGATTTCGGTGTGCTTGCAAAGGCAATGGGAGTCTCTCGAAACTACTGTGTACCACTTAGTCTCTACCGTGCATTAGCATTGGAGATGCTCTGCCACCGTCTCGGTGTATTGCTCCAAGAAAAAGCGGCACGTCGTGCTGCTCTTTCAAGGCAGAAATAGAGTGAGGCATCTCAAGATTTTTCTTTCTTTTGTTTGGTTCAAGAAAGCAAAGCAAAGAGGTACTTGGATCGCGGAATTATAAATGGCAGGCGAGGCGATCGACAGGGCATGCGCCCGTGGCTACTCGGATCGCGTGGCGCCCAACGATCCCGGACCGCCGGGCCCCACCCAACAGAGCTTTTAGTTTTTAGGTTACGAGAGATTAAGGAAATAAAAAATGCTTATATTGAGAAATTATTTTAAAAAAAAACAACTGCTATAAAAAACTACTTCTAGGAACCAAAGGTTAGGAATTATTTGGAACGGGACATAAAGCAAAGGCAACAAGACAGCAAGACCATTCGCCGGCTAAGGCGGGGGGGCACTGTTGCTCACCGTGCCACACGCGCGCTCGTCCGCCGCTCGCTGCCGCTACAGTGGGCGTCAGGCCGGCGGAGTTTTCTCGTACGCCGCCTTTGTTTACATTCCCCGATCGATCGCTCCCTCGGCTTTGGTCGCGCGTGATGATGGGGTGATCATTCCGCGTGCTCCGCTCCGCCTCTACGTCGTCTGCTTTTAAGGCCGGCCGGCACGGCCCTGGTTTGCTTTGCATTGCATGGCATGGAGCGAATATAGTATGGGTTTTCCTCCCCTCTTTTCTTCACTGCTTTTGCGCTTTTATGCTTTGATCAGACGGGGGAGAAATCGAAAGGAAGGGGGACAGTTGATCGGCTGTCTCCAATGTCGAGTTAGCGGGGAATCAGGGAGGGAAAGGGGGGTGTTAGACCTGCTGGAGATCGAGGTTCTCACCGTGCCATCCAAGTGCCGACAGTACGAGTGTAACGGATGATATGTAGCATTATTTTGGGAGAGTCGCTAGCTTAGGATATGCTCATATCGAGTGTAGCCAATGGCTTTTAGCTGAAAATAAATAAGTAGCGATTGAAAGAAGTGATTTTTAGAAGAAAGATATAAGCAATAGGGAAAATACGAGAGAGATACATATGCGAGATAGGAGTGATAAGAGTAAAAAAACTGCTTTAGGAAACCGATTGTTTATATTGACTTCTAACTTCTTTAAGTAGAAGCTATAAGCAAAACTTCAAATGAACAGACCTTTAAGGGACCAGTGAGTTATGGAACTCATAGACCCTGTCTTCCTGACCGGCCGTCAACATAATTATCTTTCCTTCCACCGAAAAAATAATTCAGTAAAAACAAATCACGTATGCAAAAAAACATTCAAAAAAATTGCATTGATAATTTTTTTTTGCTTTGAGAAAAATGCGAAAGAATTTTTTCGATTAAAAAAAGTTCAAATAGGTACAAAAAATTGGGTTTTGATAAACATTACCCTGATGTTTTGTTTGCTAAAATTATCCAAATCTAAGGGCGTTGGATCTTTGTTGAGATTGGTGGGTATCTAATCCTTCCTAACGGGTTCACATGGATAATGGGCCTAGCAACCAAACCATTTTTTTCAACTTATGACCCGTTACTGTTGTTTGAATTTTTTACTTAGCTCGAACACCACACGCCACAGAGAGAAGCACTAGTGGATCTCGCATCACCATGCCGAGAGAGAGAAGGCTATCTCTTCTCCCTACGCGTGCGAAGAAACGACCGAGGGGGGCAGAGCGAGCGCGGCGATTAACCGGAGAAGCACACGCGGAGGTTAACCGGAGGAAATCCCCAACGCCATAAGTTAGAAATCATGGATTCCTTTTCTTTATCACCCGCGCACATTAGATTTGTGGATGGTTTTGTATGTTGTGTGTGTGTGTGAGAGAGAGGGGGGCGTGCTGGCCTTGCCTTGAGAGAGAGATAGGAGAGGGAGCTTCACCTTGAGCGTGGGCGTGGCGGACAGAGAAACCAGCCAGGGGGCGAAGCACACTGGTAGGGATTGATCACTATGACCAATTGATTCGTGAAGAGAAGAAGGCTGGCCTGTAGTTGTCCACAGGGGCGGATCTGGGCCTCGGGCTAGGTAGGCTGTAGCCCGAGGCCCAGCAAAATTATCAGCGAAAATTTTGTATACATGGGCCGAAAAATACACTGTTTAGTGACCCAGCCCGAAACGTTGCAGCCCAGCTCGAGACGGCGTAAAGTAGTCCAGCCCAGAATAGAAAAGCTTTGAAGTATTTAAATTCTGAATACCCCAGCCCAAATCGAAGTAATGTAGCCGGCCCGCCACCCCATCCTCATGACCTCATTCTTTCTTAGTCGACCGACGCACCCAATTCCCAAACGGCCGCACAAACCCTAGCGCCGTCGCTGCCTCCTTCACTCGCGAAAATCTAGCGCTGCGGTAGCCCCGCCAAGCCCGAGGCCTCATTCACGGCCGAGGAGGACGGCGACGAGCACGTCGAGGCGATCAACACTTCTTCCTCTGGGCCACCAGCACGTCTCCCTCAAGCGCCCGCACCGCGCGCTCGGGGAGGACGCCTCCCCCTGCGGCTCGTCCTCCTCCACCCTCCCCGCCCGCGCGGCGGTGGCCGGGCCTCGAGTCGCGCCGGCACCGGCGCGGCGTGGGAGCCACCGT
The DNA here is from genome assembly GCA_036346245.1 of Bonia amplexicaulis. Taxonomy (NCBI): domain Eukaryota; kingdom Viridiplantae; phylum Streptophyta; class Magnoliopsida; order Poales; family Poaceae; genus Bonia; species Bonia amplexicaulis. The sequence continues at coordinate 9,791,175 of CM070757.1, forward strand.
AGCTCATGAGGCCGACCCGAGGTGCACGCTCTCATGGAGCGCGCGCCACGGCAAGTCGCGCGGGATCGAGCTCATTACCTCCGATTCCCCCCCTTTTCAGATTTTGTACCCCAATCGACAGGTCACAGGTGAAAATCCCCCCTTTTTTCAGATTCTGTACCCCCCCTTTTCAATTTTTGTATGTGTTTTGGAATTTGGAGGAACTGTAACGGTAGTTTCAAGAATTAGGGGGAAAAATCTGAGGATTCAGGATTGATCATTGGTGGGGAGATGGGGGCGCTTATCAGAAAATATTTTGAGGCTGCAAATTGAGGGTTTTGAGGCTGCCTGTTCGGCTATTCAAGTGTTCATGAATCATGATGGTGGACTAATGTTGAAATATTGAATGAATGAATTTATGAATGCCATGTCTTTGAATCTTGAATGCCGTGTTTTGAGGTGCACTGCTCAACAGTTCAAGACTTCAAGTGTTCATGATATTGATATTTAACTAGGAAAGAGAAGTATCAAGTATACATTATACCAAACTCACCGTCTGACATAACATGAGGAGTTTCATTTTTCGAGTCTGAACTATGAACTGTCTAAATATTTTCAGTCTGACAAACTAATTGAATTGAATTTCTGGCTAGATCTGAAATTAAAGGGAGGAGAGAGAGAGTCGAGAGAGATAGGAATTAGGGATTATGGGTCATGAATTGATATAACATATTAGGGATTTTGTATGAGTATTGAAATATCAAATGCCATGTTTTTCGTTGTTATCTAGAATTCGGTATATAAAATGAAGAGGAGCAAGACATTTAAATTTCATATATTTTGTTTGTGTATATCCCTGTTTTGATTTACTTTGTGTGTTGCCTTTGTAGGTTTTAGTTCTTGTTCGATTATTGATGAAGAAATATGGGCGCCTAGGAAGGATCAAGGATGGACAAAATATTTGTTATTTAGGTACTCAAATTGTATTTCTCTACTTTACTACATACTTTAAATGTTCTTCTTGTTCTTAAGCACATGGCTTAAATTTCATATCAATTATGCATTTGCGCTATACCTTTTTGTTATGCCTATATTTGGCGTAAGTTTTATCCATTAAAATTTAGCCCGAGGCTTGACGGAATCCTGGATCCGCCACTGGTTGTCCATATGAGTCAGGAGTTGATTACTTTTTTCAGCTTAATTCTCTTGATTCAAGATAAACCAGTTTTGTATCCGTAGATGTGAAGGAACAAAAGTTATGTGTTGTACATACCATTGATTTATTGAGTATAGTCACCTGATCATTAGTTATATGTCCTGTGTTATGTAGATTTGATTGAACCTCTGTGACATACTCTAATTTTGCACCAATTATTTCATTCTACAATTTTGATATGACAGATAATTTTACCAATAATGTACATGTTATTGGGTTGTACGTGTTGGGGGGTGGGGGATTGGAACCATAGTTTTGTAAACATGAATTGGTATTACCTTACTCCAATAAGATTGATTCATCATTGTTACCTCATCATACAACAGGTTAGATGTTGTCCCAACTACCTTGCTTGATAAATCTGCATAGAAAACAAGATAAATTATAAGATCGTCTGTTAAAAGTCTATGTACACACGAGTTAACCATTGTGATGTTTTGTTTGATCGCTAATTCACATGTATTGTTAGTTTACTAATCCTAATATTTTGTTTGCTGAGTGGTAGTTTTGTATGCTGAGAGTGAGTTTTCTACAAGATTTTCTACATTGTGTTCGATGACAAGTATGCTACAATGGATGCTCTTCTCAAAATATCTAATTCTGTTAATAATGTACCAACTTCTATGTGTCATGGAAGTTGAAACTAACAAATAAATAGCTTGCCTTCCTGGTATCAGGCTGAATAGCTCACATAGAAATCTCTGCTAATATCAGTGCAAACTCTACATCGAAATTACTTAGTACTGAATGCAAGCGTTTGACTGCTTTACTGTTTTGTTAATACCAACCTATCACGTTTACTTATGTATTTTATCCCTGGTGCAGGTATTCCAGAATGCCCTAGACCATAATGTGAGAGTGCATGTTGACCGACCAAGTTAATGTACTACGGACCAATACATTGATCATGGAACCGGTGGTCAGCCATGTAGTGCCTGGAACTGTCTTAGGATTCCATTCAGATTCCCTCCTTGCCGCATCCATTGTGCCTGGTTCACCGGCGGCGCACCAATCAATATCACCTGATCAATTGAGTACTTTGTGTTAGGCCTAGGATAAAATATTTTTTAGGAAAATAAAAAAATTCGGCCTGTTGGTTCTAACAGTTCGCCATGTCGCTACCTGTGGAGAGTAAATGCAAAAGAATGGTGAAAGTAGCACACAATTGCAAAGTATTGTTCAGAGGAATAAGAACTGTGGATACAATTAATCTTGAATTTTTCTCAGACGGCTGTGGTAGGTATCACGGTATCACCACGTACAAGGAACCAGCTGCCGGCCTGCCGCTCTAGTCGACCAACAAGAAAAATTGCAGTTTCTTTAAACTCATGACAATGCATGAACTGCCTAGAGCGACACATGAATCATCAAGATTTTGTAAATTGGGAGAGTCGCTAGCTTAGGATATGCTCATATCGAGTGTAGCCAATGGCTTTTAGCTGAAAATAAATAAGTAACATTGAAAGAAGTGATTTTTAGAAGAAAGATATAAGCAATAGGAAAATACGAGAGAGAACATATGCGAGATAGGAGTGATAAGAGTAAAAACTGCTTTAGGAAACCGATTGTTTATATTGCTTCAACTTCTTTAAGTAGAAGCTATAAGCAAAACTTCAAATGAACAGACCTTTAAGGGACCAGTGAGTTATGGAACTCATAGACCCTGTCTTCCTGACCGGCCGTCAACATAATTATCTTTCCTTCCACCGAAAAATAATTCAGTAAAACAAATCACGTATGCAAAAACATTCAAAAAATTGCATTGATAATTTTTTTTGCTTTGAGAAAATGCGAAAGAATTTTTCGATTAAAAAAGTTCAAATAGGTACAAAAATTGGGTTTTGATAAACATTACCCGATGTTTTGTTTGCTAAAATTATCCAAATCTAAGGGCGTTGGATCTTTGTTGAGATTGGTGGGTATCTAATCCTTCCTAACGGGTTCACATGGATAATGGGCCTAGCAACCAAACCATTTTTTTCAACTTATGACCCGTTACTGTTGTTTGAATTTTTACTTAGCTCGAACACCACACGCCACAGAGAGAAGCACTAGTGGATCTCTCATCACCATGCCGAGAGAGAAGGTATATCTCTTCTCCCTACGCGTGCGAAGAAACGACCGAGGGGGCAGAGCGAGCGCGGCGATTAACCGGAGAAGCACACGCGGAGGTTAACCGGAGGAAATCCCAACGCCATAAGTTAGAAATCATGGATTCCTTTTCTTTATCACCCGCACATTAGATTTGTGGATGGTTTTGTATGTTGTGTGTGTGTGGAGAGAGGGGCGTGCTGGCCTTGCCTTGAGAGAGATAGGAGAGGGAGCTTCACCTTGAGCGTTTGGTGCGTTTGGCGGTTTACTTAGAGAAACCAGCCAAGGGAACGTCGTTTAAGCACACTTTGGTAGGTTGAACTTGACCTCATTGCTATGACCTTTAATGTGAAATTCGTTTGTTAAGAAAGAAGAGAGTTTTTTGACAATGTTTGACCACTGTAGTTTCGCTCCACAGGGGCGTTTTGATCCTGGGACCTACGCCGGTGGTGGCAGTGTGTCCTAGCTGAGGCCCAAAACAAAGATTATACATAAATTATTGTATACATGTAGGCGAACAAATACATGAATTGTAGTGACCCAATGCTTTCATTTTAAGTATGCTTTAGCCATCAGAGGAGGGCCGTAAAGTAGATCCACATGTATTAGAAAAGCTTTGAAGTATTTAAATAATCAATATTCCTCCAACTTCCAAATACGAAGTAATGTGCTTTGCCACCACCCCATCCTCTATGACCTCATTCTTTCTTAGTCGACCGGAGACCAATTCCCAATTGTGCGCGATAACCCTAGCTGCGCATCTGCCTACCTTCACTGCGAAAATCTAGCTCGGTAGCCCACTTTCCCAAGCCGAGGCCTCATTCACGGCCGAGGTAGGCGAACAAGCACGCGAGGCGATCAACACTTCTTCCCTGGGCCACCGCACGTCTCCCTCAGCGCCACACGCGACGGCGTGGCGGGGAGCGCCCGCGTCGCGCGTCAGCGGTCGCCACGCGTCGCCTGGGCGGCGGCCGCGGAGTAGGCCGCCGAGGCATCGTCAGGGGGCGACCGATGGGCGAGGCGGGCGAGGGCGTGGGCTGCGAGAGGGCGCGGAGCGCGCGAGGTGCAGGGGCGGGGCTCATGGAGCGAGCGCCGACGTGGGCAAGGGCTGGCGGGGATCGAGCTCAGGTTACCTCCGATGTCGCCCTTTGATTTTGTACCCCAATCGAGTCGGTAAAATCCCCTTTTTGGATCGCCCCTTTCAATTTTGTATGTTTTTGGAATTTGGAGGACGAGTAGTTTCAAGAATTGGGAAAAATGGGATTCAGTTGATCATTGGGGGGAGATGGGGCTTATCGAAAATATTTTGAGGAAATTGAGGGTTTTGAGGCTTGGCTATTCAAGTGTTCATGAATCATGATGGTGGACTAATGTTGAAATATTGAATGAATGAATTTATGAATGCCATGTCTTAATCTAATCCGTGTTTGAGTCTCATTCAAGACTTCAATGTTCATGATATTGATATTTAACTAGGAAGAAGTATCAAGTATACATTATACCAAACTCATTGGGACATAAGGGGTTTCATTTTGATGAACTATATCTAAATATTTTCGACAAACTAATTGAATTGAATTTCGCTGATCGAAATTAAAGGGAGGGAGAGAGTCGAGATAGGAATTAGGGATTATGGGTAATTGATATAACATATTAGGGATTTTTAGTATTGAAATATCAAATGCCATGTTTTGTTGTTATCTAAATGGTATATAAAATGAAGAGGAGCAAGACATTTAAATTTTATATGTCCTGTGTTATGTAGATTTGATTGAACCTCTGTGACATACTCTAATTTTGCACCAATTATTTCATTCTACAATTTTGATATGACAGATAATTTTACCAATAATGTACATGTTATTGGGTTGTACGTGTTGGGGGTGGGATTGGAACCATAGTTTTGTAAACATGAATTGGTATTACCTTACTCCAATAAGATTGATTCATCATTGTTACCTCATCATACAACAGGTTAGATGTTGTCCCAACTACCTTGTATAAATCTGCATAGAAAACAAGATAAATTATAAGATCGTCTGTTAAAAGTCTATGTACACACGAGTTAACCATTGTGATGTTTTGTTTGATCGCTAATTCACATGTATTGTTAGTTTACTAATCCTAATATTTTGTTTGCTGAGTGGTAGTTTTGTATGCTGAGAGTGAGTTTTACAAGATTTTCTACATTGTGTTCGATGACAAGTATGCTACAATGGATGCTCTTCTCAAAATATCTAATTCTGTTAATAATGTACCAACTTCTATGTGTCATGGAAGTTGAAACTACAAATAAATAGCTTGCCTTCCTGGTATCAGGCTGAATAGCTCAGAAATCTCTGCTAATATCAGTGCAAACTCTACATCAAATTACTTAGTACTGAATGCAAGCGTTTGACTGCTTTACTGTTTTGTTAATACCAACCTATCACGTTTACTTATGTATTTTATCTGGTGCAGGTATTCCAGAACCACAATGTGAGTGCATGTTGACCGACCAAGTTAATGTACTACGGACCAATACATTGATCATGGAACCGGTGGTCAGCCATGTAGTGCCTGGAACTGTTTAGGATTCCATTCAGATCCTCCTTGCCGCATCCATTGCTGGTTCACCGGCGGCGCACATCAATATCACCTGATCAATTGAGTTTTGTATTGGCCTAGGATAAAAATTTTTTAGGAAAAAAAAAATTCGGCGTTGGTTCTAACAGTTCGCCATGTCGCTACCTGTGGAGAGTAAATGCAAAGAATGGAAAGTAGCACACAATTGCAAAGTATTGTTCAGAGGAATAAGAACTGTGGATACAATTAATCTTGAATTTTCTCGGGCTGTGGTAGGTATCACGGTATCACCACGTACAAGGAACCGCTGCCGCCTGCCTCTAGTCGACCAACAAGAAAAATTGCAGTTTTTTAAACTCATGACAATGCATGAACTGCCTAGAGCGACACATGAATCATCAAGATTTTGTAAACAGGGCCTCAATATCTCAAGTGTGCTTTCTTGTTCACTACTAGTTAGAGACCGTATGTTATAAGTCATAAAAATAACGAGCGGAACTTATGTCAGCCAACTACACATCAAACATTGAAGAACACGAGAGAGGTGACGAACGCAAGATGGGAAAAGTGGAGGTGGTGGATGGTTGTATCCCGAGAGAGAGGAGAGGAGAGAATGGTCAAATCAAATGATGGTAAGAGAGGAGGAATGGATCAACCACCAATTCACACTTTTATAATAGTAAAGATATATGCTACTTAATCTTCAAAGGCTGATTGCTCATAAGAAAATTTTCTGATCAATAATTTAGCCATGTACCCTCAAGGCACTTTTAGTCCAAACTAGTACAAGTCACTTGTTTTGGGGGTCTTCGGTGCGGCCCTCAACCTTTAGTTCGCAATTATCCAAAATTAAACTCGAAAAGAAAAATATGGCATCCATTTCAGCCTGACAATCATGAAGTGCAATAACAGCGCAACCATGAAGTTCGGCGATTGATTACCGGTAACTTACATTAAATTAGAACACAAAATGCAACCAGATACACTCTGAAGATGCACACAACCTTTGACTGAAGCTATGATTGGTTCAATTTGTGTGCCTATTTGATTAATTTGTTTCGGTTCTGAATGATTGCTCATGTGAGATCATGAGAAGCAATGATCTGTGTGATCAGGGGCAAATCTCAAGAATATTATACACAAGAACCATGGGCTTGATTAATTCATCACATGTATGGTAAGTTCTCTAGTGTGAAACCGTGAACCCACAAATAATAAGCCACTGCCTGCTCAAAATACAACTAAGTAATCACTAAGTATGCTATTAGACAGTGGTAAATTACGTAGCACCTAGGTGCCTAGGCACCAACACAAGAACATCCAATACACATGTATGATCGATTCAAATTTTAGTGTTGAGTATGAAATGTTTCATATGCGTATACATTTATGGTGAGTAAATTCAGCTCAAACTAATTTGATCTAGGTTTGAATTTACGACTACAATTGTAATACCACTAAAATGCAAAAGGTGAATAAACGAAATAAAGAAAAGTTTTGCTCGGACCATCGCTTTTAAAGCCGAATAAAAGTAGCGCCTCAGAGGTTCCGACCGTCGGCGTCGACACCATCTTACATTTGGATTTTCATCATTCGACGGAAATTTCGATTTCCCGAGTAGAAAAGGACCCCAAACACAATGTAGAGGCCCTTTACACCAAAAGGCCTTTATGGCAAATAATAACGGAGAGGGTAAAGAGGGCATAAATAGCAATGCACACCTGGGAAGGAGGCTTGTGACCTCCTCATTAAGCCCAACCAACGATTGCCATCCTCATTTTCCTCCCCACACCTCCCCAAGAGAGCTTCCCGGGCGCCAAGGCCGAGAACAAAACGGGAGGCAATCCACCCCTACTACCCAACCGAGTTAAGCCAAGCCTCACCTTAGCCCATTACACCTCGCCGAGAGCCACCCTAGCCATGAGGGAGGAAGATGAAGAAGGAGCGAGGAGAGGGACCCCATGGGTGGCGAGGTGGCGTGAGAATGACGAGGAGCAAGGGCGGTCACGAAGCGATGTAAGAACGCCCACGACGCTAGGCACCCGACCCTGCGCGCCTTGTCCCTTTCTAGCATAGCAAAAGCAAATAGGTCCCCTCACACAAGCACCCCCAGGCCACGACCACCCTCGGCGGTGAGCCGTGGCGCCACGTGCCCCTGAAAGGAGCACATGCTCCCGTGCATATCTCCCCCAAGTTCGTGCGCCGTAGGCATTCCCAAGCCGGGTGTAAGCACAATTAGGTAAGCAAATATACTAAAACAAAATGAGTGGTAAGGGAGGGAGGAGGCCCGTGAGGAGGGGGCCGTGCGAGCGTGGGGCGGCCGAACCCATCGGGCGGTGCAAACCTATGGTGTGCTAGCAGCTGCAGCGCGACCATGGGGGGCGAGCATTGGGAGGTTGGGGCCGAGCGCGTCGCAATCGGGGCTAGGGTGAGCCGAGGCGGGCAGTGTCGATGGCGAGGCGGGACACCGAGGGGAGCTCGGCTTGGCGGCCGTGGCGTGAACTGTGGGGCGTCAGAGCGGCCAAAGAAGGGGTTGGGCGACCACGGGCCAGAGGAAAACCCATGGTGGTGGAGAACTAGTCGGCCCAGCGGACGGCGAATGAGGAGAGGTTAGGAGGTGCGCGGAATGAGGAGGGGGGTTGGGGTGGCCAGGAGCGCGATCGGCCGCGGCGATCAGGAGGCGGTGCGATCGAGAGAGGAGAGGCGGTTGGGGAATGGAGGACACTTGCGAATGAAGAGCGAAGGAGAAGGAGGTTGGGGTAGCGTCGCGCATCGATGAAGGAGAAGAATGAAAAGAAAGAAAGGAAGAAAAAGAAGAGAAAAAATAGGAGAAAAGGAGAAAAAATGGGAGTTTGGTACTGATAGATCCTTACCGGCATTTTATACGTTGGGATATGAAAGTTGTCTGCTTGTTTAGCTGGTTTGATATGATGTGTTGATCGGTTAACTACTTATTCGGGGTCGGTCGATCGTCATCGCTCCGCTTGATTAACGTAAGTGCATGGTGAGTGGTAGACTAGAGTTTATGAAATATGATGTTTACATGATATGATGATGCTTATATGAAATTGCAATATTTACATGACATGATGATGTTTATCTAATGATGCGATGGTAATGGACGGTGGCGATGCCACCCTACTAATGATAATAGTGATGAGAATGACAATGACAATGGGTATATGCATTGCATCATGTACTCATGAAATGAGACGGATTTGCGGATAGATCCCAAGACCTCTGTGGCTCCACGGTGGAGACCCCTCGATGGGTAGCCCAAGATTTTGGGTGATGCGTGTTCACTCGCAATCAATATGCAATGAGATGAGCAAATGAGTATGTAGAGTAGTGTTGCATTGCTGGTAAAACAATGTTGGAATATGTCAATGAAAGTATGAATATGATAATACATGCGAATATATTATGGCTAGTAAAATTGCTTACATGATTGCCGTTATCGTCTATTGTACTCGGTCTTTGGACTCACCATTGCTTTGTTGTTTTAGGTGACCGTTGAGGTAAGTTTTGACTTATTTGAACAAACTTCGACTTTTCCATTCACAACCTCTGACGTTTTCCACCTGCTCACAGCTTTTTGAAGCCGACTCAACCAAACACACCACGGTGTGGGTGTGGCCAGTGGCGGAGTCAGGATTCCTCAGAGCTTCGAGCCCAAAACTAAAGGAGTTATAAGTCTATAACTAATATGGCATGAACATTATTAACGTGCCTGACACCACTAATGAAAGTATGAAATTGTAAATGGCATGCTCCAATTAGATTTTTCATTTTTAATGTAATTATATGTTTTATGTGAAAGCATGGGGAGGGGCCTCTGTATAAAATCCAATGTTTATTTCAATAAATACCTCACAATTTAATAACACAGTCAATAGATTTCCTATTCCAAAAGCATGTACCAAAATGAGCACAATTGTGCATTTGCACCAACGAACACCGCATCCATTTTGTATGAAAGGCATTATGTGCAGATTACCTTGTGCCATGGAAGAGCCTTAATTTGTGGGAAGTTGAACTCCGTGAGTTTGGATTCATGCACTTAATCTCTTCACCTTGATAATCTCAACCAGTGATCAACTCCACTTTCCCGGAAAGCAGGCTACATAGATGAATGTTATCGAGAAAAAGCAAAGAGCAAAAGCAACTAGAGGAGCACGACTAGCGGTAGCTCATCGGAGCCAACACTGCGGACGGCGGTGGCAGTGGGGCGGCGTCGTGGCTCGCGGGAGCGAGTGGAGGGCGGTCGGCTGTCCGAGGGTGCGAGGAGGCGAGCGGCGATCGCGGTGTAGCGGAGAGGAGGCCGAGGCAATCTTTGCGGATGGGCGGCACAGAGGCGAGGACTGCGGCGAGAGAGGCGGGCGTGGCAGCAGGTTAAGGAGGCGGCGGGCAGTCTTATGCGCGGAGAGGGCGGGGGGCTGGCAGTGGAGAGGATCTCGCCGGTGGTGGGGCACTGGGTGCAGGCGTAGCGAGATTGCGGTCATGGAGGCGGTTGAGGCGTCGCGAGGCAGAGATCGAGAGCCATGAGGGATTGCAGGGCCGGGATTGGGGCTAGGGTTAGCGTCGCTCCGCATCGCAGTGTTAGGCCGTCAATGTTGCATGTGGCTCGTGGCGGTGGATAAGCTGACAGGAATAGTCTCGGGCCGGCCAGGAAGACTTGGGCCTATACACTGTGCAACAATTTTTTTAGACATATTTACAAAAAGTTTGCACTATTATTTTCACTGGGCCTCGGGCCGTTGCCCAACCGGCCCGAGGCCATCTCCCTGTGTGTATCGAGCACTTTAAGAAGTCGAGCAGTAGGTTTGCTCCCTGTGCCCTTCTCGTATTGCCTTCTTCTGGCTTGTTCATGGTGATTTGTTCCGGATGGCATAGATCTAATGATTTCAACTGATTAGTATCATGGTTTCAAACCAGAAATCCAATGGACCTGTTTTGGCTTGTACATTGATCATGGAACCGGTGGTCAGCCATGTAGTGCCTGGAATTGTCTTAGGATTCCATTCAGATTCCCCTCCCTTGCCGCATCCATTGTGCCTGGTTCACCGGCGGCGCACCAATCAATATCACCTGATCAATTGAGTACTTTGTAAGTTAGACCTAGGATAAAAATATTTTTTTTAGGAAAATAAAAAAAAATTCCGGCCCGTTGGTTCTAACAGTTCGCCATGTCGCTACCTGTGGAGAGTAAAAGCAAAAGAATGGTGAAAGTAGCACACAATTGCAAAGTATTGTTCAGAGGAATAAGAACTGTGGATACAATTAATCTTGAATTTTTTCTCAGACGGCTGTGGTAGGTACCACCACGTACAAGGAACCAGCTGCCGGCCTGCCGCTCTAGTCGACCAACAAAAAAAAAATTGCTGTTTCTTTAAACTCATGACAATGCATGAACTTCCTAGAGCGACACATGAATCATCAAGATTTTGTAAACAGGGCCTCGATATCTCAAGTGTGCTTTCTTGTTCACTATATATGCTACTTAATCAACTTCAAAGGCTGATTGCTCATAAGAAAATTTTCTGATCAATAATTTAGCCATGTACCCTGAAGGCACTTTTAGTCCAAACCAGTACGACAAGTCACTTGTTTTGGGGGTCTTCGGTGCGGCCCTCAACCTTTAGTTCGCAATTATCCAAAATTAAACTCGAAAAGAAAAAATATGGCATCCATTTCAGCCTGACAATCATGAAGTGCAATAACAACAGCAACCATGAAGTTCGGCGATTGATTACCGGTAACTTACATTAAATTAGAACACAAAATGCAACCAGATACACTCTGAAGATGCACACAACCTTTGACTGAAGCTATGATTGGTTCAATTTGTGTGCCTATTTGATTAATTTGTTTCGGTTCTGAATGATTGCTCATGTGAGATCATGAGAAGCAATGATCTGTGTGATCAGGGGCAAATCTCTCAAGAATATTATACACAAGAACCATGGGCTTGATTAATTCATCACATGTATGGTAAGTTCTCTAGTGTGAAACTGTGAACCCACAAATAATAAGCCACTGCCTGCTCAAAATACAACTTAAGTAATCACTAAGTATGCTATTAGACAGTGGTAAATTACGTAAGGCACCTAGGTGCCTAGGCACCCAACACAAGAACATTCAATACACATGTATGATCGATTCAAATTTTAGTGTTTGAGTATGAAATGTTTCATACCCTCATACATTTATGGTGAGTTTTAAATTCAGCTCAAACTAATTTGATCTAGATTTGAATTATTTTCATCGACAAACTAATTGAATTGAATTTACGCTAGATCTGAAATTAAAGGGAGGGAGAGAGAGAGTCAGAGAGAGATAGGGAATTAGGGATTATGGGCTGCGAATTGATATAACATATTAGGGATTTTGTATGAGTATTGAAATATCAAATGCCATGTTTTTCGTTGTTATCTAGAATTCGGTATATAAAATGAAGAGGAGCAAGACATTTAAATTTCATATATTTTGTTTGTGTATATCCCTGTTTTGATTTACTTTGTGTGTTGCCTTTGTAGGTTTTAGTTCTTGTTCGATTATTGATGAAGAAATATGGGCGCCTAGGAAGGATCAAGGATGGACAAAATATTTGTTATTTAGGTACTCAAATTGTATTTCTCTACTTTACTACATACTTTAAATGTTCTTCTTGTTCTTAAGCACATGGCTTAAATTTCATATCAATTATGCATTTGCGCTATACCTTTTTGTTATGCCTATATTTGGCGTAAGTTTTATCCATTAAAATTTAGCCCGAGGCTTGACGGAATCCTGGATCCGCCACTGGTTGTCCATATGAGTCAGGAGTTGATTACTTTTTTCAGCTTAATTCTCTTGATTCAAGATAAACCAGTTTTGTATCCGTAGATGTGAAGGGAACAAAAAGTTATGTGTTGTACATACCATTGATTTATTGAGTATAGTCACCTGATCATTAGTTATATGTCCTGTGTTATGTAGATTTGATTGAACCTCTGTGACATACTCTAATTTTGCACCAATTATTTCATTCTACAATTTTGATATGACAGATAATTTTACCAATAATGTACATGTTATTGGGTTGTACGTGTTGGGGGGTGGGGGATTGGAACCATAGTTTTGTAAACATGAATTGGTATTACCTTACTCCAATAAGATTGATTCATCATTGTTACCTCATCATACAACAGGTTAGATGTTGTCCCAACTACCTTGCTTGATAAATCTGCATAGAAAACAAGATAAATTATAAGATCGTCTGTTAAAAGTCTATGTACACACGAGTTAACCATTGTGATGTTTTGTTTGATCGCTAATTCACATGTATTGTTAGTTTACTAATCCTAATATTTTTGTTTGCTGAGTGGTAGTTTTGTATGCTGAGAGTGAGTTTTCTACAAGATTTTCTACATTGTGTTCGATGACAAGTATGCTACAATGGATGCTCTTCTCAAAATATCTAATTCTGTTAATAATGTACCAACTTCTATGTGTCATGGAAGTTGAAACTAAGCAAATAAATAGCTTGCCTTCCTGGTATCAGGCTGAATAGCTCACATAGAAATCTCTGCTAATATCAGTGCAAACTCTACATCGAAATTACTTAGTACTGAATGCAAGCGTTTGACTGCTTTACTGTTTTGTTAATACCAACCTATCACGTTTACTTATGTATTTTATCCTGGTGCAGGTATTCCAGAATGCCCTAGACCATAATGTGAGAGTGCATGTTGACCGACCAAGTTAATGTACTACGGACCAATACATTGATCATGGAACCGGTGGTCAGCCATGTAGTGCCTGGAACTGTCTTAGGATTCCATTCAGATTCCCCTCCCTTGCCGCATCCATTGTGCCTGGTTCACCGGCGGCGCACCAATCAATATCACCTGATCAATTGAGTACTTTGTAAGTTAGGCCTAGGATAAAAATATTTTTTTTAGGAAAATAAAAAAAAAATTCGGCCCGTTGGTTCTAACAGTTCGCCATGTCGCTACCTGTGGAGAGTAAATGCAAAAGAATGGTGAAAGTAGCACACAATTGCAAAGTATTGTTCAGAGGAATAAGAACTGTGGATACAATTAATCTTGAATTTTTTCTCAGACGGCTGTGGTAGGTATCACGGTATCACCACGTACAAGGAACCAGCTGCCGGCCTGCCGCTCTAGTCGACCAACAAGAAAAATTGCAGTTTCTTTAAACTCATGACAATGCATGAACTGCCTAGAGCGACACATGAATCATCAAGATTTTGTAAACAGGGCCTCAATATCTCAAGTGTGCTTTCTTGTTCACTACTAGTTAGAGACCGTATGTTATAACAGAGTCATAAAAATAACGAGACGGAACTTATTGTCTAGCCAACTTCACACATCAAACATTGAAGAGCAAGCGACAGAGAGAGAAGGGTGACCAGAATGCGCGAAGAGATGGGAAAAGTGGAGGTGGTGGATGGTTGTATCCTGAGAGAGAGGAGGGAGAGAGAGACGAATGGTCCAAATCAAATCGGATGGCTAAGAAGAGAGGAGGGGGAATGGATCAACCACCAATTCACACTTTTTATAATAGTAAAGATATATGCTACTTAATCGCTTCAAAGGCTGATTGCTCATAAGAAAATTTTCTGATCAATAATTTAGCCATGTACCCTCAAGGCACTTTTAGTCCAAACTAGTACAAGTCACTTGTTTTGGGGGTCTTCGGTGCGGCCCTCAACCTTTAGTTCGCAATTATCCAAAATTAAACTCGAAAAGAAAAAATATGGCATCCATTTCAGCCTGACAATCATGAAGTGCAATAACAGCAGCAACCATGAAGTTCGGCGATTGATTACCGGTAACTTACATTAAATTAGAACACAAAATGCAACCAGATACACTCTGAAGATGCACACAACCTTTGACTGAAGCTATGATTGGTTCAATTTGTGTGCCTATTTGATTAATTTGTTTCGGTTCTGAATGATTGCTCATGTGAGATCATGAGAAGCAATGATCTGTGTGATCAGGGGCAAATCTCTCAAGAATATTATACACAAGAACCATGGGCTTGATTAATTCATCACATGTATGGTAAGTTCTCTAGTGTGAAACCGTGAACCCACAAATAATAAGCCACTGCCTGCTCAAAATACAACTTAAGTAATCACTAAGTATGCTATTAGACAGTGGTAAATTACGTAAGGCACCTAGGTGCCTAGGCACCCAACACAAGAACATCCAATACACATGTATGATCGATTCAAATTTTAGTGTTGAGTATGAAATGTTTCATATGCGTATACATTTATGGTGAGTAAATTCAGCTCAAACTAATTTGATCTAGGTTTGAATTTAATACGACTACAATTGTAATACCACTAAAATGCAAAAGGTGAATAAACGAAATAAAGAAAAGTTTTGCCGTCAGACCCATCGGCTTTTAGAAAGCCGAATAAAAGTAGCGCTCTCAGAGGTTCCCAGACCGTCCAGGGACGGTCGACACCATCTTACATTTCGGATTTTCATCATTCGACGGGAAATTTCGATTTACCTGCCGTAGTAGAAAAGGACCCCAAAACACAATGTAGAGGCCCTTTACACCAAAAGGCCTTTATGGCAAATAATAACCAGGGAGAGGGTAAAAGAGGGCATAAATAGCAATGCACACTCCAGGGGGAAGGAGGCCTGTTGTGACCTCCTCACTTAAGCCCAACCAACGCATTGCCATCCTCATTTTCCTCCCCCAACAGACCTCCCCCAACAGAGAGCTTCCCCAGGGAGCTGGCCAAGACTGAGAACAAAACCAGGGGAGGCAATCCACTCCCTACTACCCAACCGACAGTTAAGCCAAGCCTCACCTTAGCCCATTACACCTCACAACTGAGAGCCACCCAGCTAGCCATGAGGGAGGGAAGATGAAGAAGGAGCGAGGGAGAGGAGGGGACCCCATGGAGCTGGCGAAGGCCGTGGCGTGAGAATGACGACGGCGGAGCAAGGACGACGGTCACGAAGACGATGTAAGAACCGTCCACGACCGCTAGGCACCCCGACCCTTGCCGTCGCCTTGTCCCTTTCTAGCATAGCAAAAGCAAATAGGTCCCCTCACACAAGCACCCCCACAGCCGGCTTAGCCACGACACACCCTCGGCGGTGAGCCCGTAGGCGCCACCGTGCCCCCTTGGAAAGGAGCACATGCTCCCCGGTGCATATCTCCCCGCCAAGTTCCGTCGCGGCGACGCCCGTAGGCATTCCCAAGACTGGGTGTAAGCACAATTAGAGTAAGGCAAATATAACAGCTAAAACAAAATGTGAGTGGTAAAAGGGGAGGGAGGAGGACTGTCCTGGTAGTAGGAGGAGTGGCCGACTGGCGGCAAGCCGTGGCCGGCGAGCCCGAACCCATACGGGAGCGGTGCCAAACCTATGGTCGGTGCTAGGCACCGACGGCTGGCGGCGACGACCATGGGGGGCAGGCCAACAGCTGGGAGGTTGGGGGAGGCCGAGCCACAGCGTCGGCAATCGGGGCTAGGGTGAAGCGCCAGTAGAGCGGAGCTAGTGTCGATGGCGGTAGGCGGGGACACCGTGGAAGCGGTGGGCGTGTCACGGGCTCTCGGTCGGTGCGAGCCGTGGCCGGTGAACCTGTGGAGAGCGACGTCGCAAGAGGGCCGAGCCAAAGAAGGGGTCGTGGGAGCTGACCACAGTCGGCGCCAAGAGGGAAAACCCCATGGTGGTAGCGGAGAACTAGTCGGCCTCAGGCCGGATCTGGGGCAGAAATGAGGAGGAGAGGGTTAAGGAGGTGGCCAACGGCGAGAATGAGGAGGAGAGGGTTAGGAGGTGGCCAACGGCTAGAGAGCGGCCAGATCCGACCCTGGCTGGCCAGATCTAAGGAAGGCGGTGCCAGATCTGAGAGAGGAGAGGGGGCGGTTGGGGAATGGAGGACACTTGCCGCCGAATGAAGAGCGAGTAAGGGAGAGAAGGAGAGGGGTTGGGGTAAGGCCGGTTCGGCCGCATCAGATGAAGGGAAGAGAAAGAGATAGAAAAAAAGAAAGAGAGAAGAAAAGGAAAGAAAAAAAGAAAAGAGAAAAAAAATAGGAGAAAAAGGAGAAAAAAATGGGAGTTTGGTACCTGCGCAATAGATCCTTAACCCCAGGCATTTTATACCAGAGTTGGGATATACGCGTAAAGTTGTCGCTGCTTGTTTAAGCACTGGTTTTGATATGATGTGTTGAGTCGGGTTAACTACTTATTCAGGTGGAGGTCCTGAGTCGATACCGTCCGCACGTCGCTCGCTCCGCTTGATTAACAGGTAAGTGCATGGTAGAGTGGTAGACCGTAGAGTTTATGAAATATGATGTTTACATGATATGATGATGCTTATATGAAATTGCAATATTTACATGACATGATGATGTTTATCTAATGATGACGATGGTAATGGAACGGGGTGAGCAGCGATGCCACCCTACTAATGATAATAGTGATGAGAATGACAATGACAATGGGTATATGCATTCGCATCATGTACACTCATGAAATGAGAACTGGGATTTGCCTGGATAGATCCTGCAAGACCTACTTCGGTAGGCCTCCACAGGAGTGGAGAGACCCCGTGCCGATATGGGTAGGCCCAAGATTTTGGGTGAACATCGACGGGTGTTCACTCGGCAATACCAGTATATGCAATGAGATGAGCAAATGAGTATGTAGAGTAGTGTTGCATTGCACTACGGGTAAAACAATGTTGGAATATGTCAATGAAAGTATGAATATGATAATACATGCGGAATATATTATGGCTAGTAAAATTGCTTACATGATTGCCCAGTATTTATCGTTCTATTGTGTACTTACTGAGTCTTTGGACTCACCATTGCTTTGTTGTTTTTTTAGGTGACCGTTGAGGACATCATGCACGGGCGGGAGTAGCACATGAATAACTTCACGTACTTGCAGCACTTCACATATCAGTTTTTGGGTAGCATGTTAAAACTCCACTAGTAAGTTAGAATAGTTGCTTAAAAATAGTATGGTGTAAGTGGTCGCTGCTTTATGAATAAAGTAGAGTTTGCTTAAAAAGATTAGCAGTTATTCAAAAAATGGTATTATTATGTAATGATGGTAGCACTTTAGGCTCAGAAGATGGGCGGGATGTTACAACAATGATTATATATTGTGAAACTACCTTAAACTAGTTAAACTGATGATGAATTAAATTTTCAGAGTTTGATATCTTAAATACACCTTTTTATAAGTATGTAAAAATACTCATTAAATGTCGCGAATCTTAAAACACATTAATATGTATTGATTTGGGTGTCTATACACCAGCGTGCATGAAACACTTGTGCATTCGATAAGAATCAACATGATTTATTAATCCGAAGCAGATTTGTTTCAACACGTCCATATCTTCTTCGATCCGAAAGAAACCTCCCAAAAAAAATAGTACACTGGAGGGTCAAATCATCACCAAATAAAGTAATACAATGTTCAGATCTTACCATGTGCTTCCTGCAAAGTTTATTCCATCAGCAGCCAATAACTTACAGGCTTACAGCTGTGATCAAGGAGACATGACATTCCAACCTTTTAGTTGGTCAAAATAGTATTAGAGCTACGCTCTGTTTTCTTCTCTTTTGGCTACCAAGAACATATAAAATTAACTGCTTCAAATAGACTGCGGCCTGAATTATATAAGCTTCTTTCATCTTTCAAAGCTATGTACTTTTCAGAAATATGGCTAGCATAGTTTCATTCTATGGTTTTCAAGTGGATTTATCGATACAACGGCTGTGTTTTCACTTATGTTTCACAATTCATGCTACCATTCTAGTGTGCTAAATTCGTGTTCGAGGACAACACTCAGTGAAATCATCACCAGCTAAAGAAAGATTTGAGTATTCGAAGCTAATCAGTGCATTCAGAAGAGTTCATAGTACAAAATCTGTACAGCAGACATTGAAAGTCAGTCGTCAGTTTTAGTATCAAAGATTCCCTGCTCATCATTCTAGGGTAGGAGAAGTGGCGTGAGCTCAAACCCATAGGGGCGGTCTTGGACCTATGGTTGGTGCTAGGCAGCGGCGGTTGGCGGCGATGTCCATGGGGGCGCCAGCCAGTGGGAGCTCGGGAGGCCGAGCCACAGCGTCGGCAAGCGGGGCTAGGGTGAAGCCCGGTGAGGCGAGCCGGTGTCGATGGCGGCACAGGGGCGGCGGGACACCGAGGCGATGGTGGCATGTCACGGGGCTCTGGTCGGCTGCGAGTTGTGGCCGGTGAACCCGTGAAGGAGCGGTGCCGCAAGAGGGCTGAGCCAAAGAAGGGGCCGTGGGAGCCAACCACAGTCGGCGCCAAGAGGGAAAACCCCATGGTGGCAGCGGAGAACCAGTCGGCCTCAGGTCGGATCTGGGGCAAAGATGAGGAGGAGAGGGTTAAGGAGGTGGCCAACGGCCAGAGAGCGGCCAGATCTGACCCTGACTGACCGGATCTAAGGAAGGCGGCGCCAGATTTGAGAGAGGAGAGGGGGAGCTGGTTGGGGAATGGAGGACGCCTGTCGCCGAATGAAGAGCAAGTAAGGGAGTGAAGAAGGAAAGGGGTTGGGGTAAGGCCGGTAAGGCTGCATCAGATGAAGGGAAGAGAAAAAAAGATAAAGAGAGAGAAAAAAAAGAAAGAGTGAGGAAAAGGAAAGAAAAAAAGAGAAGAGAAGAGAAAAGAGGAGAAAAAAAAAGAGAAAATAGAGGTTTGATACCTGTGCAACGGGTCCTTAACCCCGGGTATTTTATACCAGAGTCGGGATATGCGCGTAAAGTTATCGCTGCTCGTTTAAGCACTAGTTTTGATATGATATGTTGAGTCGGGTGAACTGCTTGTTCAGGTAGAGGTCCTGAGGCTCTGTTCTTTTCAGCTTTTAAAAGCTGTTTTTTAGCTTTTCTACAGTAACTAGCTTCTAAATAGAGTATTTTTTTCAAGATAGGATCTACTAGTTAATTGTAGTACATACTTTACTGATTTCATTTATATCAGCAAAAACCACACGTGAATTTCTGTTACTCTGTAATCTCTCATGCAAACATTAAAAGTCACAAGCCATGACCAAAAGCCACAAGCCATGACCAAAAGAGCAGGCCACAGTCGATCTTGGTCCAGATCGTCGCTTCGCTCCGCTTGGTTAACAGGTAAGTCATTGTAGAGCGGTAGACCGTAGAGTTTATGAAATATGATCTTTACATGATATGATGATGCTTACATGGAATTGCACTGTTTATATGACATGATGATGTTTATCTAATGATGACGATGGTAATGTAACAGGGTGAGCAGCGATGCCACCCTACTAATGATAATACTAATGAGAATGACAATGACAATGGGTATATGCATTCGCATCATGTACACCCATGAAATGAGAACTGGGATCTGTCTGGATGGATCCCGCAAGACCTACTTCGGTAGGACTCCACGGAAGTGGAGAGACCCCTGTGCTAATATGGGCAGGCCCAAGATTTTAGGTAAACATCGACGGGTGTTCACTCAGCAATACCGGTATATGTAATGAGATGAGCAAATGAGTATATAGAGTAGTGCTGTATTGCACTACGGGTAAAACAATGTCGGAATATGTCAATGGAAGTATGAATATGATAATACATGCGGAATATATTATGGCTACTAAAATTGCTTACATGATTGGGCAGTGTTTATCGTTCTATTGTGTACTTATTGAGTCTTTGAACCCACCCTTGCTTTGTTGTTTTTTTATGTGACCGTTGAGGACATCATACACTGGCGGGAGTATCACATGAATAACTTCACGTACTTGCAGCACTTCACATATCAATTTTTGGGTAGCATGTTAAAACTCCACTAGTAAGCTAGAATAGTTGCTTAAAATAGTATGGTGTAAGTGATCGCTGCTTTATAAATAAAGTAGAGTTTGCTTAAAAAGATTAGCAGTTGTTCAAAAAATGGTATTATTATGCAATGATGGTAGCACTTTAGGCTTCGAGGATGGACGTGATGTTACAACAATGATTATATATTGTGAAACTACCTTAAACTAGTTAAACTGATGATGAATTAAATTTTCAGAGTTTGATATCTCAAACACACATTTTTATAAGTATGTGAAGATACTCGTCAAACGTTACGAATCTTAAAACACATTAATATGTATTGATTTGGGTGTCTATACACCAGCGTGCATGAAACACTTGTGCATTCGATAAGAATCAACATGATTTATTAATCCGAAGCAGATTTGTTTCAACACGTCCATATCTTCTTCGATCCGAAAGAAACCTCCCAAAAAAATAGTACACTGGAGGGCCAAATCATCACCAAATAAAGTAACACAATGTTCAGATCTTACCATGTGCTTCCTGCAAAGTTTATTCCATCAGCAGCCAATAACTTACAGGCTTACAGCTGTGATCAAGGAGACATGACATTCCAACCTTTTAGTTGGTCAAAATAGTATTAGAGCTACGCTCTGTTTTCTTCTCTTTTGGCTACCAAGAACATATAAAATTAACTGCTTCAAATAGATTGTCGCCTGAATTATATAAGCTTCTTTCATCTTTCAAAGCTATGTACTTTTCAGAAATATGGCTAGCATAGTTTCATTCTATGGTTTTCAAGTGGATTTATCGATACAACGGCTGTGTTTTCACTTATGTTTCACAATTCATGCTACCATTCTAGTGTGCTAAATTCGTGTTCGAGGACAACACTCAGTGAAATCATCACCAGCTAAAGAAAGATTTGAGTATTCGAAGCTAATCAGTGCATTCAGAAGAGTTCATGGTACAAAATCTGTACAGCAGACATTGAAAGTCAGTTATATCGTCAGTTTTTAGTATCAAAGATTCCCCTGCTCATCATTCTAGGAAGAATAAAGTTTGTCCTAATTAGTTAGCAACAAACATACTGCTAACAAAAATCCAACATCCTAATCATTACTTCATTAGTTAGTGAATAACTAAGATTGATACAAACATATCTTAACTGCTTTCAGTGATATGCGCAGTATTTTAGTGAATTCATTTCAAACGTGAGCCATCTGCTGCAGTTCACATCTGTAATCAAAAGACAGAAATCCCTTCAACGTTTCATTAACAGAAGTGTACTCTCAAAACACGCGCGCACACACGATTGTACAAGTTTTAAGGCGGTTAAATGGCAGTCAACAGTTCGATTTGAAATCATTTGCAGCTGCAGATGCCAAGTTTTGTGAAGTTTGGAGGGATACAGGAACACTGTTTACTCACTGGCTCACCTGCAATAGCGTCTTTTTGAGCTCACAAATTAGTGATTCATTAGACCTCAATTCAATCGGTAATGCCTAGAAGCTAGGTTTTCTGAGGTCGTCTTAGGACCATCACCCTTCGCCGGTTTGCTTGAACTGAGATGAAAGTGGAAGCCTAACAAGCATCAACAAAACGATGGTCCAAGGAAACACAATTACCGCACACTTTTAGTGCACATGGGATGCACGCAATCGAAAGAACATTCTTTACAAAACTGAGATGAAGTGGTTTTCAGTCTACCTAATCCTCCTAATCTTCTTGTTCTTTTCACAAGTACAGTTACTGAAAAAGAATCTGTACAGATGCAACGTGGTTGATAGGATGCATGGTAGGTGCATTCTATAAATTGAAAATAATGGCTCTTAACTGATTGTACCATTGCAAACTTTTAATCAACCAAATAAGATGAGTTTCTAATGATTGCAAGTTTACGTTTATTGAGCAAACTTGTTGGACGGCTAAAACATGATTGAGACTTGTGATTTCTTTTTGTTGAATGATGTATTCGCTGTGCCAGTAATAGGTCGATTTTTTATTTAGTTTTATTTAGGTAATTATGTTCTAAAGATACTTAACTACACACCATTAACTTTCTTTTTTATATATAATGTTGTGATCACTGCATTTTTCCTGATATGATTTGAGATATAGTTTGTGGGACTTGGTCATAAGCTACCCTAAATAGAAGTCAAACAACTTCTCAAGTAGTCATGAGCCCTTCATTCAATCAAAGCAGCTTTGAAAACCATGTTCATATGTAACATTTTTGCAATGAACTAGATGAGCGGTTATAGCCATTGCGCACGAAATTAAATAACGACTCTCTCTAACAAAATTATATAATAAGTCATAAATATATTTATCCTTTTGGTGCGACATGGCTTTTTCTTTGCGACTTGTGGCTTTTAAGTTGTTCGTGCGAAAGATTATAGAATAACAGAAACTTAGTGTGGTTTTACCGATATAAATGAAGTCGGTACGGTATGTACTACAATTAACTAGTAAACCCTATCTTGAAAAGATACTCCGTTTAAAAGCTAGTTGCTGTAGAAAATCCGAAAAATAGCTTTTATCGAAAAGAGCAAAGCCATTACCATGGATAGTCCAACGAGTGTGGCACTTC
Organism: Bonia amplexicaulis; assembly: GCA_036346245.1. Classification (NCBI taxonomy): domain Eukaryota; kingdom Viridiplantae; phylum Streptophyta; class Magnoliopsida; order Poales; family Poaceae; genus Bonia; species Bonia amplexicaulis. The sequence goes on from CM070757.1 coordinate 9,814,425, forward strand.
GAGTTTTTGCCCAACGGTTAGAGGTCGGTTCTCGCTAACTCCATGTTAGCTAGATTATTTCTGTGGATTTTCCAATGTGATCCTCAAGATTTGATGCATGAAGTTGTGGGTTGTGAGCCCTACGATGACCACACGACAATTGTTATAACTCTAAAAAAAAGTCTTCCATTTAAATGAGTTCGCACACGATGCAAAATACTAAATAAAAATTTGTGAAAATTCTGAATGGGCCTATTAGGAAAGACATGTTTCGCTCCAGATATGGCAAACTCTGTTTAATTTGTTATCTTCTTAACAATTGCAAAAGGAGCACGAAATGATTGCGAGCTAGAATATCTTTCAGAATCATGACATCTGTTTAGTTTGTGGTCATACTCTGCCAGCACTCACCAAAGCTGTAACGCTTTCCTGACAATACCTTATGGCTACCAACTAAACAACTTGTGGAAATGATCCAAACATACACTGCAAGGAATGGTGTCAGACATGCATACCAAGATGGGAGAAAAAAGGTCAATTACGCCATTCCTAATACAATAAAAGACGGACCTAAGTACCAGGAGCAAGCATGTCACGATTTGTTTTGAATTGCTGCTATCCGAATTCTGAATATTACTCTGCAGTTCGACCAGACAAAGACCAAGCAAAACTGTAAACAAAACAAGTTACGATTACATTTCGCAGCCTTGCAGTTGTCAGCACGTATGACTTCTTTGTTTCGATAAAACATTATTTGGGTCAATTCAAATTGCTATAATAATATTACGAAAAATTTCACTTGTATACTCCTAACTAATTGATTGATGGGAATTTGTTGAAAAATACATCCCTGTGGTTGGAGTAAGGTGAGAACCCATGGAAATTCTCGAGAAACTAGCATAATCTAACTTAGAAGAGGAGGGAACTTCACATATATCCCAATGGCTCATTTGATTCATCTCAGCTTGCAATCTATGCAGCGCGAGCCGTAGCTTCTGACCCATCTGCCTCTTAAGGCCTGCTGAGCACAAAAACTGTGGTTACTAATTGATTGTATGAACAAACAAAATGCAATGAAGAACTTAGTTGTAAGAAAAAAGTTATATTTCCATAAAACGATTGATGTCTGAAAAAAAATTATTTCCATGAAGGATGGATCATTAGTTCATGTAGTGCATATGCTGTTACGGGCACTGAGGTCGATATGCACAATAGCAAGAGATTAATCAACCAAAATCACTATCCTCCCCACAAACCCCAACAACTCAAGCCAACAAAAACAACTTGTTAGAGATGACGTGCAACAAATATATTTTACCTCTCAATTCCTTCTCCAACTTCCATTCTGACAAAATTGCCAATTGTTACTTTAGAACCAACCTCCTTTGACATATCATTCAGCACAGTCTGAAAAAAGTGACATCACGAAGCCAAGCTATTGGAGATCACAATTCACAGCAGTACATAATCAAATAAGGAAAAGGTTTTACCAGCTTACCTTAATGTTTGTGCTGTCGTTGACAACATATTTTTGCTCCAAAAGAACAACTTCCTCATAGTACTTCCTCAACCGGCCTTCCACCATTTTCTCCATGGCCATTTGGGATTTCCCTGAACTTTCAGCCTAACATGTACAGAACAGTATGTCATTTCACTTCTCATGTAATTTGACACGCACAAGTTCACCCTCATATTAAGGATGGAAGTAGTCTATGTCTCTAGAAGATGCAAAACCAACAAAAAGATACTGTTATTCAACTCATGGAAAATAAGCAGTGCAAATGCTATCATAAACTTCTAAAACTGAACCAAGCAGTTATCTAGATGTTACTCTACAGCCAAAAATCACCCTATTAGGATCCGGCTTCCTTCCATTCCATGATGATATGATCTTTCTCATCTCTGAAACCTGGCCAGGTCTTGCATATATAAGCAAAATATGATGTATTATAAATTGTATCTCTCCTATAGTAGATCCACAAGTTTCCTACTTCTTTAATCCTAATGCCTCAAGGCAATGCAATGCATGTATGTGCTTCTCATTTATTCTTAGTCATTCTCTACTTTCTTAATCATTATTGTGTGTTCTGTAAAGATAGCAAAAGAGCATTTAAATGCTCATGGTGGCTAAACTACTCAGCCACATATATGGCGGCAAATCCTTCTAGTGCAAAAGAAAAGTAATATTTATCAGAATATGGTACCTGAATTCGGAGTACGTCACGTTCATTTTCTACAGCTGCAGCAGAAACCAGTTCTTTTGATAAGAACAATGGCTTTGCTGCAACAATATGCATTGCTATAGATGACCCAACTCTCTTGAGAGCATCAAGGGGAGCATTGCTATCTTCTGCTTCTAATGTGACCAATCCAGCAATACGACCCAAACCTGAAGTAAAATGCGTTGCTCATTTTAGTGTAAGAGCAAATACATCATTTGTCAAAAACAAAATAAAAAATATTTTCATATTTTTAGGAGAAAATAGAAACCGGAGCTCTTACAGGAATCAAATTATTACCAACGAGTTTGGCCAGCTCAAAGAAGAGACAATAAGTAGGACTAATGTAATGTGCTAATTTATTGTATTATCAGGAGTACAGAAACAAGGGCTTCCCATTTTACATGAAATGCCAATGTTTTCTTGTAATGTTGTACTGCTAGTGCAACACAGAGAGTAGTTGGTGGTATTGTAGTTTATCAGGAGCATGATTGCACGGTCATATTTCAGCCAACAGTTTTGCAAGAGTAAACTAAGAGCTTGCATCCTGCTACTCATGGTTGTCACGGCGTCGCCTAGGCGGCGCCAAGTCGTCCGGCGGCGGAGGTGGTCGCCATGGCTGGTCGCCTCGCCTTGTCCGCCTCCCTCCTCCCCCGCCGCCGCTTTCCTTCCTCCTGCCGTGTCGCCTACCTCCCGCGCCGAGGGAGGAGGCGAGGGACTGCGCCGTCGGGGAGGTGTCGAGGGAGGCGCGGGAAGAGCGGGAGGCGGCGGCGCGAGGCGGGCGGGAAGCGGGAGAAGGCGGCGAGGAGGCGGAGAAGGCGGGGAGAGGAGGCGGAGCGGCGGGAGAAGGCGGCGGGGAGGAGGCGCGGCGGCGAGAGAGGCGGCGGAGAGATCGGGAGGGCGGAGGAGGCGAGTCGGGAGATGAAGAGGCAGGAGGCGGGCGAGACGAGGGAGGCGGGAGATAAGAGGCAGGATCACGGGAGGCGGAGGAGGCGAGGGGACCGTATGTATATGTGACGAGTCGGGAGGCGAGGGACCGTATGTACCGTATGTCATCGGCGACACGGCGCCGCTTTGGCGTCGCCTAGACGTCGCTGGGCGTCGCCTAGGCGTCCAGCGACTATCACTCGCCGTGCTCGCCGTGGTCGCCGTAACAACCATGCTGCTACTAATAAAAAATAATCACATTCATCAGTGAGCAATCTAAGAGAATAGATTAACAATTACAATTAAGGGGAAGGTAGAGTAGAAAATTCTACTATGATGTCCAGTTGTCTACAAAATTTTAGATGAAAATAATGATAAAAGTAAGCAATAGACAAACACACTCCCTAGTCAGTAGAAAACTACTGTTGATTATGTTTAATCAAACATAGCCAAATAAAGGAAAATAAAATATGAAGAATGAAGAAGATATATTCTTGATAAAATTCGAAGAGCTGAGATCTCATTGTTTGTGCACCTGGCTGAGGACAGGTATGCAGATAAGATGAAACAACACCATGCGCAGTTGTTGACAACATGAAGCCACTTCTAAGTTTTACATTCTCCCCAACCATGGCAGCAACTTCTGTAACAGCACTTTGGACAGTTGTTTCCCCACTGAATTTAGGATGATCTAGATTGATACTCATGTTCTGCAAGATTAGTAGAAATGTATGTATAGTTTCTTACATGAGAGAGAGAGAGATGTATTACATTATTCTAAACAAATTTTGAATTTGTAATACTCAGACACATAAGTTTATACAGATCCCTGGACATTGCTCAAGGTTATCACGGCGCTCCGGCAAGTCGCGGCGAGGCCGAGGCGCCTGGACGCCTAGTCGACTAGGCGCCCGCCATGGCGACAGTTAGGCGATAGTAGTTAGACGACAAATAATACCTTATATGACTAAAAATTAAATAACCATGCAACATAATAACACAAATTATCCAAATAATCATATCTCAGGAGGTCTAAATTAGAAGAAATCCATTAAAAGAGGGATCTTTTGTAATTTTTAGGAATTCTGAGGACTTAATCGCAAAAAGACACTTCTTAACCCTAGCCGCCAGCGCCCAACTCCTCTCTCTGCCGACTCCTCTTGTCCTCCCTCTCCCCTGGCGCCTCCCTCCCGTCGCCTCCTCCCCCCCCGCGCCTACCCCCGCCCGCGCCTACCCCGTCGCCTCCATGCCAAGAGCCACCAGATCGGCCAGATCCGGAGACGACCGATGCGGCTAGGGGTGAGGTGCGGCTCGGGAAGAGGATGGAGGAGGCTGCGGCTCCAGATCCGGCCGACGGTGGCTTCAGATGGAGGAGTGACGAGACTCGGGGCCGCGAGCGCGGCGGCTGCTGCTGTGTGAGACCTCGGCGTCGAGCTCCTAGCTCGGTAAGTTGGGTGATAGGCCTGGGCGTCGGGCTCTGGGCAACTGGACGCCTAGTCGTCGCCTTGGCGACGACTAGGCGACGCCGTAGCAACCTTGACATTGCTCATCTACAAATTCAATGTGATAAATTTACTATCTGCCTATCCGAAGTAGATACAGGCAATGCATGGCACTACAACATGAGAAACAGGTACCTAATCGTTCAGCAAGTAATGCAACAGAAGGAAAACAGGAAATCCAACCAAAAACCCCAGAAGTCATTTTCCTCCATTTCACATGCTTGATACTTGACACCAATACCTGTATAATTGGATACAATGACCCTCAAAAGCATAACCATACATTCATCCGCCCAATCCTCACCAAGTCCACTTGGACTAAATCTCTCACAAACTAGTCTTCTCAGCATATATTCACAAAGTCAAGAAATATAAGACATAAATATCTTATTTGCATTGCTAGAGGCTACATCAGATTTATTATGGCAATTCTTGCTGGTGTTACAAACACTTTCATCTATACTATGATCAATCTACACATAATGTCCTCTGTTGCATTATTACATGTCCTTATTGTTATGAATATTGTGTGTATATTCATGAGGCCCAAAGGGCAATATATATAAAGAGTACAAGGGGATATACAGAGAAATATGCCATATATAGATAAGAAAACCAAGGCAGATAAGAAAACAAATAACAATCCTATTTTATCCTTAACACCCCCCCTCAAACTCATGGTGGATCACGCATTCTGAGTTTGGAGATAAAATAAAAATGTTATGTTCTAGTTTAGGACTTCGTGAAGAAGTCAGCAAGCTGTAATTCTGATGACACAAACTGTAGAGCAAGTACTCCCTCTTACACCTGTGAGCGAGTGTATGAAGCATCCACTCCAATTGCTTGGTGAGCTCATGCTTCACTGGATCACGAGCAATACTGATAGCACTTGTATTGTCAGACAGAAGTGTCGTAAGTCCCCTCACAGGTACACCAAAATCTACAAGTAGCCACCTCAACCAAGTAATCTCTGTTGTCACTACTGCCATAGCTCTCAACTCAGCCTCTGCACTCGAACGGGAAACTGCAGTCTGCTTTTTTGTCTTCCAGGCAATCAAAGAAGAGCCAAGAAAAACACAGTAAGCATAAAGAGAACAATCGATAAGAAGGATCACTAGCCTAGGTCGCATCGGAGTACGCCTGAAGCTGTAGTGAGGTGGAGCTAGGGAAAACAAGCGACGAGAGATTGTTCCACGCAAATAGCGGAGAACACGAAGGAGGTGACTGTAGTGAAGATGAGTAGGACTAGTCATGAACTGACTCAAGATATGAACAGCATAAGCAATATCAAGGCAAGTGCTCACGAAATATACCAGACTCCCGACAAGATGGCGATAATGGGTAGGGTCCTCAAGAAGATCACCATCAGTAGTACGAAGCTGAAGAGAGCTCCATGAGTCTCAACAGTGCGAGTGTCAGTCAAACCAGATCGATCAAGAAGATCATGGACATACTTCTGCTGGGAGAGATAGTAACCCTCAAGAGTGGAAGAAACCTCAATCCCAAGGAAGTACGTAAGCAAACCAAGATCAGTCATCAGAAACTACTCACTGAGATGCTTCTTCACGTATGTGATGAATGAGGAATCATCACCAGTAATGAGCATATCATCCACATATAGAAGTAGTGTCCTACCTCGAGGTGAGACATGAACAAAGAGAGCAGGATCGTGGTCACTGACAGTGAAACCGGCAGCGGTAATCACTGAGGTGAAATGTGCAAACCAAGCACGAGGGGCCTGTTTAAGGCCATAAAGAGCACAGCGAAGACGACAAACATGGCCAACTGGAACAGAATACCTAGGTGGTGGCTGCATGTAAACCTCCTCATGCAAAACACCATTAAAAAAGGCATTCTTAACGTCCAATTGAGAGATAGACCACCGGCGAACAGAAGCAACCGCAACATGAGTGCGAACAGTGGTCATATGGGCAACAGGGGCAAACGTCTCATCATAATCACAACCATACTCCTGCTGGAAGCCACGAGCCACAAGACAAGCCTTATAGTGCTCAATAGTACCATCAGACCTGGTCCTAATTTTGTACACCCACTTGCACGTGATAGGACGAGCATGCATAGATGTCGGTACAATATCTCAAGTCTCCATTCGTCTAAAGATCATAAGGCTCCTCTACCATAGCGAGCGGCCACTCAGAACGAGAAGCAGCCTCATGATAAGAGCTGGGCTTAATGACAGAGAGAGGATGAACGGTCGAAGTAAAACCAAGACGATCAGGAGGTCGAAGGGATGTCCGGTCATGAAGGGCGTAACGAGGAGCATCATCAGAGGAATCAGCCGTCGGTGTCGGCAAAATACCAGAAGATGAGTCTGGTGAAGGACGAGGACGTCTGTAGTAGTGCACCCCAGAGAAATGAGACGATGGTGCTGCAGGAGCAAAAGTCAGTGCTGCAAAAGGCAACACAGGAGGTGAAGGTACAGAAGAAACCACTGGGGACAGGCTAGAGGAAGGTGGTGAAAGAGGAGAAATGGGTAAAGAGTTAGGGAGAGACAACCAGGAGATCGTCTCGATGGTGAAAGCAGGACAAGGAGCTGAATCTCGATAGAAGGTTGAGATTCATCAAAGACAACGTCTTGTGAGATCCTAATCCGTCGAACAGAAGGATCATAGCAGTGATAACTTTTATGCTCAGAACTATACCTAAGGAACACACACTCAATCGACCGGGTGACGGTTTGCGCGCTCAGGTGAAGCATGACAAAGCAGTGCGACCAAAACACGAAGATGACTACTAGGGGGCTCTAGAGTAGAGACGCTCTATAGGACTGACATCCTTAAGAGCAGTGGAAGGCTGCATATTGATGAGATATGCAGCCGTAGAAATAGCCTCCGCCCAGAACTGTGGTAGAACATGAGAAGAAAGAAGAAAAGTGCGAACAGTCTCAAGCAGATGACGATGCTTGCATTCAGCAACTCCATTCTGAGCATGGACACCAGGACAAAAAGACTGGTAAAGAATGCTCTGCTCAGAAAGAAATTGTCTAAAAGCAACAGAACAATACTCTCCAGCAGAATCACATAGAACGGTACTCAAAAAGAAAGGCCGTCTTTATGTGCCACAAAAGGCTCAAGTCAAGGATATTTTCAGAGAGGTTCATCATACCCCGTACACGGTACATCCTAGCGAGACCAAGATATATCAAGATCTAAAAAAGAACTTCTGGTGGAAGAGAATGAAAATGGATGTCGCTCAGTATGTAGCATCTTGCGGGATTTGTCAGCAAGTGAAGGCTGAGCACAAGCATCCCGTTGGGCTATTGTAGCATTTGGAGGTTCCTCAGTGGCCATGGGATGATATTATCATGGATTTCGTAGTCAGCTCACCTCGTACCCAGAGAGGTAAGGATGCGATTTGGGTAGTGGTGAACCGATTCAGTAAGTCCACGCACTTCATTCACATTCATAATGCGAACTCGGCAAGTGAGTTGGCACCCATCTATGTGCAAGAAATAGTAAGGTTGCATCGTGTGCTAAGACGATAGTTTCGGACAAAGACGCCAAATTTGTCTCCAAGTTTTGAGAGAGCTTGCAGGGCGCTCTAGGCACGAAACTCTAATTTAGCACTGCCTTCCACCCGCAGGCGGATGGACAGTCCGAACGCACCATTCAGACACTAGAGAACACGTTGAGATCATGTGTTGTCTCAGAAGGGTAGCTGGAAGGATCATTTGGCACTCACAGAGTTTACCTATAACAGCAGCTACCACTCCAGTGTTCGGGCAGCTTCATTCGAGGTTCTTTATGGGCGAAAGTGTAGATCGTCACTGTGTTGGGATGCCGTGGGCAAGAAGGCCGTTCTGGGCCCGGATTGGGTCCAGCAAACAGTGGAATGAGTGGTGGAAATTAGACAGAATCTGCTAGCTGCCCAGCATAGCCAGAAGAGCTACACGGATGTCAGGAGGTGAGAACTAGAGTTTGAAGTGGGGGATCAGGTGCTCAGAGTATCTCCCATTAAAGGCATAGTGCGATTTGGTACCAAACGGAAGCTTAGCCCGATATACTTTAGACCATTTCCAATCCTGGTGCGGATTGGAAAATTGGCATATCACTTGCACCTCCCTGAGTCCATGCGGGGAATGCACAAGGTGTTCCATATTTCTATGTTGAGAAATTACTTAAGGAATCCAGAGCATGAGATTGTGTTAGAACCGATGTCGGTTAAGCAAGACCTCACATACAAGTCCCGTCCAGCTCGGATTCTGGAGGAATCAGAAAAGGTGTTGAGGCATAAAACGATAAAATATGTTAAAGTGCTTTGGGCACATCAGTCTGAGCGAGAAGCGACATGAGAGTTGGAGTCCCGCATGCACGAGAAGTACCCGGAGTTGTTCTCTACAGGTATGAGTTAATGTTATTTTATGTGCAGTTCATTTTATTTTGTTTTTTCTTGTGGATTGTGAAACTCCAGAATTCGAGATCGAATTCTGTTAAGGGGGGTAAAATGTAATACTACCAGAACGCAAAAGAGAAAAAAAAGCGAGAAATGAAACAATCCAAGGGAGAATGAAAGAAATAAAGTAGAGTTTTGCCATTGGACCCATCAGCTTTAGAAATGCCGAATGAATTAAGCGCTCACTGAGGTTCCCGACCGTCTAGGGACGGTCAGTACCATCTCGCGTTTTGGGTTTTCATCATCCAAGGTGAGAATTCCATCCTTACCTTTCTACCATTTCACCATACCAGCCGCAGTAGAAGAACCATTAAACAGTGCAAGCTGAATGAAGAGAGAAGAGGGGGAGCCAGTTGGGGAAATGGAGGACACCCTGTAGCTGAATGAAGAGAGAGAAGACGAGGGTATGGGGTAAGGCCGGTTCGGTCGAACCAGATGGAGGAAAAAAAGATGATGGATAAGTCTCTGTGTTTGCCTGGTGCTTGTGGGGCTGCAGCACATGGTGTTTTTGCTGCCCTTCAAGGACAGCATCTTGACTAGCATCTAGGACAGCATCTTAGACTAGCATCTTAGCATCTAGGACAGCATCTTGACTAGCATCTAAGACAGCATCTTAGCATCTAGGACAGCATCTTAAACTAGCATCTTAGCATCTAGGACAGCATCTTGACTAGCATCTAGGACAGCATCTTAGACTAGCATCTAAGACAGCATCTTAGCATCTAGGACAGCATCTTAAACTAGCATCTTAGCATCTAGGACAGCATCTTAGACTAGCATCTTAGCATATGCTTGGCTGGTTAAGCCTATAAATTTGTATCCCCAACCCTCGAGTTGGCATGGCATTGGAGAAATAAAACTAGAAAATTGCCCCATCTCCAAGTGTCATCCTCTCGATGAGAGTAAGGATCTTGCTATCACCAAGAGCAAAAATCCAAATGACTAACAAGTAGTATCGAGCCGTACTATCCTCGTAGCCCCGAGCATCTCCGCTCAATCCCTTCTCTGCGTCGCTTCCGGTCGCAAAGAACCCCCTGTTTAGACGAGCGGCGGCTCATCGAGGCGCTCTCTCTCCACGCAGTTAGCCCGGTGGCGCGCCATGTCCGCAGGCGGTCTCGATCTTTCGATCGCCTCGAGCACGTGGCGGCGGCGAAGCCGAACTCGGCGTGGCGGAGGAGCGAGCGGCGGCGGCAGCAGCCGCGGCGGCGAAAAAGCGTCAAGGCCGGCGGCGGGCGGGGCGGCGAGCTGTGAGCGGAGGTGGAAGCGGCGGTAGCGGCAGATGCAGCGCGCGGCAGAAGCGGAGGTCGAGGTTCAGCGGCAGAAGGCAAGCAGCTCCATCTCTGCCGATGGCAAGACCAACGCGACCTTGAGTCGTTAGAGAAGGAGGCACGCGGCGGCGGCAGATGGTCGGCGGAGCGCGGCCTTCACAGCGGCGGCGCTCTCTCTCCCGGTTCGATCGTGGTCACCACGAGTACCAGTGTCGTCGAGGGACGTCGGCCCGGCGGCGGTGGCCTACCTCACCAAGACCAACTACGTCGAGGTGGGGCACGCGGTGATGAGGGTAAAGCTCCAGTGCGGCATATGTGGGATGCGGTCCGTGCGGCGACGTCGACTCACGACCCGGGATCGACGGGCTGGATGCTCTCATCGCCGCAGATCCGCCCGAGATGCGCTTCGCTTACTAACAAGCGGATCGCTAAAGAGGCTTGGGACGCCATCGCCGCAAAGACGCATCGGCAGCCGACCGCGCCCGCAAGTCTACATTACGGTCACTACGCAGAGGTGGGAGAACACGCCTTCAAGCCGGTGAGGACGTTGATGATTTTGCTCTCGTCTCAACACTCGGTTGCAGAAGATGGTGCAGTTCGGCGACGACACCTACGGCGAGGAGAGAGCTGTGGAAAAGCTCTTCCGCTGCGTCCCCGAGAAGTACAAGCAGATGGCTCGCTCGATCGAGTCTCTCGGGACCCGTCACCATTGGCGGGAAGCTCCTCCTCGCTCGGGAGCAGTGGGCCGGCCAAGGTGACGAGGAAGAAGGAGAGCCTTCTTCCACGACAGTGGCCGCAGCGCGTGCAGCGCGGCAAGCCGCGCAAAGACGCCAGGCGGGCGCGAGGACGTCCGAGGGTGATGACCGTGGGCGCCCAGGCATGGCTGGCGGCAAGCAAAGCCAAGACGAGACGACTCTTGCCACAACTGCGCAAGCCCGGTCATTGGGCCAAGGATTGTCGGCGAACCACGACGCGCCGAGCCCACGTCGCAGCGAGCGGAGGAGGAGCAATGGCTCTGCTCATTGCTCGTGCGAGCATCGAACTACCTCCACGGCAGACCCCGCCGCACGACTCTCCTCCACCTTGACGAGCCAAAGCACACGCCTCCCGGCGGCGGTTAAAACGACAAGACCGACGGGTGGTGCCTCGACACCGGCGCCACCCACCACATGACCGGCGGCGGAGTTCTTCTCGAGCTCGACTCGGCGTTCGAGGCACCGTCAAGTTCGCGACGCCTCGCCGTGGAGATCAAGGCGTCGGCTCGCTGTCTTCGTCGCCAAGATCGGCGAGCACCGCCGCTCACCGGTGTCTACTACATCCCTCGTTGAGGAACTCCATCATCGACTTGGGATAGCCGGATGAGAACGGATCGCGTGGAGATCGAGCACGGGTCTTCTGCATCCGGGATCATCGGCGCGGCTCCTCGTCAAGGTCAGCAGAGCAACCGCCTCACGTCCTTCACGCGGTGGCGCAACCTCGTGTCTTGCGGCCGCCGCGACGACGACGCTTGGAGGTGGCACGAGCGTTTGGGCACCTCAACTTTGAGGCCCTAAGGCGCCTCGGCGGAAGGAGATGGTGCGGGGCATGCCGCACGTCGACCACATGGAGCGATTCTGCGACACTGCGTCTCGCCAAGCTACGGCGGCCCCTTCCTCGCCAGGCGAGCTTCGCGCCAAGGAGAAGCGGAGCTTGTACACGGTGACCTCTGTGGCCTGTGACACCGGCTACACACAGGCCGCCGCCACTTCCTCCTCCTCGTCGACGACGTGTCCCGCTACATGTGGGTCATCACCGGCGTCAAAGGCGGCCGCGGCGGGCGCCATCAAGCGCCTTCAAGGCTGCTGCGGAGGCGAGCGGCGCAAGCCGGGTCCCACGCGGACAACGGCGGTGAGTTCACGGCGGCCGAGTTTGCGGCGTCTTCGCGGCCGACGAGGGATCCATCGTCCTTCTCCGCCGTACACCCCACGTGAACGGCGTGCCGAGGCCGCAACCGGGCGGTGGTGGCCACCGCCGCGCCTCCTCAAGCGAGAGGGATGCCAGCATTCTCTGGGGTGAGGCGGTGATGACCGCCGTCCACTTGCTCAACCACTCCCACCAAGGCCCTCGACGGCAAGGCGCCATCGAGGCTCGCACGGGCGCAAGCCCGCGGTGAACCACCTCCGTGTCTTCGGCTGCCTGGCCTTCGTCAAGGAGCTCAACCACGTCGGCAAGCTCGACGGCCGAGCACGCCGGGTCTTCATCGGCTACGCGGAGGCGCCAAGGCTCACCGCGTCCTCGACCGCGACACGGCGTGCGCATCACGCGTGACGTCGTGTTCGACGGCGGCGGGTCGACGGGGCAAGATGGTGGATGACGGCTCGACTCGACGACCGGTAATTCATCGTCAACTTCGTCCACTTCGAGGAGGCGGGGGGAGCCAGCAGCTCGTCTTCACCGAGCTCGCCTACCCCACCGCCTCGTTCGCCAACCACGTCGACAAGCTCGACGACCGAGCACGCCAGGGTCTTCATCGGCTATGCGGGGCGCCAAGGCCACTGCGTCCTCGAGCTGCGACACGGCGTGCGCATCACGCGTGACGTCGTGTTCGGCGAAGGCGAGGCCGGCGTGGGGCAAGATGGTGGATGACGGCTCGACTCGACGACCGGCGATTTCATCGTCGACCACGTCCGCCGAGGCGGCGGGAGCCAGCTCGTCTTCACCGAGCTCGCCTACCCCAGCGCCTCGTTCGCCACCACCTCCGACGAGTCGCCGCACCACCGCCACTCGGCAAGCCCACAAGCTCGGGCGAGTCCACCGCCAAGACCGCCGACCACGCCTCGCTCTCCTGCACCCAACCTACTCCTTCGTGCTCGACACCAGCTTGACCCACGACGAGCAACAAGACGGTGGAGTTCGCCATCACCGTCCAACGACGAGGATCGCCGACACCTACCACGGCGGCGAGCCTCTGCGCCACTGCATCGTGGGACGACCTCCTCGGCGGCAGGTCCCTAAACTAGCGCAGCAGCGACCAGAGAGTGACCTCGCCGCACAGACGACGACGAACCTCGTTCCTTCGCCGAGGCGGAGAGAGAGCGGCATGGCGTGCCGCGATGCAGGAGGAGATGGGCCGGTTGAGCGAAACAAGACGTGGGGCGGCCGATCTTCCGGTACCACCGCCATCTCTCTGTGGGTCTTCAAGCTCAAGAAAGACGAGGTCGAGAGGTGATCAAGCACAAGGCGCGCCTGCGTGGCACGTGGCTTCGTCCAGCAGGAGGGAGTCGACTTCGACGATGCCTTCGCGCCTATTGCACGGATGGAGTCCGTGCGTCTCCTCCTTGCCCTCGCAGCCCCAGGGGGCGGTCGTCCATCACATGGACGTCAAGTCTGCTTTCCTCAACGGCGACTTGAAGGAGGAGGTCTACGTCACCACCACCGGATTCATCATCCCGGCAAGGAGAGCAAGGTCCTCACTTCGCAAGGCCCTCTACGGCTGCGGTGAGGCACCGCGAGCTTGGCATGGTGGACTCCACCCTCAAGCAAATGGGATTCCAAAAGAGCGCCACGAGGCGCGGTCTACCGGCGGGGCAAGGGAGGCAATGCCTGGCGATGGCGTCTCGTCGGCGACCTTGTGATCACCGGTACCAAGGAGGAGGAGATCGAGGCATTCAAGGCGGAGATGAAGGCCACCTTCCAGATGAGCGACCTCGGGCCCCTCTCCTTCTACCTCGGGATCGAGGTCCACCAGGACAGCTCCGGCATCTCTCTTCGCCAGACTGCCTATGCCAAGCGCATCGTGGAGCTGGGCGGCCTCACCGACTGCAACCCAGCCCACACCCTCATGGAGGAGGTCAAGTCGAGTCGTGAGAGTACTGGCGGAGGAGGTGGACGCGACGCAAGACGGCGCGTTATGGGCGACCTTAGCTACCTTGTCCACACGCGGCCGGACTTGGCGTTCGCCGTCACGTCGGTAGGCTCATGCAATGACCGACGACGAGCACCAAAGAAAGCCGTGAAAAGGATCCTCCGCTACGTCGCGGGCACCTCCGACTACGGCTCGCACTACCCAAGGTGTCCCGCGCAAGACTTCATCTGGCATGCGGCGACCACGCGCATGACATCGACACGAGCAAGAGCACCAATGGACCGTTCTTCCTCGGCAAGTGTCCGATCGGTGGCGATCGGTCAAGCGGCGGTGGTGGCTTTGTCTAGGCGCGAGGCGGTACATTGCGCCCACTACCGCTTCTACTCGGGCTCGTGGTCGGCTCGGTATGGCGATCTCCTTGGCGAGACGCGGAGGCGGTGGAGCTCGGGGTGGACAAACAAGTCCGCTTTGGCCTTGGCGAAGAACCCTGTCTTCCATGAGCGTAGCAAGCACATCCGGGTGAGGTATCACTTCATCGAGTCACTGGATGAAGGGAGTGTCCGCCAACTTCATCAACACCCAAGACCATTTCATGACTTCGTGACCAAGTCTCTTGGGCGGATCAAGTTCCAGGAACTTCGCGCCAGGATCGGGATGGCTCAGATTCCTCACAAGGAGACACACAAGACTTAGGGGAATGATGGATAAGTCTCGTGTTTGCACGGTGCTTGTGGGTCAAGCAACACATGGTGTTTTCTTTGCCCTTCAAGGACAGCATATTGACTAGCATCTAGGACAGCATCTTAGCATCTAGGACAACATCTTAGACTAGCATCTTAGCATCTAGGACAGCATCTTGACTAGCATCTAGGACAGCATCTTAGACTAGCATCTTAGCATATGCTTGGCTGGTTAAGCCTATAAATTTGTATCCCCAACCCCTCAGGTTGGCATGGCATTGTGTGAGAAATAAAACTAGAAAATTGCCCCATCTCCAAGTGTCATCCTCTCGATGAGAGTAAGGATCTTGCTATCATCAAGAGCAAGAATCCAGCGACTAACAAAAGAAAGAAAAAGTTAGGGAAAAAGGAGAGAGGAGAAAAGAAAAGAGAAAGAAGAAAATTGGGTTTTGGTACCTGCGCGTCGGGCCCTTAACCCCGACATTTTATGCCAGCGTTGGGTTTTACGCGTAGAGCCGATGCCATTCATTTAAGCGCATAAATCGGTATTCTATTCTGAGTTGGGATTAACCCTATTCAGGTGGGGGTCTGGGATCGACGCCGTCCGCACGTCGTTCCACTCCGCTTGGTTAACAGGCAAGTGCATGTTAGAATAGTGGATTATGGTGAATGATTAGTATTTTGTGTCTTCCATGTCATGTTCTACAGTACTTATGATTACGTGCTAATCATACTTTAATGGGTGCTGCTTATAATTAAATGCCAACATTTAAAGCATGTTGCATCACGCATTGCACTCATACACAAACAATAGGACCTACTTCGGTAGGTACTCCACGGGAGTAGAGTTTGGATTCTCGTATAAAAGAGGAGGATTGAGTGTTCATCGATGGGTGAACACTCCGCTATACCGGTATAAGCTATAGTGACAGACGTATCGCATTGCATGAAAACAGAACAGAACAGTGATACAACTACATATGCATTGCATTGCATGAAAGTGATAACAGTGAAAGTTACAGAGATAGTGATGTACAGTTCACGGAAATGGAAATTATTAAATTGGTGTGTTAACGCCACTGTTTTAACATGTGCTTGCTAAGTCTCCAGACTCACCCTTGCCTTGTTTTTTTAGGTGATCGTTGAAGACGACATGCACAGGCGAGAGTAACACATGAATAACTTCACGTACTAGTAGCACTTCACATATCAAATTTTGTTAGTATGTTTAAACTCTATTAATATGCTAAAATAGTTGCTTAAATGATATGATGCAAGTGTTCTCTGCATTATGAATAAATTAGTGTTTGCTTAAATCAGTTAGCAGTTATTAAAAGACGGTAATATTATGTAATGATGGTAGCACTTTAGGCCCAGAGGATGGGCGGGGTGCTACAAAATGTATACCTCCAAATATTCAGGACCGAAAGGCAAAACCAATTCACCAGGACCCATAGCCGATAAAGCCATCTTTGCCAAAGATGAAGCCTGCATGTTGAATGGGATTGAAAAAATAAACTAAATCAAAATTATCAGCCATGTACATGTGTGAGAACACAGATGATCAATGGAGGCATAAAAAAATTAAGTATATTATGGCTGTGTCCAATACAATGCCCAAAATTATTAACATCCTATAAGATAATATAGAGGACACAGAAATTCAAGAATACAATTACAGCACAGTTTAAACTTAGATCTCCTCAAATAAAAGTAATTTCATACAAAAACCTACAAATTGATTAAAACATGGGTAGAAAATTCCTATTTATGTTTGATCTACCACAACCAACGTTATATACCTACATGCTCAAATACACAATACATATTGCTCTTGGCATATCTAGCAACAAGGATCAGGAATGGCATACAGAAGGCCCCATACTCCCTTAAAGAAGAAAACAAGAAGCAAAACTAGCGACAAGAAAACAGATCAAGATCGAATAATAGTCAACATGTTGAAGAACCAACACATAATCTGATGAGTTAACACAAAAAAAATGAGGCATGGAGAATCTTCTTTGCAACAAAGTGTGCCGACAAAGGATGGAAACACCATGCTGCACTGGTAATTGCCAACCATTGCAAGAAATACCAAGTTACCAACATTTACTTGTGCGCTTGAATACCTTTAAACTGATACTCTTCAAGTGATGAACAAACGATTTATTTATGCTAAATAGCAATAAATTAATTTTCCAATTTCCATGTACTCATGTTGAGGATATGAATCAAAATGAATTTTGTGTCTAACTCATTAATACAGTTTGATGTGTATCTTGTATTATGAAAAAAAGAACCAACAAAAGCAGCTCAGCTGCCTATTATATTAAGATAAAATACAAATCATGTTGCTGAGAGTGAAACCAACCAGATACTGGAAAACATCATTTCTTGCCACAAAATCGGTCTCACAGTTAAGCTCAACCACAACAGCTCTTTTCTCATCTTGTGCAATAGCTAGCAAACCTTCGGCAGCAGTGCGTGAAGACTTTTTGGCAGCAAGAACCACCCCTCTCTTCCTTAAGTCTTTCTGTGCAGCCTCTGAAAGAAATAAACAAACTGGCATAAGAACAGTGTATATAAACAAATATGTCCATTATGTTACTCTAATGCAATGAGAAAGAAGAGCTAACCAATATCCCAGTTGCAACTAACTAAGGAAGCCTTGACATCTTTGATTGGAGCACTCGTTCTTTCTCGGAGTTGTTTAATAAGATTCATTTGCTCCAAAGCAGGCACCTCTGAGCTGAATCTCCTAAGAAGCATGGCACTTTGGTGAACATGACTGCTCAACAGATGTGCCTGGAACGCAGAAGAGTACCCCTGAGCAGCTTGTTGTTGAGCGCGAAACAGAAGCCCTATTATGGGTCTTCTAGCACCTTGACCCCAAGCCATTCTCAGAATGTGCTGCACCATGTAGCAGACAGACGCAATACTTTTAGTAAACTAAACAATCAATGGACATCACAGCAGCACAATTTAGTTTCAGATAAAATACGATTCCATTCTATACGCAACTGGTGTATTCCATCTGAACAGTGGACACATTTGCAATAAATTGAACAGAGCATCGCAGAAAGGTTTGAATTTGATTGCTCATACCAAAAAGAACGAGCAAATTATGACTTAAATCAATCAATCCAAGCAAGTTAGAACCTACGAACAAAAGAAATCAGACGGATTAGAACCTACGAACAAAAGAAATCAGACGGATCACCCCTCCGCACCTATCCAATAGAGAGGAGGAGGAGGAGGAGGAGGAGATACGAGCTCCTTCAAGGTGGCGTGCTTGGGTGGATGGAGGTGCTGGTCGAAGACTGAGAGTCCGGCTTCGGCCGGCAGCCTCGTATTTGGGGGAGCCGGGCTCGAAATCGAGAGCAACGAGTAGACACCGGAGGCGGAAGGCAGCGGTGGCGGCGGGACGCTGCGCTAGGGACGGGACGGGGTGTGGCGAGCGGAAACACCTGGCCTAGATCTCTAGAATTAGCAGCCACGGAATGAAGCTTTGCAGATGGGCAGAGTAGAGGAGGACCCCGGGCACCTACCTCGAGCTGGTTGCTGCCGGAGACGGAGACGGACGAGCCTAGGAGGAAGCCGCCGCACGGTGTAGTGGACTGAGCGGCAGACGCAGAGGGAGATGCAGGGTTTTGGGGGTGGGGTTTGGCCTTTTTGGTAGGGGATGACAAAATGGTGAAACCTAAAGCATTTACATCACAAGATGCCATACCGCACAGAAATTTCTTAGTACCAATATACCTAGAGGCGTATGTGCTAAGCCCTCGTCGTATAGTACCCAAGCAAAATTTCAAAGCTGATGCTAAGTTAGAAAAAATTGAAGTTTAGCATCTATAGATGGTGCTAAGTGTTGGTGTAAAAGTAGCTAACAATAGTAAGGAACTATCTCTTGGTAAGGTGGTGGAGTTGTGGATGTACGACTAGGGGTGCAATTAGGGGTGGAAACGAATCGGATACGGTCGAATAGTATCAAATCTGAATACGAATCCATATTTTAAAACGAATCTGAATCTAATTCGAATATTCTCAAATCTGAATCTGAATATTCTCGAATACAAATACGGATATTTTCGAATCGGATTTTCTCGGATCTGAATATCGGATAAAGCAGTTCCTAGCGATTTTGCCGATTTTCACGGTTTTGACCGGTTCACGGTTTTAAACCACCTAAATTCAAATTTTGAATCACAAAATTTATACAATTTTCATGGGTTCTAAAAGCGGATCGAATCTGAATCGAATAGTCTCGAATACGGATACGGATACGAATATTCTCGAATCTGAATACTCTCAAATACGGATACGAATATTCTCGAATCTGAATCGAATATTTTCGAATCTGATTTTTACTTACCATATTCGTGTTTTCTGGATACGAATATCGGATAATACGAATTATCCGTTACCGTTTTCCACCCCTAGGTGCAATCAGAGCAAATACGGATAGATTTCACTTATCCCATATTCTATTCTATATTTTTTCTCAGAATCAGAATTAGACATAGATAGTGCGGATATAAATATAAATACAGATAGTGTCAATCACGAATGCAGAGCAAATACATATCAGTCCAAATATTGTTAGTATCGATCACGAATATTTAATCGGATATTGCGCAAAAACAGAACACATATGTGTCGCACACAAAAAGGTCAATCAACCATATTACATGTCCAAAATGCAACTCATTAGGAGTTTAACAAGCAAATCTAACAAGATCAATTAAATTCAAAATTATTTTTGAAGTTCCTTATGTTCAAAAGTATTTGCCTAAATTGTTTGGAATTTTTCTGAGTTTATTTTCTATTTTTTTGGCTTATTTAGATTTCCTGTATTTTCTAAAAAAACTAATTTCAATACTAAAAAAGTCTCATGGACCAATTTCTCACTCTAGCCCACTTTGCGCAAGTGAGAGGCTAATCATTTACACATGGGCCCATAGTTTCATGGGCTTGTCTATTGGGTTGATCGGCTAAGGTATGACTAGGGAAAACTCTTTCAGTTTGGAAAAAAATTTGCCTGACAACGAAAAGGATGAAATTTTGTTATTTCATTCAAAAATTCAAACAAAATTTTTAAATGCATTTGAATTCTTTACCAAAATGTGGTCAAATTTTGGCCAAAATTTGTAGCCAGGTCAAACTTTCGGGTCAAAATTCAAATAAAAACAAATTTATTTGAGCGTATTGGTTTTATTTAGGAGGGTATCGCAATGGACAGAAAACAAAATTTCACCGAAATTTTGAACCCTACGTATGACTCATGGGTCTAGAGTTTACGGGATATCCAGGATAAGTTTACCGGATGCTATCCGATTAAATTCACGGATAACTCTAAATTCGATGCATACTTCTATTCCGAATCCGATCTCAACTATCCGGTTTCGAATCTGAAATATGAAAACATAGCTAGATATCTGCTTTTTTCTCCGAATTAGATCTAAATGCTTTCGGTCGGACGGACGGTCGAATTATCCGCTCCGTTAGCACCCTTATGTATGACTCTATCTACTAGGGTTGAAATCCTAGTGCCCACCTATTAGGCACATGAGTGTATTTCCTACTAGGCACATGAGTGTATTTCGGTAGGAATTTTGTGAGACCATAGATTTATCCCCCTCTTCTGTCTGGTTAGATATGTATTAAGGGGGCGCACTCGCTTGTGTGTTTGTGCATGTACGTCTTCCTCGTAGTCGCAAAAATAATAGGAACAATGGTAGTGTGGAAAGAAAGGTGATACGTTCATCTTGGCACCTACCTTAGATGTTGGACCTGTGGCTTTTTAGCTGTGGCTTTTGGCTTTTGGCTGCAGCTTGTGGTTTTTGTGCTGTTTATACGAGAGATTACAGAATAACAAAAACTCACGTGTGGTTTTGCCGATATAAATAAAGTCAGTACAGTATGTACTACAATTAACTAATAGACCCTACCTTAAAAAGATAATCCGTTTAAAAGCTAGTTATTATAGAAAAGCCGAAAAGCAACTTTTAGAAGCCGAAAAGGATAATGCCGTTAAGGGATATACATGCTCTAACAATACCACCCCATCACCTCTCCCAACTCTAGCTCTCGACT
The DNA here is from genome assembly GCA_036346245.1 of Bonia amplexicaulis. Taxonomy (NCBI): domain Eukaryota; kingdom Viridiplantae; phylum Streptophyta; class Magnoliopsida; order Poales; family Poaceae; genus Bonia; species Bonia amplexicaulis. Next base: position 9,835,350 of record CM070757.1, read on the forward strand.
AGCTGGGCCATATCATCGGTGAGTTCTCGGCCTACCACCGGACCACCTCTCCATTCTCGCTGCCAATTGCTCCATCTCCCTACCTCTGCCTGTGATCCCCTTCCACAACGTTGCCCATCTTGCATCGCCATAACCACTCTTCCACCACATAATCCATGCCTCCCCTCTTCTTCAGTAGTGCTACCTCCATAGCTCCCTTGTCCTCTCTGCCACTTCCTACACTCGTCTTCCTAGATCCACAACCCTACTCGACATCGCTACTGCCAGGGCCACCTCCAATATTGTTACTCTGGTGAGCTTCTTACTGTAGAGAGTGGCTTCTTCGATTTTGACCGGCAAGCACAGGGTTCAGAAAATTAACGAAATTTTGCTCATTTCGTTGCTTTTGTTACCCTCTGAAACATGTAAGATTTGGTCAAATTTTGGCCAAATTTGTCTCTATTTAAACTTTGGCCAAATTTTGGTTAAATTTCCACTATTACAGAAAATCATATTACAGACGGTTCAGAAATGTCATCACAGATGGTTTTGTGAGCTGTCTGAATTTATGGATCAGTAATTATACGAGGTCATCACAGACGGCTTTTGAACCGTCTGTGGTGCAAATATCATAAACGGTTTTTAGGTAAAATCGTCTGTGCTATTCTCTTCTACCCCTAAATCTATTTCTGTTTATTGGCTAGCATCAGGAAATGCTAGCCATGCCCTTTGAAACAAGCTAGCAGATCGACGCAGTATAATACATCCAATTCACATTCATTCATTTCAGAAACAAAATATCCATTCCACAAATCAATTAATAAAAATAAAATAAATTATCCATCCATGAACAAATATACACATGAACAATTAAGCTCAATCACCTAGTGAATTTTGTTATACATTGTGAAATTCCCCATCTTCTTTTATGAAACAAGCAGATCAAAATGATATGGAATTACATGAAAGTACATATATTCATAAGTATATGTATACATGAAACTACTATATATTCATAACATTACCGATAGCTACATTCATGAAACGGGCTCGGGGACGGCGTCGGCGATGGGCTCGGGAAGGCGGCGGCAATGGGCTCGGGGATGGCGTCGGCGGCGGGCTCGGGCTTGGGGGCGGCGGTGGCAGCGGGACGGCGGCGGCTCGGGACGATCGGCGACGGCTCGGGCGGCGGCGGCTCGGGGATGGCGCTCGGGAAAGGCGGCGGCGGTCTCGGGAAGGTGGCGGCGGCGGCTCGGGGCGGCGGACGCGGCGTCGGCGACAGGCTTAGGGAAGGCGATGGCGACGGGCTTGGGAATAGCTATAACTGCAGTGTACGCGCAAAACCATAGCTTAAGGGTATATATAGAAATGCAATATTACAGACGGTTTGGATTGCGAACCATCTGTGATAAGTCACATATCAGAGAAGGTTTGGAATACGAACCGTTTGTGATATTAATAGCAGAGACGGTTTGGAATACGAATCGTCTGTGATACTTAAATGTTCGCGCGCCCTCCTGTTAATATTTCGATGTTAAACTTCCACACCATTCTGGTTTTATATGCAACACGATGTACAATTCCTTGATACCACAAACTGAATCTCTTCTAAATTGTCCTCTTCCTCATCTTCTTCACCACATTTCTGAATAATGGCATTTAAAATTCTTTTGATATCCTTTCTCTCATCTATCCATCATGAGTTGATCGGCCGTAACCTTACACAGGCGGCCAACAATTTGCGTCTGGGGCAGCTCCTCCGCTCACGCCTTGCTCTCCTTCCTCGACTCGCTTCCATCCATCAGCTGGACCTCATCATCCGCCGTCGACGGAGGTGTCTCCTTGCCGCTTAGGAAAGGGAAACCGTCCTTAGCCTCGTTCTTCTCTGCAATGTGCACAAAGCGGAGGGAGCTCTTGCGACAGTGCAGGAACACATGGATAACCTTGTCGATCAAGCATAATCGGCCGATTCTGAGGAAGCTTATCATGGCATCCTCTTTGAGATTATAGGCCATGCTAATGATTTGCCCAGGCTAGAGGAGGAAGTGGAGAGGGCAAGACAATCTTCACAGCATTCGAGAACTCAACGGCTGATCCTCCAACTCCAGAAGTCGAAGAAGAAGCATATGAAACCCAGAAGATTAAAATATAGGAATCTCTTTTTTTGGACTTTTGTAATAAATTTGCCTTAAATTTGACTCTTGTTTCAACATAGCAAAGACAAGTATAAGAACGTCGAAAACAGACACCATATGCAAAAGTTATGCTCGTTTTACTGAAAGTGTCTCAAAATTGACTCAGGCGGAAATTATGAAATTTTAGGGGATTGCATCGCGGGAAACATATCACAGACTGTTATTTTAGGAACCGTCTATGATGTAAGCGTCCAGTTTAGCCTCTTTTGTAGTGTTCGTCAAAATTCAAATGCTGTTGAATATTTCAATCGAAATTTTAAACAAAAAGAAAAAAATTCATTCATTCGTTCATTTTGCTGCCCTCTGATTTTTTTTGCCAAACAAGATTGTGAACCTGGGCGAGCATCGTCCGTCCTGCATTGATTCTAGGGCTGTGCAAAAAAAACCGAACCGAAAAAACCGAGCCGAAAAAACCGAACCGAACCGATCAACTCGGTTTGACCACGCCGCACGCACCAACAGACGGCCCAGCTCGACGCACGCGCAGGCGCGGGCAGACGGCAACCTAACCCTGCGCAGACGGATGCCAGTACGCCACACACACAGCACACACCGCACGGCCAGACGCGCATCGCCTCTCGCCCGCCTCGCCCGGATCCGCGATCGCCGCTCCCGCCTCGCCCGATCCGCGATCCTGCGCTTCGCCGCCTCGCCCGATCCGCATCGTCGCTCGCCGCCTCGCGGATCCACTCTCACTCGTCTTCAAACCCTAAGCGGCTCGCGGCTAGGCGCTTGTCGGTCGGCGCTCGCCCGTCCGCCGCTCAGAGCCTCCGACCTCGGTGCTCCTCCCCGGTCCCAGCTCGGCCGGCGGCCGCTCGGCCTCGATGCTCCGCCTCCTTGGTGCTCGCGAGACTCGTCGGGCTCCCTCTCCCAAGATGCCGCGCCAAGCCCCGCGTGGATCCACCGAGCGCCATCGAGTCTCGACTAAGTACCAGGTCTTCTCCATTCTCTAGATCTAAAATTTTAAGTACCAGGTCGACTAAGTAGTCATCTTACATTTTAAGTGCCTGTGTGAGTGAAATTAGTTGTCTTACATTTGTAAACGTTGCAGCATATAATCACAGGAGAGATCCAAATGCCTTTAGCTGTTGCTAGTGTTGAATTTATTAATCCATTTAGGGAGCTGTTATTGTAAGTCTATTTGTTAACACTAGATCATCATATATGACACTACAATCACAGGTTGTTACGACATCTTGAGACATGGTCTTGCGGTCTTGCCCTAGCTGAAAATGCTTCATCAGTTCTGCCAGCCAGCAAGACCTATCACCTAATACTTATTGTACTTCTGATCACTTGACTTATGTAATTCTGTGACAGAATGACTGAATGAGTTATCTGTGATCTGTGAATGAGGCAGTCAGGCAGACTGTGTAATTTCTAAATTCAGAATTCTGATGAAGTGATGTAGTTCTGTGTAGATTGTAGTTCTGTGACAGAAATAGAATGAGTGATCTGTGAATGTGATGATCTGTGAGTGAACTGAATGTGATATGTGAATGGGCTTGTGGCAGCCAGAACTGGCTGGCTGCAGTTAGTCTGGAACTCTGGAATGGAGTTACTTATGGAGATTAGTGTTTAGTAATTCGCGCAAACTTTGGTAAATTTGGTATTTACCGATACCGTACCGAAATAGGATGGTATTTACCGATACCACACCGTATTTTATAAATTACCGTATTTCCTGAATTACTAAAACCGTATTTACCGAGTAAACCGTATTTACCGAACCGTACAAACCGAAAAAACCGAACGAACAGTCCTATTAGCAATCCATATTAGGTTCAGTTCTTTTTAGCTTAGAACTTTTCTTGAATAAGCAAATGAGACGGCTTCTCTTTTCAAAATAGCTTATCGATTTGTTGTCATTCGAATTATTTATATAAACACTTATATTAGAACCAAAGATCATAAAATATAGCAATAAGCAACATGTGAAAAGGACCTGTCTTATATTATGCAATAGCATAATATAAACACTTATATTATGCTGCACTAATTTTGGGTAGGAAACGTGGGTGGACACCGGACAGGGGATGGATGGGACGTCACTGTGCTCAGGCTTCCCTCGTTTTGAGTTGGGTTGGCGCCTACTTCCTCTGTTAGCAGTTAGCACAAATGTTGTGCTTAGAATTTGGTAAAAGTATGACAGTAATGAGCAAAGCAATTCTAAGGAAGATGGAGGTTCTCCCCCTCACGGCATGGGTGTTTCGGTGCGTACCTTTTGTAAAACTCTGGACACATAGTATGATACGCTATGTATTTTGCGAATATACATTGTGATGACGTCGCGGTAATAGAATCACTCGAAAAATCATTCATTTTTTTCGCATTTCCTTTTCTACCTTTTTCTATTTTAACTTCAACATCAATATTAAAGTATAAATAAATTATTCATCTTTTATTATCAGATTAAATTTTGGATGAACTGATTAATGCATATAACTTAATATGGTATTAGAGCCAAGAGATCTTGAATTCAAGACTCAGCTAGTGTAATTTAAAAAATAATTACATCCCATTTTCATTCCACGTCGTAGTCCTAAGAGAGCCTACACATGAGAGGATTGACGTCTTAGTTCTAAAAGAATCTACACGCGAGAGGAGTATTATAAGTGAATTGACTTTTTTTTCTATCAGCTTAAACTTTTTGAGTGAATTAGTTAATACACGTAACCCAATGCAAGTTAATACAATGAGCTGGGAGCAACATTGAATTTCGATTCTTGGATATCTTCTACCGAACTTCACTTTCCCTATTTAATTGTTAATACAAGCTATACCTTAATTACTCTCCCTCTGTTAGAGCTCCAATGCCTTGTGAGTTCTGATTACCATCACGAGCTGTGAAACATGCATGCGGACAATAAAACATGTCCAAGCAGGCACAAGTCTAAGGCTGTGTTCAATATAGCTTAAACTTATAGTTTAAGCTTATTTTTATACTATTCATAATTTCGTCTTTTTCTGAATTTTGATTTTTTTTGAGATTTTTTGTCGGTTCTTTTTTTCTCATATTCGTTTGCGTTGTCTGTGATGGGCTAACATATTTTTTATATTTTTCAATTTTTTTAAATTTAATTATGTTAAATAAACCTCCGTCACCATGATTTTTTTCAACCAACTACAATATTTTCAACCATAAGTTTTCAGCTTTCAACCGAACCAATCACCACCTAAACGTGCCACCTCCTTTTGCGATGGCGATGATGCCTGCACGGTGCCGGTGGCCGGCACGCACAGCACTACGGTCTACGTCGCGGTCGGTCGCCACAGCACGGGCACGGCTCACCGACGGTGACCGGAGCGGCAAGGCCGCAAGGGCAATAGCACTAGTACCACAGCGACAGCGACAGGGTCCCATCAGGGATGGCTAATTACGTTCGGTGAACATTACAGTCTACGAGTTCACATCCACGTCGTCTACCTCCATACTTTCTCTCTCCTACACGCTTTCTTTCTGGCCGTCCACCCAGAGAAGCTTCAAGTTATTTCTGGCCGTCCACCCAGAGAAGCTTCAAGTTAACGTCTCTCTTTTGCAGAGTAGTACCACTACTTTGTTTAGTTGATTAATGAGGTGTTTCCCATGTTTGTTGATCCTCATGTTGATTTGTCATGCTCCAACCGAAACATGGTTAACGGACACAACAAACAGTCTTAAGATAAGATAAGACTGTTTTTTGTAGGAATTTTTTTAAAATACATCTTTTATTAATCTTACAAAATTTTGATAGCATTCCAAAATATTACAGAAATAATCCTTTGTCGCCAATTGAAATGGCGATCCTACGTTGTAACATCCCAAAACTTAAAATATTTGAAAATATGAAAAACAAAACTTTTCAATGTGTTTCGGTAGTACTTGAATTTTTCGGTTTTACCCGAGAATCTTGATTGGAGTTTGTGCTTGAAACAAATCGATTAATAAAAATAAAACAATGTCTAGTGTTAATACAATCGGTGAAAGCAAGTTAAAAATAGAGATCCAAATTTGAAAAGACGATCCATAATTTAAAGAAGGAGAATTTAGATTGAAATAGAAGTTTGAAAACAAAAGGGAGGCAAAATTTGAATTTAAATCACTTAACCGAAAACTTCAACAAACCTAATATTAAAAAGAATTTGAATAAAATTAGAAGGAAACACTTTTCAAAATTTGCCAAAGAGAAATTCAAATTCAAATCTAAAACCAAAATTCAAACTAAAATAAAAAAACTTCCAAGCGCGCCTGGCCAATTATTCTTTCTTTCTCTCCTTCTTTCTCCGGCCCAGCACCGTTGGCCCACGGCCTATCTTCCCCTCCTCACTCTTTCTCTCCTCCCTCTTCTTCTGCTTTCGACCAAGCCAACCCAGTTGCGCCGCTCGCACTACGTCGGCTGTGCCATGCGCTCCCGTGCTTGCTGTCGTGCCGCACGCAGCACAACGATCGCCGCCCGCTCGACCCGGACCCAATGCGTCTGCCACGCCGTGTGCCCGTCCTTGGCTGCGCCGCCTTGCACGCCCACGTCGGGTGCCCATACTGCACTGCCTCTGCTGCATCACCTGCTCTCTCTGCTGTGTTGCGCTGCATCCGTGCCACACGCTACCCCCACTCTGCCCGCACCATGTCGTCCTGCCTTGAGCGTGCCATGAATGCGTTTGAATATAATCAATCTAAGGCATCTTTATGCAGGTGGTCAATACACCAATGGTACCGAGCAAATTCCTCCACCTCAAGTACTTGAGTATTTCTCTCAGTAATATGGCCTGTTCCCCGGCCTATGATTATTTTTCTCTGGTTTCTTTTCTTGATGCTTCACCTTTCTTGGAGACTTCCATCCTGAATGTAAGTCATTGTTCATCCTGCAAACACATCTAGTTACTATGGTGGAGGCATTAATTCAAGTATCATTTATCTTCAGGTATCGCAGGAACGCATGCAGCAGGAGTCAATTTTTGGAGATTCCTCGCATCTGAGGCAGATGCCAGAACACTTCCATGACAATCTCCAAAGTGTGGAGATCAAGGGTTTCTGCTCTGCGAAGAGCTTGGTTGAGCTAACATGTCATATCCTTGAGAATACGTCACTTCAGGGCCTTACATTGGACACCACCTGTGGTGTTTTTAGGTGTTCTACCAGCAGATCTGGCAAATGCTTTCCCATGGGCAAGGGTATGCTCATGGAAGTCCCCAGAGCGCTCTTGGCTATCAGAACATACATCGAGGGGAAAGTTCCCTCCACAGTTAAGTTAAACTAAAGTTAACTTATCGCACTTGGTACTGATAATTATGATAACTTGACAACTAAAGTTCAATCTCATTAACAAGTTACATATAAATTCTTAATATCTACATCCTGGTACCTTCTAAGGATGATAAAAACTCTCTAATTTATACACTTTGATTAAAAAACATTTGATGCACTGACAGGGTTTCCAACCTTCCAACTTGTGATGCGATCTACACCAAAATTCTGGAGATTGCGAGGAACCGGCAACGGCAAGCAACCACATAGTAGTAGATTTGCACCGACGAGAGGTCACCGGCGAGAGAGATTGCCGTCTTACCGTTAACGCATTATTCATGTGTATGATTGAGCAGTGCTTCTATGTTTCCACTTTAACAAAAATGATAGTAATCTCAAAGCATACGAAGAGATAAATAATCACTATCAACAATTTAATTCTGTTTTAAAAATTGTTCAAATCATTTTTGTTAGATATGTATTACATATTTGTGTATTTACCTCATTGTATGAGGGGTTTTCTGCATATATGCCAGACCTGTATATGTATATATATTGGCCCTTTAGCCACATGAGGAATACAAACGTTATTCCAACATGGTATCAGAGCTAGGATTTTGACATACCTAGTATTTCGTCATACCTAGGTATTTTTTTCTGACTTGCCGCTTGCTACCTTTCACCGCCGCTCGTCGTCGCCGGTGCTCGCCCGAGCCGCCGCCGCACGGTTGTCGTCGCCCGAGATAAGTCCGAGCCGCCGCCGCACGGCTGTAGATCCGGCCGACGCCTGAGTTGCCGCGCCGCCTGGGTTGTCTCCGCCTCGAGCCGACCGCCACCGCCGCTATCTCGCGGATCTGGCGCCTCCGGCCGTGCGCGCGGATCCAATTGTCGATCTTGCCGCCGCTACCGATCCGTCGTTGTCGGCGTCTCTACCGCTCTTCTTCCGGTCGGTCCCCGCCGACTCCGCCCGAGACCGTCGTCACTGACCCCCGTCGCCGACTCGCCGTCGCCGAACCTCGCTTGGGACCGCCGTCGCCGACTTGTCGTCGCCGAACCTCGCTTGGGACCGTCGTCGCTGAACCTCGCTTGGGACCACCGTCGCCGACTCGCCTCGCCGATCCCGCCGGCTCCGCCATTTTCGCGTCTCTGCTTCGCACGAGTGGTGCGTGTGGTACGGTCGGTTTGTAAACCGATCGAACCGGAAGAAAAAAAAAAGAAAAAAAGACATGTACATGTATATATATTGGTCCTTTGGCCACATGAGGAATACAAGCTTATTCCAACAATTTTCGGGAAAACACCTTGTTTCCTGTCGTGTACACGCATACGGCACGCATGTCTGTCTACTAGAACAGGCCACGTGCTTCGCTGTGTGCTTTTGCTGGCATGAGCAGCACGAACACAATGTCACCTCAGGAATGTGAATTTATACGATACCAAAGCCATTGATGCATTAGTCTGATAGGGACCAGGCCAGACTACGATCGAGGAGTTGAACCACGGAAGCATGTACAGCTAAAGCTAGTACTCTTTGCAAAATATACCAACAGAGAGGAATACAATGCAGAGAATAGCAGGCTTGTTTTCAATACGTACCTCACATACAAAGGAATCTATCGTCAAGTTCCTTATGTTTTATACGTCAGAATATAATCAATCATAACAATTGGATCTGCCTCAAGGATGATCATATCAAAGAATTCAGCCACAATGTTGTCCGATCATCCGTTTGTATTTCAGATTTCTGTTGTATTGGTTAACCCAAAGACCAATAGGGCATGGATCCCGCACATAGGTTTATATCCTTTTGTAATCAAGGTGATATAGAAGCACAACCAACTTTCCAGTAAGTAAAAATGGATATGAACTCACCCTTGTGTCAAGTAATTTGTATTTGAACATGATCGTGTGAATCTCCAGGAGTAGAAGATTGATCTATGGTGAACTATTAATTAAGGTATAACAGCCAATTCCTTCAAAACTATTAGCCTAATAAGCTATACTAATAGTACTATCATTAATATTAGTTATGTACTAAAAAGATAAACCTCAGATCGGAAAAATTCCAAGCAAAACATAAAGAACTTGAAGAAACAAAAGGCATATAGAGCATCCTTGATGTGGACTTAACAATTGCCGTAACCACGAAGGAGATGGAAAGGAGCTTCACGTGGTGGATGTGGTTGTGGACGGCGTTGAGGTTGTCCTGCAGCCAGGTGATGGTGCGGTCGCCGACCATGGCATGGTCGGTCGGTGATCAAACGCAGATGGTTGCCGCGGGTTGTTACGAGCACCACAGCAGTGCCGCCAACGCGCCGACCGAGTGTTCGGACGTGCTTGCCGCGGACATGTAGATGGTTGATGGCGTTGTGGTCCGCGAGGTCGAGGGCAAGGCGTGGGACGGCGATGGTGTCGATGAAGGTTAGTAGGCGATTCAGGCCTGCGAGGGCTTGAGGCACTCCAGATTCCCCACCACCCAGTGGTAGTGTTGGCGGAGGCCCCCCAGCAGCGCGAGCATCCGCGGCGCATGGCGAAGCACATCGACGATCACAACATTGGTGATCTGCGCTCCAACCGCTTCGCACACCAACGTCTCGACCTGCCCTAGGGAAGTGAGGGGGATCTCCATGGCGGTAGTGGCGAGGTGGATGGAGCGGAGGGGTGCGGTGAGAATGCGGCGACCGCCACCTCTATTTACGATTTTATGAATGGGTGTTCGCTAATTATATTGTATTACATTTTTTTAATATATACTTATATTGGTTTATAAAAACTGAAGGTAAAAGTCACATTTCTAAGTCTATTAAAAGTCAATAACACTAAAAACATTTGAAATAATAAACTAATACTAACATTTTATTTGGTGGTAGTACAAGTACAACTTTTTAGAGTAAAATTATTACAACTTTAGTTGACAACACAAGTGTGCACTTTGTTTTTAAATAGATATTAACTTTAACCCACTTCTCTTTTCTTATTTTCTGTGTTAGCATATTAAATGGTGTTTTTTTCACACATAGAAAAAGTAGCACATATTTTTATTTTTGCATATGTTGTCTCTATTTATGATTCATCTCTCTCTAATAATAACAATTAACATGTGCATTTTGATGAACATATTGCTTCCAAAAAAATCAATATTTATAAACCAAAACCAGCTCACTCAAATGATGTATATTTTGGATTGAAAGGATTATATAGATTCTTATGACCACTAGATTTATGACAATTGGCACCATTAAATTCCTTTGAATAAAATATCTAGATATTTCTAGAAAACTATCTAGATTTTAGAAAGGTTTTCAAATATTTTAATTGGACCATTTTGAGGAAAAATATCTCTATCATTTATGATAAAGTAGTTGAGTGCATGTGCTTGATAAAGTAAGCTAGTATTGCACTTTGATAATCACATTTTTTAATTGAGTATTAACTAAATAAATATTTCCTTTGTAGTCAAACTTTCGAAACTTTAACTATCGATATTTTTTAATAAATTTACATTGAATACATATAAAATATATATATATATATATATATATATATATATATATATATATATAGATTTGTCTTGAAATGTACTTTCATAATATTGTAATTTTATTGTGTTTTACAAACATATTAGAATATAAATTAGTAGTCAAAGTTATATTTTAGAGGCCGCATCGATATCCAAAATGGCAGGTATTTGTAACTGGAGGGAGTATATTGAGAGATACATCTTAAAACATTTGATCCTTATTGCAAACCCCGACCAAATGTACTTATTCACATCTACCATCCACGAAATCCACCAGCAACCGGTCTTGGACATCAGTCTTCCAAGATTCATAATTTCTGTCCTACTCGTCGAAAAATCATGTTCATGGGCTCTCTAGAATCCTTAATTATCTGTTGCAGCAGTTTCGATCCAGTCTCAATGTTCGCGCTCCTCCCGGTTGACACTGCGGGGGACTGTTAAAGTATATCCACTGCAGCACTACTATTGGCCATCCGACAACAGACTTCCGAAGTCACCGGCGCTCTCTCCCGAAGTCATCGGCGCTTAATCGCCTCACGAGATTTGTTGTAAACTAACTTTGGATAATTTAGCTTGATTAATCCCCTTGCCATAGATAACATTCGTTTCTATCGATAGAATCAACTTTATACGTTTCGGTTATAACCTCTAAGGCTGTGCAAAAAAACCGAACCGAAAAAACCGAGCCGAAAAAACCGAACCGAACCGGTCAACTCGGTTTGACCGGTTTTCGGTATTCGGTTCGGTAACTAGAAAAGAGGTATTTGTGTAATTCGGTATTTTCGGTAAAAACCGATGAAAACCGAATTCTACCAAAAATCGAAAGCCCGAGTCTCTCGGCGGCCCACCGCTCCACGCACGCACCAACCGACGGCCCAGCTCGGCGCAGCGTGGCGCGCGGCGGGCGGCAACCTAACCCTGCGCAGACGGATGCCAGTACGCCACACACACCGCACACACCGCACGGCCAGACGCGCAATCGCCTCTCGCCCCGCCTCGCCAGATCCGCAGTCGCCGCTCCCCCGCCTCGCCAGATCCGCAGTCGCCGCTCGCCCGCCTCGCCAGATCCGCAGTCGTCGCTCGCCGCCTCGCCAGATCCACAGCTCTCACTCGTCTTCAAACCCTAGGCGGCTCCGCGGCTAGGCGCTTGTCGGTCGGCGCTCCGCCCGTCCGCCGCTCCGAGCCTCCGACCTCCGGTGCTCCTCCCCCCAGTCCCAGGCTCGGCCGGCGGCCGCTCGGGCTCCGATGCTCCGCCTCCTTCGGTGCTCGCAGACTCGTCGGGGCTCCCTCTCCCAAGATGCCGGCGCCAAGCCCCCGCGTGGATCCACCGACAGCGCCATCGAGTCTCGACTAAGTACCAGGTCTTCTCCTGTTCTCCATTCTCTAGATCTAAAATTTTAAGTACCAGGTCGACTAAGTAGTCATCTTACATTTTAAGTGCCTGTGTGAGTGAAATTAGTTGTCTTACATTTGTAAACGTTGCAGCATATAATCACAGGAGAGATCCAAATGCCTTTAGCTGTTGCTAGTGTTGAATTTATTAATCCAAGGGAGCCTGTTATTGTAAGTCTATTTGTTAACACTAGATACTGTATATGACACTACAATCATAGGTTGTTCTGATACTAAGACATGGTCTTGCGGTTTTGCCCTAGCTGAAAATGCTTCATCAGTTCCGCCAGCCAGCAAAACCTATCACCTAATACTTATTGTACTTCTGATCACTTGACTTATGTAATTCGCGATGAATGACCGAATGAGTTATCGTGATCGTGAATGAGGCGGTCGAGCGGTCGTGTAATTTCTAAATTCAGAATTATGATGAAGTGATGTAGTTCTGTGTAGATTGTAGTTCTGTGACAGAAATAGAATGAGTGATCTGTGAATGTGATGATCTGTGAGTGAACTGAATGTGATATGTGAATGGGCTTGTGGCAGCCAGAACTGGCTGGCTGCAGTTAGTCTGGAACTCTGGAATGGAGTTACTTATGGATATTAGCGTTTAGTAATTCACGCAAACTTTGGTAAAATTGGTATTTACCGATACCGTACCGAAATAGAATGGTATTTACCGATACCACACCGTATTTTATAAATTACCGTATTTCTCGAATTACTAAAACCGTATTTACCGAACCGTACAAACCGAAAAAACTCCGTTGAGCTCGCTCGATCCATAGAGGTCACCGACGTCCTCTATCTTCTTCTTTTTCAACCGCGACGATTGCATTCTCTTTCACAACGCTTTATCTACCTCATCGATGATCGAGTGCCTCGGCTTCCCTCGGGGGCAAAATATAAGCTATATAATTATCCCTATAATTGAGTACAGTTTTGACACGAGGGACTTGAGGGACGTACGGTTTTAGAGTTTGGGACTAAAATTAAACCAAGAAAGAGTCGAGGGACTCCAAAGAAACTACCCATACAAAATTCTTTCTTCAACCTCTTCCATTGCCTCTGCAGATGAGGGTACTCATCTAGCAATCTTGTAACAAATGAATGAAATCACTAGCGTGGCACGGAAAATGACTAGCAGATTGGCATGCATACATGCACAAATCTTCGCCAAGAACCTCAAGCATGCAACACAAATCTTCAATCATGAACCTTAAGCATGAGGCATGATCGGACTGTGATGGGACGACTGTCCCCATGTGGGATCAAAATTTACCTGAATTTCCTGTATGGCCTTCCTTTGCCACCATGCGGCGCTAACCTTGCTCACAATCTCCTCGCTTAGAGTCAAGTGAAGGCCTGTTTTTTTCCTCCGAAACTGACGATTTTTAACTTTTGCTACAGTACCTAACTTTCAAACGGAATATTTTCTTAAGACGGGTTCTACAGTTAAACGATCTACACGTTAAAAGCCTAACATCTGTACCAACCAAAATTGTAAATAAGTATCTGTCTCTTCGTAATCTGTACCGTAAACAACCAAAATTAAAAACTTTCAACCAAAAAGCATAAGTTGCAGCCGCACCCAAACAGACCCTCAGCCTCCACCCGTCGGAGCCCTTCGCTAGCCATGACAGCCACAGTTGGTCTCAGCCATGCTCATGTCCATGCACCGACTCAGCCTATCCTTGTGCGTGGAGCTCAGGCCGTTCCAGAGAGTACCTGTCGATTGAGCACATCGCGCGCCATATTCATGCCGCCCACAACCTCTTTCAACCTCGTTTGCCATCCCAACACTGGATCGCTAAGATATATAATAATGTCAGCTGTCTATAACTATTCCGGCTATTCTATCCTCCTACATGCAGAGCGAGCTTACATCTAGATCTGTTCTTAGTCACCAACAAATTTCATCGTGCCCCATCCTAGGAGAGGTGATATAATTCCTAGGTGCTGCGTATTGTAAATAGATGGTCCCCTTCTTCCTCTCCGATCAATAGATCGGTCTCTTTTTTTCCCGATCATAGATCGGTTCTTTCCTCTTATTAGTACGGTTCTTTTCTCAACTTCTTCTCTACCGCCGATCATGCCTGACAACCGTGATTCTTTGTCGTCTCTACCCATGTCACCCCGGCCACCGTGCACTCCGCTGCCGTCCACCACATCAAGTCGATCTCAACTGATCGTGCCCCTCGACCCCTTCTTCTCCGTGGGTTTTGATGTGCAATGTCGTTGCCATCTACGCATGGTTTCTTCCTTCAATGTCAATTTTCGTTGCCATAACCATGCATGCATCCTTAATTTATTCCCTTCCTTTCTTGTTTCTTTCGTATGCATAGTCGCATGTATGCACTACTAGTAATCTTTGTGCCTTCTCTTTCTTTATTTCCTTGTTTTTTCTATTTGTTGCATCGTTGCATGCATATACATGCACACCTCCCTCCTTTTGAGTCCTCCCACTACTACCTTCTACAAATTCCTCCACATTGCTGACTGACCTGTGCTACCTTGACCACAATGACCTTCCTCGACTGCAACAACCTCAACATCGACTTCTCCCTACATTGATGTCATCTTCGTTTATGATGACCTCCCATGACTTCTTTGTCAACGGCGCAACTCCTCATCATCGACACTCCTACTTCGATAGCTACCTCACCGATAGACAACTCCATCATTGGCTCATCACATGACACTTCTCGTTGGCTTCTACTCTAGTTTGAGCATCCCTATCGGCTTCTTCTCCAAAGTGTTCACGATGCTTCCACTCTGACTGCGGTGGGATTAGGGGTGAGAAACGGTAATGGATAATCCATTTTATCCGATATTCGTATTCGAGAAAACACGAATGTGGTAAGCAAAATCCGTATTCGAAAATATTCGTATTCGTATTTGAGAATATTCATATCCGTATTCGAGAATATTCATATTCGCATTTATATTCGAGAATATTCATATTTTTATTTGTATTCGAGACTATTCGATTTGTATTCGATCTATTTCCTATGCCTATCGTCCAGTTCAGAAGAAATACCTCCCTCTAGGACAATTTTGAGTTGTTAAGCCGGTTTAGAAGCTTATATACAATCTCCCTACTACTCTGTATTTTTTGTGTACCCTTACACTATTTTTTTTCAGATGCAAAACAAGAAAATAATGTCCAATCATTTGACAAACTATAGTTAAGTTTGTGTAGCAGCTGTTAATTTTATTATGGAAATATGCAGCTGTCTTGTTGCTGTAAATGTAATTGCATAATGCCTAGGCACTTCATATCTGTAGGAAAGGGTTCTATAGCAAATTGATCATAGGGTCCATTCATATAGACATTTTAGTTTTAACTTATAAATAGAAACATCTTATAAAGAAACTTATAGAGAGAGACATTCATGTGCGATTTTGGCCGATATAAATGAAATCACTTCAGTATGTACTACAATCGACTAGTAAACCCCGTCTTAAAAAGACATTCCGTTTGAAAGCTAAGTACTGTAAAAAAAACAGCTTTTAGAAGACAATATGAACATGGCCATATTTTGTGTATTGTAGTCTCTTGTCTGCTTGTGCATTATTCTAGATATAATTGTGAGAATTCTTTATTAGATAAATATATATTCTCTTCAAACTAGGAATTGTAATTATTAGACAAATATGTTTTTCAACATTATCTTAGCTGTACCACGACAAACCAATCCGGGGATGTCTTCCTTCTGTATGGTTCCCTGGATTTAGGGCTTGTTCTTTTTAGCTGCGGCTTATGATTTTTGGCTGAAATTTTTGAATTTTGGCTATTTGTGACAGAGATTGCGAGAGAGATACTCACTTGCGATTTTGGTTGATACGGATGTTAGATTTTTAATGTGTACTACAATTAATTTGTAGATCCCGTATTGAGAAAATACTCCAATTAAAAGTTAGCTACCGTAGTAAAAGCTAAAAGCCGCTTTTAGAAGCTGTAAATAACAGACCCTTAATCTTAACAATCAATTTGTATAAATGTGAATTTTACTTTGGGAAAAAAATCTTCATCTTCGGTTGATCACTCGCTAGTTTAGGTTGTAAATACTCCATCTGTTCAAGTTTACAAGGCTCATTTCCTCTTGCTAAATAGACCAAGAAGATAGTGAAAATGGCTAGATTGCCTCTAAAGTAGACCGAATGAGGGATGAAATCATAGATTCTTCGAGTGGATAGTTGCGGAGTGGTGTTTTTTGGTCTGTGACTTTGGCCTTTAGCTTATAGTTTTTGAATTATGATTGTTTGCGAGAGACAATACGTGGAGAAAAACAATTATATGTAATTTTGGTCGATATAACTGAACTCGTTACAATATGTATTATAATTTATATGTAGATCTTATTTAAAAAGACACACTTTAACTACCATAGCACGACAATAAGCACGAGCCAAAACCCATTGGAAGGTTCCCACAGTCTTCTGGATCTGTTTGATCACACTTAACCCAAACAACAAAGAGTTATTCTGTTGGGTGAGTCTGGGACAGTATAGGGTTCCTAGGCCTATTCTTTTTAGCTGCGGCTTATGACTTTTGGCTGAAATTTTTGAATTTTGGCTGTTTACGGTACAGATTACGGAGAGACCGATAGTCACTTACGATTTTGGCTGGTACAGATGTTGGGCTTTTAACGTGTACTATGTTTAACTTGTAGACCACATATTGATAAAATATTCCGTTTAAAAGTTAGGTACTGTAACAAAAGCCAAAACCCGACAGACTTGTGACTTGCCAAACAGACCCTGAGTTTTTCTCTAGCTTTTAACTTTTCTAAGTACATAACATAGCTAATAATCTATATATTACACCCGGGGGCTTCCCGGCCGGAGATCGTCGCCACGTCAGCGATTTTGCGATTAAGTCCCTGCGTTTTGCGAAATCGCGTAGAGATCCTTCGTTCTCGCAAATGGTCCTCGCTTCTCAAACAGGTCCTGCTAGTTTTTGAAAAAACACCTCCAATTTACCGATAGCAACCCGCGGTTTCCAAAATTATGTATAGGTCCTTGTTTAGTTACGTACAGGTCCTTGCGGGTCCTGTTTTTTTTCAAAAAAGCCCTTTGATTTCTCCAAAATTACGTATCCGTTCTCGATTTTTTAAAATGGCTAGGCGGCGCGGCGTCGCTTATCCCAGATACCACTCCGGTTTGCCCACCGTATCGTCCCCGATCAGTCGAGGGTATACCGGTCTTTTCCAAACCAAATATCCCCTTCCAGACCCTTGGGCTTAGGGCTGGAAAATAGGCTTGAGGCTCGCGAGCCGCCTCGGCTCGTGATTTGAGCTCGGCCGCTCGGCTCGGGCTCGGTCGTTTCGCGACAGCGAGCGCCTTGTGTAGCTCGTGAGAAAACGAGCGAGCTCGAGCCGCTCGCGAGCCGCTCGTTGGCTCGGCGAGCTCGGTGCGAGCAGCAGAAGGCCGGTGGCGCCACCACGCCGCGGTTGGCCCAGGCCCAGCGATGCGGCGGATATAGCGATGCGAATATGCGATGCGGTCGGTCGGCCGCCCGTCTCTAACCCTAACCCTAAGTCATCCCGTCGCGGGGGCGTCGCCCGTAGCTAGCGGCCGGCCGGCAGCCTTCCCCGATCGGCCGCTCCCCTTCGTTCCCGACGTGCTCGGCCGCCCTCCAGGCTCCATCCCCGAATCGGCGAACGGCGATCTTCTTCCCCGAGTCCCCGACGCGCGGTGTGCTTCGTCGATCCCCATCCTCCCCGACCCCGACACTCTTCCTTCGCGATCCATCAAGCGGCCACCTCCAAGGCTCCAACCGACGCTCATGGACCGTGAACGGAGCATGGAGTCGCGCGCTTGAGGGAAGAAGGCGATCGACGTCGGGGCCTCCCCATCGGTAGTAGGGGGCAAGCCTGCACGGTCTACACCGCCTTCTGACCTCGCTGAACCAGGAGCCTCGGTGAGTAACTGTGATCCCTACAGAATATGTGAATATGTGAATGAGATTAGGAATGGTTCAATGTAATATCTTGACCGCTTTGCTTGCTTTTGCTCGGGGTTAGGGTTAGGGATTATGTGCTATTATGCTATTCCTGATTCCTGATCCTGTTTTGCTTAGGGTTAGGGTTAGAGAAACAGAGAAACAGATATGAAAATAGAGATACTTATTTCTTGTGATTGTTTCTTGTACAATGTTTTATTTCTTGTGATTCCTGATCCTGTTTTGCTTAGGGTTAGGGTTAGAGAAACAGATATTGTACACTGTAGTACATTAAAGATTCTTTACTGTCAATATTAAAACAGAGAAACATATATTTGTACAATCTCTGTTTTATTGTGGTTGTGATTGTCAATATTTGTACAGAGAAACATATATTCTTTACTCTTCTGTTTTATTGTGGTTTTGCTTAGGGTTAGGGCTTGTGGTTGTGATTCCTGATTCCTGATTCTTGTACAATGTTTTATTTCTTGTGATTACTGATTTCTTGTGATTCCTGATCTTGTGAATATTTCTTGTACAATGTTTTATTGCAGTCCTCGAGTGAGGATATGGATTGGGATGCTTTGGGTGGTAATGTTCATGGTGGTGTACGATCTGATGAGGACATGGATGATATTGATGTGGACTCTTCAAGTTCTAATGGTGCGGAAGGAGCCGCTGTGGCATTGACAACAGAAGAGTGTACAGTGTCACAGAAGAGGGCAAAAAGGAAGAAAGGATCTCCAAAGGCAGCTGGTAGACAGAAACATAGATCAGATTGTTGGAAGGTCTTTAAGGTGGTGAATGTTCCATCGAAGACAAAGAAAGGAGAGATTGATTCAAAGGCAAAATGTAGGTTCTGCTACAAAATGATGTCGTACAAACAAGGGGGTGCAACTTCACATCTTATGAGGCATATCTCAAGTGCACGCCATATATGAACAAGATGGCTAAGATGAAAGCTCAAGCAAAATCAACTTGATCCCCGCCATGGCAGGTGAGACTGGTTTACCTTTTGTAGCTACTCCTACAGAATATGATCATAATGAGACTCGTCGAATTATTGCTAAGATGATAATTGTCCATGAGTATCCCTTTAGGATGGTTGAGCATACTTGGTTCAATGTTTTGATGAGATATTTAAATCCATTATATCAGTTCATTGGTCGAAAGACGATAAGAAATGAATGCATCAAGATTTACGAATTAGAAAGAGAAGTTCTTAGAAAGAGTCTCAGAAGTGTGTCACATATTAGTTTAACTTGTGATTTGTGGACCTCGAACCAAAACATTTGCTATATGAGTTTGGTGGCACATTATATAGATAAAAATTGGGCTATGCAATGTCGTGTGCTGAACTTTATTGAGTTGGATCCTCCACACACTGGGGTTGTCATAGCTCAGGCTATTTTTGATTGCGTTGTTGAATGGAAGATAGAGGATAAGATCATCACACTTACTCTTGATAATGCTTCATCGAATATTGTCACATCACGTAGTTTAATGGCCAAGTTTGCTGCTAGAGGATCAGCTCAGTTCATTTCGAAGTATTTTCATGTTCGATGTTGTGCTCATATAGTAAATTTGGTTGTTAATGATGGACTACAACCATTAGAGCCTTTGATTAACAAGCTCAGAGAAACAGTAAAGTATATAAAGAAGTCTCCATCTCGTATGCACAAATTCTTACAAATCTGCTCATCGCTTGCTTTGCAAATTGGCCCTGGATTGAGCCTTGATGTGTCCACACGATGGAGTTCGACATACAAAATGTTGTCAGTATGTATTGCTTATAAGGATGCTTTAGTGTGTTATGCTGACACGGATGCAAATTATCAATGGCAACCATCGGGTGAAGATTGGTTATTCTATGAAAAAATTGCACCAATATTGCAATCCTTTTACGAGGTGACTCGCATTTTCGGATCAACTTATCCAACGGCAAATATTTTTTATCCTCATATAGTCAATGTTAAGATTGCATTAAGAGCCGCAATTACTTCTGGAGATGAGTATTTGAAGCAAATGGCTCTTGCAATGTTGGATAAGTTTGATAAGTATTGGGAAGAAAAGAACAATGTCATGGTCCTTGCTACTATTCTTGATCCTAGGTTTAAGATGAGGTTCATTAGTTGGTGCTTCAACCAAATGTACGAGCCCTCAAAAGCTGCAAAAGAGCTTGCTGATGTCAAGGTTGAGTTGGAAGATTTGTATTCACAGTTTGAGATGGACTATCGACACAACAGAACAGGCAACAGGGGTGAAGCAACCTCTTCTTCAGCTGTGGGTACAAGTAGCTCATTATCATCAGTTTCATCTCAGTTTCAGTCATTCTTGCGTTCTACTTCTACCGAGCCTTCAAAGTCAGAGTTACTCATCTACCTAGATGAAGTAAATGAGAGTTTAGATAACAAGGAATTCAAATTGCTCGCGTGGTGGAATTTGAATGCACATAGATTTCAATTGTTTGAACATGGCTAAGAATTTCTTAACCGTCCCAGACTACTAGTGTATCTTGAATCAACTTTTAGTCTTGGGAGGTCGGTATTAGATGACTATCGAAGTTCTTTACGTCCGCTATGGTTCAATATTTGGTTTGTGCCTCTAGTTGGATCGAGGGTGCAAATGATGACATGGGATCTCTTATAGCTGCGGTAGGTTTATTTGTAATGCAATATTTGTCTATTTTACTTTTGCATTTACATTGGTTTACTTCAATATTTTGTTAACTTCAATATTTTGTTAACTTCAGGAAGAAGATGAAGATGATGATATTCATACCATTCCATTTCCTAAAAGTGTCGTAGAGAGCAGCTAATTTATGTTCTGGTAATGGTTCCACCAATTTTATTTACATTGTTTCCTTTCCAATGTTGTAATCTTCTTGGTCGCACCGAATCGCAAATTCGATTGAGCTGCTGCTGCTTGTTGAGCTATTTCTTCTTGTGAACTAGCTGCTGACTGAGCTTCTTCTTCTTCTTGTGATTTGTAAATGTGTGAACCGCTTCTTTGCTACCGAAGCTACTTCTTCTTGTTGTGATTTGTAAATGTGTGGTCGCCGCTTACGGGTGCAGGCTTTCTTTTGTTTTGAATCTGTTAATCGTGTCACCAGCTGGCGATTTGTAAATTCTTGCTTCTACGTTACGTGTGATTTGTGAGCTAACGAGCTGCTGCTGTTGAACCGAATCGAACCACCGAATACTTCTTGCTGTGATTTTGTGAATGTTGAACCGCTCTGTATGTGAATGTCTTTGTGGAGAATCTGCTGTAAATGTGCTGTGAATGTGCTGTGGAGAATCTGCTGTAAATGTTACATTAATCGTGTCACCGAGCTGGCGATTTGTAAATTGCTTTGCTTCTACGTTACGTGTGATTTGTATTCTTCTTTGTTGAACCGAATCGAACAACCGAAACTGCTTCCTTGTGTGATTTTGTGAATGTTGAACCGCTCGTATGTGAATGTGCTATGGAGAATCTGCGTAAATTTCGTGTGAAATTGTTTGTTAAAATTCTTGTGAAAATCTCTTGTGAATCATAAATTCGTGATTCGCTATCCGCCGAGCCGTTTTGGCTCGATTGGGCTCATGAGCGGCTCGAGCCTCATTCGAGTGAGCCGAGCCCTCGCGTAGCTCGTTTACAAGCGAGCCGAGCCGAGCCTCTGTTCACCCGAGCCAGCCCGAGCTTGACTCGAGCCGGTTCGGCTCGGCTCGGCTCGTTTCCACCCTTGGGCTCCCGCTCTTCCGTGAAATCGCCCCTCTTCAATTTGTTTTTCCTCCCCCGAAATCGTTCCTCTTCTCCGTATCTCGCGTCGATTCCCACCGAATAAGATGTCGGCGGCGCGTCTCCTCGCGCGAGCCTCGAGGCAGGGCACAGCCTCCGCGGCCGCGGGGGCGGCGGCGCTTCTTGGCGCCTCGGCGCTGGCTGCGGAGCCCTGCGCCGCGTCGTGCTCTTCGTTCAAGGTGAGGGTTTCAAGCCGCTGCGCAAGGCTCGTTGTGCGAGTTGCGTGTAAAACAATTTGATCTCGGCTGTTGCTGCGTGTCAGGGTTTTGAGGGTTTCTTCGTGATGCTTCTTTGGGGGCACCCCGGGGTGTGGGGTTCGTGCCCTCCTTGAGTGATTAGGGTTCTAGAGTAGTTTGCTCTGATGAAGGCGACGTGTCGAATGCGGCTTTTGGTTTTATGGGGGTATCGTGTTTGCAGACATTGGGGAAGCTTTATTTTCTAGGGTTTATGCTTTGAATATCTTAGATTCGATTTGCTATTGATAAGTTTTACGGTGTACCTTGTTGAGGGTATAGTGTAGTTCTTGAAGAGGTGATAGCTATTTCCTTTTTATGCGTTTTTTATGTTAATTATTGTTGCTTTTGTGGCCTTCATCTGTTGTTTTAGAGTTCAGGATGTTAGAGCAGATTCTTAAATCAATGCGGGGTTTATGCTAAGCTTAGGATGCGTAACATTTACTGAATTTTGCACGGTGTTGACGTGTTGTTGCAATGTTGAAATGTTCTAAATGGTAAAAATTAAGAGCACACCACTGAAAAATTACCATTCAAAATCTTCAATCCTTAGTGAAATATGGATGATGTCAGGGTAATCTCTAGTGGTCTTTAATAAATGTCCTTATATGCAATTAACATCTTGCATGGAAACCAGGCTAGTATGTTGATGCACTGGTTCTTAAGGTAGTTCAGGCAATTAAGCTAAATACCAGCCGTTGTACCATTCTTCAGGCTGAGTTGCTATTTTGGATACTTTTGTTTGATTTTATTTTCCTTTTTGCTACTGTTAAGTAATTTCTCTGTTATTTTACAAGCAGGTCTTGCCTGTGTTGAATCAGCCAATGCGATACTCAACATCAACCTGTCAAAGGTTTGGGTTTTCATCTTCCGCTCCTCAACAAGATGATAAGGAGGCAAACAACCCACAGATGATGGAGGTGATAAAAGCACTGATTCAAATGCTGAAGCTCTGAATGAAGCCAATAACACATCTGGAGCCAAGAAAGCACCTGAAGCAGGTTCACAAGACTCCATGCCCTGATCTAACAGGAGGAGAGGTACTAAACGAACTGCATTTTCTGATTCAGGTACATAAGACCTTGACCTATCAAAGGAGGACCTGGTGAAGCTAGTTCTTGAGAAAGAAGAACTGTTGAAGTCCAAAGATGAAGAAATTAAAGACATGAAGGATAAAGTTTTATGCAGCTATGCAGAGATGGAGAATGTCATTGCCAGAACAAAGCGCGAATCTGAGAACTCGAAGAAGTATGCAGTACAGGTCTGTATTTCATATCTCCTGGCTTGATTTTGTAGAATTTTGTTTTACATGGATTTATATTTCTTTCCATTAACCCTGGGAATTAGTTCTCACTTAATAATTTGTATATGCAGGGCTTCTTCAAGAGCTTGTTAGATGTTGCAGACAATTTGTCTAGGGCATCATCTGTTGTCAAGGAAAGCTTCTCAAACATAGATACGTCTGACGATTCTGCTGAAGCTGCGCAGCTACTGAAAACCCTACTAGAGGGTGTTGAGATGACTGAGAAGCAACTTGGGGAGTTATTTCATCTCTAATTCCCGGTGTATCAACTATCAATCGTAATAACTGTGAATCATATTTATTTTTCCAGTTTGTCAATCATAATACGCTGCCTTTCCTTTAAATATCATAATTTTTTGGGTAACATTTGTTGCATTCAAACACTTTTTTCCCTTCTGCATCTCTTTCTTCCACTCCCTCTTTTATGCATTAATACAAACAATTCAACATTCTTCCTAATGCACAAAACACTAACAAGTACTGTGCACAGGTCTTCAAGAAGTTTGGAGTGGAAAAGTTTGATACTCTGAATGAGAAATTTGATCCAAATAGACACTATGCACTGTTCCAAATTCCTGATCCTTCAAAACCATCAGGAACTGTTGCTGCTGTTGTAAAGGTATGCCCTTCCGATATATTCGATATACATAATTTTTTTATCCTTTTCTGGAAATCATAGTTTGTTAAAATTCAGTGGTTGACCTTGCTCCGTTGAGTAATTTCCTTTTCCTGGGATATATTACAGCTATGTTGATTAATTCACTTTATAGAAGTTTGTATTTTTTTATAATTATATATCTGGATGAAGCTTGTTTGACAAGTAGCATGTGTGTTTTAAGAAAATGAGTTGCATCTCAAAAGCTATAATAGCTTGGAATGCAGTCACTGCTTGAAAATAAGTGGGTTTAGATGGAGGTACATGTATGCATAATTTCCAAATGTAGTTTGGTGAACCATCCACTAGTTCAACATGGTTCAGTTATCAGATTGAAATGACGTGCTTGTCTGGAAGCAGCAGGGAGGGAGGGATTGGCTTGCATGTCTGGAGGCGGCTCAAAGAGGGAAACTTCAAAAAACTGTTTGATCCCTAAACTGCAACCTAAGAATAAGGGAATAACTTCACATAATCCCTTCTATTTTAAAATTGAGTAATTTACATTCTAAACCGCAACATCAGAATACCTTCAAGTGGGTGCATGAACTTGAAAAGTGGATATTTTGGGTCCTAAAGTTGCATAAGTGGTCAAGTAGGTCTGGTATTTGTTTTTGCCTAACTGAGCGGGCTAACATTGGATCCATGTGCTGAAGACATGTTGAGCAAAGATATGCTTATAAACTTGAGGTACTTAAAGGATTTTCCTTCCATAGTCAATAGTTAAATGTCAGGGTAACCTACCCTGACAATTTCCCATTATTAAAAATGACAGATGTGGCTATACACTATCTGTTTGGAAACAGCCTCTTATCCCTATTTGCAGTTCTATACTTGAATTTCACCCTCACATGGCACCAGATGGCATTCTCAACTGTTTAAAGATGAACATTTGGTTAACAAGACTCTTGAAAATCCCTTGTAACAATCCTAACCATAATAATTCCAAAGTGGCACCCGGACAGCCAGCCCAGAATACCATAGGGTAGAGTTTTGAGACCTACTTGATGCACGAAAATAATTTTTCCATGCTCCTTTCTTGTATTTTGCCTGGCAGTACTGTTAATTATTCTCCATTTTCAGGTGGGCTACATGTTACATGATCTTGTTCTTCGTCCTGCTGAAGTTGGTGTCACTGAAGGTGGTCCAACTGAAGAAGAGCCAGAAGAGAAATCTGGTATGTCGGATTAAGTTAAATATCAGCTTGTCCTGAGCAGATTTTCCTTCGCTGCCATATTCACGTGGACGCAGACAAGGGCTTTGAGCTTAAAAGGGCATGGCAAGCACAATGGTGCACTGGTGCATCGACTGATCAACTTTTTTTGGTTCGATAAGCAGATCACCTAGGTTACCTAGGGATATTTGTAACACAAAGATGTCATTTTTGCTGTGATGAGCATGCTGGCCGTTTTGCTTGATCAGTACTGTGTAATAAAAACACGGTAGTACATGTGCATGCCAGAAATTTTCTGGTTTGGACGAATTGGGTCTAACTCGTTCCTCCTTATATGTTTAAGCATTTGCAGTTTGCATTTTACCTGAAGAGGGTATACCTTTTTCAGGTGCTTGTGCATCCGCACAATTTCACAAATACTGTTAAGGCTAAGAAAATTTCCAAAAAAAAAGTGACAGCATTGACCCCACCAATCTACAGTGATGCCAGATTTTAAATCTAAATTTGGTCTACACACGAAGAAACACAGGACAATCCGCTGAAAAGCAAATTGAAAAATAAAATAAAAAAACATGGGTAAAGGAAATACAAAATCGAGCTCGCTATTTTGAGGTCGCCTGCACGGAGTGCTCCAGACGGATGGCCCGTGTGCTGTGTGAATGCGGCACGTGGACTGTACTTCCCTCTTGTGGTTCTCCAAAGTGGAGAGGGACCTTGAGTGACCCTAAGCTCTCCCTCTCTATAATAATTTACACTAATCTTGACATACTTAAGAGGTAAATAGCTAAAATATATTAGTACAATTCACTATACACTTATGCAGTATACAAACCATGCCAGTGTTGTACAGTTGAACAGAAAATTAGTTTTTGGACGCTCAACAGTGCAAAAAAAATTGATAAAGGTTTGGCAACGCAACGCAAACACTTCACTATTGCAGGTCCTGTAATCGTTTATGTTGAATTGTCTCTACGATGACAAAATGTCTAGAAAGTTACACAATCGGCCCAAAGGCAAATAGTAACGAATTCAAGGAATAAATGAAGCAGCCGGTTACATTCTCATCTCAAGGTCAGGGGTAACAGATTTCCTCTTCAGTCTACTACCTGTTTTCGGGTTCCTGTCCACCTCGTGTTGCTCGCCTGCGTCACCTTCGTTGTCACCATCGGGGTCTTTCAAACCTAAGTTTAAATTTAGGTCGGTTCCCCCACCATTTTTGCCGGAATCTCGAGCCTCATCTGATGCCTGAAATAGGACATGTATACTCAATTCACGAGTGGTTTCTTCCTTTTTTAAAAGGAATTTTCAAAGATGGCAAACAAGCATGTGAAACTGTGTTTTTATAACGGTTGACAAGAATACAGCCAAATGAAAAAAACGGGAACTTAAGACAAGAGGGAAAGAAAACGGCTACGGTTGCAAGCAGAAGAAAAGATCCACACATGGCATATTCAACAGGGGTTGGGACATGGGCTCTTATTTATGAAGGCTTGAAGGTTTGAAAAGAAAAAAGTTGTATATTTCAGATCATCAGATGTGAGTTATTACTTGAAATATTTTTGTCAGGTATCAGTTACAACTTTTTAAAAACTTTATCTCTACATGGAAGGCACAAGTGATCACCGCAATACAACTTTCAAGTTTTAAACAACTTTATCTCTACATGGAAGGCACAAGTGATCACCGCAACATATCTAAAAGAGAGATAAAAACAATAATAAATTGTCCAGGAGCTTTAAATGAATGTTATTGAAGTCTTCGTGGTACCAAATATTGCATAACTTAGAAAAAATTCACCATAAACAAGATCAAAAGATTCCGGCTTGACAAAAAACAATTTTCATCTCTGGAATCTGAAAGATGGACTCTCCTTTTCAGTTAGAATGTAAATTGAGTAGCAGAAAGGACCATCATGTAAATAGGACAATAGGTTTTAAAATACCATCCAGATGAGATTTAGAATACATTTTCCTTTTAAAGGGGAAGGAGGTATTTCTGTCACCAAGGTATATGATATATGAAGCATAACATTACACCAACCATTTGCACACAAGCAAACATTGCTTGTGCGAGCAATCATGATTGGCAGTGGGTATTGCCATTTGAGGTTAATATTTATGTTTCAAACAAATGTATGTTAAACTGCTGGATGCTTGGCCATGCAAAATTATATGTCACTATGGAATAACAGCTATTTTGTATGCATCAAGATGTTAATCATCAAGACAATCAAAGCACAAAGAGGAATAAGGTTGTCACATATTGTCAAATGACACTAGTTGGGACTTGGGAGTAGAAAGAGCAAAGATATTGCAGAATATTGAATTACTGAAGTCAACATATTGCAGAATATTGAATTACTGAAGTCAACTGTTGGAAATTAATGGTATGACTGCTGAAGGAGCATGTTACCTGAGATTCATCCATAGGTATATCATTAATATCAGTTTTTCCATTAGATGGCTCAGTTTCAGTAGATGACGGATCTCCATCAGCTTTACTCTCATCGTCAGATTTGGCAGATTCTTGCCTTTGCTCTTCTACTACAGAGACCTGTAGTGCGACCAGATTCAGTAAATTTCAGTAATGTACACTAGTGAGCCTAGATAGTCCTTGTGCTTGCAATGCCAAAAACTCTACATAGTGAACTTGGTAACATTGCAACATTATGAAATCACAAAGAAATTAATCATACAATGAGAAACAGAAAAAAGCAAAAGAGCATTGTAAGCCGTAACTATATAAGAAGTGAGTGATCCAAACATGAACTTCATATGGAATCTGTTCGTGAATCATAAACCTTTCCAAATCATCCATAATGAATGAACAAGGGCGTTTCTGCACAGGAACTATTATTCAGAACTACAAAGAGCCGCAAATAGTTTAAATAGTCAAACAAACAGGTATTAACTAATACCTCGGGTGCAGCACACTGCACAGATCTGCTTAAATTGGCTTAGAACAGGAGTTATCCTGTTTAGCAGCATCGCACCATAATGCTTAGCCGACGAATTAGATCATGAGCTTTTAAGGTATAAAATCACTGGAAAATTTTAACACCTGCAGAAAAAACCAACAGTAGTTTATTCTAAACCCCAACCTAATTATACTGAAACGGCGCAACTCCTACAATTACCCAACTCCTAACAAAAAATTATACTATTCTACCATTCTCCAAAATATTTAGGGATCACATATTCGCACACGTTTCAACCATATGATCCTTAATTTTTCACACCGACATGTAATTCCCTTAATCTAAAGATCGATTAATATTTCAAGGGATCAACACGACCAAGATCCAAAAGTTTCCAATCTTTATGCCAACAGGCCGACAAAAAGAAGCTAGAGATCCAACCGGGATACAAGGTCGAACCCATCGTGGCCCAAGAAATCGACCAGACCAAACCCAAGAATTAAATCAAGAATCCTCACCGGCACGTACCGCCGCCTTCTGGTGGCCGTCTCCTCCTCCTCCGCTGCCGCCGCCGCCTGCTCCCCGCCTCCTCCTCCTCCGTTGGCGCCGTTCATAGGGGTCCACTTGAAGAGGACCAGATTATTCCCGCGGGATCCGCCACCGGAGCCGGTCCCGGTGGAGGAGGCCGCGGCCACGGCGGCGACGGGGACCCACTCCTTGCGCCACTTCCTGACGGGCCCCGTGAACGTCGTCGCGGGGCCGTAACGGGCCGAGGAGCGTCCTAGCCGCGCGCCCACGCCCTCCATGACCGGGAATTTCGGTGGCGGCGGCGGCGTTCTTCTGCGGCGAGGCGGGTATGAGCGCGGGTAACGGTAGGGCTGGGTACACGAAAATAACTCGTCGGGTGAAGTACTTAAAGACTTTTGAGAGAGGGAGATCTAACACGGAAGGGTGTGTGATTATACTTGTTTTGTTATGCGTCGCTGACAGGTGCGACCGGTATGCAGACACGTGGGATCCGTGCGTAGCACGGGGGCGGGGCTTGATACGTCGCGTCCGGGATCTCAGCCCTTCGTTTGCTTGTGGACGGCACTGAATAACAAGGAGAAGAGCGTATCCCCAATTTTATTCTATTTTATTTTACCGCGCATCTCCTTTTCTTTGGCTGAATAACTACGGAGTGCTCTACTCGTTTTCGTCTGAAAGACAGACATACAAGTAGCCCTGCTCGAATTTTGGCACATATGATATGTTTTCAACCTATATTTTTGTAAAAACAAATAGTCATATACGTGCGAGAATGACATAAATATCACTTCTGCCGCTGGTGACCGGACGGTAGTGCCGTGCAGCTGACAAGTCGTCATCTGCATGCGGCACTGCCTCTGCTGCCCTGCCATCGGACAACAACTAATTAAGCTAGCTAATTAGCCGGCTTTATTACCTATCGTAATTATTTTTATATGTGTTGTTTGTTCGAATTTTTAAATATTGCAAATAAGCTCAATAAATTACGAAATTTTATTTCCAATCTTCTGACATGACATATTTCATTGTGTAATTTTTGACAATTTTATCCGCACTGAATATTGCTCAAACATTTATACGATTATGATATTTTATAAAATTTTATGTGCAGGCTCCTGACAAAACATATTTTATTATGTAAATTTTTCATAATTTTATCCATTGCGAATGCTGTTCAAAAATTTATAAGATTATGATTTTTGTAAGAGTTATTACATATAACAAACGAGCTCCAAAAATTAGAAAATTTTATGTGTAACCTCCCGACATAATCATCCTTATTGTCTATTTTTTGAGACTTTTATGCATTATGAATTTTGCTTGACTGATGGTGGCAATGATTCGTAAGTACGAATGTAAGTGATATTACAATACAACAGGGAATTCATACACGAGGGAGAATTTTGGATAAATAGCATAAAGATAACAAAATAATAGTTGATCAGACAAGAGGGTTACATGGCATGCGGGCTAAGGAACTAAGGATCACAAATGGACGAAGAGGGTCAAACTACTGCATTGATCGTAGCCATTTGTCCTTCCTCGCGAGGTTGGCGTTGTAGTCCTTGTCGGTCGCGCTGGCCTTAGCCACCAGTTCACACTTTCTGTCGCACTCGGACTCACGAGCCTTGCGCTTCCTGCGCCTGCACGCCTTCAGGTGAGCCTCCGTCTCCCGCCGAATACTCTCGCTTCGATCTTCAATGCGTCACTGCTCCTCCATCCTCTCACGTGTCGTCTGTGCATCCCATCCTCGCAGTCTAGCTGCCATTAGCCATGCGGGTGGATCTCCCAATCAATCCATTTACTGTACATACATAGCGCATCCAGAGACTACGAAAAGAGGGGAAAACCTATTAGTGCGTGCCATACAAGAGAACTGGTAGGAGAATACACTATAACCCATCCTTATCGGCTGCTAGTAATGAGCTGTGTCCAAATGCCGGTTGGGATAGTGCCAGGCGTAGTTACCGCAACCCTAGTAACACATGTCCAAGCTCAACCGATCCTTTGACTTGAAGAATTTGCATGCGTCCCTGCACCAATAGAGTGGGGGCGTTCCCCCATGGGTTGGTCCTGTGGTGAACGCTCATTGGGAACGTTCACGTATGGGTCAGGGTTGGAGGTACGGGTGGCTTCGTTTGTGGGAGGTGGCCTCCTGGCACGTGCCACTTGTTCATCCCAGACTCCTGCAGCCCTTGCTAGTCAAGTGATATCCTCCTATTTCTTCTCCATGGTAGCGATATGGTGTAGGAAACACGGTGCCGAAGGAGTAGTACTTATAAGCTAAAGATCCCTCGCCCACTCCATCGTCCGCACAAATGTCACTCTGTCTGTGCCGTCTCCCTTTGCTCGCTCCCTCGTGGCACACATGTCACTCTATCCGTGCCGTCCCCCTCGCCCGCTCCCTCATGCGCACACTTCTCACTCTGTATGTGTCGTCCCCCCACCCTCTCCCTCATACGCTCATTTTTCACTTTGTCCATGCCGTCCCCCTCACCTGCTCCCTTGTACTCACACTTGTCACTGTGTGTGAGACCATGTGGAGGTCACCCCATGGTTGTGATGAGTAATTGACTCTTGCTCTAGAAAGATTGAGTTTGGTTTTGAGGTTTGAGTGGTGTATCGACCACTTTGGGCGTGGTCGAAGGGCACCGAAGGAATCGATTGTTTTAGACATGGTGGGAAGCCATCGGTTGTGCGACCACATTGGAATCGGTCGGGCCGGGAAAACATGCGTCGACCATTTTGGTCGTGGTCGGAAGTCGTTCGGGTGATTTACGACCACGTTACGGCTTCTCGGGAAACTTGGCGTGTCGAAGTCATTCGGTTGTATACAACCACGTTGAGAGTTATCGGGATCCAGCCGGGAGGAGTTCGAGTACTTTGACCGAGGTCGGAAGGCGTTACGACCACGTTGGTGCAATTCGGGAACCGATCGGACGGCATTCGACCACTTTGGCCGTGGTCGGTGGGCGTTACGACCTCGTTGTGGGCGCTCGAGCCGACCACGTTGTGGGATCGGAGCTTGATCACGTTGGGCGGTCGGGCGTTCGACCGCGTTGTCTTCGGAGAGCTACGACCACGTTAGCGCGAAATGAGCGTGGTGAAACCGCGTTCGACCATGTTATCGGTGGATGACCGTGGTCGTCGGGTTCACTAAAACGATCGTGTGGGCACATATGGTGTCCGATTATGGTGGGAATCGGTCGGTTGGGTTCCTTGTGAAGTCATGGACCTTGTGGACTTATTGGTTCATCATTTTGACAAGGTTTGTTAAAATATATTTTCAGTGGAAAAGAGTTGAGCTCAGTTGGAGCTGTGAAAAGTCTTGAACTTGCGGGGTAAGGTTGCTTTGGCGGTGCGAGTTTGGTTTCTCTGTTTGGCGGTGGTCATAGCGAGCTTTGAGGCTGCCGTGATGACTTCTTGTGTGGTCGAAGGCGAGGGGAAGTCTTCGGGGCTTCACCACTTCTTGTCTTGTGCTTTTGAGTGGTCGTGGGAATTTCGACCGGTGTTATCTTGTGATACTTGTGCCGATTGATGATACATGTGCATTGGCGGTGCTATGTGATGGTTTGCTTGTCTTGTGGCTGCAGGACTTGAGCTATTTCATGGTGAGCGTGGGAGGACCGGGACTAGGCACGGGGAGGTGTTGAGGTCCGACGGTCGGAGACGCCAAGATGATCGAGGCGGTGAGGTGGTTGCGGCCGGGAGATGAGGAACCGGTGTAGCTACCCATGATGGACACGACGTGCAACGACGTGGAGGACCAGGACTAGGCTCAGGGAGGAGCGAGGTTCGAGATGGTCGGAGGTCGGGTGCGATCGTTGTGTGGCGAGATGGGCCGGGACTAGACTTAGGAGAAGTCAAGTCCAGTAGGTCGGAGGCTGGCGCTGATCGGCTGTGGTCGATCGATCGGAAGCGAGCTCGGTTGTGGCGAGGCATGGGCGGTTGGGGCGAGACACGGGCCGTGTCGGGGTCGAGCGGCCGGGAGGTGCGAAGACAACGAGTGCGAGGTGGGTGCAAGCGTGGGCGGGAAGGCGGTGGGAGGGCATTTGGAGAAATGCCAAAGGCGCAAGGAAGCATCCCTCGGTAAAGCACACGAGAAAAGAAGTGGATTCTGTTGGCGCTAACGGGCAAAGTGCGGTCTGCATTAGGATAGCAGGCAAGGCATTTGAGTTAGCGGGCAAAGTGAGTGATAAAACCGGTGTTAGGTGGGGTTTACGGGTTATCCCAGTGTGGACTAATGGATGGATCCATTAGGGTTAGTCTCGGATCGAGGCTATAAAAGGAGAGGTGAGGCAAGAGTTAGGGTTGAGTTGTTGGTTTGAGCCTTGGGCGGCCGCCTCTCCCTCCCTTGGGAGTTTATCGTGTGTGTAGCTCTAGGGTAGAGCTTGCCCTCCCGGGGGTGGGCATTGAATCTTTCATGAATGCAATCATTCATCCCTCTGCCTCTATTTAAGTTGTGTTATCTATTTATGTTTGGTTGATTTGATTGCGGTTTCTTCGTTCGTTCTCTTCTCTGTGTTCTTGGTCATTTCTTGTTCTTGGCATGTTCTTGTTGATTGCTCTGAATCGCGGTGACATGTGGGACTCTGCTACAAGATAACTTGGTTAGCTTTTTACCCAGGCGTTCTAATTAACAACATCGGTCCTTGGACTTTGTCTTGTGTGCTTTTGATCAAATCACAAAAGGTCTCAATCGCTTGATATGTTTTATTTGAAGATTGGAATAACCGTGAGACCTTAAGCGATATGCACACAAGATTTCTTGGCGAACGAGTTCTTATTGGAAAGATCCGTGAATCGAAAGATATACAGAAATCGGATCTTGCGGTTGTGCGCTTCACTGGCCTCCTCTGCTCTGTTTTCGACTTTGTTCTATTTAGACCATCGGCTTTCTTTTGCGTTTGTTTTCGATTGCTTGATGGTCGTAGATCTCGTAGTCGTGTGCCCCTACGATCTCATGAGGTGTCTGCGACCATGATCGATTCTGGTCGAGTTGGTCTTCAACCATGTTGATCATCGAACTCTTAGTCGAAGGAAGTCGACTTGAGAATAAAAGTTTCAGTTGTTTATCTCAAGTTTCTCAAGCGATGCGAATGCTTTCTTAGTGATCGAAATCGGTTTAGGCATTCGCATGCTCCGTGGTCATCGCTCAGACAAAAGTAGTACTTACGTTTGCTCGTCATTTCCGTCGAGTATCGACCACGTTCTTTTGCATCCGAACGCCTCTGCCGATGGTCCAATCACGATGTTCGACTTATTGCCGCTGTCGGTTGGTTCGACCACTTGATGTGTCGCACGACTTCCCTGTCGGCCGTTTGTCTCTTGCTTGATATCGAGCACGTTCGACTTTGCGATCGCTTTTGGTTACAACCACGGCTTTTACATTCGACTTTCGGTCGATTCGATCACTGTATTTCTTACGCGGTGTTTGTTCTGTTGTCTCTCTCGGTTTCCTAGTGAGCATTTGATCCTTGTCTTCATAGCTCTCTAGCTGTTGAAGAAAAGATCGGTGTGAATTTTTAGAGAGTATTTTAAGGCACCATTCACCCCCCTCTGGTTGCCAGTTCGGTCCTACACTGTGTCTGTGCCGTATCCCTCTCCCGCTCTCTCGTGCACACACTTGTCACTCTGTCCGTGCCATCCCCCCTCGCTGGCTTCCTCGTGCGCACACTTGTCACGGTGTCTGTTCGAGGTCACATGTTGTTCCACTGTTAAGGGGGTTCAGTCCCATGTTGTACGGTGTTCAGCGTGGCCATCGACCCAGCATTTTGGTCCGTGATGACGCAAATGTTGGGTCAGTTGCCAACCACCGCTCACTTCACATTCGCTAGGAACCAGAGCCAACTGGACATGTTCTCGCTCTCCACAATGGCAAATGCCATTGGGAGAAGCTGGTTGTTCATGTCGACCGCCACTATGGTGAGAATGGTCCCCTTTTACCTCCCTGTGAGGAAAGTGACATCCATCGTGAGTACAGGATGACAAAACTTGAAGCCCTCAATGGCATGGGTGAAAGCCCAGAATAACAGGTCCAGTATAAAGCAATTAGGCCTTGTCAGCATCTGGACGCTCAAGCTTGTTTATGTACATGCTGGGGTTCAATTCGATTATCTGGTGAAGCAATCTCGGCACAAGGTGTTGTACGTCTCTTCGTATGTCCCGTACATGGAATCGATGACCTTCTGCTTACCTCCTTGGACATTGCTATAGCCGACTAGATAGCCAACCACATCGGTGACTTCTGACGTGAGCATCTTGGGGGAGACGGACACGCCCCCCCCGCAACTAGGTGGCTAATGATGGTTGCCACATATGCCGAAGTCACGTTCCGATGATGGTACAGGAGCTTGCTAAACTCATAAGTGTGGTCAATCATTGCCTTCACCGGGAAGACAGCCAAAAATCTCAGCTCGTCGAGCGCTGACTTTTTTAGGGCAGTCTTCCACTACACACCTCACTACGTAATTGTTTGGGTTGGACCGGTGCACTCGGTACACACGGCCAATAGACAAGGCGTATTGTGCTATAGCTTATTACAGTAGTCTTGCTAGGGAAGCGCTACCCAACTAGGAGGTGTCACCTTGAAACTCCTCTGGGACCCTTCTTCTTGTGAAAGCACGAGGGAACGTACCGTAGCATCATCGAGTTTGGAGGACACATAGGACACCTCTGATGACAAAATTCTCTTGGGTGGACCACCCGTTTGCTATGCGTCGTCGTCGGTGTCATCGAAGCCTGGGTCGGTGTCCTCATTGAACTCTAACCCGAGTGCCTGCTCCGGTAGATACTCGTGGCAGTCAATGCGAGCTAACAACCACATGTCTTCCCTGTCATTTCGCGCGAAATTAGGGCGAGTCTTTCTCCGATACAACACATTCGATGAGGATAGCAGCAAGGCATTTGAGTTAGCGGGCAAAGTGAGTGATAAAACCCGGTGTTAGGTGGGGTTTACGGTTATCCCAGTGTGGACTAATGGATGGATCCATTAGGGTTAGTCTCGGATGCGAGGCTATAAAAGGGAGAGGTGAGGCAAGAGTTAGGGTTGAGTTGTTCGGCTGAGCCTTGGAGGCAGCCGCCTCTCCCTCCCTTGGGAGTTTATCTGTGTGTGTAGCTCTAGGGTAGAGCTTGCCTCCTGTGGGAGTGGTCATTGAATCTTTCATGAATGCAATCATTCATCCCTCTCGCTCTATTTAAGTTGTGTTATCTATTTATGTTTGGTTGATTTGATTGCGGTTTCTTCGCTCGTTCTCTTCTCGTGTTCTTGGTCATTTCTTGTTCTTGGCCCGTTCTTGTTGATTGCTCCGAATCGCAGATGACATGTGGGACTCGCTACAAGATAACTTGGTTAGCTTTTACCCACGAGCGTTCTAATTAACAACATCGCCTTGGACTTTGTCTTGTGTGCTTTTGATCAAATCACAAAAGGTCTCAATCGCTTGATATGTTTTTATTTGAAGATTGGAATAGCTTCGTGAGACCTTAAGCGATATGCACACAAGATTTCTTGGCCGACGAGTTCTTATTGGAAAGATCCGTGAATCGAAAGATATACGTAAATCGGATCTTGCGGTTGTGCGCTTCACCGCCTCCTCTCGCTCTGCTTTCGACTTTGTTCTATTTAGACCATCGGCTTTCTTTTGCGTTTGTTTTCGATTGCTTGATGGTCGAGATCTCGTAGTCGTGTGCCCCACGATCTCATGAGGTGTTCATGACCGCATCGATTACAAAAGTGCGAGTTGGTCTTCAACCATGTTGATCATACGAACTCTTAGTCGAAGGAAGTCCGACTTGAGAATAAAAGTTTCAGTTTGTTTATCTCAAGTTTCTCAACCGGTCTCGAATGCTTTCTTAGTGATCAAATCGCTTAGCTGTCGCCGCCCGTGGTCATCGCCCGACAAAAGTAGTACTTACCGCTTGCTCGTCATTTTCCGATCGAGTATCGACCACGTTCTTTTGCATCCGAACGCCTCTGCCGACCGGTCCAATCACGATGTTCGACTTATTGCCACCGCTTGTTGGTTCGACCACTTGGTGTGTCGCACGACTTCCCCGTCGGCCGCTTTGTCTCATCGCTGATATCGAGCACGCTCGACTTTGCGCCGCTTTTGGTTACAACCACGGCTTTTCATTACGACTTTCGTGTCGATTCGATCACCGTATTTCTTCCGCCGTGTTTGTTCCCGACTGCCTCTCTCGGTTTCCTAGTGAGCATTTGATCCTTGTCTTCATAGCTCTCTAGCTGTTGAAGAAAAGATCGGTGAATTTTAGAGAGTATTTTAAGGCACCATTCACCCCTCCGGTTGCCGCCTCGGTCCTACACGTGTTCGTGCCGTATCCCTCTCCCGCCTCTCGCACACACTTGTCACCGTCTGCGCCATCCCCTCGCCGCTTCCTCGTGCGCACACTTGTCACGGTTGTTCGCTCGAGGTCACATGTTGTTCCACCGTTAAGGGGTTCACCCCATGTTGTACGGTGTTCAACAGGCCATCGACCCAAAGATTTTGGTCCGTGATGACGCAAATGTTGGGTCATTGCCAACCACCGCTCACTTCACATTCGCTAGGAACCGAGCCAATCGACATGTTCTCGCTCTCCACAATGGCAAATGCCATTGGGAGAAGCCGTTGTTCATGTCGACCGCCACTATGGTGAGAATGGTCCCCTTTTACCTCCCTGTGAGGAAAGTGACATCCATCGTGAGTACAGGATGACAAAACTTGAAGCCCTCAATGGCATGGGTGAAAGCCCAGAATAACAGGTCCAGTATAAAGCAATTAGGCCTTGTCAAGATCTCGACGCTGCTTGTTTATGTACATGCCGGGTTCAATTCGATTATCCGGTGAAGCAATCTCGGCACAAGGTGTTGTACGTCTCTTCGTATGTCCCGTACATGGAATCGATGACCTTCTGCTTACCTCCTTGGACATTGCTATAGCCGACTAGATAGCCAACCACATCGGTGACTTCTGACGTGAGCATCTTGGGGGAGACGGACACGCCCCCCCCGCAACTAGGTGGCTAATGATGGTTGCCACATATGCCGAAGTCACGTTCCGATGATGGTACAGGAGCTTGCTAAACTCATAAGTGTGGTCAATCATTGCCTTCACCGGAAGACGACCAAAATCTCACTGCCGAGCCCGACTTTTTAGGCGCCTTCCACTACACACCTCACTACGTAATTGTTTGGGTTGGACCGGTGCACTCGGTACACACGGCCAATAGACAAGGCGTATTGTGCTATAGCTTATTACACAGCCGTCTTGCTAGGGAAGCGCTACCCAACTAGGAGGGTGTCACCTTGAAACTCCTACTGGGACCCTTCTTCTTGTGAAAGCACGAGGGAACGTACCGTAGCATCATCGAGTTTGGAGGACACATAGGGCACCTCTGATGACAAAATTCTCTTGGGTGGACCACCCGTTTGCTATGCGTCGTCGTCGGTGTCATCGGAGCCTGGGTCGGTGTCCTCATCGAACTCTAACCCGAGTGCCTGCTCCGGTAGATACTCGTGGCAGTCAATGCGAGCTAACAACCACATGTCTTCCCTGTCATTTCGCACGAAATTAGGGGCGAGTCTTTCCTCCGATACAACACATTCAGTGCTATTGTCTCGAAGCTCGGCTTATAGTTTCCCATGTGTGGAGGGGCTAGGCTCATCAATGTTTTCCGACGCCTAGCACACGAAACTCAGGTACACCATCGACCTCGCATAAATGGCCACCTTGGGCTGGGAGGCAATTTGCATGTACTGCCTAATGGATCGCGAGTAGGCTACGAGAGCAGAAAACAAAATTTTTCTACCGCGCACACAAGAACATCATGCTTAAGGAGGATCATGGATCCTTACCACTAGACGCCAGTGCAATGAAGAAGAGTTGGAGAAGCCGATCCAACCACGCTGCGTCAAGTAGTAGTGGAAGTAGTCGATCGTCTCGAACCGATCGTCTCCTCCACGCGATCAACCACACCACGAGCGGATCCAATCAGGGTTGTTGATGCCGATCAACGCCGCAACGAAAGCGCCGCCTCACCGTATCCACACGTCCGGAGCCGGAACGCCGATCGCGAGTGTACCAAAGACTCATGAGCGGCTAGGGTTTGGCTCGAGGTGGCGGCTACGGATTAGCTCGGGATTATCGTGCGTTCCTCACCCCTCGCCTCCATATATATAGACCTCCTCACTTGGGCCTCATGGACCGAGGCCCAATAGAGTCTATCCGGATCTCTATCCGAATTGAGCCCATATCCCAATCACATTCAATTAGTGTTCCAACCCGCTTAAGTGTGCGACCACAGCAGGTTCACGATACTTGGTCGCGACCGTAAACACCTTCCCGTCACCACATTAATAGCGGCCTCTAGCAAGACATATTAACCCCAAAGTATACGTAAAGATCATATTACGAACTCGTAATGTTCTCATGTACTAATCCCTTTGCCTCACGATATAGATTAAGCTCAAGGCGAGACCATGTCATCCTCTTAATAGCTCAATCACTCTCTCGATTCCGTGATGGATTATAAACTCGTGATTGACTCTCAATCACCTTGGCATGGCCATGCACTTTCATAATCCATTACATCGAGGGGCCCAGATATCTCTCCCATAAGGAGGGGCAAATTCTATCTTGATCATTCACATCCCACTACATGTTTCATGGCAAACCCAAAGACTACTTTTATGACTACCCGCCATTCTGGAGTAGTGTTTAGTAGTCCCAAAGTAAGCTACTACGCATCTTGGGAACCATGATGATCTCAAGTCTAAGGATTCCACATAAACACTACTTGAGACCAACCGATGACACTTGGAATCTCTGCGATTGTCTCATGGCGGTCTATCCAACATATGTTCACTAACACATGTCCATATTATTGATTTGGTATCTCCATACCATGATCCATGAGACATGATCATCAATCAATACATATGTCGATCTTTGAATCATATTTGTTCCTCATATGAAATATAATCGGGGATCATTTAGAAATAGCAACATTTTGGCATTAAGAGTCTCATGAATAAGTCACATACTCATTGATCAATAATGATAATGTCTATTTCAAGGAACAAAGCAATGTATCATAAACATAGTATGTGATATATTCAACATCTCCATGTTGCCTCTAGGGCATATCACCAACACTGCCTCCATGCTACGGTGACATTCACCTTCATGAGCTCCCACATGCCATTCTTGCATGTGACCCCCCCGATCGCAAGTTTCATCGTCATTGCCTCCGTGGCATGGCAAACTCCCTCCAGATGTAACTTCGAAGCTCATGAATATTCATCACACCGAGCCTCTAGGCCCGGAGCACCTTGTATTGGCATGTCGATAGGTCCAACCCATCGGGTCCTGCCTATACAAGACCATCATCGTAGAACACTGTTA
This sequence comes from Bonia amplexicaulis, assembly GCA_036346245.1. NCBI lineage: Eukaryota > Viridiplantae > Streptophyta > Magnoliopsida > Poales > Poaceae > Bonia > Bonia amplexicaulis. Next base: position 9,875,599 of record CM070757.1, read on the forward strand.
GGTGTTCTATGTCTACGATTACTTGAAGCCATAACAAATAGATCTGTAGTTAGCGTTACAACAAAAAATGATGATTTATTACATGTGTGTAACTACATAGAAATAATTACGAGTGATTCATTACTGTCGTCCTTACCACTTAATTACTTAGCAGTAACTCCTTACTTAACCCTAATTAACTGCCACTACAGTAATTACGACTGATTTATTACATAGTGCCATACAATAACAAATTATGGGTACTGTACATACACAAAAATAATACAAAACTATGGCTAAACTACTACGACCTACTTACTTCATAATACGAATTACATTAATTATGATTAACTGAATAACACTAATTAACTACAACTTTTGGAAAAACATCGAAAGCATGTGACAAAAAATTACCTATCTTTTGGGACAAGCAATCAGCACTGCCGCATCATCCTGCCGCGTCCTCGACAAATTTACATTGGCTTCTCAAAAGAATGAGCTATGCACTGTTAATTCTGAGTGACAAGCGCGAGAATGAGCTTCTGCGATGAGTGACTAAGATGAGCAATGAGCAACCGCGAGAGTTTCGTATTTATGGCCGAGCAAAAAGGGAACCCGGTGTGCTCACCCCGCAAATTAAGGACTCCTTATCGACGCGCAGCACTACAGGTGAGGGGGGAAGGCATAGTAAGATTGACAAATATGCAGACGAGAGAGCTGGTAAGGGGGACAACACGGACATAACGACTCATGATAAATACTTTCATCATCTGACATTTGAAGCTACTAATCTCCTTGATACTCTCTCCAGTGATGATCAAATCATCAACATAAACTCCAACTAACAACCTCCTTTTTCTTTGGCTTCGTTTGTACACTGCATGCTCTAGAGGGCATTGTTCAAAACCCAGTGCCAGCAGAGACTTGTCTAGCTTCGCATTCCAAGCTCTCGGGGCTTGACGTAGACCATATAAGGCTTTGTGCAATCACAATACCAGATGCTCTTCTCCCTTCTTCTAAAAATCTGGAGGTTGCACAACATAGACTTCTTCTAGATCGTCATTGAGGAAATCTGACTTCACATCTATATGATGAACCTCCCATCCTTTTTGTGTCGCAATCGCAATAAGTAGTCGTACCGATTCTAGTCTCGCAACAGGGGCAAAGACTTTGTCGAAATCAACACCTTGTCGTTGAACATACCCCTTCGCAACTGGCCTTGCCTTGTACTTTATGAGCACACCTTGGGCATCCTTCTTTACCTTATACACCCACTTCAACCCAACCGGCCTGTGACCGACTGGCAATGGAACTAGCTTCCATGTTCTGTTTTCTTGGATAGAGGATATATCCTCCTCCATAACTCTTCTCCATTCTAGCTTCGCCTTAGCTTCTTCAAAGTTCACAGGCTCCTCTTTTCCGAGCAAACAAAGCTCGGAATCTTCCAGCTCGATCGGAGATGTGGCATTGTAAAGACTCTTGATGTCACGCTCCCATCGAGGTCCTTAAGATGAGCTCTCATCAAGCTCCAATCTTCGTGGAGCAACAGGTGAGACCGGCGCTCTCATTGTTGCTGCTGGAGTACGCGGTGTAGTCTAGCTGAGCATCCCAACTCCTATGCTCATTCTTGCCATGGTCATGCCTGGAGTTTCTGCAACGTGGTCGTGCCTTCCAACTTCATCCTGCATGGTCGTAGCATCGGAAGCTACTACGTGGTCGTAAGGATCTGCGACCATGTTGTGGTCGGATCCTCTAACTACACCCACCTAGTTGATGTATCGGTTACGTAGTTGTCAAGACCTGCATTAGTATTAGGATAATGCACCATGAAGATGTCTTCCATAGTTCATACCTCTATCGAAGAATCTCTGCTCTACTCCCACTTCCTCTCTTCCTCGAACACGACATCACGAGTCACCACAACTCATCGTGCCGTTGGATCAACCATCCAATAGCCTTTCATCTTTGAATCATACACAATTAACACCATTGATTTGCTTCAATCTGCTGGCTTGGAGAGGTGTGGCGTGGTCAGAGTGATTGGCCCACATAAGTCACCGTGCCATAACTCGTGAGGTATGACTGCTCGGTATAGAGTCGTGGTCGAAAACGGGTTCCGACGTTGCTTCCCGATCAGTCAACTATCGCAGATATGGTCCACGTGCTCAATCATGGGCATGTCCTGCACCATCTTCTTGTGAGATAGATCCTTTAAAGCATGAAAGTTTACATGCTCATACCTGGCGTGCCATCTCCATGCTTCTTCTGTGCTCCTTGATAGAAGACACTCTGGGAGAGTCGGATTAATGTTCAACACATACATCCGGTTTCTTGATCTGTTCACCTTAGCCAGCAACCTACGTGTTCTGTCTAAGATAGACATTACTCCGCCTTTGACCATGATCTTGCAGTTATTTTCGTCCAACTGCCCAAGGCTGATAATATTGCTTCTCAGCCTTGGGATGTAGTAAACATTTGTGAGAATACGATGCTCACCCATAGAACTCTCCAATAGTACTAAGCCCCTTCCTTGTATCACCACATCTGAACTATCTCCAAATTTGACCGAGCCTTTTATCTTCGTGTCTATCTCAGCAAACTTTTCAATGCAGCCGATCATGTGGTTACTCACGCTGGTATCTAAATACCAAGCCTTATTTTGGGTGCTGCAAAGCTTCGGCGTCACCTTTTCTTATAGTAGATATACCTCTTCTTCAGGTGTTGGGCCTGTATGGACGAGTTCACATATTTCGACATCAGCAGTTGAGGGTTGTCGTCGTTCTGCTTCGCTATAAGGTTCGCCCTTGCTCTTCGGTTCGGCTTTGGACACTCTTTCGCAAAGTGTCCATACTCATTGCAATTGAAGCACTTGACCTTGATCTTGTCGAAGTCTGCCGACAATCGTTCATCGACAACGCGTTTGCCTTCTCCTCGGCCACTGCCTTGTCCACAGCCGTGTCCCCGACCTCTTCCATTTCGACCACCTCTCTAAGCATTGCTCGAGCCCTCGTTCTTCTTAGTCCTCAAGCTCCTCTCTTCCCACTTAGCCCTCGTTCTTCTAAGTTTTCTTCTCTGTCCTTCGAGTGTCGTTGACCCTTCAGTCCTTCCTTGAAAGTTTGAGGCGACCGATCGCCTCCGAGATCGACATCACTGCGGCATCACCAAACTATTCGATCATTCCAATAATCTGAAGGAACCGATCTAGAATGGAACTGAATAGCTTTTCGACAACGTCGCTATCTTCCGACTTTATACCGAGTGAGAAGATCTCACCCAACAGTGTGGTGAGTTTCATGAAGTACTCGGTGATCATCTCTGAGGCTTCCATCTGTAACTTGCTCAGTTGTCATTTGAGCACTTGAGCGCAGGCCTTCTTGACGCGATCTTTGCCAACCCGCATCTTCCTAAGTGCGACCTAGGTTTCTTTCGTCGCTTCCTTCTTGGCGATCGATATCATCACGTCGTCTGGCACTGCTTGCGAGATGGCTACCATCGCACCTTGATCCTCGTCGTTGTCGTCATCTCTATCTTCGACTGCCGGACATACCTCTAGCGAATGCAAGATTAACTCCATCTCCATCTTTATGGGGTATTGAATCGGAATCATGGCGCCTCTTGTTGTCGGCTTGACGAGCACGCCTGTCTTCGATGCATCGAGTTCATTGTCCATGGTCTTAATGAGCTCTCCTGACTTCGACAGATCACCAGTGTTGCCGGCCATCGCTTCATCCCCTTATGCTCTGATACCAGCGTTGACTTAGGACCTAGACGAGCGATGAACGTCAACCTTCGAGATCACACACGCGAACACGAGTAAACTTAGATTGATTTTGTTTCTTTGCGACACGATGCAGTGCGATGCATCTCCGTCCTTTTCTTCTTTCTTATATAGAGAAGCAATGTACAGGACTTTGACAACGCGTCATACCACGCTGAGAATCCGACACGAAAACAACCCGACTTTCAGTTTACGACCACTTTGTATCCTAAACAGACTCTGACTCCTGACCCCATACAACTACGACTGCTACAGTGTTCCTACGACTTACGACTGCTACAGTACTCAAACATGGTCAATATTGCCGTGGTCGTAGAACATGGTCATAGATTCGACCAGACCTGAAGACAACTAGATTAACTCTATCATAGACTGCATTGTGACTTCATAAGGAACGATAGGGAGGCTACCCGATGGGGTTGGTAGCATGAAATCCCTACATAGTTTAGTATTACCATTTGATTTTGCAGGGAGATCGTTAGACAACATATACTCGGCGAGCTGACCAATTTGGGAGACCTTGGATTTCGGTGTTCCAATAAAGCCTTCATTCCCAAACACGGATATATGGATGCGTTGCAGTCGTCTCTTAGGAACCTTGGCAATCACAACCTAAGACATCTGAAACTTCCTTGTTCAGGGAACTATATCTGTAACGAAGGATTGAGTTTGTTGACCTTTTCGAGCTGCCATCTTGTGGAGCTGCACGGACAACGTTGGTTATTTCCTAGTGTTCTCAAGTGGATGGGTGAACCTTATAATCTTGCAGTGTTGGACCTTCTTGTTGAGAAGATAGGGAAAGTTGATGTTGGTATTCTTGCAGGACTCCCCTCCATCGCCTACCTCTGGTTGTCCATCAGTGGAAGTGTAGCGCCCCTGTTTTTGGGAATAGGGCTATTGTACGTCCCGCAACAGCCCAAGAGTTCAGTTGCGGACAGAAAGAGTATCATGCCTGTTCATGAACATTTCAAAAGGGTTAATTTGATTAAAATAAGGCTTAACTATCAACTTTAACAGTTTTAAGGGCATTCAAGCGCAAAATTTACTTACAACCAGAAGACTCAAAGAAAATTTTCACAGAAATGTTTGAATGCAGTCGTAACCCTAACACAAAAACTTGTAACATCCTTTCTACTTCTGATCTTTGTTCTAGTGGAAAATAAGCAAGACTGACTATAACCAATCGTACTCAACAAGCCACATGCGAAACGCTATTTATCTACATGCTAGAATTTTCAAGAGATTGAGACATAGTGGTTTTATTATGATATTTGTGGATGCAGTTTTATTTGTAAACATTTTTAAACACAAAATAACAAAGTAAGAACTTCTTAAGAGATTGGGTTTTCAAAAAATGATTACCAGACTCCCAACATTTCCAAATCATTTACAAATCTACTTATGCTTTACTATTGGAGTCACCCATTAAACACAGTTTATTTATCGGAAGCACGACATATTCGAATACTATTTAATTATGACTCTGTACAGTTGCCCAGCTTTACCCACAAGATTTCTTAACCCCACGACAGAGTTAGAAAAATAAGGTTTTTTACTGCTCAATTCTTTATATAGTCTATACCCAGTAGATTATTACCAAACAAATCGATTATCCACTAACTAGAACCCTTCCACCCAAGTTTGAGTGGATCTACCGTTGTTTAAGTATAGTTTTACCGTTTCCATGCCACGCACCTTCTTTCTTGTAGATATTCAATCGATTTGAGCAGCTACTAGACCAGGTTTGATGAACCACGCTTGTGGTTGAGTGATCACTATGTTTTTTACTTGGAATAAGGTTCTAGTCTTTATATTTTTAGTGAGACAACTTCCATCCACAAACTCTTATTTCAGTGACCTACGGCATTGCCACCCCTTCGGTCCAAACCTCCTCCCTAAAATAAGATCATGGAACCCTTCCATCTAGTGGCTTCCCATGATCTCCTTACCCTAGAACCATTTTTGAAATTCTACTGACAAAATGCCAAGTCTTTTAGTAGTATAAAACAGTTGAGTTTCTAATCTACCATGATTATTTAAGTAGTATTTATAATAATACTAATTCTTGTCAAGGTGAATATGGCTTTCAAATTAAACTAAGCTTTTTTAGGTGGTAGGACATTACTAAATATCATGTCATTCTAAACATTTATTGTACATGAAATAACAGGTGGTAGTAAATAATATAATGAAAATACTGATAATTAAATAATTAAAGAAATGTAGGTTCAATATGATAAAAAAACATATGACTTGCCCTTTGCCCATAAGATATCGACTTCTTTAATTGCTACTTTAGTTCTTCTGTTGACCCTCTCTCCAGGTCTGAATATGGAAAACGAATGCAAATAAGTTTCTAATTTGCAAAATGTATGCTAAGAACAAAACATAATACAATAACTAAAAAGACACAAGGAAAATATGTTTGGGTGGTTAGAGCTTAGATGGTGTGTGGTTTGTCTAATTTGAGTTGGATTGGGCTATATGGGCTCGAGCGGTCGAAATGGCTATGTATGTGTTTCCGGGCTTTCGGCCGAAATAGTGCTAGACATGGGTTTGGAATGACATCTGGGCTGGCTAGGGTTTCATCAGAGCGTATTAAAGCTAAACAAAGTTAAAAATAGACTTCACGACTCAAAATGCCAAGATGACATATATGTGTCTAATAGGTTTTAGAGAACAGTAAAGGTTTGGATCATATTGGGTTTAGGGTTTTAGGTGGTCTAGGATTTTATCGATGTCTAATTTAGTTAAACAGAATTGAAAATAGGCTTCGTGGGGTCAACACGGTCAAAACGGATATAAATAGGCATTTTGGGTTTTGGGCAAACACTAATGGGATGGCTAGTGTTCACTTTGTCTGGCTACTATTCATTACGGGTCTGCATGCTACAGTGTCGGGTGACTACTGTTTGTCTTCATCCTCCGAGTGGCACTATAGCAACCGAAGCTGGGGAAAATGGTGTTGACAATTCCAACTGCTAGGGTGATCTCTGGGGAAATATGAGTTCATGGACGAGTTCCTCGAGTGTGGGGAATCTATTTTTGGGGTCAGGGGTAGCTAGAAGTCATGCAATGGCCGAAGGCGAGGTTCTTCCTCCTTGGGAATTTGAATGGCATAGGGGGTATAGTTGGTGCTAATAGGACAATAGCATCAGTGTTCAAGCATCACTGGGAGTAGGGGAGGCCTAGGGAAGTAGCGGCTCAGGTCGGGGATAACTGAGTTGGGCTGTCCATAACGGCGGGCTTTGATCAGGCGGGAGATTCGATGGCCGAGAAGAAGGGGTTCAGGAAGCTAAGGAAATACTTTGGTGGTGTTAATAGGGGTGTGAGGAAGCTACAGAAGTAGGCAATTGAAAAAGGATGGATTGAATAGCAAGAATTAGAAATTAGCTTACTTCAGGGTCATCCGGTGATCACCGACGAAGCTCCGGTCGACGGAACAATTGGGGGTGTGAGTGGCTTACTGGACGCCAATACAGTGTCTAGGAGATGGTCTCGGGCTTTTACAGCCATTCTATGGCGGTTCAGAACAGGATTGACTTCGACGAGGAGGTGACACGTGGTAGGGTCAAGAAGGTACAAGGAGGAACGACATAGCTGGCTAAGATGATTTTCGTGCTTCCTCGAGCTTGACATTTTGGCGGTCAAAAGGTGGCAGGGCGGGTTGTCAGGTCGGCATGACAGATACGCAGAGAGGCTGTGAGGCGGTGGTGCGAGGTGGCCATGGCGGAAAGTCCAAGTGGTGACTGCGTCAATTAAGGAGGGGGTCGGTGTCAGGGAGTCCTACGCTAATCTGGCAGAGACGGGTGAGGCTGGCAAGGTGATTTGCAGTGAAACCTGCCAGCGGTGAGATGAATCAAGGGAGGCGGCAGAGATTTCCGGTCTTGGAAGCTTTGCCATGAGTCAGGGGAGAGTTAATGGCTGTCAGGGGTGCGACTGACGAGGTGTACGGGGTTTGACAAGCTGCAGAGGTGTGCCCAAAGAGAGGATTACCGAGAAGGTGCGGCGGCGAAGAAAAATCAGGCCGGTGTGATTTTTGTAACAGACCACGAACAGTGCCGACGGTTGTATTACGCAGGAAAGGACGAAGGGGATGGGATGACAGGGCAATTGAAGCGCAAATGATGGAGAAAGGTGGAGGTTAGGGCTAAGAATCAAATGAAATAAAAATGCAACAAAATTCAAATTCCTTTTGAAATCTCTGTTTGTTTCAGGAAGCTCTGAGGAAAGGATCGTCATCTGGGGCGGCACAGCATTCATTGCTCTCCAGAATGCAGCCCCTGGCCTTCAGCGCAGGGGTACTACCCAATCTCCAGATTCCCAAGCTGTTACAAATTTAGCCTTGATTTTCTTTACTTTTTTCTTGCATACTTCTTGCTTACAAAACTGGGTACAAACCTCCCCAATATATAGGCTAATAACTCCTACTAACACATGTATTCGGACTCTAAGTTGGATACAACTTCAACTCGAGTTACACACGGAACGAACTCTACTACGACATGGACTCGAAGTCAAGATTATTTCTATCAATCTCCCCCTTAATCTTGGCTTGACTCTAAAATATTGAGATAGTCGGACTCAACTACGACTTACTAAACTTTATGCTTAACACCTTGCTTGAGTTTGGACGGCGACACATCTTCTCAACGCTCTTGACTCAACTGATCATCAGAGTACTTCATCATCGTTGAGCGCTTCGGCAACAAACGCTTTCTTCATCTTTGGCTTGGGGCATTCTGAAGCAAAGTGTTCGTAATCGTTACAATTATAATACCTCACTTTTGCCTTATCAGACTTCCGATTATGACGGCCTTGGCCACCACCCCTGGAAGTGTTCTTGCCTTCACGCTTCAATGATCGGATCTCCCACTCGGCATGGGTCAACAAGAGCTGTCCATCGCCTTTGTTACTATTGTCGTGGATGCATTCCTCATACGCTTTAAGACGACCGATAACCTCCTTCATGGCCATTGTCTTTAGGTCTCCAAAATTGCTCTATGACTGAAGTAATTGGGAGAAACTGTGAGGGAACAACATAAGGAATTTTTTACCACGTACAACTCTTCCACCTTCTCGCCAAGGGCCCAAATCTTGTTGACGATGACCGTCAACCGGACGGCGAAGTCATTAATTTACTCCGTTTCCTTCATACGCAACACCTCGAACTCGACCTTGAGAGTTTGTACCTTTGCTTCCTTCACACGATCTGCGCCAAGGTGCATCGTCTTCAACGCCTCCCACGCGGCTTTGGCTGTCTCCTTTTCGGCCAATAGGAAGAGCGTCTCCTCTGGAATGCCCTGATAGATGGCCGCCAATGTCATCTGATCCTTGCGCACATCGATGTTGACATTCTCGATCTTATCTCACACTCCTTGAGCCTTCATATACACCTTCATCTTTATTGCCCATACTGCATAATTACTTGTCGTGAGCATCGGATAATGTAGCGAGACAGCGGAACTCTCCTTCACCATCGAACTGGATGATACCTCGTCACGGGTGACACCACTTTCTGAAGAACGCGATATGATCTTGAGCACGGATCAAGAAATCGAGCTACATTGAAATAGCTCTTGCACCGAAGAAACGGAAGAAACAAATTGTATTGATTTATTTTCTTTTTCTTTGCTTGGACTTGCTCTGCTATTTTTGCGCTCTCTATTGCCCCTTCGCTCTGGCTTTTAACATGCGTTCCTTGCGTCCGACTCGGATCCATCGACCAAAACTCGACTTGGAGACGAACAGCGAAAAACACTTCGGTCGCTTGGTCTTCTTTCCTCTCGCTTCAACGTCGCTCTGCTCTTTCCGATGCGACTCGGTCCTCTTCCTCTCTCGACTCCCCCCGTCTCCTCTTCTCCCGCACGCGGCGTGCCTCGTCCACCGGAGCGGCCGCCATGCCTAACCGCCTGCGCCGCCCGAAGCCATCGCTGCTCGGCGCCGCCCAAGGCCGTCCACCGCCGCCTTCGCTCGACTCTCCCCACATCGACGCGCCTGAAGTCGCGCCGCCTCCGACCGACATCGCCAGTTGGGAGAAGGCACCACCTCCGCACCTCCACATTCGTCGCACCCCCTCGGAGCGGACGATGGCGGAGTGCTTCTCCTAGGGCGGCCCATGGCGGCAGTGGCCTCGGCAGATCCGAGCTCGGTGACGGCGAGGGCGGCCAAATCCGGTCGAATCTGGGTGGATCTGCGCGACGACTACTTCTACGGCCGCGGACGACTTCTAGACAACGACGGAGGAGCGGCGACGTCTCCTCCTTCTTCTTTGCAGCGGCATCGGCGGGAGCTCGGTACGGGCCTGGTGGTGGCGAGCTCGGCGTCGGTGAAAGATCAAGCTCCGTTTAAGTTGGTTTTGGTGTTAATGACAAATGCCATTATGAGATTTTGATGTTAATGACAAATACTTTTATAATATTTTGGTGATAATGACAAATGTATATATGAGACTAATATTGTTGTTCAAGTATATTTATGTTTAGTCTCATTTGGATGGAAAGGTGAAATCAAAGAGGTATGCATTCGAAATCACTTTCTTATCTACTAATGCATTCCTTAGATCCAAAATATAGATTGAACTCCTCAAATTGTTCAAAATGAATATGTGCATATGTATTCAATATACACACTTGTATGCACATATTTAGGGGGAGCTCTCTATATTGTTTAGAGTTTCATGAGTAATGATCCATGCTTCTCTAAATATTCATATTTGGGATCCTTACTTTCAAATATATTGTTGGGTATATATATAACTTATGTAGTTCACATATACTCACGTGTAATCGGGTTGTCAACTAACTTCTCCATTATATGTTAATGGTTGAATAGTCAAATGACAACCGGATAAGTAAGCTTTGTGTTTAGTCTAGAGTATACAAATTTTTGTGTACAAGTTGTATATTCGCAAATCAATCTTTATATCATGATTTATGGAGATTGTCACGAATTACCAAAAGGAAGATTGTTGAATCTTGTCCCTCCATTGCGTGTTAATGGTGAAGTTTGGTAATTGATGATAATTGTTTTGTGGACTAACGGTTTCCATGAGTTGGATGAATATGTTAGGTTTCACAAATGAGCATGACTTGGGATGACTTCATGTGTTGAAGATCATCAAGTCAAGACGCGAGAAGAAGATAGATTCATGAGTTGAATGCTATCAAGAAGATGAAGGCTTCGTGTTGAAGGCCATCAAGGTGATCATGTGTTGATCAAGCACGCACCATCATATGCCGATAGAGTTGATGTGAAAGATGCATTATGTGTTAATGCATATCAAAATGATGACCCAAGGCAAAGGTATGACTAGCTAGGGCTAAGGATGTGTTCCTAGTCTTTTACCGGTCTTGGTGTTTGGTTGGAAGACCGGATTGCTAGTATAGGTTACCGTACTATTAAGAAGGGTCATGTCTAGTAGTTTGAGTCTCATCATGTGTTGATGGCTCATCCTCACCTCGCTAGCTCAAATTGACATGAGGCTTGTATTTGCGAATGTGTTTTGCAAATAGTTGAAGCTCATGTGTTGAACATCTTTGTAACATGGGACTATGCATTGCGAATGTGTTTTGCAAGTGCTTGAAGTCCATGTTTCTATTCTTTGTAATATGAGGCTTAGATTTGCAAATGTGTTTTGCAAATGGTTGTAGCTCATATTTAATCTTTATGTCCCGATTTCAAAAGTGTGCAAATGTGTTTTGCAACTTATTGGAAATCATGTGTGATCCTTGTGTGCATGATATCATAGTTTGCAAATGTGTTTTGCAAAATCTATTGAGATATCTGCACTGCTCAGGAAAATCGGAAGTACCGGCTCTGTATGAGCGGTACTACCGGGTAGCGGAAGTACCGGCATGTGTTGAGCGGTACTACCGGCTCCCGGAAGCTCCGAGTCCCGAGCGGACCCTTTTTTCCAGAGAGCACCAAGTTTGGGCTCGACTCGAGCGGAAGTACCGCGCCGACTTTGCGGTACTACCCACGGCGGAAGTACCGGCAAATGAACGGTGATACTACCGCTCTGACCGTGTAACGGCTAGTTCAGAGGCTCTGACATAGCCGTTACAACGCGTCAGAAGTGGAGCGGTACTACCGCCATTGGCGGCGGTATACCACCGTCCCGAATTTTTCAGGACTTTGCTCCAACGGCTAGTTTTCTTGTGTGGGGTATTTATACCCCCTTGAGGCTGGTTGGAGATGTTGCTGGAGTATTCATTTGTGAACCCTTGAGGTAGTTTGAGGTTCTCCACTCAATTGTGCATGTGTTGCACTTTGTGAGAAGGGAGAAGAGGACTATAGTGCATGTGTTGCCTCTAGGTGAGGACTTTGTGTCCAGCGAGCTTGTGCATCCGTTGCACGTGGTGAGAGTCAAGCGAGGAGCTTGGCTTATTACTCTTGGAGTTTGCCGACTCCTAGACGGCGTTGGAGGCGTCGTGCGCGGTGATCTTCTCAAGAAGCTTGTGAGAAGGCCCGGCGAAGTTGTGAAGGTTGGAGCTCACCTACCCGGAGCGGGAAAGAGCTACCACTTGTGAATTGAGGTGTTTCGGCTTAATTCGTGGAGCCGGTCCGATTAGTTCGGGCTAACCTCAACGTGGATTAGGGGAGAGCGGCAACTCTCCGAACACCACGGTAAAAAGAGATCGTGTCAAATTGTGGTTTGTTTCCTTGTTGCTTATTTACATTCAAGCAATTTACATTCATAGAATTAAATTGATTGCTTGTATACCTAGGATTGCAAATCTTGACCTAGGATAGAATTTGGTGTACTTAGGCGATATTCTTGTTGTAGGCGCTACTTGAGTTAAACCAAATTAATTTACGCTTCCGCATTATACACTTGGTTTAGGTAAATAGAAAAGCTCTTGATTTAAATTAGCAACAATTTGTAGATAATTTTTAAAGACCGCCTATTCACCCCCCTCTAGTCGGCCACCTCGATCTTACAAGTGGTATCAGAGCTTGGTCTCTCATATATTAGACTTAACCGTCTAGAGAGTAAAGGATGGCGACTAGTGGGTTTGTGCACCTAGACGTACCACCTCACTTTAATGGCCAAAATTATGACATTTGGAAATTCCGCATGATTTTGTTATTTTAAGGCCATGAGCCCAAATGTATGGCGGATTGTAGATGTGGACTTTTCTCCTCTAAAGGATCCTCATGCTCCAACAATTGAGGATGAGAAATGCTCACATCTCAACGCTCAAGCAACTAACACTTTATTTAGTGCTTTGAGTGTAGGGGTGTTCAATGAAATATGCAATCTTGAGAGCGCTCATGATATATGGACAAAAATTCAAGACATATATGAAGTGTCCACCTCATCCATGAGGATTGCATAAAAGAGTGGATGTCGGGAGGTGAATGTTCTACTTCTAGCTCCGACGATGAAGAATCCACCATTCCCTCCACATCAACTAAATGCCTCATGGCAAAGGTAATAAGAAGGTAAATTTCAATGATGAAAATGATGAACCTTCATATGATGAGTTGATGGACATGTTAGAACAATTAAATGAATTTCTTGGAAAGGAGAAAACTAAATTTAAGGTTTTGAAGAAAGAATATGTCTCTCTTCAAAATGATTATGATGTATTAAAAGAGGAACATGAAATTCTCATTCTCAAGGAATATTCTAAGCCTAGTGTGGATATAGGCATAACTTGTGATTTAATAAATGATTTGCCTTGTATAAGTTCCACTTCTTGCAATTCATCTAAAATTGATATATCCACCTCATGTGAGGATTTATTAGATGATATGCCATTTGTAGCTCCTAACTCTAGCATTTCATCTAAAATAAATTTATCCACCTCATGTGAGGATTTATTAGATGATATACCTTGTGTAGTTCCTAGCTCTAGCAATTCATCTAAAATTAGCGTATCAACATCTTGTGATGATTTGCTTGATATTCCTTGTTGCTCAAAAATAGATGCTATCACTTCCTCTATGCATGTTGAGACTAATCTTGTAGAGGAAAACAAAGAGCTCAAGGCCCAAGTTACAACTTTGAAAAATGACTTGGAAAAGAGTTATAAAGGGAAGGCCTCTCTTGACAAAATTTTGGGAAGTCAAACATTGTCAAATGACAAGAGAGGTATAGGTTTCATCTCCAAGAAGGAGAATAGCAAGACAAGGCACAATGCAAGACACACGAAGAAAATCAAGTGCTTTGGATGCAACAAGATGGGACACTTCGCCTCTAAGTGCCCCAACAAGGTGGAAAACAAGATAAATCCATCAAAGAAGAGGCAAACCGATAATAAGCAAGACAACAAGATTATAAGGGCGAGTAATTGCCGTACTTGCTATAATTGCCGAGAAAAGGGACATCTTAGTAAGGATTGTCCCAAAGATATCATTCCTAAGTCATTTTTATTCAATGAACATTATTTGCTTAGGAAAGATAAAAATAGCAATGTGTTTGCTAGGATTGTTAGTTCACAAAAATTAAATGTTAGGGCCATTTGGGTGCCCAAATCTCTTGTAACTAACATTCATGGACCCAACCAAGTTTTGGGTACCAAAATGCGCTTACATGCTTAATAGGTACTTGGAGAGGCATTGGAGGCTTGGCTCATTCATGAAGAGGTGAATTCCACCATATGCAATGAAAGCCAAGCTTGAGGATGATCATAGCACATTATAAACCAATGCCATCTCGGTAACAAGTATTTACATTTGATGTATTAAGCCCCTAGCCTTGTGTAGGTTGCATTTAATGAAAATCGTTTAAGAGGGTTGTTCTTGCTCTAGTGCTTAAATTTCATTATTGTAATTATGAGCAAGATATGAGTGGCACATTAAGGGGGAGTGTTAAATCATGTTCATGTATATTACATCCCTAAGTGTGCCCACATTAATTAAGTGCCAGAATTGTTTTTCAAAATTGAGCCATTTAGCCAAAAGTCAAAATCTTGAAATAATAAGTATATCTTTGAAAAACTAGTTGAAAAATATATACAAATGTATTTCAAAGGTTTTACAAAGGTTTTGGCTTTACAAAAACTTATTTCAAGTAAAATTGAGTTTCCAACCCAAAACTATCAATCTAGTATCTTGTTTTGGCTTTAAACTCAAAAATTTGCTAAAATCAATTCTAAAAGGAATTTAAAAATGTGTTCAATACCAAAAACCTAGAGTTGGCTATTTCAAACATTATTGGTATTCAAAAGTTTTCCAAAAAAGCCAACTAATCAAAAGTTATTTAGTTTTGAAACTCATCCAAAATATTGAGTTGACCTATGTGGTCACTGTCTAGCACTTAAGTGAGTTTTGCCATTTGAGCTTTATCTATTGACATATATTAGCTCACAAGGGTATTTACAACTCATACATAAAATTGAATGTTTAAAAAAATACCCCAAATGCTCATTTTTTGCATTCTTGTGAAAATTATTGAAAATGAGTTTGTTTAAAAATTGAAAGCTTAATTTGTTAAAAACTATATTGAAAAGAATTTTGATCTTAGCTTATAGTTGGAAATGCTCCACAAGTAGCTTTTATTTTTGTGTGAAAAACTTTGGAGCAATATACAACAATATATCAAACATCTCCTCTGAAAATCCAATTCTCGGCATGTTCCCAGAATTTTCGGAACTACCGGCAGTCAGTCTGCGTTACTTCCGGTTGTCGGAACTACCGGCAGTGAAAATGCGGTACTTCCGATATTTCTGGAGAGTGGCTGATTTGATTCAAAACTTGATTTCTTAATTCCTCAGCCATTTCCTTTGCTCCTCTCGGTCAAGTTGATCCTTGTTAATCACAACTAGCTACCCTCAAGTATTTATTGACTCCATATGCCATTTTGCTATTTCTTTGGTTCATTTTAAATTAAAATGGCATCCTCTTAAAGAGTGGTAGACTTTTTAGTCATCTTGACCGCAGCATGTGTTTCACTCCTATCTTTACAAATGACATCATCTATATCCTTCAAGTAGTATCCCTTAATTGTGAAAATTAAGTGGTATGCTTATTTCTTCCAAATGATGTCTTTTGGATTGATTTCCTTTTATTCTTGGCAAGCAAATATTTCTTTACCAAGCTCTTCACATATATGATATCATTGATTTCCAAGTGATATTATTCTTCAAGTGGTATCTACTCTTTTGACTTGGTATCTCTTTCCTTTGAAAAATAAGTGGTATCATTTTTCCTTCAAAGTGGCATCTTTAAAAGTGATATCCTTTTTCCTCTTGCTGAGATAATCTTTGCTATAACCAAGCTCTTTCACCTATGATATCATTTTCTTTCAAGTGGTATCCACCTTGACAAGTGGTATATCCTCTAATGATATCATACTCCTTCTCCAAGTGGTATTTCAAGCAATATCTTTTTCTACAAGTGGTATCTCTTCATCAAATTATGTGAAAACTATTGAAGATGAAGTACCAAAGGTTGACCTTAGAAACAAGTTGATCATACAAGAGGCATCAAGTTTTTACAAATGGAATCAAGTACATTTGGTGCCATGTATGCTCTCAAATAGTACAAGTGGTATCAAGTTTTCTACAATTGGAATTAACTATACTTGACATCACCCATGTTTACAAGTGGTCTATTCTCACAAGTGATATAAGAAGAAAATGGTTAATCAAAAGGAGGAAGAGATAAGAAAATAGGAGAAAAATAAGAAAAGAGGAGAAAAATAAGAAAAGAGGAGAAAAATAAAGAAGAGGAGAATCCTTTGTATGTCAAAGGAGAAGAAATGATTGCCAAGAAGAGACCTTTGTGTAAAAGGGAATTTTTCTTTATGAAAAACATATATAATACTTTTGTGCTTACTAAAGCAAAAATGGTAAAATAGTACTATTGAAAAAATTATTTTACTTATTTGCCCAAAAACGATTTATGGTTCTTGGGAATGAATGTGTTTCATTCTCTTTTGCTATTCATGGAGTCATAATGAAATGATATGCAAGATTTCCTTTTCAAAAGAGCCTCTTTGGTCAAAAATCAAAAAATCTTGTTTAAAAGGCTAAAAGTTGTGGAAAACTAAATAAAAGTACTCAATTATGTATTTCAAATGATTTCAAAGCCTTTTGAGTAAAAATTTCTACCTTAGAAATCAAAGGGAAGATTTGGCCCCAAAAGAATCTTATATGATCTTATTTTCGGATTAAACGACATATTTCTCTAAATTATAATCTATTGAGTATTTGAAAAAATGGTCAATACAAAACTGAAAGGGTTGGTCATTTGAAACATTTCTCTAGTTCAAAGCTTTTGCAAAAGACCAATCATTGAAAAGTTATATTCATTTGAATCTCATCCAAAAACTACAATTGACCCAAAATGACATATTCTTGCATAAAATGAGTTTAGCTATTTGAGCATGATCTCTTTGTGTATCTTGGCTTAAATTAGTATTTATAACTCATATGAAGCTAAGAAAGCAAAATACTCCATGGAAATCCAATTGGTTTTGATTTTAAGGTTTTAATGCAAAATGAATTCATTCTCTTGCTCTCAAAGCACATTTTTAGCATATCTTTTGATTGGAGAAGTATTTTTCAAAAATTCTTGTTGGAAAAGGTCACCAATATCATTAAGTTTATATCTGCAACAATTGAAAATATTTCAAGTTAATTTGAATAAGTTTTGACTTTTTCTCTCTTTGGCTTTTTGCTGAAAATTCAGAATGTTCATGATTCTGAGCCGATTTGTGATTTTTATATCTTAAAATGAGTTCAGATTTAAAGGAAGCCACAATAATACAAATTGATCCTCTATAGTTGATCTTCAATGTAAAATTTTCGCAGAATTTATAAAGAGCATTTAATCAATTTTTCATCTCTCTCTAGAAGCTAATGTGAGGTGCAAAAGTCTGAATTTCAGTCTCAGATTTCTAAAAACTTATGTTTTGAGCTGATTTATGATTTTTTTATCTTTAAGTATGCTCATAATCTGAGGTAGATGAAATTATGACTTTTAATCCTCAGATATTAATCTATATTGACGAATTCTCTCAGATTTATTGAATATTTTTAAGTCAGTTGTTCATGAAGCTTTTGCAGGCCACTTGAAATGCAAAATCAGGAAATGATCCAAATATTACAAGTCATATATATACAAATGGTGTCATATCAAGTGATATTGTATCAAGTGACATCAAGCCTTCAAGGAGCTTAAATGAGTAAGATTATTTGAATGTGTTTCAAATATCTTTAGTTATTTTAAGTGGTATCTATTGGTCATTTATATTTAGTTTCATATTCCTTCATGACCATATTATGTTAGATTAAATTGGTATCAAGCTCCTCACTTCTTAAGAGCATATCATGGACTCTTAATTGGTATTAAAGTCCTCATAATATCTCCTTACATGGCTTAACTTGTATTCTTCCCATGCTTAATTTTTTACAATAATCAATGCTATTTTGTGATAATTGCCTCTCTTTTTTGGTGCTCAATGCCAAATGGGGGAGAAATTTGTGATAATAGCTTTCATTTCTTTGAGAAATTTGTGGTAATGTCAAATGGGGGAGGATAAATAGCCTTGTATAATAGAATAAAAGAAATGCTAATGCCATGTGGGAGAAATGTGATAATATATTTCTTGAGTAGAAATTAAAATTTTTAATTCTATATGATGAGTAATGCTTTCACATTCTCTTATGCACTTAATTACCAATCATTTAGTCATTTTCACCTATATACTATTATCATAAATGGATTTGTCATCAATCACCAAAAAGGAGGAGATTGAAAGATCAAACTCCGTTTAAGTTGGTTTTGGTATTAATGACAAATGCCATTATGAGATTTTGATGTTAATGACAAATACTTTTATAATGTTTTGGTGATAATGACAAATGTATATATGAGACTAATATTGTTGTTCAAGTATATTTATGTTTAGTCTCATTTGGATGGAAAGGTGAAATCAAAGATGTATGCATTCGAAATCACTTTCTTATCTACTAATGCATTCCTTAGATCCAAAATATAGATTGAACTCCTCAAATTGTTCAAAATGAATATGTGCATATGTATTCAATATACACACTTGTATGCACACATTTAGGGGGAGCTCTCTATATTGTTTAGAGTTTCATGAGTAATAATCCATGCTTCTCTAAATATTCATATTTGGGATCCTTACTTTGAAATATATTGTTGGGTATATATATAACTTGTGTAGTTCACATATACTCACGTGTAATCGGGTTGTCAACTAACTTCTCCATTATATGTTAATGGTTGAATAGTCAAATGACAACCGGATAAGTAAGCTTTGTGTTTAGCCTAGAGTATACAAATTGTTGTGTACAAGTTGTATATTCGCAAATCAATCTTTATATCATGATTTATGGAGATTGTCACGAATTACCAAAAAGGGAAGATTGTTGAATCTTGTCCCTCCATTGCGTGTTAATGGTGAAGTTTGGTAATTGATGACAATTATTTTGTGGACTAACGATTTCCATGAGTTGGATGAATAGGTTAGGTTCCACAAATGAGCATGACTTGGGATGACTTTATGTGTTGAAGATCATCAAGTCAAGACGCGAGAAGAAGATAGATTCATGAGTTGAATGCTATCAAGAAGATGAAGGCTTCACGTGTTGAAGGCCATCAAGGTGATCATGTGTTGATCAAGCACAGACCATCATGTGCTGATAGAGTTGATGTGAAAGATGCATTATGTGTTAATGCATATCAAAATGATGACCCAAGGCAAAGGTATGACTAGCTAGGGCTAAGGATGTGTTCCTAGTCTTTTACCGGTCTTGGTGTTTGGTTGGAAGACCGGATTGCTAGTATAGGTTACCGTACTATTAAGAAGGGTCATGTCTAGTAGTTTGAGTCTCATCATGTGTTGATGGCTCATCCTCATCTCGCTAGCTCAAATTGACATGAGGCTTGTATTTGCGAATGTGTTTTGCAAATAGTTGAAGCTCATGTGTTGAACATCTTTGTAACATGGGACTATGCATTGCGAATGTGTTTTGCAAGTGCTTGAAGTCCATGTTTCTATTCTTTGTAATATGAGGCTTAGATTTGCAAATGTGTTTTGCAAATGGTTGTAGCTCATATTTAATCTTTGCGTCCTGATTTCAAAAGTGTGCAAATGTGTTTTGCAACTTGTTGGAAATCATGTGTGATCCTTGTGTGCATGATATCATAGTTTGCAAATGTGTTTTGCAAAATCATTGAGATATCTGCACCGCCAGAAAATCGAAGTACCGGCTCAGATGAGCGGTACTACCGGCAGCGAAGTACCGGCATGTGTTGAGCGGTACTACCAGCTCCGGAAGCTCCGGTCCCGAGCGGACCCTTTTTCGAGAGAGCACCAAGTTTGGGCTCGACTCGGCGGAAGTACCGCGCCGACTTTGCGGTACTACCGGCGAGCGGAAGTACCGGCAAATGAACGGCGGTACTACCGCTCTGACCGTGTAACGGCTAGTTCAGAGGCTCTGACATAGCCGTTACAACGCGTCAGAAGTGGAGCGGTACTACCGCTCGTCCTGCATTTTTCAGGACTTTGCTCCAACGGCTAGTTTTCTTGTGTGGGTATTTATACCCCCTTGAGGCCGGTTGGAGAAGTTGCTGGTGTATTCATTTGTGAACCCTTGAGCTAGTTTGAGGTTCTCCACTCAATTGTGTATATGTTGCACTTTGTGAGAAGGGAGAAGAGGACTAGAGTGCATGTGTTGCCTCTAGGTGAGGACTTTGTGTCCAGCGAGCTTGTGCATCCGTTGCACGTGGTGAGAGTCAAGCGAGGGGCTTGGCTTATTACTCTTAGAGTTTGCAGACTCCTAGACGGCGTTGAAGGCGTCGTGCGCGGTGATCTTCTCCAGAAGCTTGTGAGAAGGCCCGGTGAAGTTGTGAAGATTGGAGCTCACCTACCCGGAGCGGGAAAGAGCTACCACTAGTGGATTGAGGTGTTTCGGCTTAATTCGTGGAGCCGGTCCGATTAGTTCGGGCTAACCTCAACGTGGATTAGGAGAGAGCGGCAACTCTCCGAACACCACGGTAAAAAGAGACCGTGTCAAATTGTGGTTTGTTTGCTTGTTCCTTATTTACATTCAAGCAATTTACATTCATAGAATTAAATTGATTGCTTGTATACCTAGGATTGCAAATCTTGACCTAGGATAGAATTTGGTGTACTTAGGCGATATTCTTGTTGTAGGCGCTACTTGAGTTAAACCAAATTAATTTACGCTTCCGCATTATACACTTGGTTTAGGTAAATAGAAAAGCTCTTGATTTAAATTAGCAACAATTTGTAGATAATTTTTAAAGACCGCCTATTCACCCCCCTCTAGTCGGTCACCTCGATCTTACAGCCGGTCCGGTGACGACGAGGTTCGGGCTACCCAAGGCCAGCGGCGGCGCGCAACGGTGGCCGTCCCCGGGAGCGAAGATCCTCCCGGACGCAGCAGCAGAAGATAATCAAGGTAGGCTCTGATATCACTTGTTACAAATTTAGCTTTGATTTTCTTTACTTTATTTTTGCATTCTTCTTACTAACAAAACTGGGTACAAACCTTTCTAATATATAGGCTAATAACTCCTACTAACACATGTATTCGGACTCTAAGTTGGACACAACTTTAACTCGAGTTACACTCAGAATAGACTCTACTACGATATGAACTCGAAGTCAAGATTATTTCTAACACAACTCTATGTTTCTATGTACGCGGAGCAGAGCAACACGGCGCTATGTATACTGGCATCGACAATCTGCGGAGCCTCAAGGGATTGTACGCTCGGATAGCCCGTGGCCGAATCCGATGTGAGGGCCGCGGAGGCTGCCCCGAGGGATGCTGCCAGCTTGCACCCTGGACACCCCACCGTTGATATACAACGTTGCGAAGGTGATCTGTCATTTGGACACGACTGCTGCAGATGAAGGGGAGGAAGGATGGGCGATGGTGAAACTTCAGGTAATTGGATATCCGCACAAATGAACATGATTTCCGTCTTTTCATGTGACATTTTATCAACTAGAATCCCTGTGCTGTGATGCCTGATGCACTACCTACTGCTGAACCTATTTGATTTGTGTTATCATGTACTACTATGTATTGCTTGATGTTCAGAGTTATATGTTTGGTTTGTTAGCTTCTTTGTGAAGACTGACCCTAACATAAGTAGCCAATTTTTCCGGGCAATTGCGTGGCTAAATACTATAATACATTACATTTATATTTGAAAATAGAGTTATATTTGTTATAAACTCTAATGCTTATGATTGAAAATGTAGCTGTATTTTTTTATGCAATTGTAACAACTACAATACGTATCACATTAGGTTACAGCAACAACGCAGCAATTTTCACATTCCTTGGTACTCCAAGATATGCCTCGGTTGATCTGACATAGGGTTTCATCAACATATGCTTCCTGTTGCCTACATGCCCACAGCTCCCTCTGTCCTCCACCGCTTCACCTCATTTTACCGACCATTGGTGCCGTCAGCAACATCGAAATCCCTGAGGTAACCTGCTCATTGACCGCTCCACAAGAAAAAATTACGACTTGCATACCTGAAATTACTGCTATTGGGCGCTAGCCATGCGTGCTCTAGTGCTCTGTTCTTGGGCGAACCGTGTGACAACTGAACTGCCCTGCCCAAACTGAGACGGCATGGTAGCCTGGTACGCACGCAGTTTTGGTAGAGATGCGGGCTTCTCAGTGAAAGCTCAGAAGATTTCATTGACCATGCTGAACGATAGGGAGCGAGGTTGTATGATACAGGTACACCGTCATATGTGAGGTTAAGGCAAGATTCAGAGCGCCTTACTGGAGATTACAAATGGCTTAAAATCGTGAGTGCTTTCCTTCGAATAGTGGATTTGCATATCTGCAATCAAAAGGCTCTCTCTCCTGACAGAGCAAACAGGATATGTTGATCTGTTCATACTTTTTTTTTCTTCCTTTTTTAGTTTGTTCGTGTACTCCTCTGTTTCCAAACAGATGGCATTCTAGCGTTGTTCTTTTGTTCCCAAGCTATTTTGCAGTTCTGAGGCAATTTCTAACACGCTTTTGGTATATACCCTACTCTTGATGATACCAGCAAAGGCTGAAGATTGCTTCCATATTTCTTCTGCGTGTGGACCTATGTTCTGTTCACATGCCATGTCTATTTGGAAAAGGAGAGAGTGATGTTTTCAACGGGAACGTGGCTAGAGCTGACAATTGCCACCCTCTAGCAAAAAATTTCTTGTCATTTGAACGAACTTTAATGGCTGCTTTGATTGCCCAATCCAGCTGGGCCGGGATTGGACTGGACGGAATTGGGACATCGGGCTGGGTTCGAAAGGGCTATGGCCTTTTGCTTTTGTCCTTTCCATAGTAATTAGTTTTAAACATGTATTCTTTTAAGGTGGTATCTACTAGTTAATTATAGTATATACTATACCGATTTCAAATATATCGACTAAAATCATATACGATTGTCTCTCTCTTCATACTCTATCTCACAAACAGTTAGAATTTAAAAGCCCAAAAGAACCCACCCTTCAAAGCAGTGAGTGGTGACTGCAGCATATTGTTCTGCATGCTCATCCTCTTGGTATATGTTCTTAGAGATAATAGATTCTATGCCACTGGTAAGTGATTGATTCGACAAACTGCAATCGGCGAAGGACCTAACTATTGTATGCCACTCGGTTCAACCGAAATTCTATTATTTGCCATTGTTATCAGTTAGGGTATGTTTGCCCCTGAAAAATGACGATTTTGCTATCAATTCAAATTTATCCATATTATAAAAAATAAATATAGGGAAAATTGCTTTAGCCAAAAATACTAAAAAAATTTTGGTGCATCATTGGGGCAGTGTAAAACTCTAATATAAAATTTTGTGAACCAAATCTTCCATTTTTGAAATTCAAAATAAAATCAGCCTATTTGAGCTATTTTTAAACTAGGACAAATTCACTGTAGAAAAAATGGAAAATAATATTTTTGGGGGGTTATTTAACATCTTAGGAGCATGTGAGAATTTTTCTAGAGTTTTTATACCATATTTAGTCTCTTTTTGTAAATAGTAGCCTTTATTAGCATTTAAATTAAAAAACTGAAACTTTTCTTTGAACAGTGCCTTGAAATTTTTTTTGTAGCTCACCGACATATTGAATAACACCCCTGTGAAGTTTCATAATTTTTAGAGGTTTGTTTGTTATTTTAAATAAATCAGATCTTCGCTCTTTTGAAGAAGCATTTTGGTATTTTTCAGAAGATAACGGTCAAATAACGGTGGTGGCATATAGTAGAACTAATCTCAAGATCAATGGCATACAGTAGTTAGACCTTTCGTTGATAACCGTTTATCAAATCGACCACTCACCAATGGCATAGAATCTATTGCCTCATGTTATTGGGCCTGTTTGATATGGCTGCGGCTTATGACTTTTGGTTGAAAATTTTGAATTTTACCTGTTTGCGATAGAGATTACGGAGAGGGAGATACTCGCTTGCGATTTTGGTTGAGATAGATATTGAGCTTTTAACGTGTACTACAAATAACTTGTAGACCCCGTTTGAAAGTTAGGTACTGTAGCAAAAGTCTAAAACCGCTTTTAGAAGCTGTTAAAGAACAGACCCATTGTCAGGGGGTTTGCACCGTCACCGTAGGGAGAGCGGGAAGCGCATAGGGAAATCGAATTTAGAATTAACTAGTAGTCAACCTATGCATCTGCACGCGCTAGTGATTTTTACATATTTTTTTATGTAAATCCAAATGATTATTATATGTTTGTGCGAATGTATTTTGAAATTAAAATGAAAACTATAGGAATTAAACATATTTGATAAAAATAGAAATGTGTTTTAGATGCTCTTTAATTAAGGTGCATCAAAATACTTTTTAATTATACAGGAAACACCATATGTAATGCTCCAAGTATGTTTTTTATTGTGTCCTTTTGTCGAGCCAGTTCCAAGGATCTTTTTATTGTGTCCTTTTTGTCGAGCCAGTTCCAAAGATTTTGCATAACAACCAAAGACATGTATACAGTAGACCATATTACCCGCCTTTATTCGATCATGTTACTCTAGTCCATATTAGTAAATGACCTTAGAAATAAGCATAAAAAAGAATGAGAGGGTCGTATAAAAAGGAACGATAAAAAGTTATCTAGAAATAGTAGGTTGACATGTATTTGAAAATAAATTTTGAAATCTTGAATGACATTATTTAGGAGCTTTGCAGATTCTTGTAGTGCATGTATTTGGGAACGGAATGAGTAAATAATACTAGGCCATTTGATAATATTTGTCGCACTATACCGTATGCCAAGAAACCCAAGTCACAAAAATCCAAGCAGCGGTTAACGGAATTGGACCACGCAAACGCAACCATGCTGACCCTATTAAATATTATATTTTAATCAATCAACATTTTCACATCAACCATGCTGACCCTATTAAATATTATGAAACAACCATTTCTAGTGAACTAAACACTTGTATATTACGAAGAGCAAGGTGTACCGCTACGCTTGTTTCTTGCATGTACAAGTTCGTGCTGGCATTATCTTGGTCTATTTGGAGCACAAAATTTTATATAAAATAATATATTTTCTGTATGGATTAAAAAATTATCACACTTCAAACGAGGCCCGGACATGTGCACAGTGGAATGAGACTTGCTATATCATTTTGAAGGATAACACCTCTAACAAATTGTCACTAGCACACTCTACGAGAACAATTTATTACATTTTTCTTTTAAGTGGGCCACTGTCAGTTTTGTTATACTAATCACCACTACCCCTCTCTTCCCCTCACCCACGCTCGGCTAGTCTCGTCTCCCTCCCATCGCACTCTCCCCAACGCCGATGGCCGTCGCCCTCTCTCCCCTAGCGCCACCGGCCGCCGCTCTCTCTCCCCAACGTCGCTGCGCGTCGCCTTTTACCAACAACCACCGGTCACCGCTCCTACCGTGGCTTCTCTCTCTCTTCATCAACGTCGAGTCTTCGGTCACCATCGCCGTCGTTGAGCTGGGCACCGCCTTACCGAACAGGGTCACAGCACCGCGTTGCCCCCACAAACCGCATGGGAACGAGCAGTTGCCCTCCAACAGCACGCACGGTCGTCGCTTGCTGTCTTGTTTGTCATGCGCGATGGTCGTTCAAGGAAACGACGACTCGTGTTTCATCTTCTCGTTTTCTCTCCTCCACACAGAATTTCACCGATGTGACATAGCTTAGAGATGGCGGAAATAGTAATATTGGAGATGCCTTTAGGAGTAAGCTGCGTGGCGCACAAAAGATTCTCCACATCGTGGACAAGGAGTGTCTGCTTGCGTGTTGTTTGTTTTCTTCTCAATTTCATATATATGGTCCTGCTCCAAATGATTTTAGCTTATTTAAGGTGGAAGCTAATTAGAACACGTCGATTTCTAATTTTAACTTATTTTAACTTTTCAATTTTTTTTTTTTTTTTTCTCTAATTCCTTTGCATTGTTTTTGAAGATATAACACTTTTTTCTCTTATTTTTTAATTTTTTTAATTAAATGAATTAAAAAATAGCTAACAGTCGCTATTTAGTAATATCAGTCAAAACCAACAGATAAAATCAGAAGTTTAAGCTCTTTGTGAAAAGGGAAGCACCCCCTTTCAGTTAGGATTAAACCAACTGGTACTTAACTGGGTTGGCCGTTTTACTGTCAACAAAAATAAGTAAAGCATGAATGAAAATTAAACTCTGATTTGACGATAAAAAAAAGAAAGCTAGGAACGAGTTTCTTTAGATACAGGCCAATCATCAACCGTTGCCTTTTCCCAACCGTTAGCGTTACAGCACGAACGGATCAACAGAATTCAGAGGGAAAGCGCTGATTTGTACGTTAGCGGCCGACTCAGCAGAATACCCGCAGAAATTGCGATGATCGATCCCATGAACTGTCGGCCCGTTAACCACTACAGCTTCTCAATTAACGATGATCACTGAGCCCATCTAATCCATTTAATTCCGGTCATGTCTGATCCATGCGCACGTGATGGGATCGGAGGTGGATGAATGGGTCCGTGCGTCTGCGTGCACCGAGTCACCGCCCCTGCTTTTTGAATGGGATCCGTGGAGGTTGGTAATCAGTAGGGCCAAGAGGGAAGAAGCGGTCCGCGTGGCATGATAATCACGTGGCGCCAAGATTAAAGCAGTAGCCATGTCCCAACTCCCCACCGCAAGCCATAATAATCTCAATGGTCTACTTTTTTTGATCTCGGCTAACAGAACATGAGATTTCAGGGAGACAACACCTCCACTTACGTCTTGATCGGAGACGCAACCAATTTCTTGGTTTCGATCCCGATCACCTTGCGCCACATAAAAACAGAGGGTTTCGACAGGGCTAGTTCATGAGGTGTGCAAGGCCACAAAAACCCTAATAGACCCGATCTCTTAGAGTGTTCAGGTGGATGAAGATCGAAGGCCCTTCTCCGTCCCGGTCCATGGCTTCATCGACGCCAGCCCACCACCTTTGCATCAATCGAGCACCGACTACCTCATGGCTTCGTCTAGTTCGGGTATGTTGATTACGCTTCTGCTCTAAGTTTGTGCTAGGTGTTCTTGTTCGAGCTAAGGTTAATGCTATTGTTCTTGTTTAGCCCTTAGATCAACCTAATATTTGGTATCAGAGTAACCCTAGACTCGCATTGAACCCTAATTAGCCCCAATCGAACTCGGATCTAAGGACTAACGGCTCGGATTAGCATTAGAAGGAGGGGATCTAACAGATTTTTGCAAAACCTTAATGAAAAATCCCCAAATCCATCCACCCAGACGGCGTGGGCCACGCGCACGCCGGCGATGACGGCTGCGGAGGCGCGTCTCACGCCGCCGCCGTCCGCTCTTCCGCCGAGCACGCCACCGTCACCATGCTGCCGCTCTCCTCGCGAGCGCCACGCCGACGCCTTCTTTATTGCCGCCCGTGTTCTTCGCGAGTAGAGGCGCAAATGAGCTAGGGTTAGGGTTTTCGGGATTCTTAAGTCACCTGCGGCGCGCGCTCAGCCGTCGGATTACATCATGCGGCTATCTTTTTACGGGCCAAAAGGGAGTTATGGGCCGGTTGTGTTTCCAGCCGTCGGATCAAGATCCGACGACGCGCGCGTGAAACACGTTTATGTGTGCTGCGTCGGTGCTTATGGGCGTCAGACGGCATTTTCGGCCGTGAGCTGTGCGATTTTGGTGCCGTGCGCAGAACGGGTCGCGCGTGGTTAGGCGCGTCTTGTAATTTTCGCCGTCTGGAGATTTTCGGACATACGATTTTCGGCCGTATGTGAAGATTTGGGCTGCGCGCGTTTTGGGCCGGTTCCTTTGGGGGCCGGCTGTAATAGTGCTATTTTTTCAGTGTATGTGAAGATTTTGCTTAAGTTTACCTTTTGTGCACTGTTTTAATTATTTTCAATTGCCCAAATTATGATGTATCATTACCATATTATTATGTCTTATCTCTGATTAAAATTGAACCAACGAGATATTTTAATTAGAGATTTTATGTTTTATTTTGGCATTATGTATGCACATGACTACATTCTGACCAACGTTGTTTGTAATCATGTATCACCATATAAAATTGTTAAGTTCTTTTACATTTTCTGCCCAACGGTGATATGAATTAGAACTGTAGTTTTGCATGTTATTAATCAGACCAACGTAGGGTTAATTGCATGCAATATATATCTTTATGTTATTTCTAATTTCTGTCCTATATTTTTATATTCAGCAATAAATGCGTCAAATGTTGCCGCCATAATTGATAATATTGAGCAGCTCACGGGGAGCAATTTTCCCACATGGAAAGAAAGAATCCATGTTGTCCTTAGAGTTTGGACCTTGATTATGCATTAAGGGTAACCGCTCCCGTTCCCCCACCAAAAGTGAGGAAAATTATGATGAGAAAAAGAAAACTTATGAAGCTAATGCTGAAAAATGGGAGCGGTCCAACCGTCTATCACTAATGATTATGAAGACATCTATCTCAGTTGGGATCAGGGGAGCAATCCCCGATTCCAAAAATGCTAAAGAGTATTTGGCTTCAATAGAGGAGAAATTTAAAGGGTCCACTAAAGTTTATACTAGTACTTTGATTTAGAGGCTCTTAACCACTAAGTATGATGGGTCCGACAACATAAGAGACATATTATGATGATGACCGATATGGCAGAAAAGCTCAAAGGCATGGACATGGAGATATCTGATGGTTTCTTAGTCTATTTTATCATGACTTCTCTTCCTTCTGAGTACACGACATTTAAGATCAATTACAATACTCAGAAAGAAAAATGGAACATGAGTGATTTAATCGCCATGTGTATCCAGGAGGAAGAAAGAATAAGGACGGAAAAGAGGATTTTGTGCTTCAAGTTGGTGGCTCTAACAAAAGGAAGTTCCAAGAGGACTTCAAATATAAGAAAAAGCTGTAGTTATCTCCTAATTTAGATAAGTCGGGGCCTAAAGTGCACAATGCACCTAAGCCCCATGTTGCTCCCACTGGAGCACTTAAAGGGGGGAATGTCACTTCTGCAAGCACACAGGGTATTTCCAGAAGGATTGTGTTTGTTTTCTAAAGTGGCTCGCAAAAAAGGTAATGATACAATAACGTTCATTGATGAAACTCTTTATGCTGATTTCTCTCTTAATTCTTGATGGATTGACTCAAGTGCAACTGTGCACGTTATCAACTCTTTACAGGGATTTCTTACCGCGAAACCACTAAGAAAGGAGGAGCGAAGTCTTAGAGTCATGGATGGAAAAGAAGCCGAAGTAGAATCAGTTGCATCTATTTCATTAGTTTTAGATAGCGGCTTCATGCTTCGTCTTAATAATGTAATCTATGTTCCTTCCATCAGGAGGAATTTGATTTCAGTTTCATTATTGGACGATGATGGTTTTAGATATATTTTTGGTGACAATAAATGCATTATTACGTTTAATTCAAATGATGTTGGTCTTACCTTCAGACAAGACAAGCTCTATATGCTTTCCCTTAATGAATCTCCTATTTCTTTGAATGTGTGTGATGCTAAGCGTAAAAAGAATGACGAGACTTCTTCGAAATTGTGGCACTGTCATTTAGGCAACATTTCGAGGGGGGAATGGAGCATCTCATTAAAGAAGAAATTCTCCACTCTTTATATTTCTCTGACTCAGACCACTGCATTGATTGCATTAAAGGTAAATATATAAAGCAAATAAAGAAGGGATCCATTCACAACACATGACTTTTAGAATTAATTTATAGTGATATTTGTTATCCTTTTCCTTTGACATCAGTGGATGGTTTTGATTCATTCATCACATTCACTGATGATTTCTCCCGTTATGGTTATATCTTTCCTATTAAAAACCGATTTGAGTCACTTGATAAATTTAAGATATTTAAGGCTGAAGTTGAAAATCAGCACAACCTAAGAATTAAAGTGGTGAGATCGGACCGTGAGGGAGAATATTATGGAAGACATAACCCTTATAGTCAAATTCATTGCCCTTTCGCTAAGTTCCTTCAGGAAAATGACATTGTTGCTTAGTATTCTATGCCAGGTGAACCTCAGCAGAATGGGGTAGCTGAGAGACGCAACCGTACACTTATAGATATGGTACGAAGCATGCTTAGCCATTCTAGTTTACTAATTTGTTTGTGGATGGAAGCACTAAAGACAGCCACACATATTCTTAATCGAGTTCCCAGTAAATCAGTACCTAAAACACCTTATGAATTATGGACTAGGAGGAAACCGAGTATGAAATATTTACGAGTATGGGGTTGTCGTGTTGAAGCTAAGATATTTAATCCACACATTGGAAAATTGGACTCTAAGATAGTAAGTTGTCATTTTATTGGGTACCCTGAGAGATCCAAAGGGTATCGTTTTCATTGTCCTGGTAGGATAACTAAGTTTGTAGAAACAAGACACTCTGTGTTCTTAGAAAATAACGAGGATCTGGAGCCCAGGAAAATAGATCTTGAGGAGCAGCGGGTTTATGTTCCTTCACCGCTCATCCCAGAGACCTTGATTCATGTGCCTCAGGTGGTTGCACCTCCAATAGAGAATACTGTTGTTGCACCCACTGTTGAGGTCTCTGAAATTCCTAATGTTACATCTAATGGTGAGCCTCAGTAGTCTCCTGTAATGAACTTATTAGAAGATCACAGCGGGAAAGAAGATCTGCCATCCCGAATGATTATGTTGTTTATATGAATGAAGATATTAATGATATAGGGAAGGTGGATGATCCCACATCTTATAAGGATGCCATAATGAGTGAACATTCTTCTAAATGGCTTGATGCTATGAAGGATGAACTGAAGTCTATGAGCACTAATGATGTATGGGACTTAGTAGAAATTCCTAATGGAGTCAAAACAGTAGGCTGTAAATAGGTTTACAAAACCAAACATGACTCTAAGGGAAATATCGAAAGGTTCAAAGCAAAGCTTGTAGCAAAAGCTTCTCCCAAAGAGAATGGATTGACTATAATGACACATTTCTCCTGTCTCAACTAAGGATTCATTCAGAATTGTTATGACACTTTAGCTCATTATGATTTAGAGCTGCATTAGATGGATGTTAAGACGGCATTTCTTAATGACGACTTGCAAGAGAATGTTTACATGGCTCAACCGGAAGGTTTTGTCATGGAAGGCAAGGAGCATATGGGATGTCGACTTAAGAAATCCATTTATGGCTTAAAACAAGCGTCGAGGCAGTGGTACCTCAAATTCGATAAGATCATAAGGAGTTTTGGTTTTAACAAAAATGAAGTTGATAACTGCATATATGTTGAGTTCAAGGAGAGTAAATTTACCATCTTAGTACTTTATGTGGATGATATCTTATTGGCCAGCAACGATAAGGATATGCTGTTTGAGACCAAGAGATTTCTTTCATCTAATTTTGATATGAAGGATCTCGGTGATGCCTCTTATGTTCTTGGTATTGAAATTCACCAAGATAGGTCCAAAGGAACATTAGGATTATCTCAGAAGACATACATTGACAGAGTACTGAAGAGATACAATATGCATAAGTGCTCTGGCTCGCTTGCTCCTATTGTTAAGGGCGATAAGTTTGGGATATTTCAATGTCCAAGGAACCAATATGAAGCGATCGATGAAGTCGGTTCCTTATGCTTCATTGTCGAAGCATTATGTATGCTCAAGTATGTACATACGATTTAGCTTTTATAACGGGATGCTTGGCGATATCGGTCAAATCCAAGACCGGACCACTGAAAGGTCATTAAGAAAGCTTTGCGTTATATACAAGCTACTAAGTATTTCATACTCGCATATAAGTTTTCTGATAGCCTTGAAGTTATTGGTTATTCAGATTCAGATTTTACGGGATGTGTTGATACTAAAAAATCCACGTCAAGTTATATCTTCACACTCGCTGGAGGAGCTATCTCGTGGAAAAGCTCCAAACAAACCCTTACGACATCTTCAACGATGCAAGCTAAGTTTGTGGCATGTTATGAGGCTACCGGGCAAGCTGTATGGCTTAAGAATTTTATCCCGGGACTTAGAGTGGTAGACAACATCTCTAAACCACTCACTTTATATTGCGATAATGAACCCGATCTTTTATGCAAATAACAACAAGTCAAGTGGTGTTGCCAAACACATTGACATTAAGTATCATGTTGTGAAAGATAGAATTCAGGATCAAACCATTAGAATCAAGCATATTAATACTAAGTTAATGCTTGCGGATCCGCTTACTAAAGGCTTACCACACAATATCTATCGTGATCATGTTGCCGATATGAGTTTATTGGAAAGCCTCTGATTCTGGATAAAAGGACCTTAAAGCAAACCAACTCCCATTAAGTATAATGAATATCCATTTCAAGATGGAATAGTACACTATAGGTACTGGAGTTGTATGGCACTTCATTGGCTATGCAACACATTACCTTGGTATGCTGTTTTATTGAGAATGGGCTTATGATGTTAGCCTTACGATCAAAGGGGAGAATGTTGGGTTGATCTCGGCTAACAGAACCCAAGTTTTTAGGGAGGCATCGCCTCCACTTGCGTCTTGATTGGAGGCGCAACCAACTTCTTGGTTTCGGTCCCAGTCACCTTGCGCCACATAAAAACAGAGGGTTTCGGCAGGGCTAGTTCATGAGGTGTGCTAGGCCACAAAAACCCTAACATACCTGTTCTCTTAGAGCGCTCAGGTGGACGAAGACCAAGGCCCTTCTCCGTCCCCTTCCACGGCTTCACCGACGCCGGCCCACCACCTCTACATCAATCGAGCACCAACTACCTCATGGCTTCGTCTAGTTCGGGTATGTTGATTACGCTTCCGCTCTAAGTTTGTGCTAGGTGTTCTTGTTCGAGCTAAGGTTAATGCTATTGTTCTTGTTTAGCCCTTAGATCAACCTAATATTTCACCATAGTTCGTGATGCCCAATACTTACTGTCAAGATCGAACGCCTACTCCGACGAATATCACCACTTAAAACACACAAGTCCAATTAGCATACTATGCACACGCATTGCCTCTTCATGATCCGTGTCTTCCTCCCATATTTCTTAGCTTAGGATGTTGTCCACTTGGACTTACGCAACACGCCATGACCTCAGGACCCCTTCCGTAGCCTCAATCTTATTGTTGGCCGTAACAATCATCAAATACCTGTACACCAAAAAACAAAACAATCGATCCGAACACAAATGATATGCACTTGACTCTCAATTAGAAAAATGTATGCATGAACACACTATGACTCATACATGTATGGACTCCTCATGACTAACACTTGCCTCAGACTACCGCTATGACTAACACCACCAAACTAACACTTAAAACACACATACATCTTTTGTTCTTCTCCTTCTCTTCTTATGTTCGTCTATTCCCTTCAGGCAGCTTCCATGCCATGGCGGATTAAGCGCTGCCCGGGGGTGGGGGGTTACGGCGCCGACGAAGGGTAGGCTCGAGTCTAATGAAACCCCCCGTGGATTCGTCCTGTACTGTAGTGATATACTTATCACCTTTTTGTGACGTTTTTAGTCAATTTCGTTTCGGACGATTAAACTTTTGCTCAGGTTTTGGATGGTGTGGATTCAGGTTTTGGATGGTGTGGCATTCCACATCCCTCCGACTTGATGAATGAAGGTGCTCCATGGTAAAGTACTTTTTTTATATATTCATCTACTCGCTTAATTAGCACTTGCAACCACTACTCTAAGTGGTTGATTGGTATATGAAACTACTAATGTTATCATCCGTTCCACCATAGATGCTAGGCCACGCAACCCACTATCCCAACGGTTGCAATGACTAAAACGGCCGTATCTCTTGACACCTGATGTACGGAAGAAGAGACTTGGTTGTAACCTAGCCTCGGGAAAACTATGGCCTATCTGGAATACAATAATTTCACAGTAAATTTACAGGAAATAAACAATTCCTCCGAATCCCTCTATAAATGTACTATCATACATTGAATATATTCTTTTCTCCGAAACTGATGGTTTTGGTTTTGTTATAGTACTTAACTTTCAAACGGAGTATTTTCTTAAGATGGGGTCTACAAGTTAAACGATCTACACGTTAAAAACCCAACATCTGTACCAACCAAAATCGCAAGTAAATATCTGTCTCTCTATAATCTGTACCGTAAACAGACAAAATTTAAAATTTTCAGTCAAAAGTCATAAGCCGTAGCCGCAGCCAAACATGTCCATTGCTTGAAGCTAGCCAAGTCAAATGATTTCTCTTGTCATAACTTTATGATTCATGTTGGCCTAACACTCAAATCTCCCTTCTGAACATTTGAATCTTTGAACCAAAGCATCGGAAAGATGTCTCAAAAACTGCATGCACAAGGATGAAACATATATGCTACTTGCTACTGCCTTTACTTATCTATGAGTTGGATTCAACAAACGTGGCACGGACTAATCAGCAACAACAGTTGATTCCCCTCAAAAGAATAATAGGAACCCTTAGCTTTGACGGCTTCAAAGAATTTTATTAGTCTGCAGGCCCTGTTGATCATGATCTGGTCTCCACGCAAAGCTTTGTGAACCCACTAATCCAACGATAGCAATGGAACAGAAAAAAAAGGGCTGATTGTCCTCGTTTGCATGTAGTCTATTGGAACTTTTCTTACAAGAAATTGGAAGAATTGGTTGTGTAGTTATACTAATGTTTGGCAACAGAGGGATCGCATGATTAAGCTGTGGAAAATACACACGTAACTACTTCAACATGTAGTAAGGTAGACCACCTTATCATTTAGGTGTTCATTATGGCTTATTTTGGTGGCTTATGAACAAGCTGAATGATTTAACATAATTAAATTTAAAAAATTAAAAATATAAAAATATGTTAGCATGGTCAATAAGAAAAAAAAGAACTAAAAAGCTCAAAAACCAAAGTTCAAAAAGAAAAATTATGAATAGTGAAAAATAAGCAGTGAAACCAAACGAACGGGGTCTTAGCCAAACAAGCTGAATGCAGCACATGTCCGATAAGAACTTCTGAAGCAGCAGTGATACATGTACAATCTTTTTTTTTCCCTTTTGAAATCGTGATCTATGTACAATCTTGTTTCTTTTGCTAATCTTTTTTCGCACAGTGAATCATTTCAAGCTACTATATACTGCATGTCTAGTTATAACGAGCTATGCATATTTTTTTTAGGCGGTCTTTTTCTTCTTTTCTTGTTTTAAACAGCAATTTACAGAGCTATCCCTGAGGTAGAACATTTACCAACTACTGGGTCCACCTAAAGACGTGTCAGTTTGGGGTTTGAGAACCGAAACCTTCCTCCCCATCCCTATCTCTCTGATTAGTGTTTATATATATAGATAGATAGATAGATGCCCATCCTTTTCTTTCCTTTGACCAAACAACACCTCCAACTGGCCAGCTCAGTGTAATGATTTCAAGGATGGATGATGCAAGGGAAGCACGGATGGATAGATCGGACACAGATGAGGTGCAGCTGTGGAAGTACTGTAAGGCCATGTTATTTTCAGCTTTTAAAAGCTACTTTTCGATTTTTCTACAGTAATTAACTTTTAAATAAAATATTTTTTCAAAGTAGGGTATACTAGTTAATTGTAATACATATTTTATTAACTTCATTTATATTGACAAAAACTGCATATAAATTTCTGTTATTCTATAATCTCTCATACAAACAGTCCAAAAACAACAAGTCGCAGCCAAAAACCACAACAAAAAATAACATGCCCTAAAAGCGCGGGCATCGAATTGGATAAAACCAACACTTCAGGACAGAGGCGGTAATTTTGATCTGCATAGTCGATTGCATGATTAGATGACCCAAAACGGATCTGTTTATATTAGCTTTTTATTTTTAGTTTTTATTTAGAAAAATTAAAAATTAATATAAATATATGGCTTTTCGATATGGTTTTCTTACTCCTCTCCCTCTAGAGAATGACATGGGTCACAAACGTATCACGCATCCCACTTCTCCTACTTCTATCTTGTGTATGTATCTCTTCCTTATTTTTCTTATCGCTCGTCCTCTTTTTAAAAATTACTTTTTCAATTACTATTATTTATTTCAGTTAAAAACCAACGATCATAGTTAGTACGAACAAGCTCATGGTCAGCTAAAACTGTGAGGATGAGGACCTATTTGGAACGTAGAAATTTTACAATAATTATATTGGAATTTTGTGTGAATCAGAGCAAATCATAAGAATTTTACAGAATCCACTCCAAAGAGTGCTTCATATTTGTTCTTCAACTCTGTTTTTATTAAATCCTGCGGGGGCGTGTGAGGGAATTGATCTGTTTTTATTAAATCCTGCGGGGGCGTGTGAGGGAATTGATGAACTCTCATCGATCGGATAGGTGCATCGCGCGACTCACAGCTGTGCTCAATTATCGCCAAAAAACCTCTCGTGGGCAACACAATAATTGCTGGAAAGGCATGATCTTCTATTACGATCTGGAATTAAGAGCAGAACATTCTATCATTCATAGGGTATATTTTTTAACGGTTTCTAAAAATAGCTTTTAACTTTGCTACGGAATCTAACTTTTAAACGGAGGATTTTTTAAGTCTACAAGTTAATTATAGTACACGTTAAAAACCCAATATCTGTATCAATCAAAATCGCAAACGAGTATCTTTTCCGTAATCTCTATCACAAACAGCTAAAATTCAAAATTTTCAACTAAAAATCATAAATTATAGCCATATCCAACACGCCATAGCTCGATACGGATTAGAGTACATACATGAGTTCGCAGAGCTCGCCAGTTTTCACTTGACAATCAGAATTTTAATCTTGACGGGCAGGGTTGTACTCCTGTATCTCTGCCTGCCTAACATGCGGTTCCCCGGGATACGCTAGTATATATTCATGATCTGAAAATTAGTTGAGCTTAATTCACACTCCAGATGCAATTTTCTTCGCATGTGCTAATCACACTTCACCGGCCGCATGTTCCAAGAAACCTTCCTTGGCAACTAATTCTCTCATAAATTACAATTTCTTTACCCACCAAATGCAAATCAAATGTGAACTTGCCTTTCAGAAATGAAAAGTAAAATCAAATGTGAACAATTTTCTCCCCTGATGTCCATCGCCAATCCTTTTCACTTGCGTCATAAGCCTTCGTCACAATCGAACTTCCAACTTCTCTAACCCACTTTTATTATTTGGTCAAATCTCGTTCGTATATTTGCGCTTATGGTTATCCTCAGAGTTCAATTTGCGAAAGGCTCCTGTTGGTTTATTTGCCATGACATTGCACATAATATAATTTATGAATTGAAATACAAAGACTGCATTCGAGTAATAGTACCAAATTGTGGCATTTTGGGCAAGATGAAATTTTAATAATATGAATATGACAAAGAGTTCAAGAAAATATGAATCTGACAAAAATAAAAGCATTGTATCAAATTAAATATGAGTTTGATTTGTATATAAAATGGATGTTACTTTAGTAAGGCAGTTTTGATTTGCTAATACTTGCGGCCTTGATTTTTTTAAGCAAACATTTTTCATCAAATACTCCTAAAAGATGCTTATTGCAAATATTACCTCTAATGAGATAAGATCAACAAAGAGGTAAAATATGTCACTAACAAGTCATTTACTCATTTCTTGTTGTAAACTACATCTAGTCTGCACGTTCTCATGCTAAGGCTTAATGCAAATTTGTTAGAAAGGTTGGAGATAAAAAAAGTGAACAGTACGTTTTTTAGACCAAGAAACAACAATATTTAAAATATCACTGTATATTCTGTCAAGTATAATTATGTAAATTCAAAGTCCTTGGAGGGGAAACCTGTAAAAGTGACCATCGAATCGTACTTAGTAGGATCGCATCTTTAGAGCAAATATTTTTTTTTTAAAAAAGATTGATATTAAGACGAGCTGGCATGGTCACAAGAAGACGGTACTCTCCATAAAAGCCCAATCCCGAGCTCCCCCTTCTCGAAAGCTGTACGAAAGCAGCTGCCATTGCCAAGGCTCAAAGGACAATCTCAAAAAAAAATCGGAGAGAGGTAAAAAGAATTCAACATTTTATCATCTTGGTGATGGAAATCGAGCTCTCAATCTTGCTTTGATCAGAGCCATTAGGCCTCCCAAAATAGGGTCAAAGAGGGGGAGCGGACAGCCCTGTCATTTTTAGCCGTTGCTGCAGCTGGTCGTCGCTGTTGCTGCTCCCAATCTGAGGTTGTCGGTGCTGGCTTCGCCTCTCGGGTTCTTGCAGGTTCTCGGACCAATATCCGCAAGAGCAGCACCGGCCAATCCGCTCCTCTTCTTGGTTCCTGGGCAATACATCAGCTAACCAAGAAAGATCCGTGCGGATTCTTGCAATCGGCAGGTAATTTGATCTTTGCTCTGATAGCTGTGTTCTTTCTCAAGAGTTCTCGCACCTAATTGCTCGCCGTTGGATGCAAAATGCCTTAAACTTGTGGTTCTTGAAATGGTTCTAGGGGTCAAGGATTAGAAAGGACACCAAGAAAGCAACATCAAGAAAAGAAACGAGGAGACATTTGGGAGTGGATTGATAGATAGATAGATAGATAGATAGATAGATTGGCAAATAGATTGGTGGTCAAGAACATGTTTGGGACCCAAACCAGGGAGGTGGCAGATGATTTCAACCCGAGGAGGAGGAGGACATTGTGGAACACGCCGCCTGCGTCCATGCCCACCACCACCCACACCATCAGATACACCACAGCCAGGAAGGGCCATGTCAACGCCCACCACTTGTCGGTGAAATTCGAGGATCTCTATGGATTCATGGTGGAGGGCAATGTGGACGATGTCAATGTGCTGAACGAGGTGAGGGAGAGGATAAGGGAGCAAGGGAGGGTGTGGTGGGCGCTGG
Organism: Bonia amplexicaulis; assembly: GCA_036346245.1. Classification (NCBI taxonomy): domain Eukaryota; kingdom Viridiplantae; phylum Streptophyta; class Magnoliopsida; order Poales; family Poaceae; genus Bonia; species Bonia amplexicaulis. Next base: position 9,914,675 of record CM070757.1, read on the forward strand.
AGGCGAGCAAGGGCGCAAACTGGTACCTCCAGCCAAGGATCTCCTCAAACGGTGGTGAGGGGGTGATTAGCGTCACATCGCTCAAGCTATCGGTGCTCACCAATACAATTACTCTGAGGAGGCTGATCAGAAAGGGGTTGCCGCCGGTGCTGAGGCCGAAGGTGTGGTTGTCGGTCTCAGGGGCGGCCAAGAAGCGGTCGACGGTGCCGGAGACGTACTATGACGAGCTGATCCGGGCCACGGAGGGCAGACCACGCCAGCCACACGCCAAATCGATCACGTGAGTTTTGACAAGTTGATATTGATTTGTTCTGTATTAAGTTGATGCCTTCTTGTCTCTTACTGCTTATAGAACCATGCTTTCTTATCTTGGAGGAAGGTGAATGATTATATGATCTTTTGGAATATTTAAGTACAACTTATGATTGATCAAGAATGTGTTATCCTTTTAGAAATTATTGTTTTTATGCGGATAGATTTATAATCAGATTAAGCTGGTTCTTCTTTCTTAAATTTCTGACATTGTTTTGTAAATATGTTTCTGCACACCAGAAAAAATCAAAGTGTAGGGAAATCTCATTCTAGAAAATAAGTATATGGCGTGTTAAAATTATTAATGAGCATCATCATGCAAGCATCAGGCTTCATCCATATGATACTTGGTTTCCATATGCTTCAGTCATTAGTTCAAGGATATTTCAATCAGCATTCTTCATATTCGTTGTCTGCTTGAAGAGCTCTTTGTACAGTTGATCTCTTTTTTTTTAATCTTAGTATGTATCTTTAGAAGGTTTTATCCAGATGGTTGTCATCACTTATCAGCATATATTCTGCTTTATGTTCACTAATTCGGTAAATCTTTGAAATAAAAATGAATGATTTGTCATTACAGGATCTTCCTCGCACGTTTCCTTGCCATCCTTGGTTGAACAGTGAGGATGGTCAGGCTTCTCTTCGACGTGTACTTGTTGGGTACTCATTCCGTGATTCGGAAGTTGGATATTGCCAGGTAACCATAATGCCAAGTTCTAGTTCATCTAATGTACTTATCGCAAAGAGTACCTCCATTACTAACAGTGTACATTGCAGGGTTTAAATTATGTAGCTGCACTGTTGTTGCTCGTTATGAAGACAGAGGAAGATGCATTCTGGATGCTTGCTGTACTCTTGGAAAATGTTCTTGTCAGTGATTGTTATACTGATAATCTTTCTGGATGCCATGTTGAGCAGAGAGTGTTCAAAGATCTTTTAGCTAAAAAATGCCCCAGGTATTTTTCCCTTTTATGTTTATGCTGCGATTTCTCACGAACAAATAAATCAATAAGAAAACATCATGTTATGATTCTGAACTATATTGGATTGACCAAACGATGTAGGATTGCTGCTCATCTTGAAGCAATGGGGTTTGATGTTTCACTTGTTGCCACAGAATGGTTCTTGTGTCTCTTCTCCAAGAGCTTGCCCTCGGAGGTTAGACAATAGTTAACTCAGTGTTAAATTAGTCCATCCATGATTTGCCCAAAAGTTATTGTACAATCTTTTCACACTTACTGTTATTGTTTCTGTGAACAGACAACCCTCAGGGTGTGGGATGTTTTATTCAATGAAGGTGCAAAGGTCTTGTTCCATGTCGCACTGGCAATTTTCAAGGTGTGTACTCAGGAAATCTCCTTCGCTGCCTGGTTTTCTTAGGGTGTTTGGATTCCTTGCCCATATGGATGAAAGAGTGCCTTCTTTTTGTTTCATATTACTTTTTTTTATAAGTGTTGGAATATCTGCAGATGAGAGAAGATGATCTACTACGCATCCAACATATTGGTGATGTAATTGATGTTTTGCAAACAACTGCTCATCATCTATATGATCCTGATGAACTCCTCACGGTAAAAATTTGTGTTTTGTACCGAAATATTAGGTGAAGTAGCCAGTGATAGGTACTATTATAAGCATGTCATATCATAGTAGTTTGAAGAAACAAATTTGGGTTTTTGAGAAATTATAGTGAAGTGAAACTCAGTAACTTGAGAAATATCTTGTGTGATTTATCCAGTAGATGTTTTTTCATGCCTTAAAGCACTCCTTGCCAAAACATTGGAGACTGATTGTTTTTCTTTTACCATTCTTTTTTCTAGTTTGCATTTGATAAGATTGGCTCCATGACGACAAACACAATTACAAAGGAAAGGAAAAAGCAAGAGACAGTTGTCATGGCTGAGCTTGATCAAAGAATTAGACGGCTGAGTTCACTCAAGATGGATGGATAATGTATAAAAATATATGCTGGGATGTTGTAGACTTGTAGGTCGTAAAAGGTTGAAATGACGCAGTGAGTCGGTACTCGACACCTGGTCAGACTGCTTCAACGAGCAAAAATCATGGTCCACCGAAAATGTTGGAAGATGCAAAACTGCAATGTGGGTTTGTTTTTGACTTAATGTTGTTTGTTTTTTGTGCGTGCTTAATATCTTCACTCATATTTGCGAGATATGCCATGATGCAATGGGAGCAGATTCTACTAACGGTTGAAATTTGTATAGATTTGATGTTCGTTGAAATTCTTTTGGCAATGAACCCAACAAGGGTACTTATCAAGAGTGTTTATGGTATTTGATGTACCTGTAAATTGTTGCAGACCTGAAATGGAGCTCGAAAGGTCTAATTTGACTTGAGATCAACTAGATAGGTGATTTTCCTACGCTATACCACAATTCATCAAGGCAACAGGGATGAAGGAATACCTACATGAAAGGAACCATGTTATGCATCAAAGGCTTGCGAAAGAAAAAAATCGTATAAAGGCGTTACTTTTCTTCCTGGAAATGAGAACTGCACAATCTAAAGTCATAATAATGGTTTCAGTAGGGGCCAACATCGTTTCAGATTACAGTACACTATGAGAGGTGATAGGCCCATCGTAATAATTGAAATCTGTCAAATTCAGTCTTTTCTTCTACATTGATCCAGCTTTATGTGCCATAACTTCGATTTACGAGCTTGGAACTATAATTACTAGGGAAACGCTCAATGTTGACTTATAATACCTGTAGGAAAGAATAGGAAAGGATGAGAAGAAATTATCGTCAAAGTTTTCTAGGTTAATTTTGGATAAAGTAGTCAGTTTATAGAGATGCAAAATACCATAGCAACCGCTAACTGTCCCAAATATCCATAAACAACCCGCAGCCTCAGTAAAAGGACAGCGTAGCAATATATGAAGTCCAAGCCGAAGCCAGCCAAGCAAAAGAGAGACAAAGTTTCATTTGGTCACCGACAAAACAGCAAAGCCAAGCCATCGCCACAGCCAAAGACAGCACAACACTCTATAGAAAACACAGCACATCGTCTTTGAATAGCACGGCCATCGACAAAGGCACAACACAACACAAACCATCGAGACATCACGGCGACAGGCAAAAAGGGCACACGCAGCCAGTCGAGAAGAGAAGTAAGAGGAAACATGGAGCACGACACCAGCCGAAGCTCACTTCCTTCCCCATCCCTCATCTTTCCCCACACCATACACCAAACAAACCAAGAGCAAGAGGGAGGAGCAGCTCGGTTGCAGGCGTCAGGGTGAGGAGCCATGAGCGATAGAGAAATGACAGCCCTAGGGGAAGGCGAGCACCAGGGAAGGCAACGACGGTGCCACCACAAACAATCCCTAGCCCAGCCGACCGAGGTAGGCCATGCCATCCATTTCTCCCAAGATTTCATTATTCATAGCCACACATACAGCATAGCAAAACACTAGAGCACCACCATCAAGACCATGCGCAAAAGAGAACGGGCCGGGAGAGGAAGAGAGTACCGAGGAGGTCATCATCGTGGCCTAGAGAGCGCTATATGCACTCGACGAGCACCCCACCCTCCCCCGATGAGTGGGGTGATCCCGAGCCCCGCCATAGCACCTCTAGCACCACCCTCATCCAAGCCATTCGGCAAAAAGGGCATCACAACATATAACCAAGGGATGCACTAAATCAAATCAAGAACTGAATGGAGATTTGGTGGAGGGGTGAGAGTAGAGAGAGATGCAGGAAGAGGCCATGAAAGGGGGTTGAAGCCGACATCAAATAACTAACCCAAGAATTGGCCTAGATTTACTACGAGGAATAAGGCAGTGAAAGGAGACCGGCCGGTGAGGAACCAGAGCCAAAGAAGAAGGCGGAGCAACACTGGGAGCTAAGCTCACGGGCGGCAACCTGACGCCGACCAAGGGTGACGGCGTGTAGGACTGGAGCTAAGCGAGGTAGCCATCTTAAGGAGATAGGGCGCCACAGCAACCGGATCCATGGGGGCGACACGAAGGCGCAGTAGTCGGAGGCAGGGGAGGCGCGGAAGCTGAGCACCGGCGGCGCAGCAAGGGGATGCCCGGATCGGATCGCACGGGAGAGGAGAGGAAAAAAATGAGAAGAGGCGGTGAGGAGGAAAAAAGGCCATTCGACCTGAGTAGAAAGAAAAGAAAAGAAAAGAAGAAGAGAAGGGAAAGAAGAAAAGAAAAGATGAGAAGAAAGAAAAAAAGAAAAGAAGAGAAGAGAAAAAGGTTAGGTGTGTAAATAAGATTTGTTCGTAAGTATAGATGGTGTGATCCGTGAATATAGATGACGTGACCATTAAATTATGGTCGTTTGGGCACCGGGGCATTGGAGAAGTGTCCGGTGAGAGTGATTGTTGGTATCGGGTTTGCGTGTAGTAACGTTGTCGGTTGTCTATACGCATAGAACCAATGCTATTTGCATGCTTGTGTGAATTACAATATTGAGTTAAGAGTTCGAGTGATGCTTTCAAGTGGAGGTTCTGATTTAGCGCTCCACGCATCGTCCACGGGAGCAATCAGGCAAGTGCATGGTAGAACAGTGAATTATGATGAATGCTTGCTATTCGTGTTTCCATGCCATGATCTATAGTGTTATGAGATAGTGCATATGATTATGTGCTAATCATGCCTTGATGAGTACCGCTTATGATTAGACATCCACATTTGAAGAATATTGCATTATGTAAAATGCATAAGAGCCAGGTCGGTGAGAAAGTCATATGACTAGTCCGGAGTGCTCTTGAATAAGACCTATAAAGGTAGGCACCTCCAGGGATGGAGGTAGAGGGGTTTCATCGACGGATGATGCAACTCCACTATACCAGTATAAGCAGCATACAGAGGACCATTATGCATTGCACTCATAGACCTACGACAGTAGGCCTCCCACGATGGTGGGGGAAATCAAGACCTACTTCGGTAGGCACCTCCAGGGATGGAGGCAGAGGGGTTTCACCGACGGGTGAAGCAACTCCACTATACCGGTATAAACTGCATACATATGTGTATTGCACCGCATTGCATTTGCAGGAAATGAACAGGAGACAGGGAGGAAATCCAGATATTTTGGGTTATAGCTCATAAATATGTGATTGAATGATTACTGTACCAACCCCACTATTTTATCGTGTGCTTGCTGAGTCTTCGGATTCACTCTTGCTTTGTTGTTGTTTTTATGTATCTGTTGAAAGCGACATGTACGGACGGTAGTAGCACAATTATTTCATGTGCAATAGTAATTCACATGTCATCTATAGTTGGCGTATTTAGCCTTGAATAGTCTGAGTACCTTTTTGGTAATTAACAAATTTATACCTCTGCTGCACATATTGTTAAGTGTATCAACTTTTGTCGTTTGGTTGATATTTAAATAGAGGAATTACTTCGCAAGACCAGCGGCAAAAGTTGGAGTTGGTAGCATCATAGAGTAGTTGGTAGCACTTGGGCTCAGGGAGGGGCCGAGGTGCTACAGTTGGTATCAGAGCGGACATAGGTCCATGGTGAAGAAAAATTGATAACTTAGCTTAATTATTCAACTAGAACCTGACCTAGGTTGGTTAATCATCAAAACCAGACTTAGGTCTAATGGTTAAATTAAAACTTGACACACACTGGTGCGCAGTAGGATATGATTGGGTCAAGCATTGCATTTTCATTTCCGTTAGTCATGTTGTTGATTTGCAATGCTTTGAGATTGATGCTTGTGAGTTGATGGAAAGCATTTGAATTTGTTACTTGTTTGTCTTAGGGGACTTTGCTATGATTGTGTTACGTACCGATGCAATAAAGACTGAGACCATGGACACTGGAGAGGCCTGGTCTTTGTTGCCATTTGTGGCATTGAGGTAGTGATGTTTTGCTTTAGTTTTGGGAAGTGGGTTCCCTTTGGTTAGTAACTCTTTGAGTTGTTTGATAAATACCCTGTAGTGGGGAGTGCTCTATGCAAGTCTGGTATTCGGGGGGAATTGTTATCATATGAATGTTTGGAGTGACTTGCATGATGAGGCCAATGTTTTTGGAGAAGGCAGTATTCAATAGTGGTTGTAATGTTTGGATTGGTTGGAAAGGCATGAAATTTCGGGTTGTGAGAAAGGAAGAGAGTAATTAATTTTAGTTATGCCATGAGATTGAAGTTTATTTGAAATCAATGGGGATTTATTATTTATATGAGAAGTAGCGGTATAAGGCAGATCTATTCCTGCATAATGGTTGGGCTTGAACCAACCACTAGGTTATTAAGGTTACTTAGGTTGTTGAACCCTATTGAATGATTGGTTTTACGATGATCCCAATCGATAAACCTAGCCATGCAATCTAGACTTGCTAAGAAGTGTGTTAATCGATTGTCTTGGTGGAAAATCACTCATGGAGTTATCCTTTTAATCGACAATAGGCTAATGACCTTAAAACTAAGTTCACCAATTCAGCACTGTGATTGATTGTTATAATTATGACCGATGTTTTGGAAGGTTCTAATAGTTGTAATTTTAGAACTCTATTGGAATTAGTTGGGAGAATAAGAATGGGGATCTTGATGTCAGGTAAATCTCCCAACTAAATTGAATGGAGAAGAATTGTTGTAGAGCCGTGTGGGACTCGAATTATGAGGGATGAAACTAATAAAGTTCTAGTGAGATTTGGCAGCAATCTCTAAGGCATGAGTTAGTGAAGTTGCCATCGCATTTGTGGGAAATTATGAGCACACCTATGGAGGTAGAACATATGGATTTTATACTTAAGACAATCGTAAATGCAGTTCACAGGAGTACATATGTTATGTGTTGAAATCTAGGTGATTGATTATCTCTAAAGAGTCGAGCTGGCGGATTTTAGTTAGTGCCTTGGAATCAGGTGCTTATGGGATTGTTAACTGGTAGTGGATCTTTTGATGACAAAATTATGTCCACACCTTGTGTTGTTGCACACGAGATAGTTGCGATGTCTGTACTGTTGTGTGCAGTTAAGTGGTAGAGTTTGGTGAGCTTTAGGAAGGTTTATATTGATGATGCTAAATTCGTAACATGAGCCTCTGTTAGGCTTAGATCTATAGTGAGGATGGTTGATATATTATTAATGAGGTGATAATAAAGATTTGTGTGGCTAATAGAGTTTTGAGTTGGTCTTATGCCATAATCTTTGTGAGAAATTGATTGAGAAAAATATCGGCCTTAGGGGCAAAACTGACTGTGTTGTTGCAACCGGTAGCATTTATGGGGAGTGATGGTGACTGATATCACATTTAAGTTGGCGAATCATCGGTAGTGTCAAGAGTGAGATTTTGGGTGAAAGAGTTTTCCTGAATTATGTTTTACGTGGTGGGCATCATCACCAGGTATCGATGATGTTTTAAGTTACTTGGTTCCTCTAACGTGGATTGAGGATGTCAATATTATTGGAGTCGTTAGAGGAATATTGGGAACTTTGACATGTGAGCCTCAGATTTGTTGATAGTGGAGGCAAAAAGATTGAGGTAAAGTTGAAGTAAAGCTATTAAAGGATTTAGTTATCCGATATTAAATGAAATCTCGAATGGAGCTTACCTCATTTTGTGGATATGAGGAATTGAGTACTGATGGATGATTTTTAAGTTCACCGTGTTCGGTGGTCATTAATTGAGGAAGTATCTAGAGTAATAATTCATTTCATGAGTTGATGTCGACCATTGATGGAGTTCATCGTGGTGGAAGTAGAGCATGAGTTGAAACCCTGGAGAATAATAGTATTGGAGGGTTGAAGTAATGGAATCCAATACAAATTTGATGGGGCATGTGGGGTTACCTGTCAACAATATATCATTGGTCAAGAAGGTTTGCTTGGGTACTTTGCGAGTCGTGTACTAAAGCATCCCTAGATTCGTGTGGACATTGCCCCAGGATTGAATTGGTTTTGTAACTCATAGATTAGTGTTAGAAGGATGAATTGTCGTATGGCAATCTAATGAGTATTTGAAATGGTTGACTGATGTTTAAAGGATTATTTCGGGTTCCCTTGATTGGAAATTCATTCAGGTTCACATTGAGAGAAAGTGGATTTAAGTGAAAAGTTGCGGGGTTTCCCGCATTTCTTATATGATTTTTCGCTAAGGCGTTATTTGTTCGCCTTAAAGAGTGTGCTTCCTTTTCTTTGAAAAGAAAGGGGCTAATTTCGAGAATAGAAATTTTTCGCATAATATATGCGGCATAGTTGTTTGTTAGGATGAGGATTGATTCCCTATCCGATTTTCTCTCTTAAGAGGATTGGTTGTGATGAAGTGATGTTCTGTGGGGAAGTGATTCTCAACTATTTTAGAAGAAAGTTGTTATTTGTGGATGAATGGATTGATCCCATGATTGGATTTACCTTTATAAAAGACTTTGCTTTATAGAAGCGAGCCGGTTTTATAAGTGTTATATGATACTTCTCTTGTAAAAGAGAAGAGCTCTCTTTGTTGCGAACAAAAGAAGCGGTGTCTCTTTTGTGCAAGCGATGAGAGTGATTTTTTTGGAGGATTGGGGATTTCCTTATGTCGAGGCATGAGACGTTAAAGGTTGTTGAGGTGCGTTGGTCGTGTTAGACTAGGCACATGATAACGTGAGAATTGAATCTATGTGCGGAGTGTGCAATATGTTCTCTTTTTCTTTGTTGAGATAGTACTTAAGGGATCTAGAACATGTGATTGTTCTTGAACCGTTGTCCCTTAAGTAAGGCATCATCTTTGAGCCCCGTCCAGTTTGGATTTTAGGGGAATCGGAGAAAGTATTGAGGCACAAAATGTTAAAGTATGTTAAAATAATGGGGTCACATCAGTCTGAGAGAAGCAAGATATGATTTGGAGTCTCGCATGCACGAGAAGTACCCAGAGTTATTCTCTACGGGTACAGGTTAGAGTTGTTTTTTTCTTTTAGCTTGTGTTGTGGTATTCTTCACGTGGATTGCTTAGCACCAGAATTAAGATCAAATTCTGTTAAGGGAGTAGAATGTAATACCCGTGGGAAAGAAAAGCAAAGAAAAGAGAAGAAATTGCCGTCAGAGCTCTAGAGGTTAATTTCAGGCAAGGTAGTTCATTCACAGAGATATCTGACCATCCAGGGGCCAGTCGGCACTTCTCACGACCGTAGGGTCATCACTCAACACTAAACAAACCTGAGATATATGCAAAATACCATAGCAACCACAACCGTCCCAAATATCCATAAACAACCCGCAGCCATAGTAAAAGGACAGCGTAGCAATGTATGAAGCCCAGGCCGAAGCCAGCCAAGCAAAAGAGAGGCAAAATTCCATTTGGTCACCAACAAAACAGCAAAGCCGAGCTATCGCCACAGCCAAAGACAGCACAGCACCCTCCAAAAAACACAGCACATCACCTCTGGATAGCACGACCATCGACAAAGGCACAACACAGCACAAACCATCGGGACATCATGGTGATAGGCAAAAAGGGCACACGCAGCCAGTCGAGAAGAGAAGAAGTAAGAGGAAACATGGCTCACGGTACCAGCCGAAGCTCACTTCCTTCCCCATCCCTCATCTTTCCCCACACCATACACCAAACAAACCGAGAGCAAGAGGGAGGAGCAGCTCAGTTGCAGGCTCCAGGGTGAGGAGCCACGAGCGACAGGGAAACGACAACCCTAGGGGAAGGCGAGCACCAATGGAAGGCAACGACGATGCCACCACAAACAACCCCTAGCCCAGCCAACCGAGGTAGGCCATGCCATCCATTTCCCCCCAAGATTTCATTATTTATAGCCACACATGCAACATAGTAAAACAATAGAGCACCACCACCAAGACCATGCGCAAAAGAGAACGAACCGGGAGAGGAAGAGAGTACCGAGGAGGTCATCGTCGTGGCCTAGAGAGCGCTATATGCACTCGACGAGCACCCCACCCTCCCCCGATGAGTGGGGTGATCCCGAAACCCGCCATAGCACCTCTAGCACCACCCTCATCCAAGCCATTCGGCAAAAAGGGCATCACAACATATAACCAAGAGATGCACTAAATCAAATCAAGAACTGAATGGAGATTTGGTGGAGGGGTGAGAGTAGAGAGAGATGCAAGGAGAGGCCATGAAAGGGGGTTGAAGCCGACATCAAATAACTAACCCAAGAATTGGCCTAGATTTACTACGAGGAATAAGGCAGTGAAGGGAGACCGGCCGGTGAGGAACCAGAGCCAAAGAAGAAGGCGGAGCAACACTGGGAGCTAAGCCCACGGGTGGCAACCTATGCCGACCAAGGGTGACGGCGCGTAGGACTGGAGCTAAGCGAGGTAGCCATCTGAAGGAGATAGGGCGCCACAGCAACCGGATCCATGGGGGCGACACGGAGGCGCAGTAGTCGGAGGCAGGGGAGGCGCGGAAGCGCTGAGCACCGGCGGCGCAGCAAGGGGATGCCCGGATCGGATCGCACGGGAGAGGAGAGGAAAAAATGAGAAGAGGCGGTGAGGAGAAAAAAAGGACATTCGGCCTGAGTAGAAAGAAAAGAAAAGAAAAGAAGAAGAGAAGGGAAAGAAGAAAAGAAAAGATGAGAAGAAAGAAAAAAAGAAAAGAAGAGAAGAGAAAAAGGTTAGATGTGTAAATAAGATTTATTCGCACGTATAGATGGTGCAAGTCATGAATATAGATGATGTGACCATTAAATTATGATCGTTTGGGCACCGAGCATCGAAGTGGTCTCCGTTGAGAGTGATTGTCGGTATCGGGTTTGCATGTAGAGACGTTGTCGGTTGTCTATACGTGTAGAATCGGTGTATTGTATCGTATTGCATCTGCAGGAAACGAATAAGAGACTGGAGGAAATCCAGAGATTCTGGGTTACAGCTCATAAATATGTGATTGAATGATTACTGTACCAAACACACTGTTTTATCGTGTGCTTGCTAAGTCTTCGAACTCACCCTTGTTTTGTTATTGTTTTTAGGTCTCTGTTGAAGGCGACATGTACGGACTGGAGTAGCACAGTTGTTTCACGTGCAACAATAATTCGCGTGTAATCTATAGTTGACATATTTAGCCTTGAATAGTCTGTAAGTGTATCAACTTTTGTCGTTTGGTTGATATTTAAATAGAGGAATTTCTTCGCAAGACCAATGGCAAAAGTTAAAATTGATAACATCATAAAGCAGTTGGTAGCACTTTGAGCTCTGAGACTGGCCGGGTGCTACAATAGTCGTATTCTGGTGCACTGGTGGTGGATTGGTGGTGTTGGACATGTCTTACGGCTACCCAAAAATAATCAAACCAAAAACCAATATTTTGCTTCTGAGTTGTTCAACTGCTACTACGGAATCGTTGTGCATTTAATATTTATAATTTTAAATCAGGAAAAAAGGAACCACATTGCCTAGCTCATCAATTCCAATCTGAATCAATGTTTTGGCTTAGCTGTCATACATCGACTGAGTAGCGGCTTTGCACTAACCCATTGTGCTACATCACGTCTGAAATGAATACAATAGTTCTTTTCCATACTGTGCATCCGAAAGGAAAGAAATAGACAAGTTATAAAACGAACAAACAGCATGTACTCCATACCACCTATGTATGCGCAGATGCAGTCATGCAGCTAATATTGGCGATACCAACACTAATATTGGCAAACTACAAAGAATGAACAATTGAGCTGGGCAATTGGTACGTACACCATCTATCCTCTGTTTACAAATATAGATTTCTGTTCACAAATGTATGCTCCGTACAATCAAGCTTTTTTAAGCTTTAGCCATTAATATATATTAAAAATATATAGATTGACTATCTAAAAATAATATTATTGAATTTATCTTGCAAATTACTTTCATAATATATATTTTTTATTATTATTTCTAATATATTGCGATAATAAATAGTCAAAATCTTCCATTAGAGACCGTAAAAAGTCAAAAAAAACCTACATTTGTGATGGAGGAAGTGCAAATTATCTGCACCTCACACACAGCCCATACATTTATTCGCGCCAAAATCCTGTTGCAAGCCAAAAAAAAATTATGTACAATCAGTGCTAGAAAATTAGCAATTCGCCTATTCCTTCAATGAAGCTTAACTGCTCAAGGTTACAAAGATGAACTGCAAATCGTATAGTCAACTTGATCATTCATATACACAGTAAACTTTAAAGTTAAGCATCCTCTACACTGTTTTGTTATATTACATCTGCCAACGCAAGCGCAGAGGAAGTCAGACCATGATTCTATGGAATTATTGAAGCTTCAGTCACTAGCCAAGCCAGCCACTGGAAGAGCCTGGACGCGGGTATGGATACTGCTGCCGGGAAGCGAAGTTCACAGGATCAGGTGGCACAGGAACATTTTATGGGCCTCTTGGGCCTGTTGCATAGTTTGTTTCATCTAGGCAAGGGTATACTTGTTTATCGCCGATCTCCCTGTTGAACCCAACGACGGCATTCCATATGTGGAAGAAGGTAAAGCAGACTCCTCAAAACTAGCATCTGAAGATCCAAAAGAGTATCTACTTGTATGCGGGTGATCATAGGTACTCTGCCCACCATACATTCTAATCTGTGCTAGAATATCTGTGGCCGGTGGGTTCATGGCTGTTTGGGGATGGTCATCCCTGATGTGCCCACCGTACATTCTTATCTGTGCTCGAATGTCTGTGGCAGGTGGGTTCATGGCTGTTTTGGGATTATCATTCCTAATGTGTCCACCGTACGTTCTTGCATTCTCCTGAACATCTCTACCGGGAACTAGATTCCTCTGGGAAGAGCCAGCACTCTCCATGGTGTAATCCACTGAGCAATCTTCGAAGTTCTGGCTCCTGTAAAAGCTGCCACCAGTTCCACCAGATGTTGAACTGTATAAATTACCAGTTGGATCACCAGCATACAGCCCGGTCAGTTCCTCAAGATTGGGACTGTACATCCTTGAGCCAGCACCAACATTATCGGTGGAAAAAGAGAAGTGGTTTTCTACAGATGAAACTCCATATTCATCCACATTTCTGAAGTAGCTGTCCTCATATGGTGCCCTCCCAATGGGAGATATGCAGGGCTCTGGTACAGGATCATTGAAATAATTAAACTGATGTGCCGTCCTATCTGAGGGATATTCACTTGGCATAAAAGGGGAATAGCTCCTTGATTTGTATTGAGAATTCAAGGGTAAGATACTCATATCCGAATCTGCTTTTGCCTCATCACCTCCTCCTGTTTTCTCTGATTCCCTTCTCCCTCTGGAGCTATTTGAAACCTTTCTGCCGTCATTGTAACAAGCAATTTTTAAGTCAGAATGAGCATCTTTCTCTTCACGATGAACACTACTTTGATCAGCTCGACAAATATCATTTTTGTTTGATGCAACCTTTGTTTCCTCGTATGCGGCTTCTACTTGCTTTTCTGGAGGGAATCCATCTACTTGTTTCGGTTTCCCAGAAACAAAGTTCATGTTTTCATCCATATGTGCCTCCTTCTCTTTTCCAGATGTGGTATTCTGCTCATAAGTGACTCCACCATGATTCTGTATAGGGAGGTCATCAAAAAGATAATCCACTTCTTCTTTGGCATGGGAGACCTCCTTTAATGTTTCAGTGTGACCATGCTCCTCAGCTATTTTCCTGTGCTTCTCTGTCCAATCAGAGTGACTCCACAAATAGAGTGGGGGTGGAGATACATTCCATTGGTCTATTTGTTTGTCACTCACATCCAATGAACCAGGCAAATAGAATGACTGCAATATATAAATAAGTCAACTACTTCAGCAAGCAGAAGAGCTGTAATGTTCAATGGAGATGTAGGTTCCATACCTTGCCAGCAAGAATTTGTTTATCCTCCCAAACCAATTCATAAGGCTGTCTCTTTCGATCTAACCTGGTAACGCCCAGCATATAGATGAAAAATAAACAAGGGAAGTAGTGACAACATAAGTATATCTATGTTTGATCTCATCCCAGAAAGATCTTCGTTACCTTTCAGCCTCCTTGGGGACAATTAGTATAATGAGCTTTGGCTTGAAGGTCAGTGCCTTGTCAATGAATTTGTTCGCAAGCGTTGCTTTTACTCCAAAAGGAGGATTAAGGCCCATGATCTACACAATATAATTCAAGTGACAACTCGTTAAATATACGACAGATGGTGCCTTTCTTGAAGTCAATACAGGCTTCCATATTTTCATGAGATAAAATTCAAAATTGATATCTAAGCAAAATTGGCCAGGATTTGACTTTTAAGTAGTAAACAGCATCCTATCACTGTCAACATCCACAAGAACACTGAACCTATATACTCATGTTAGCAGTTGTAGAACCTGGTCAGGATCATAATCTTGAGCAACATTGCTCAGTTATCAAATTTGGAATTATCCCAAGCTTTAATTAAGGGGGGAAGGCAAAAGAAAGACCATACTAGTTTAGACCCATGTGGCAGTTCTTTTGGACGCACAGTCATCCAGTCCCTCTTTTCAAAACAGAAAGAATTCTGCAAAATGCCATACTCCTTAAGTTAGGTCCCAAGTACAATGTAAATATAAAATCATAAATTTATAAATGGCACAATTGTTTGAAGTAAGCATGTAAATGAATCATGAACAGAGATATAAGTGACTAGAAATAAAAAGTTCGCTAAGGGCAGTCCTCACAAGTGACATGTAAATGCCAGCATATCATGAGTTGTAATGCATTGCATCATCAGTGCAGACGCAAGTGATGCCAAATCGGTTGAAATGAACCCGTTAAATTCTGTGGACAGTACCTCCTACGGACATAAATTTACATATGTTTCTCAAAACTTGCAAGTATTAAAAGGAATACCCCTTCAAGATTTGTAACAACAGATTTTCTTTAACAAATATAGAAGTAAAAAATTTTAGGTACTAGGCTACGAAATATGTTCAAAGAAACCTGAAGCCAACCTAAACTCTACATAACGTCACAACCCAGCTCAAAACCTATATTTTAAAGCCCCGCATAATCCAAATTACAGAACACTACAACTCACCTTAATTTTAAACCAAAACACTGTAGTGGGTTCAATCAATTTAACCAATTTCGGACCTAGCAAAATAGAAGACTAATAGCATCTTACTATTTTTGTACAAGCAGCATATACAAGCAACATATGAAGAAATACTGCAACTGAACCCACTCCCGGAGTACAAGGCAAACCCCTGGCTTTAGCTCTAGTGGTAATACAACTGAGAAGAAATAAATGAAATTTCAAAGGGTTCCATTATTAAAGCATGATGATAGATAGATGGATAAAAGGACTTCATCGTTTACAGTCTTACCTTTGGTCGAATAACATCATAATTCTTGAAGTTGCATCTTTTGCCAACTTTATCAAGCTTTTCTTTCATAAATTGACTGAAGTCATTTAAACCACAGGAGAAATCCACAATCTGCTAGAACAGAAATTGAAGTACTAAATGACTAATGAAGAATATAATTGAAACCAATAAAAGAAATGCTTACTAGCCTATTGGGTGGATCCTGAGCCTAACCAGCAACTGGACTGAAACCAGACCTGACATCAGTCCAGCCCAACCCAGCTTTTGCTCAAATCTAGTTTAGGGTTTACCGGTTTAACACGTCTGAAACTACTTGTACATTACCAAAACTGGTAATAGTTACATATATGTGCCAGGAGAAATTTCAATACAGACCACAGCAAGGCATATATCAAACCAACCCATTTGTGTCACCAACAATATAGTCAGCACTCAGCAGCACAAGGCCGTAAGTCCCTGGGTAAAGGACCCAAAATTTTTGGAGCATTTTCCATAGTTCGACAATCATTAGAGAAAAAAAGTTAAGATTGTAAACTTGACTAAGAATCATTTAGAATCATTAATTAATAGGTATAACTTGGAGTAATTGCATACTTTCACGTATAAATGAGCTGAACTCTGCAGGTTTACCAGGACAACATCCTGGCTGAATTGGTCCATTGCCAACAGTGATCAGTTGGTTTTTGTCAATCTCTGAAACACTGAGTACACCAGCAACGCTGTTTTATATTTCTGAGTTTTGACTTATTGATGCGATCATGCGATCTACATTATTTAATGATTTATTATATGTCTGTCTGAGCATTCATGTTTCTTGGGCTGCAAAATGAACATACCGTATCACCAGGTTGCACATACCAATGAAGTTTATCAACAATCTGCACCAAGGAATACATAAGTTAATGACATACAAAAACATGCAAATATGAGCAGGTTATAACAGTAACAAGACATGGAGAAAATGGAAATATTCAACATATAATTAACAGCTGCATCTCAGCAGCAAAACCTGTTTACACAATAAGTTATTTTATTTGTCCTTAAAATAAGAGGTTTCCTTAAGGCATGTTTTCAGGTGAAAGGATATCATTGTTAAACCACAGCTAGATGTTTTGGCTGCTAAACCCATGAAGCCTGCATCCACCCAGGCAAGTGTTTGTAAACATGCATAAATGTGCATGCATGTGCCATTCGTACAAAGACAAGAAAACGGGCAAAATATGGAAACATCCATATAAGATTCATTGAGCCATCATATACTAAATATTTGATGAAACAGACAACATAGAATCCAAGAACAAATATATTCGAATTTTTCAACAGAAGTTTCTATCTTACTTCATTTATAAATAGATGCCATTTTGGACAACATGCAGTCAAAATTGTCTAACTTTAACTAACATA
This sequence comes from Bonia amplexicaulis, assembly GCA_036346245.1. NCBI lineage: Eukaryota > Viridiplantae > Streptophyta > Magnoliopsida > Poales > Poaceae > Bonia > Bonia amplexicaulis. The sequence continues at coordinate 9,931,620 of CM070757.1, forward strand.
AGTTACATAAGTAATCTAGATTGGCCTTATGAAAAATAATATTAGCAGATTTATCAGTAAGTATATTCTCATCTTGGAAACAGTGTCAATGTACAAAACGACATATATCCGTGAATTCCAAAAGTAAAAAGTTCCCACTTATCACGCAACCTAAAAAAAACTTCGGATATGAATATACCTCAATGAGCTTCTCCTTCTGTGTAAAATGCCGACCGAAAGAAGTGTAGCGCATTCCATGAATGAAAGGTGCAAGGTACACTCTGAGCTTATTCTGGTAAGAGAACATGATCAAACATTTAAGCATTTGACCGATACATTAGGCAGCTACTGTTACAAGTTATAATTGATGATAATGAGAAACTTTAGATCAGTACACTGGCCAGCTACTGTCACATATAGAGGTAAGCCCTCATTACTCCGTTCTCAAATTTTTCAAATTTCATTTTTTACCTTTCATGGTATCCATGGCACAAGTTTGATAATTAGTTTTTAGTACAACATACTCAATAGAAGTTTAAAAAAACATACCATTATGAATGTATCTTGTATGATAGATCTACTTGTATTATTTTTACGTGACCAATCTAAATACTTAAAGGGAAAATTGATTATTTGTCACCACAAAAATTGCCCCTTCATGAATTGCCACCGCAGAGATTGCCCTCTAGCAATTGCCACCAAGGATAAAAAACCCGGTGGTTATCGAAAATCCCAGTGGGTAACGGGAGGAAAAAACCGGTCAAAATCCTGGTGGTTATAAATACACTTCCTAGGTTGCTTTAGACCTTTCTTTGTGCTAGATTACGTATTGCATGAACTAAATATGCATAAATATACTAGTTCCAACATTTTGTGTTGGGTTTTCTCTGGCTTTTTCGGTAACCGTTCTACCGGTTTTCAAACTGCCCAAATTCAAAATTTGAAACATGAATTTCATCTAGTTTTTTCCTAGGTTTTTCGGTAACCTACCTACATAGCCATCTGCCAGTAGCTGTGTTTTACACCGGTTCCGAGATTTCTATCACTGATTGCCACCATATTCATGGAAATAGCGACCTTATGCCACCAAAACAGTATCCCGCCCTTTCACTTTTTCTTTAACCAAAAACATCAATGTGAAATGTCCAAAATGCCCGTGATCCTCATACTGGACCGGACTGACTCCAGCGAGGCGACCGGGCTGAGCTCCAGCGAGGCGGTGGCACTGTTGTGGTTTGTGCAGCCGGTCTGCTCCGCAGGAAGGCAAACAGGCGGGGACACAGCTCCTCATTGCCGGGCAGCACCCAAACCTCATGCGGATCCTCTCACTCTACGTCAGCCCATGGGGGAGAAGCTGCTCGTGCACCCATTCTACACCGTTGGCTCACTCCGGCGATTCTTGCAAGGTAAATATGTGTGTTCTGTGTGCACCTCGTGTAGTTTCCTTCACTTTGTTGTCGAACCAAGTTAGCTTCGAGTAAGGCTAACAATGCCAGATGCTTGTCTAATTATTACTGCAGCTTTAGCAAGCTTTCCTAATTTATGTGTCATGGTGAGAATGATCTGAGACCAGCTACGGCTCGACCAGCGAGACCACAGTGGTGCACTGACAAGGATGACAAGGGGGGGCGTGAGGGGCAAGGACGTATGATGAGGAGACCGTGTTTCCAAACTCCTTCCACGATGATGCCACTATGGCCATGCCAAGCAAATGCACGGTGGTGATCACCTAGCACCTACTAATCTTGGGAAACACAAACTAGCTAGAAAACAAGTAGTAATTGTTATGAATATTGTGCATGTATTCATGAGGCCCAGAGGGCAATATATACAGAGAGTACAAGGGAGATATACAAAGGAATATGCCATGTACAGATAAGGAATACTAAGGCATATAAGGAAACAATCCTATTCTATTTTCTATTCTATCCTTAACACACACCCCCTCCCAAACTCATGGTGGATCACACACACTGAGTTTGGAGAGAAAATACAAATGTTGTGCCCTAGTCTGAGGCTTCATGAAGAATTCAAAGAAGTCAGAACTCGAGGACACAAATCAAGAGCAAGTACACCCCGCACTGGAGCGAGTGTATGAAGCATCCACACCAATGTGCTTGGTGAGCTCATGCTTCACTGGATCACGGCATCTCGATAACTCTGTCTTCGTCGGTCATAAGAGTTGTAGGTCCCCTCACAGGTACACCAAAATCTGCAAGTAGCCATCTCAACCAAGTAATCTCTGTTGTCACAGCTAATCTCTGTTGTCACAGCTACCATAGCTCTCAACTCAACCTCTGCACTCGAACGGGAAACTCCAGTCTGCTTCTTTGTCTTTCAAGCAATCAGGAAGGAACCAAGAAAAACACAGTAAGCAAAAAGAGAACGACGATCAGAAGGATCACTAGCCCAGGTCGCATCAGAGTACGCCTGATGCTGGAGTGAGGTGGAGCTAGGGAAAAACAAGCAACGAGAAATGGTCCCACGCAAGTAGCGAAGAACACGAAGAAGATTGTAGTGAAGATGAGTAGGACAAGCTATGAACTGACTTAAGATATGGACAGCATGAGCAATATCAAGACGAGTGCTCACAAGATGCTTCTTCACATAGGAGTACGAAGCTAAAGAGAGAGCTCCATAGGAGTCTCAGCAGTACGAGTATCATTCAGACCAGACCGATAAGAAGATCCTGGACATACTTCTGTTAGGAGAGGTAGTAACCCTCAGGCATGAAAGAAACCTCAATCCCAAGGAAGTATGTAAGCAAGCCAAGAACAGTCATCAGAAACTGCTCACTAAGATGCTTCTTCACATATGCAATGAACGAAGGATTATCACCAGTAATGAACATATCATCCACATATAGAAGAAGCAGTGTCATACCTCGAGGTGAGACATGGATAAATAGAGCAGGGTCATGGGCACTGATAGTGAAACCGACAGCGGTGATCACTGAGGTAAAATGCGCAAACCAGGCACGAGGGGCTCCATAGGAGTCTTAGCAGTGCGAGTATCACTCAGACCAGACCGATCAAGAAGATCCTAGACATACTTCTGATGGGAGAGGTAGTAACCCTCAGGCATGAAAGAAACCTCAATCCCAAGGAAGTATGTAAGCAAGCCAAGATCAGTCATCAAAAACTGCTCACTAAGATGCTTCTTCACATATGCAATGAACGAAGGATCGTCGCCAGTAATGAACATATCATCCACATATAGAAGAAGCAGTGTCATACCTCGATGTGAGACATGCATAAATAGAGCAGGGTCATGGGCACTGACAGTGAAACCGACAGCGATGATCACTGAGGTAAAACGCGCAAACCAGGCACGAGGGGCCTATTTTAGACCATAAGAGCACGACGAAGACTACGGACATGGCCATCTGGAATAGAATACCCGGATGGTGGCTGCATGTAAACCTCCTCACGCAAGACGCTATTAAGAAAGGCATTCTTAACATCCAGCTGAGAGATAGACCACCGGCAAACAGAAGCAACCGCAATAAGAGTGCGAACAGTGGTCATACGAAGCAACAGGGGCAAACGTCTCATCGTAATCACGACCATACTCCTGCTGAAAGCCACAAGACGAGCCTTGTAGTGCTCAATAGCACCGTCAGACCTGGTTTTAATCTTGTACACCCACTTGCACGTGATAGGACGAGCGTGCATAGGTGTCGATACAATATCTCAAGTCTTCGTACGGCGAAGCGCATCAAGCTCCTCTACCATAGCAAGCTGCCACTCAGAATGCGAAGCAGCCTCACGATAAGAACTAGGCTCAGTGACAGAGAGGGCATGAGCTGTCGAAGTAACAACAAGACGATCAGGAGGCCAAATGGTTGCCCGGTCACAAAGGGCGTAACGAGGAGCATCATCAGATGAATTAGCCATCGGTGTCGGCAAGAGACCAGGAGAGGGATCTGGTGAAGTACGAGGACGTCTGGAGTAGTGCACCCCAGAGAAACGAGACGGTGCCATAGGAGCAAGAGGCGGTGCTGCAGGAGACAACACAGGATGTGAAGGTACAAAAGGCTGGGAAAGGGGGGAAATGGGTGAGGAGTCAGGGAGAGAACCAGGAGATCGTCTCGATGGTGGAAGCAGTGTGAGGAGCCGAATCTCGATAGAAGAAAGGTCGAGATTCGTCAAAGACATCTCGTGAGATCCTAATCCGTCGAGTAGAAGGATTGTAGCATCGATAACCCTTATGCTCAGAACTGTACCCAAGAAACACACACTCGACTGACTGGGCTGTCAGTTTAGTGCGCTCACGAGGCGGCAGCAGGACAAAATAAGTGCAGCCAAAAACACGAAGATGACTGTACTGGGGGCTCTAGAGTAGAGATGCTCTATAGGACTGATATCCTTAAGAGCAGTGGAAGGCTGCATATTAATGAGATATGCAGCTATAGAAACAGCTTCAGCCCAGAACTGTGGTGGAACGTGAGAAGCAAGAAGGGTGCGAGCAGTCTCAATCAGATGATGATGCTTGCGTTCAGCAACCCCATTGAGCATGGGCACCAGGACAAGAAGACTAATAAAGAGTTCCCTGCTCAGAAAGAAATTATCTGAACGCACTAGAACAATACTCGCCAACAGAATCACATTGAAAGGTACAAATAAAGGACTCAAACTGAGTACGAACCATCATGGCAAAGCTACGATAGATCGCAAGAAACTGAGCACGATTAGACATAGGAAAAAGCCGAGTAAAATGGGAATAATCATCAATGAAAATAACATATAATTTATGCCCGTCTATGGAGATAATAGGCGCAGGTCCCCATACATCTGAATGAACTAAATCAAAAGGACAAGAAGACAAGGACTCACTACAATGATAAGGAAGTTGTAGCTGCTTGCCCAGCTTACAACCTCGACAAAACATGGACGTGTCAACAGTAACACATCCAAGGGCACCCTGACGAACTAATGACGAAAGATGGGACCCACACAGGTGACCTAAACGGTGATGCCATTGCACAAAAACTCCAAGGGTGGAGGCAGTAGTGGCGGCGGAGGTAGGCGTGGCAGGAGACGTGGTAGGAGCAGCTAAAGACGTGGTAGGAGCAACTGAAGTAGACGGAAGATGAAGACGGTCGAGAATGTAGAGACCCTGACGATCCCTACGGCGCCGGCCAGTCCCAAGTATCGTCCCTGTCTGTCGATCCTGAACGAAACAGGTGAGTCAAAACCAACCCTACAACCAAGGTCAGTGAGTTGTCCCACTGAAAGAAGCTGGATGGTTAGTTAGGGAACATGGGAAACAGCTGGAACAGAAAAAATCAGTGGACAAAAGAGTGCCCTGACAGCTAACAGACAAGGAAGTACCATCAGCAGTCTGTGCAGACATAGGAAGGGCAAGAGGTCCTACTGAAGTGAGAGATGTGGAATCCGGTGTCATGTGGAAAGAGGCACCAGAATCTAGAACCCAAGAGGTACCTAGGTGAGACGTTTGAGCAAGACTGGTAGAACCCGCTGAGCTGTGAGAGAGCTGCTTAAGTAGAGCCTAGCAGAGCTGCTGAACAGAGTCACCTCGCTGAGATCCTGATGAGTTGGTCTGTCCTCCTGTGAAGGAAGGGCCTCCCTGCCCCCCTGGATTGTCCAACCCCACGCGCCTTATTCCGCTTTTTTCGCACCGCACAACTCTAGTAGTCATACCCGAAGTTCTTGCAGTAGTTGCATTGAACTATAGTTGGTGCAAAAGTAGAAGTGGAAACAGGCACCTGGGAAGGAACTGTAGTTGTAGCAGGAACCATCGGTGTAGTCGGAGAAGGAGCAGCAAGCACAGTCGGAACGGACTGTGCTGCTAACCCGAGACGAAGCTCCTCAGCCTGAAGTGTGGAAAGAGACTCGGTGACAGTCGGTCGTGGCGAGCGGCTCAACAGTTGAGCTCTGACAGGCTCAAACTCTGGGCAAAGACGGCAGACAAAATCATAAAGACGAAGGTGATCATGATCCGCCTTCTGAACTTTGTGGCACTCCTGGCACAGTGGAGAAGCCAACTCATCTAGCTGTCGCCAGAGACTAGCCAGAGCTTGGAACTCGCCGACGGAAGAATCTCCCTGGCGACGCATCTCCAACTCACACTGAAGCGAAAAGAACTGAGCATCATTGCTCTGCTGGTATCGCTCACGCAAGTACTCCCAGATTTGTCGAGTAGACCGCAGACCAACAATATCTGGCTGAATGGAGTCGTCGACGCTGACCACAAGGATGGCACGAACACGGGCCTCATCAGCACACCAGCGCTCGAAAGCGTAATGGCATATTGAAAAGCCTCATCAAGATCGTCGCGTGAAGAACCTCGGTCTCGCTTCTTCTTAGCGACCTCATCTCTCCTGTGAGGTGCAGTAGTCTGCCTAAGAGTAGGCTGAACCGACGGTGGTGGAGGATGTGCACCGGTAACATGTCCCAAAAGGCGGAGACCAAGCGTGATCTCCATGAGGGAAGACCATAACCTGTAGTCCGTTCCACATAGCTTTGTTCCCGAGAATGGGATCGCCGCAGATGGAACGGAAGCCACCCAGAAGGCGACCGGACTCAAGACAATGACCAAGGCAACGAAGTCTTAACAGCGTCGCCGGACTGCCCATGTTAGAACAACGTTAATTTTTTGGAAAACTACAAAATAAAAAAGGCTTGTTCGGCCAAATGGGTCACCCGCCCCACTCCAAGGCCACCGAGGGCGAGCGGATCGAGCAACAGCCCACTCCGGCGTTGCCGAGGCGGACAATGAGCCGCCACCGACGGCAATGGCCCGGAGTAACCACCGATCGTCGAATCTGGCGGCGGCGGTGGCCGCGGCCGACAACGACAACGGAAGTGGCGACGGACATGAAGCGGCGACCCGGTGGCGACGGCGGGAGCGGCGACAACGGGAAGCGGCGACGACGGGGCGATGGCAGATCTGGCGAGGTAGCTCGTGCGTCGGCGACGAAGCAGCGAAATGACTCGGGCGACGGCGGCTCGTGCGGCGGCGACGACGTATCTGGTGAGGTAGCTCGTGCGTCGGCGAGCAATGAACGACTCAGCGACGACGGCTCGTCTGGCATGCGGCGGCTCGGCGACGGTGGCCAAAGGCGGTGGCGGCGGCTTAAGCAGAGGTGACTTGGGCGTCGGCGGCGGTTGCACGGGCAGAGGTGGCCCGAGCGGCGACGGCTAGAGCGGAAGTAGATCAAGGTTAGTTTTAACCTAAGCTCTGATACCATGTTATGAATATTGTACATGTATTCATGAGACCCAGAGGGCAATATATATAGAGTACAAGGAGGATATACAGAGGAATATGCTATGTACAGATAAGGAATACTAAGGTATATAAGGAAACAATCATATTTTATTTCCTATTCTATCCTTAACAGTAATACCATACGACCAGTTCTGCACAAGAACCGCCCAAAAGATGGCCAAGCACAGCGCAGTCAGGCATACCAACATAAGCAAGCAGGCAGGAGTGCACTGGCTCAGCTCAGGGAAGTCGACAATGGGGAGGAAGGGCAAAGACGTCTTTTCACATGTGAATTTTAGCCCAAAAATAATTGAAAAAATGATAGAATACCAAAAGAGCAGAATAAGCTGGCTGTTTCCATGAATTGTGTGGCAACTGGCAATTGCTAGAGGGCAATTTCTGTGGTGGCATCTCATAGAGTGGCAATATTCTGGGTGGCAAATAATTGATTTTTCCCATATTTCAAAGAGATTGGCCATCAAAGATGAAAAACGTTCGACCACACATTTCCCATGTGAAAAGTGTTTGTGACCAGGGAGTGTAACTACTGAAAATGTTCGTCTTGACACAAATTTCACAATAGCTAATTATTTGTTCCGTGGAACAGCTAAAGTAAAATTAAAAGAAATACGAAAGAAGTAAACGTAGAAAAAGTTTTGGAAACTAAAATTACACATAGTAACTCAGAAAAGATAAGCATGATATGATTAACTCTTCGATAGATAATTCACACTGATAAAAAATACATTAAAAATACATTTTAAAAAAACACTTCTGTTCCACAAAGAAGAAAGAAAAGCCTTGAGCAGAGCATGAGACAGAAGACTAGTATCAAAACAAATAGATCAAGTGCTTAGCATATACATACATTCCATCTTGTTAACTGCCTCAAAACTTCAGGTTCACAAACAGCTTTAGCGTCATCAACAGTACCTCCATTTTCTAGTTTTTGCAAAGCAGCTTGTACAGCCTACAAAAAGTCATATATTAATACATGTTGAATGGAATGACTACTGATAGATTCCGTCACTCCTGGAACTTTTGTGAGTACCTGAACAGAACGCTCAAGCTTGCCCCGTGCAATGATTCTGTCAAACTGCCTGCCAGACGATGCATAAGTTGAAGGAATGGCACACCTTCTAGAGATATCCTCCAATGTCAAGGAAGAGGCCTCCTTTTCTACCAAAGCTATTACCCTAAAACAGAATTAACACAAATATCATGATCGGCACCAAGGAGTCACAAATTTGGATATAATTTTAAATATTACACTTTGAATTATTAATGATAACAAGATAAAAACAAAAAAGAATGCTGAGGCAAAGGAAATATATAAGAAAGCCAACAACAGTTTGTGAGAAGTGATCTCTCTAGCAACATCTCAACAATGTTTGGTCAAGAACTCGATCTTAATGGAAACATTCCACCAGCTATAATTAATAAGAGCAGCAAAAAAAGGAAATGCACTACTTTCCAAGAATAGCAGATTCGAGATTCCTATACTTTTCTTTTGCCAAAATAATACAGGCACTTCTCGGTTTGTGCAGATTGCCGCATATCGTCTAATAACAGGGAAATCAGATGAAAAGAAATGACCTAATTACCCTTGTATGATACAGAAGTCCCTAATTGCCTGCGAAATCCCTATTTCCAAACTTTTTCTGGGATGTGGCTCTGATTTCACCCCCTTTTGGAGGCTATTTTGGGCTTGATTGTGACGGCTCACATTGACAGAGTGGTTTATTTCACTACCTGTCCCGTGTTGGAATTTCTATTTATGCGCACTGTTCATGGGTGCGAACAATACAGCTACTGTGGTGCTGTAGCAGCCACGTGTGGCAGGATTACATTAGTTAGGATGGAGATAAGATTAATTCCTTTAAATTCAAGATTGCTTTCTTAAGAGCCAGCAGCCACATCACTGCCGCGATCTGTCTGGTACTGCCGATGCCTGCTGCAACCCAGCCGTGTTGCTGCCGAAGCTTGCCGCGACAACCATGTAACTACCGAACCTGCTGCAGTACCGCGACCCTGCCATGTCCTATCGTGGTGTTGTCAAAGGATGCCATGGCCATGCCGAAGCTTGCCGCGGCAGCGGCGTCATGGAAGCCTACTATGAATTAAGCAAAGACGACGAATTAGTCTAGTCTCTCTCCCAAGGTTCCTCATCCTCTTCCAAGGTTATTAAGGCGGTAAGGCGAGGTGAGGCGACCCACCCCCCTCACACCATTTAAGCGGTAAGGTGTGAGGCGAGGCGATGCCTTACACACATCATAAGGCGAAGAAAATAGAGTTCTGAAGAGTAAATCAGAAGAAATCCAAAGAGAGAGAGGACCTAAAAGGACCTAATTGCAATTTTATAGAACTCTAGAGAGTAAATTGCAAAAATACCAAACATACCCATCCCTTAACCCTAGCATCGCACACAGCACACTCGTCGGCCGTTCTCATCCCTTAACCCTAGCATCGCACACAGCAGCAGCGATGAGCTCCCTCTCATCTCTTGCTCACTCTCTCTCTGACTCTCTCCGCCGCCGCTCCCTCTCCTCGGCGAATCCGCCTCCTCGGTCCTCCCTTCTCCCGCCTCCTCGGTGGCTCCGCGCCTCGCCTCCTCCTCGATGGCTCGCCCTCTTCCCGCCGCCACTCTCCACGGCCCCAAGCGGCAACCACCAAGAGGCGGCGGACTGTCGCCCGGCCGGCAGAGGCGGCGCCACCACGGAGACCGGCCGGCGGAGCCGTGGAGGCGATGGATCCAGCAAGCGGCGACGGCGGAGGCGATGGATCCGACGGCGGCGGCGGATCCGGCATGCGCGAATCTGAGGCGATGGATCCGACAACAGATCCGATCGCGGGCGACGGCGGATACAAAGAAGGCGGGCGACGCCTTGCCTCCTGGGACCTTACCGCTTAGCGACGCCTTGATAAGCTTGTCCTCATCTATAATCTAATCTCTTATCCTACCAAGCTGACACCGCCTGGTCTTCCTAACGGCAGTGTTTATCCCGGTGAACTAAGGTACATGACACTAACCATTACTGGAAGCCAGAAATGGGATTTCACTCCCCATTTGGCATGACTTGCTTCTTCCTTCAAAAGCTAGGCTTAGGACAACTTTTGAGTCTTTTGAGAGATGAGATACTAGTCCCTACCAAGACAGATTAAGCGTCGCCTAAGCGACGCCTTGATAAGCTTGTCCTCATCTATAGTCTAATCTCTTATCCTACCAAGCTGACACCGCCCGGTCTTCCTAACGGCGGTGTTTATCCCAGTGAACTAAGGTACATGACACTACCCATTACTTGAAGCCAGAAATGGGATTTCACTCCCCATTTGGCATGACTTGCTTCTTCCTTCAAAAGCTAGGCTTAGGGCAACTTTTGAGTCTTTTGAGAGATGAGATACTAGTCCCTACCAAGACAGAGAGAGAGATAGACTACTAATATGCACAAGACTCTTAACAATGAGTTGACTGGTTTTGGGCAGGATGAAAACACAAGTGAAGCAAACGAGCTTCTAGTTTCTTCGCAAGCATGTGAAGGGGCAAGAATCTTCCCCACTTTATTTTATGTATATAACCTTGTAGCTGACGAATCCTAGATGAGAGGTTGCAATCCACACAATTAAGAAAATGCAAGTGGTGTCTTGTAAAGAAAATTAAGCACATGTGGGAATATACAACTCTTGGAAACTATAATCATTTAATCAGGCATGGTGCTTTTTCTCTTAACAAAAATAGAAACATCTGTAAATTAAACAAATTACAGACAATTTCTCATCTATTTTTGAGCTTAACTTGCAAAATGAATGTATTGAGTAAAATCTGAGCAAAACAAGTTCATCCTGACCCAAGCATGGCAGGCTTGGAACAACATGTGCCTAAGTTTAGGGGCCAGGCCTGGACAGAAATATCAAGCTCATTGGGGATGCCGAGACACTTTTTCCTCACTTTTTAGCGGGAAAAAATGCAGGCACTTCAGCCCAAGCAGCCTAAACCTAGTTGCTTAGTGGAGCAAACCAGTGCAGCGTAATCAAAACCAAACTTTTTGTTGATCTGGCCAGAGCTTTGCTTGGCCCGGGATTTGCTCAGGCTTAAATATACGGCATGTAAGGTGGACAGAGAAAGGGAATGAAGATCAACTTGCTGGATTATGTCCAATAATCTATAATAGTTTTCTCAAGACAGCTATCTCAATAATTAATTAACAGTCTCGTTGCTATGATAATTTCTGTTTACATGAAACAATGGATCCAAATAACTCACCTCTTCTCAATTTCAGTATCCACAATAGGAAATGAGCTCCAGGGTGTTTTCCCCGTTGCTAGCGAAGACAAAGCCCCCAATTCTTGGTCCTGTTCTTTCCCAGATTGTTTTGGACTGCTTGCATCGGCAGCACACTCAACCGACGATGCTTCAAGCTGTGTCGTCGCTTTCAGGTACTTTGCTTTCTTCTTGTCAGGTTCAAAAACATGTTGCTCAAATGAACCCTTCATACCAGCTCTTCTGGCTTTCTCACCATATTTTGCAGTAAACTTCTCTGGCAACTTTGCACCTTTCTGCAAAGATTCATCAACATATGAGTCATCAAAAGTCCGTCTTTTCTTATCAGCTAGTTCCTTGGCTTTCTTCTTTACTTTCTTCTTTACAGAATCGGACGATTTTTCAACACAAGGAAACTTTATATGGTCTCTGGATGGTGTTCCAATATCAAGGTCTACATCATGGTCCCTGTAAGAAAAAATTAGATGTTAATTGCTCTGACTCTGAGCAATTAGAAAATAAAATTTGACAAGAAAGTTTACACACAAGCAGTAGATTAAAATCCTTTTTGAAAGCTCCCAAGCCCGGGTTACGATGCCCTTCTCATCAATGTCTTCAAAGGATATTTCCCTGTGAAATAATTTCAAGAGTCAGAGGGGCAAAGAACATTTATGTATTAAATTGAGTCAGAGATCAAACAATATAAACAATAACACCTTGGCAAACATTTTCTATGGTAGGATCTTGGACAGCGTCTGCAGACAGCAAATTGCAGCGGTTCTTGAGTCCTGTCCTCTAGGCCTTTACAATGAAAGCACCAATGTACAGGGCATGTAAATGAAAATCCAGCCGCAATCTTTTTCTCCAATTCAGAGGCTTCATTCCTGTTGTTAGGGTGAAGCAGTTGTGCAACACATTTGGGGTGGTAAAAGTGCCCACAAGTTGCATTATTACAAAGAAACACCTAACGAACAATTCAAGCATCAGTGGCTTAAAAAGGAATTAGACTGCACAAAAAAAAAACAGGATAAAGGAATTATATGGAAAAGTACTGGCATCTCATCAGTTTGCACCTGCATCCCCCAGCTAGAACAGGTCCATTACTCCCATTTAAAATGTAAAAGTTCAAAAGTTCAATTAGCTACTCGTTATTGTATAGAATATAGGGTATATCATCAATTCACCATGGACTTATATAACATGACAAGTGATGACATGTGCACAATCATTTTCCATCCAAGAGCAAGAGAAAACAGAGGGTGTCTTAGAAGAAGGTAGCTTTTCTTTTACGAGCAGCTTAACAATTGTACAGCCTGTTGGGATGGTGAACAGTAGTGATGCATTTTACCAACAACTACAAACCAGCCCTGCCCCCTCTTATTTTGTCCTACCCAGGGTTCGGGAAACCGGCCGTTACCAGCCGGTAACCGGAAATCCCGCCCAGCTCCGGTAGCGGGAAAACCGGCCAAATTTCATCAAATGAAAGTTTGAATTTGTATGCCATGTATGGTTGGTGCTTTGAGTATTTTGAAGAGTTGGCAGCATGTGGTGCAAAAGAAACGTTGGATTCTTCATGTTGGGACTTGGGAGCAGCTAGGGCCCCTTTGCATGTGCTGGAAAAGTGGAAAGTGAAGCAGCAGCAGCTGCTGCATGTGAAGGGGAGGAAAGATGCAGCCAGGGGCCAAAAATGGAGGAGTTGCAACACGGGAGGGGAGAGGAAAAGCAGTAGCTGCAGCAGCAACACAGGAAGGACAGGAGAAGCTGCAGCAGCACGGGAGAGAGAGGAGAAGCTGCAGCAGCACGGGAGGGGAGAGGAGGAGGAGCACCACCACCACCACCACGGGAGGGAAGAGGAGCAGCAGCAGCAGCCGTAAAACTTTCAGTGAGTAATACTAAACTCAAGCTAAATTAGTTAAGTGCACAAAAATGACAGCAATAGCAGCAGCAATAAGGAATGCTACCAAATTAATTAAGTGCAGGCAACAAGTAATGTATTGTCTACATTTAGCATCCATGAATAGAGGTAATGCCATCACAAATTCATTTTGTTGATTGCATCACATAGTATAGACTATAGAGCATCCATGAAGATAGAGATGCAGATCCTTTTGGAGATCTCATTAATGCCACTATGTACAATAGAGTGAACCCAATCCATGAGTGGCTGGACAGCCCCATGAGCCACTCCGAGCCTCTACTAGACGAGGAAGGTGAGCCCCCCATGCCATCTAAAATTGTACTTGATGCCATCCCTGAGAATGAACTAGATAAAGCACTAGATGATCAACCGTTAAAGCAATGGACTAAGAAAACTATTGGCAAGAGTCATATTACAAAAAGAAAAACTTATAGCCAACCATCTGAAAAATTGGCTCGAGATTTGCCTCAGCAACCAACGAAACAAGTGACTACTAGGAAGAAGAAAAAAAGCATTGACGAGGACATTGTGGGAAGCGATGAAAAGACAGAAACTCCGTCATCTGATGAAGTGGAGTACCAAGAGTCTGGCAATAGTAGCTCTTCGCCGTCTGATGATGGTGCTGATGGTGGGACAGCTCATAATGGAGTACAAAAGCAACAAAACACATGTCAACCATTGGACTTCACCTGTGAGAAAAATTTCACGCATTCTACCCAGGATGAAGACCATAGTTCTCATGCATCAAGAACGATCAATAGGACCTACACGAGGGCTAAGGACCGCCAACGAGATCATTCTCGGTCACAAGACTCTTCTTCCTACGCATCCCATGGTAGGTCAAACTCTTTTCCGACTTATGGACGTCAAGATGCCAACATACTACCTTCTGCTGATGATTCTCATTCATCCTCAGACATCTCTTCTTATTCTACTTACCATTATGCAAATCAAACCAATGCAAGAATTATTTACCAGTGGACCAAACCTGCATATTACCAACAAGTTTACAATCATTGGCATGGTTGTTACGGCGTCGTCTAGTCGTCGCCAAGCGTCCAGTCGCCCAGAGCCCGACGCCAAGGTCTACCGCCCAACTTACCGAGTTTGGAGCTCGACGCCGAGGTCTCACACAGCCAGCCACCCACACCGCCATGCCCCGAGCCTCGTCGCTCCTCCATCCGAAGCCACCACCGGCTGGACCTGAAGCCGCACTCGGTTGGATCTAGAGCCGCAGCCTCCTCGATCCCCTTCCTGAGCCGAACTGCACCCCGAGCCGCACCGGTCGTCTCCGGATCTGGCCGATCTGGTGGCTCCTGGCGTGGTGGCAGACAGAGCTGCAGAGGAGATGAGAGGATGCGACGCGCCGATTTGATGGTAACGCGCAGCGAGTCAAAGCGCGGGAGGAGGAGGGAGGGAAGCGGTGGGAGGAGGCGCCGGACGGGAGGCGGCAGGGAGGAGGCGGCGGGGGGGGAGGCAGGGAGGGAGGAGGCGACGGGAGGCGGAAGCGGGCGGGAGGAGGAGAGGAGTCTGGAAGAGACAACGGAGAGGATCGAGTCTGGCCGGTCAAGCGACGAGGCTTAGGGTTAGAAGTCTTCTGATTTTTTTGTGATTAAATCCTCAGAGTTTCTGAAAATTATGATTAAGTCCTCAGAGTTTCTGAAAATTATGATTAAGCCCTCAGAGTTTCTGAAAGTTACGAACATATCCTTCTCTCAATGGATTTCTTCTGATTTGAAGCTCCTACGACATGATTATTTGGATAATTTGTAATATTATGTTACATGGTTGTTTAATTTTTGGCCATATAAGGTATTATTTATCGTCTAACTGTCGCCATGGCGGACGCCTAGTCGACTAGGCATCCAGGCGCCTCGGCCTCGCCGCGACTTGCCGAAGCGCCGTGACAACCTTGATCATTGGGTACAGCATGCCCATCCAACATACACTTAGGATCAATACAAAACGCACTTAGCTTATTCTAAAGGAGTTGTCCTAATTGATAACAATGAGTACATAGCACAACCTTCGTGTTTCTCAACAATGTATTGGTACAAATTGGTACTTCATTATTGTTTTCAGTATGCTACACAAGTTACCATTCATTATCACTAACTTGTGTTTTCATTATTTCAGATGCTTCACGACACTTGGAGAGAGGGCTTCATGACGTGGTCAAGGTAGTAATGAGTAATTTTTATGTACAACTTCAGCCCTTGTTACTTCGCCAAACACTTTCTATTTAATATTTGCATTATTCGAATTTCTAATCACCCAAACGGTTTTCCACCGGTTTTAGGTTCGATCGGTTACTAGGCCTAAGCACGCCCCAACCCAACAAGTAGCTTCAACTTTCGCCATGCGAATTTTATCCGCCACCGGGTTTTCCAATAACCGTACGTCCACCCAGTACCCCACACCGGGGATTTGCCCTGGTTCTGGTATTTCTAACCTTGGTCCTACCTCTCCCCCACCACTTCGCTGCACAAGCAACAAACAGCAGACACAAACAAAGAAAATTCCATTGGACAAACAAAGGGAAAAGGTGGATGACTAGATAATGCATCATGGTTGTCACAGCAGACTTGGCAACCACGGCGCCAAGACACCATGGCGTCCAGGCTTGCACCATGGCGTCCTCAAGGCAAGATACGGCGATGATGCCAACACCAGGGATGGCCCAACCAAGGTTCCAAAACACAGAATCGGAGAAATCCCTACGACGCACGATTACACTAAAACCAAGACAATTTGAAAATCAAAACTTGAATTTTGGGATGTTTTGAAACCGGAAAAAAACCACCAAAATTCAAAATCAAAATTGATATCAGGCGGTTTTTACACTGGGTCTCCACCAGAGAAACGGTAATCGGCGGTTACCTACGCAGAATCGCTGCAGATTTTGAACCCTAGGCCCAACAAGCAGGGGTAAATTCTCTTGGTGTGGCCAACAATTCTGCTATGAATATGTCTATGGGGCAGCATCCTAATGCCCAGCAGCAGCAGCAATCCAATTATTCAAGTATGTCAAAATTTGGGAGGTAAAGATTTCAACTTGTGTCTAGCATTGTAGTCATTGTCCCGACTCCCTACCCTAGTAGCTTTGTGGAGCAATGATGGGAAAAGAGCAAAAGAAGGGTGCCAGCTGACCGAGGCGCTTGCCCCTCACCGTGGACGCCAAGGCGACACCATGGATGCCACAAAATCCTAGGCGCCCGCCTAGTTGGCCAAGACAAGGCGAGCCTCCACGGCGTCCCCCTGGACTGCCAGGACGCCAAGGCAACGCCATGACAACCATGGAATGCATACCAGTCGCTTAGCATTTCTCATAAAACAATGGCAGAAAAAAATAGCAGAAGACAAAAGGCTACGGCGTTGTCACTTGTCACATTCATTAACCATGTCGTTCATTTAATGTTCTACCATAGAAAGTAGCTCTAAATATAAGAATTAACTCAAGTACCAAATTATTTTTGGAACAAAAAACTTGTGTGCCAACTCACTATAAGCCCTTTTCGAGACAATAATGCCCTGAGCCCCTGACAGTTACACCCAATGTTATCTTATCTATTACACTTGAACCCTTTTCTACACAACAAACTAATAATCAGTTGGAAGCATACTGCGTCACTTCAACCCTTTTCTACACAACAAACTAATAAACAGTTGGAAGCATACAGAGTCTAGACGGTTGACAAGGTAAAGGTGGCTGTCAACTTTTAGAACTCCACATTATATACCACACATGGTTCCTGTTCATAGTTGCATATAATCCATTTGAGATTCAATCATTGTCACTTTTACTCCTGTAGCTATGGAGTCTAGCACCTAGAATGTCACTTGTAATTTCACAACCTAATATAAACTTGATCAGCTTATTACAGCTAACTGCTGTCCCGACACTGAATTGCAAGAGCAACCTTCAACCAATCACTGCCTAGACACATTGCTGTAGCAAGTTTATAATAATCTTTGGTACTGAACATGTAAGGTTGCCACAAAACTACCACCATCTATAACTGGATTGACAGGCATCAACAACAAGCTCAAAATTTGTTATTGGGTGGTGCTTATTTGATGGTAATTACCCCTCTCAACTTACAAAAAGACCCACTCAATGCAGTATTTTTGTAGGCAACGATGGTTATAATAGGCTCATAATGTTTTTTGTTTTATGATGACAAATACCTTGGCATTTAGTCCATCTGAAGGCTCCAACTCTCCACAGACAAAACACTGGTGCTTCTTATGCTCACAATTCTTGCACAGAAAATTTTGGATTGCCTACAAAACATTAGAAAACAGATATGAAAACAGTCTGAAAAAAAGAGGCAGAAGTAAAATATGATAGCTTTTTACCAGTCAAAGTTCAAAAATCAAAATTACCTTAATTTCTGCCTTTGTGTAGCCAAGGGTTGCACAGTACGAATCTTCACCATCTCCTATTTTTGCATGGAAGGATCTCATGCACAGACCTTCGCAGCTACAGCAAATCGGCATAAAACACATGCTAATGTGATTAGAAAAATAATGACAAATATAGGACAGTTGACCACTCAGGAAAAGTGAGTTTTAGAAGTTGTTGATGAAATACATAGAAAAAACATAATAATACTTCATGTGCATGGTAGCTAACAAAAGTACCCTATGTACTCTTTGAAAAAAAAAGAGAAAACAGGGCTCATACATAAATGGAGAGTTAGCTCCTTCAATCCCACTATCCTGTTGATCAAATAACATGAGGGCTGAATGCGAGTGAACTACAATTATCTACTGGCTAAGAAGGAAAAGCTCATGTATGTGGGTGCTAAATGCAGGACTGCTCTAAGATGGAAGTCAAGATTTAGTGCACTCAACAAGCATAAAAGATAGGCAAAATTGGCTACAGGACATTATAAATTTGAGGTGTTTGGTCCGAGACACTATCTTTTTTTTGTCTTTGTTGAAAGACAGTAAACTTTAGTGGCTCTTTGCTGGTGGACACTCTGCTCATTAAAATCTTTTTTGGTTGAGAGGAGAGAGGTGGATGAAAAGTCTTTTTGCCCCTGTAACATAGCGCTGTCCAAGGTTGTCACGGCGCTCCGACAAGTCGCGGCGAGACCGAGGCGCCTGGAGGCTAATCGACTAGGTGTCCGCTATGACGACAGTTAGACGATAATATTAAATACAAGTAATACATTATATGACCAAAAATTAAATAACCATGCGATATAATAGCACAAATTATCCAAATAACAAAGTCCATAATAGCAAATATCATTAACATTTGAGGTGTATCAATTTTTATTTTATTTTCTTCCTCCTTTTTCTGTTCTGGTCCATTTTTCTATTTGGCACATGCCTTCAGCCCATTGGTGCATGTGGCAGCCCACCGGCCCATTTGCCTCTCTCCCCCTTATCTCTTCTCTCTCTTTCTCCGTTCTCACCGCACACATGCACACCTTCGCACGCCTTGGCTGCCTCCCCTGCTCGCCTTCTCCCCTCCCCTCCCCTCACCTGCTCCCCTCTGGCCTCTGCGGGAGGAGGCTACGCCGGAAGGCCTAGGGCCAAGGTGGCTGTTGGAAAGACCAAACCCGACGAGTGAGAGCCCCGAGACGCCAGATCCGGTGGTGAAGAGGCCGGCGACGGAGAGGATCTGGCCTGGGGTAGCAGCCAGGAGGTGTCAGCTAGATCTGAAAACGACCGGTGCGGCTCGGGAGGCGGTGCGGCTCAGGAAGAGGATGGAGGAGGTCATGGAGAGCACGGAATAGGCGGCCACCCGAGATATGACCAACGGCCAGATCCGACCGTGGCGGCTTTGATGGAGCGACGGGCACGGTCCGTGAGCGCGGCTGCGGTGACGTGAGACCTCGGCGTCGAGCTCCTAACTCAGAAAAGTTGGGTGGTAGACCATGGCGTCGAGCTCTGGGAGACTGGACGCCAAGTCGTCGCCTTGGCGACGACTAGGCGACGCCATAACAACCATGGCGCTATCAGCAAGCCCTTGGCTAGCGCCTTTGTTTGTGCCAAAGGAAAGCATGAGATGAAGGGAGAGAATGGGTGAGGCTGACAGTGGGCCCAACAAGGGTATATGGGCTTGGCTGTTATAGGGGCAAAAAAGACTTTTCAATCTCCACCTCTCTTCTCTTTCAGCCAAAAATGGTATTTTAATTGCCAATGTCCATTAGCAAAGAACCACCAAAGTTTAGTGTCTTTCAACAAAGACACAAAAAGATAGTGTCCTGGAGCAAACGCCACAGATTTGGAGTGTTCTCTAGCCAATTTTGCCTAAAAGATATCATGAATATTCAGCATGACACTCAGCATTGGGCAAATATAAAAAAAATAGAAACCAAAATGTAAATTGCCAAAAAGCATAAAATCGCATTTGATTTGAGGATGCCAAGAATATCTGCATGTTGGTTAACAAATTTAAATGCAATATTCTCCAACAGGGAGGCATATGAATAATAAGTTAGGACCAAAAGTTAACATGGGATGATGGGAAACTTGCTAGGAAATCAAATAAAATTAACCACGTAAAGGTATAAACCTAATTCAGTAAAAACAAACATTTAGTGCCATAATTTTTTGTTCCTAACTAGACAACTGAACAATTACTAACTGATTTTTCTCTATGTAGTTCCTATAAAACAAAATATTTTGTCTACATACATAGTTATTAAGTCATAAAGTCGAGTCGAGTCGAATCGCCATGCTACCGATTTGCCGATTGGTCGCGACTAGTCCCTGCTAGTCGTCGACTAGTCCACTACTTGTTGGTTGCTTCTACTACTAGCTGCCTTCTACCACTACTACTACTTGCTGCTGCTAGTACTGCCTGCTACTACCTACTACCAGGATCAGAGAGGAAGAATACCAAAATATTGATCTAGAAGAAAGTAGCAAAACTGAGTCTGATAGATGGAAGGAGAGGATGGAGAGAACAGAACAGCAAAAAAACACTAGGATCAAGATTTGAAACAACAACAAAATCAGAGGAAGAAGATGGGAGAGTAACCAGTAGGAAGAACAGAGCAGACAATGGATGAAGAATAGAGCAGCCAATGGATGAAGAATAGAGCAACGAAACAGAGCAACACCTGGCTCGATCTGCTTCTTGCAAGGGGTGGCGGAGGTGCACTATCAGAGGCGATTCTCTCTCCGAGGCTGCAATAGCGAGGTTGCTTGGGAGCTAGGGAGGGATCGCCCCATGCCTTCATCGCTGGTTAAGCACATCTGGTGTGACGGGCTGACAGCTCTTCAGGAGGGGAATGAAAACCTAAAGGCCCCTCCATTTAAGAGCACCATGTGGACTAGCTGGGCCACCAAGGCCCGGCAACCAAGTGCATCAGCTGCCAATGAAGAACATACGGCAGAGATGCAGAGTTGTGACGCTGCCTATGCCCTCTGCTTCATGCACGCCCACCGCCGCCTCTTCCGACTCCTCCCCACTCCCTTCCTCCCTCCCATTCCCTTCACCTCTTCTCCATGCACCGAGTCGAGTCGTCGACTGACTAATCGCGCTTAGTCGTCAACTTGGATTCCAAGTCGCTCGACTAGGCAACTAGTCGAGTCGAGGTCCTCCACTCATGCTACCAAGCCAACTTTGCAACTCTGTCTTTAAAGAATTGCGACGGAGTATGAAATCAAACAAAATGTCTTCATTGGATTTCAGCAAATTACAAAATTTATGTTAGAAATAATCTTGACTTCGAGTTCAACACGTAGTAGAGTCCGTCTCCATGTGTAACTCAAGTTGAAATTGTGTCCAACTTGAAATCCGAATACATATACTAGTGGAAGATTATTAGTCTATATATTGAGAAGGCTTGTAGTCAGTTTTGTAAGAAAAACAAGGAAAAGGGAGAGCAAGTAAGAGAATAGAAAAATTCTGAAATTCTCCTGTGTTCTCTCAGTTTATTTGCGATGTGTGTGTTTTCTCCTGGAACAAAATTAACAATTTACATTCTGGCAACCTGCATTGACTGGAATCTCCTCCGTGGGAAATCGGGCTATTACCACCAAATGATAAAAACCAGCTTGAAGGACTAAGATTTTTACATAATCTAATGTGGTACAGTTTAATGCTTGACCTTCTGATATTTATTTGCAAATTAGTTATTCGATAGTTCACAATCAAATATCAAGTGAAAAATTTAGGTATCTTCAACCTATAGTGAAATTATGAAGTGCATCTAGTTACTAATAGTTAGTACAAAGTGGATCTAGTTACTAAAACGTTTGGTACAAATCACCCCCTCGGCTCCCAATTTGCTTTAATATACATGCAGTGCGCGAAAATATTTTGGACATTTCAAGGAAAATAGAAGAGTGCCTACCATAAGAGCTCCCCTCCATTATCACAGATAGCACAAACTGAATCGAACAAATCTTCGTCGCCCTCATCATCTTCATCACTATCGTTATTGGGTTCATGTTTACTGTCATCTTCAACCATCTCCTCTATTTCGTCATCATCAGCAATGAACGCTTGTTTAACTTCCAGATTATTGCAACCAACCTAATTGAAAATTAAAAGGAAAAGGGGAAAAATGGTGAAATACACAACTCAAAGTTCAAAGTTCTTTAATGTATCAGCAAGGAAAATCTGAGCTACCTCGCCAATCTTTTCCATAGTCTTGCCATTGATGAATGCTTGCAAAATCTGTCAAAATTAAAACCATCATGAGATATAATCTTCTAAGTAACATCAATCAACAATAATAATTACAATAATTAAGAGATTTATTTTGCTAAGAACGTAAAATTGGTAAATGTTTCAAGGAAGACATGCTTTTTGTGCAAATCAAATAATTATAAATTAGATAATTATACATCAAGCTTACGTTCATGTCTTATGCGGGTAATATTCTTTCCCATAAAACTGCAATCACCAATACAAAAAAACAAGTACTTCGAGTAGAACAATGGCAAGCTAAACTGAATAAAGAATTCAGGCATGCAAAAAAAAGGTGATCAGAATGCAAAAATCAACTCTTTTTATATATCAAATATACATAATTACATACAGTACGATCCTTTCCTGCTGTTTTTCTTTTAAAAAGTGCAAAAATAAGGATGAAGGGGAAGTGCGAAAATTAAACAACATTGTTGATAAGTACAAAGGGGCACAGACAGTGATCTTGAGAAAGAGCAAAGCAAAGTGTAAACCCTGCAATATGCATCAGCCCTATAAAATGAAATGCTTCTATCCAAGACAATAGTAGCAACTGCAATTGTACCAGAATTTGCATGAAATGCTTCTCTTTTCTTTTTCTTTTTTCTTTTTTGGCAAGGAAATTTGCATGTATGCAGTTGTACATAATTTACCCATTTTGGACTACAATTCTACAAAACGCTGAAAGTTGCATACAACTCCACTAGCCCCAAGTAGCTTATAACAAGGATCTGAAGAACCTGGTACCTCTGAATTCGCTAAAGCTGGATCTCTCTCGGCAAACAGTTTAATTAGTGGTTGATGATTCCTAAAGTCGTCCTCCGAGGGCCTAACCACAAATTTGCTGTGATACAAAAAGAACTTGTAAAATCCTAATCAACTCCATATTCGTGACATGAAGAAAACAATGTAGCACATACTCGAAAACTCCTCGGAGATGATCCCATATGTTCTTCTCAGGGTTCTTGGGCCTCCTCCTGAGGAAGTGAAGCATCTCCACGGTGATCAGTACGGACCGGACAGTCTCCTCGTAGCTCGGCCTCGGCTTCAACAGGACAATCCAGCTGCCCTCCGTCGAAAGCACAGTGATCTCAGGCGACCTGCCATCAAGGCCTAGCTTCCAGGCAACCACCTGTTTGTAAACTTTCTGGAGGCCACCGTCGGTGAACCCCCGCAGGTACACATCCTTCTTGAAGGACGGGACTTCCTCGGCCGCATCAAACTGGAATGGCAGGGCATCAAAGGAGATGGGCGCATCACTGTCGTCCACCAAGTAGTAATTCTCCACTGCCTTAAACTGGGGCTCCACATCGTCGTCGTCCGAGGGTATCATGGCAGCAGTATCCCAATCTGAAATCTGCCCCCAAAAAAATATATCAGGTGCATGGTACGGGAAAACCTCTTCCCCTGTAATTTGGGGAGCAAATTCCCCAAAGAAAGATGGAGAAAGTCGGCAAGAATGGCCCCCAACCCCAAGTGATATGCGGCGAAAGTAGATAGCAATCAATCGGGAAAAAACAGCACGAAATGACCAAATCAATGAAAAATTTCCGCTCAAACGCACCTAAAGTGGATCAAAAACTAAGCTTCGATCCAGAAAAAAAAACACAACATTTAACCCCATTTCCTAGCAAAAACCCTCCAACAATCACCCAAATAAATGGAGCAAGAAGGCCACCCAAAGAAAAAGCAAGCTTGATCTGAAGGAAATTGAGAAGGGTAGGGGGAAATCGCGAGAACGGAACGAACCCTAGGGAGGCCGAAGCGGTTCTCGCCTGTGAGGACTGAGGACAGGACGGGTCGGGTGGTCAGACGCCGGTTTTTGTCGTGGAGAGAGTTGGGGTCTAGGGAAGTCGGGAGGGAACGCAAGCACACTGCAGACTTTCCTTTTGGGGAAATAAGGCTACGTTCTTTTGGGTTATTATTATGATTTGGTTTCTATTTCTATAGTAACTTGCTATTAAATTATGCATTTTTTTAAGTCGATGTTTATAATTAAATTATATTACAAACTGTTTAAATTATGTGGTTTTTTAAGTCGAGGTCTATAATTAAATTATATTACAAACCATCATCGAGTTCAATCAGACGGGTCAAAATCGATGCGATTATTTCCTTCATGTAATTGCCTCTCACGAATGGATCGTAATTTAAAACCACGGTCATAAGCTATAAGTCTCAGTCCAAAAGAACCCACCCTCAAATCCTACGCATTTCGATAGAAAAGCCGAACTAAATCCTACCGTCCGTTCCTATCCTAAGAAAGAAAATAAGCAATCCTACCGAATTGCCTAATCTTGGGTTGAAAATTTTAAACCATACAGGCATGCTACCTTATGAGTAGAGTAGTAAAACAAGATTCCTACTGAATTCTCATGGGGAAAAAATGCAACACCATGAATGGCCCAAAGAATACATCATATGACACCACTTGATACCACTATGATGCTATCATTGACCTAGGTTGCCAAGTCTCTACCATCGCAAGAAGTCATAGTACCTAGTACTGTCCGCCACTTGATACCACTGTGATGCTATCATTGACCTACGTTGCCAAGTATCTACCATCGCAAGAAGTCATAGTGCCTGGTACCGCCCGCCACTCGATACCACTGTGATGTTCTCATTGACCTAGGTTGCCAAGTCTCTACCATCGTAAGAAGTCATAGTGTCTGGTACCGTCCGTCGACACCCAGATCTGAATCTCACTAGCTACTTCGTACATAACTCCCAAATATAGAGAGATTGGGGAGGTAGAGATACGAAGGGAAGACATAACAAGGAGAGATGGAAGTAAACAAAATGCCAGGGGTGGGTTCGGCCGGGCTCACGCTTCGACTTATCACTTACTGCTACAGTACTAACTTTTAAATGGTGTGTCTTTTTAATGTGGGGTCTACATGAGAGACCATGTGGAGGTCATCCCGTGTGTATGATGAGTAATTGACATCGGTTTACGAAAGTCGAGTTTGAGTTGGTTGGTTCGGACCATGTTGTTGCGCTGCAAACGCGGCTTGGTCGGACTTGGTCGATTGCGGTCGGGAGTGCTTAGGACGTTTGTTTTCTTTCTCAATCGGTCGATTTAGGTATTTCATGTGTGAGCATCTTTCATTGTGGTTAATGATGCTTATGTGTTTCGTGCGGTGTTGTGTGACGGTTTGCTTGTCTCGTCTCTGTTGCGGGACTTGAGCTAGGTCATGGTGAGACGGGAGGACCGGACTAGACACGGGAGGTGTTGAGGTCCGCACGGTCGGAGACGCCAAGGATGATCGAGGCTGCCGAGGTGGTTGCGAGCCGGAGACGAGGAACCGAGCCGAGCTACCGGAGGTGGACACGACGGCAACCATGAATGGATCGGGCTAGACTCGGGGAGGAGTCGAGGTTCGACGGTCGATACCGCCATGGTCGTGGCGACGAAATGCACCGGACTAGACTCGGGAGGAGCCTGAGGTCCGGTCGGTCGAGTCAAAGCGGTCATGCGTGAACGACAAGGAGCGCTGAAGCTTCCGGGCAGGTGCGGGGGGCGAATCGGTAATTGCAAGGTCGCACAAGCGAGAGACAGCTCTGTTAGAGTTTAGCCGGTGTAACGGGTTGGAGACCCGTTACCCAAGTGCTATAAATAGGTGTTGGGGGCTGCATACCCCCTTGAGGGTTTTTGTGTATTTGCTCTCCATTTTGTGTGTGCTCCTCCCAAGAAGCATATGAGGCTCTTGGTGTTCTTGAGGATTGAGAGGGAGAGGATGGGTTAAGAGACTTATAATTACTCCTCTTGTTCTAATGTCCATGCGTATGGGGATGTCTCTCTTTTCTTCTTTGTGTGTGTTCTATATTGTCTCTCCTTTCAAGTATTGCTATTTGGTTCATCTTCTTTCAGTTCTGTGACTTCCAGATTTTAGTGTGTTTGGCTGTCTTGGTTGAAGTCTTTATGCTGATTATTTAGAGAAAGTGAACTGAGAAGAAGCTCTTCAGGATAATCTTTCCGTTGCTCTATTTCCTCCTCTCAGATATTACCATTTCAATCATTTTCGGCCAAGGGTTTCACGCTTTGAGGCAAGAACAAAATCAGTGAAACAGTCCTTTGTTTTTCAAGAGATCTTTCAGTTTTGAGCCTCTGTCTTCATTTGATCAAACCGGTTGCTGCAGTGTTCTGTTTCTGCAATATTCTGTTCTATGCCGACAAAATCTTTGGCTGCTTTCTGTTCTACTGTTGTCGCCTGTTATCTTTTCCTTTGGTTCACTTGCGTTCTTATGTTATGCACTTTTTAGTTGTATGCACCTTTTAGTTGGCTGGAGATTTGTGTTTTCACTTTGCTTGCCGATTGAGTTTTTGCTTAGTCCTTGAAGCCTCCGATTAAACTAGGTATACTGCTTCAGTTCGGCTGCCTCCATTTCTGATTTGAGCTTGGCTGCTGCACCCTGTGGTGTGAGCTTTTGTAGGCTTCTATCATTTTCTTGAGAGCAGAAAAGACCAACAACTTGTCTACTTTTGGTTCTGCCTCGGTTCTTTCTGTTTTTGCAGATTTTCAATTTGTCTGTAACTAAAGTAATCACTGTTTGTTGTTTATCTATTTTAAGTCAGTCTGCCTTCTCCTTTTTCAGTTCCTTTGTGCTGTTTGGTTGGCTGCAGTTTTCTTTTGATTAAGCAAAGTAACTTTCGGTCAACAATATGTATTTATTTGCTGCTTTCGGTTGGAGGTTGCGCTCTCACCATCTCTTTTCGCCTTTAGAGCGTTAGTATTAGCATTTGGCCAAGGCCAACTTTGTCTCTTTGGTGTTCTACGGTTTGCCAAGATTCTCTACCGCCGCCAGAACAGCTGCTTTTTTCTTCCGTAGTACCGTGGCGCTGATTTGCTTTGTCGTGGCGTACCGATTTCCTAGTATCTCACGCCATGACAATGATTTGAGCACGCGCTCGCCGTGATGATTTTTGTCATTGCTTTCTCTCTGTGACTTTGTTTAGAGCTCAGTTGTCTTAATCTTGTTAGCGCTCATTCCTTTTCAACTTCATAGCTACCATAGCTATCGGAGTTGAGTTTTTCCTGGATACTTTGGGGGTCGACTTTTTAAGAGAACGACATTCACCCCTCTCTGTCGCCATTTCGGTCCTACACTACAGGTAAATTATAGTAGACATTGTACCGAGTTCAGATATATTGACCAAAATTGCATGTGATTGCTTCCTATGTATACTGCCTCTCGCGAACAGCCAGATTTCAAAAGTCATAGGCCAAAAGCCACAATTACAACCCAAAAGAACTCACCCCAGATCTTGAGTTCATGTTTCTTGAATGTGATTATGAAATTGTTTTCAAATGTAATTTTAAAATATAAAAAATGTAATTTTAAAATATAAAATTGTAATTTTAAAATATAAAAAATGTAATTTTAAAATTATTTGTTATCAATTGTAAAAGCCTATATTTTAGTTGTTTTTATTACATCCTTCTGTTTAACATTTCTTGTTATAGAATCTGCATTTTCATGCTACTCATCCAAATATCTACTCTTATAATTTTTTTTGTGTGATTTCAAATCCTATAATTAGTTCAGCTAGCTACGCTTGGGAACAGTACGAGTGATACCAATAATAGGTAACTCTCATAAAAGCACAATAAACCATTTGGTACACTAACTCTTGTAAAAAGCACAAGAAGTTAATAGATGGTAGCTCACATAGGTCCCACCACTATTACGCTTTATTCTTTTCCCGTCTTGTTCATGTCTATTATTTCTTCCATTGTCTTCAATTCCTTTGTTCTCTCTCTATTGTCTTCAATTCCTTTGTTCTCTCTCTTCCTCAAGAATGGCACCTCAGCCTCTCCCTGAACCAGCACGATGCAAGTCAATCGGAGCAAGGCTATCGGCGATGTAGAGGCACAAGGAGGTAGGTGTGGGCCATGAGCCATGCCACACAAGCCAACTAGGGTGGTGTGCATAGGTGCGTTGAGACGTAGCTAGTTGAATCTCATGGACTTCTTTATGGGCGGTGGATCTCACCTCCTGCAGTGACAACGATGTGTAAAATCAAGCATAATTGAATCCAAGGTGCGGCGTAAAAGCTTGAGGCCAAGTTAGCGCAAACAATTGCAATTTGATCCCTAATTTTGCTATGGAGTTGCTACTTATATTGTTCTACAGCTTCAAGTGCTCCCTAAAAATTATGGAGTTGCTACTCGTTTGTCGTTGAGTTGCTACCTAATTCTTATTGAATTTGCCATCCAGATTTTTCTTCAATGTATGAGATGCTACCCTTATGTTTTCACTGAGTTGCTATCTAGTTTTTTAAAGGTGTTACTATCTTTTTTTTTTCCAGTGAGTTGCTACTTGTGAGTTGCTACCTAATTTTCTTCGAAGGTGTAAGTTGTTACCAATTTTTAACGAGTTGCTATATACTTTTCGGTGATTCACTACCAACTTCTCCCTTGAAGATGTTTGAGTTAGCTACACCTTTTAACATGAGTTGCTACTTGATTTTTTAGTGAGTTGCTACCACCTTTATAAGTGAAGTTGCTATCGAGATTTTTCTTAGGTGTTGAATTGGTACACCTTCGACATGAGTTGTTACTTGTTTTTTAGTAAGTTGCTACCACAGTTATTATTTAAATTGCTATTCAAATTTCAGTTAGTTGCTATCTAGTTTTTATTGAAGATGTTTGAGTTGCTACCCTTTCTTCATGAGTTGCTATCTCATTTATCTATATGAGTTGCTACCCGTTTATAAGTGAAAATTCTCCGTAAGTTTTCCTTCAAGACGCGAATTGAATCTCGATTTCAAGTGCAGATGGAAAAAAGATTGTACAACTATTTTGTGGGTGCTCCCATATTTTTAGTTAGATATAATACTACACATAAGCACCAATGTCTACTTAAACAACAAATAAGCACCTTATCTATCCTATATAACAAGAAAAATCATTTCTTCACTGCTAAATTCCTCTCTAAGCACCTATGCTGTCCATGCTCTTGGCTGCCTAACTTGTCATCACGTTGACAAATAACAAACTAATACGGGGCTAAGTTGTTTGTTATAGCCATTGCACAAAGTGGCATTATGAATTTAAATAAGCTTTTGCCTAAAGAAGCTAAAAAACGATTTGAATGCCTCAGCTTCTAAAAGTGGCTTCTAAAAGTAGCTTTTTCAAGCTGTGCTAGTCATCCTCTGTGTTCGTCTTCCAAAATTACTTTTTCTAGCCGTTACTATTATATTTCAAACAAAAAACATCAGGTCCGATTAAAGCACCCCGTAAGTCTAATGAAAACTAACATTACGAAGAAACCGAAAGATGTACCCACCATAGGGTCAAGCAGCAGCCAAAGATTTTGGGCTCACGTCCCAACAGCAGAGGTCGCTCTCTACCGGCCAAAAGCACCCAGTAGCAATGTAGTTACCAAATGACTTAGCACATACATATGCACGTTGAAGTCAAAAAAAATCAACAGATAAACAAATCGCTAGGTCGCAAATATGAACAAGCACAGCTGCTGTTTCCACACGCCTCCAGTGGGTAGCTCACTAGCTCTTGAGCTGTCCACAGGATTGAAGAAACCTACTGCTACATGTCCAAATTTACAATACCTGCTAAGAAACGACACCACATATAGATCAAAAAATTTGAGCTGATAAAAAATTACCAATGCACATGGACAAAAAAGAAAGCCCAGTGGAACCACGAGAAAAGCATCTCCATACAAGTTTGATTTACACAGGGAAGACCAGTAGCAAGGTTTTAGACAGAATGCGATAAGAGTTCTGCGACCAAGGTACTCATACAGACATGCTGACACTAACTGATCATTCTAGCTCTTGTACCGTTTTTCTCGAAAACGCAGGAGGATGAGCGTTTCATTCATTAAGCAAGGAGTAGCTCTTGAACCCTTGAAACTAAAATACTTTCAGCCAACTACTGCGACTACGGTTCAGCCTTTTGGTTTCCTGCAGAGTTATTGTTGGCTGACTTAGGGCAGGTAACCAGGCACTAGAGCAATAGCAACATACCAGGAGGGCTTGCTTAGTAGTACAAATCCTGCTGCCGCCGTACTGGAGGCAGGGCATAATGTAGGCCACTTTGACCTCTTATTGGATGGTTTGTTTCGTCAAGACGTGGAGCATACCGGTCCATAACTGACGCCGCAGCCAGATTTCGGGATTCCCAGTTGAATCCATTCTTTTGTGGGTAACCTGATCCAATTCTATAATCACTACGCCCTCCATACTCTTCTGCATATTCCCACATGCTGACATCTGTTTGAGGTCCATACGCATCATTATAGTTCTCTTGGAGAGAATACCTAACAGGAACAGTGTCCATTGCATGGTATCCACGATAGTCGAAACCATGGTATTCATCATACTCGAAACCGGGTGAATTACTATGACCAGTAACAACGTCCCTGTCCATAGCATAGTCTACATGGTCTGGTCTTCTCGGATATAAAGGGGGACCACGCCTTCCTCTAGTACCACGTTCTGGTCTTCTTGGATATAAAGGGGGACCACGCCTTCCGCTAGTACCATGTTCTAGTCTTCTCGGATATAAAGGGAACTATGCCTTCCGCCAGTGCCATGATCTGGTCTTCTAGGATATATAGAGGGACTACATCTTGCACTAGTACCAAAATCAGCAGGAGAAAATGCCGACAGATGGGGACTGCACCGCCTCCTATAAACATCACCATCGTGGGAATAATCAATGTGACGCTCGCCGTTGGTTCTACGATAATTGGCACGATAGTCCATCCTTTGCCCTTCTGGGAGTAGTCCCTTGATCTCTTTCGAGCACTTCTCCCCATGGGTGAGTTATCCCTATATAAATTTGCTCCCATACTAGTCCTTGACTCTTTTCTTCTCTTTGATCCTCTTCTTTCTCCGGATTTGTATTCAGAAGCCTCTGCTGCTCTCCTATCATCACTACGCCGAGGACTATTGAGGTCATTGTTTCTGAACTTGTAACCCAGACGTTGAGGACTATTGTGAACCTGTGGATGAGCAATTCTTTCATCTTCATAACGGCATCTCTTCCATTTTTCACGTGAACATTTTTTCTGTTCCTATCCAAGTCCATTCTCTTGCCATCAGTTGCCTTTTCCTTGGGCTCCCTTCTCTTTCTGGACTTGTCACTTGAAGTATCTATTTCTGTTGCTTTGATATTATCGTTGCACTGAGGACTCTTAGGCTCCTGTTGGCAGGCATAGCTTCCATCAACTTCTTTGTCATCATCACATCCACATTCTTGGTGAGTACCAATTCTGTTCGTAGTAGCCGTCTTCTCCACATGTGCAACCTGCACTTGCCATTCTGGAGGGAGGTCATCAACATGATCTGGTGTCATCCCCTTATTACTTGAACCAAATTCATTGCTTTCGTTCCGCGGAATCTTCTCTTTTCCTGACCTTGAGCCGTGCTCATATGTACTTACCCCCATTCTGTTCTCTCTCCTGGAGATCTCTTTCTCTTGTCCTGATATCGAGTCATGTCCATATGCATTTTCTCCACTATGCGAGTCTCTGTCTTTTCCTGAGTTGAAGTTCTTTTCATCCCCTTCAGCATGTTTCTCCGTAAACAGGATGACTAGCTCATCCTCCTGCCCTTGATTTGCATGGACAGTGTCTTTCATGTAGATGCCTATATCTTTTCCTGAATATTGCCCAGATGTTTCTTCTTTCTCACTGGCATCTTTATCTTTTCCTGCTCTGAAGCTCCCATCATCCAATTCAGCATCTTTGTCCACAAAGGGGTTGTCTAACACTTTGACTATCATCTTAGCAAGATCTCTTGTTTGGTCAATTTCTGGAATAGAAGGGACCTTTATATGGTCCCTGCGAGGTGTTCCAATAGCAGCATCTATATCATGGTGTCTGCGAGATTTTAGTATGAGTTAGTTGCTCTGAGCAGCAACTGCAGAGAAACTTTGGGAATCACTCAAGAAATAACTTACTTGCAGTAAATGATAATTCTTTTAGATAGGTACCAAGCACGTATACTTGTTCCACGCTTCTTTTTGAAGGAAATTTCACTGTGAAATATTATTAGATGTCATGAGAAGAAGACAACCATATAACCTAAATAAACAAAAAGCAACCGATCTGGATACTGCACAGCACCTTGGCAAACATTTTCTGTGGTATGACCTTGGCAACGCTCGCAGACCTCGCAAACTGCAGGTTTTTGAGTCCTGTCCTCCATTCTTTTACATTCACAGCACCAATGCACAGGACAAGTAAATGACATCCCGGCCACAATCCTTTTCCCCAATTCACAAGCTCCATCAGTGTCATCAGGCTCGAGTAATTTTGCAACACACTTGGGGTGGTAGAAGTGCCCACAAGATGCATTATTACATTGAAACACCTAAAAGAATGCACTTCAGAAATTTAGAGGGAATAGAAGAGACACAAGCAAGATTCTAAGCGCATTATGATGTTAATGATTAGCATTCGATGGAATTTGCTATTGTCTTTTCATCTCTGCTAGAATTCAAGTACTTCACATTAAAAAATCCATATTTGCACAAAAAAATAGTTGAAGCAAATATTCAACTACAATGTCTCGGTATGGAGACCATAGAGATTTGAAGATGGCTTGAAGGGGCACTTAGAAGCATAACTAAACAACTTGAGGACTATGCTGATGAACAAACATGACATCAACAGCAGAAGCAGCAAAATGAAAAAGGAATATAAAGAATTAACAGACCATGGTTACAAATTCAAAATACAAGACGAGGGGAACTGGATTTGAAATTTCGCTTTTAATTAGTAAGGCACAGGATGTAACTAAGAATTGAATAAACATGAACGCAAACAGCATTTAGGGATTCTCGAGGCATGAAGAAAGGGGGTGCTACAATAAAAAACATAAATTAGGAAATAAGCAACAACATTCTTTGAAGGAAGGCAAGCATTGTCTTCGAACGAGAACTGCATTTAATACAAAGGACTCAACTACAAAGGACTCAGTGAAAGGAAGATGCAATATGTTACCTTAGCATTTGGCCCATCGGATTGCTCAAGCTCTCCACATTTGAAACATTGGTGTTGCTTGTATTCACAGTTCTTGCACATATAAGTACCGATTTTCTTTTCCTGCCAAAAATATAAAAATGACTGTCAACGATATGGGGGAAAATGACAAAGCTACAGCACTAGTAAGTAAAAACATTAAAAAGCTACAAGTGTTATGAATATTGTGCATATATTGAAGAAGCCCAATGAGCAATATATATAGAGAGTACAAAGGGATATTACATGGAAATATACTATATGCGGATAAAGAAAGTCAGGCATGTAAGGAAAGAAATAATACAATTCCTATTCTATCTCTGATACCCTTAACACCATCTCAAATGCAAGGCGTATGCAATAGCATTGCATTTGAAAAAGGTTAACACTAAAACAAGAAAAATCCGAAGTCCGTGTCTTGATAATGTCGTCGTTGTGTGCAGCTTTTGAATAAACTATCAAATCAAGTCGTAGATGAATATATAGAAGCATGGTGGTGCAGATCGAAGCCTAAGACGGCGGTGGTGCAGTGCACAAGGTGCAGAAGACGCGCGGCCTTAGAAGCTCGGGGCGGCGGTTAGAGAAGCGGCGGCATTATAACGACTTCTACGATCTGCACAAGGCTCAAAGAGTAGAATGGCGGCTACCCATGCAAAAGAAAATTCCTATACTTCTATGACTAACAATAACTTTTTGGACTCGCATGGTTTAGACGATCTGAAAGAGAATCTACAGACTTAGATGGCCACAATGAAAGACTTAAAAAAACTCAACAGACTATTTCCTCTCTTCACCCCTTATATTATCCATTTCATCTATCTCTCCCGTCTCTCTCTCTGCCCTTCCCTCTTCCTCTCTCCACCACCGACAAGGGGAGGTGACCGGATTGGCGCCCCACGGGAAGGACGGCGGTGACCCGAGGGTGCGCGGACGGCCAATAGGCGGCCTGGCGTGACTTGGACGGCCGGGGGAGGAGATGGTGCGGGTGATGGCAGGAGGCGGCGTAGGCAGAGCTCGGGCAGCCGGAGACCGGTGAAGAGGCCAAATCCAAGAACGGCGGAAGCGGATTCGGCATGTGGGCGGCAGCTGCGGTCCGACAGCGGGACGACATCGAAGTGGAGGATCCGGTAGAAGGCAGTTGGATCCGTCGCAGATCGGCGACGGAGTATGCTGGATCCGACAAGATTTGGAGCGGGCGAGGGCGCATGTGGACGCGGCGGCCTATGGCAGCGTGGGTGCTAGCGCGCGAGCGCGTCAGTATCCGAATCCCAGATCCAACTCATGCTCGGCGGATGCGGTCAACGATGGCTTCGGGCTTGGCGGCACGAAGGTGCGGTGACATCGTCGTTGTCGAGCAGTGTCCGAAGACGAGGCGACGACCGGTCGGCGCAGCCCAACAAGATGGCCGCCCGGGAGATCGATCCTCCCGGAGGCAACAACAACGGAAATAGATCGAGGTTAGGATTTTAACATAAGCTCTGATACCATGTTATGAATATGATGTATATATTGAAGCCCAATGTGCAATATATATAGGGAGTATAAGGGGATATTATAGGGGAATATGACATATGCGGATAAGGAAGGCGATGTATATAAGGAAAGAAATAATACAATTCCTATTCTATCTCTATACCCTTAACAGTAAGAACTTCGAAAAGCTACCTTTAGTTGTGCAGAAGTGTAACCAAGAGTATCACAATTAGATTCTCTCCCATCTTCCTCTCTGGGATGAAAGGACCTCTTGCATCGGCCTTCACAGCTACATCAAATCATTGCGACAAGGAAAGGATAGAAAATTTGAATTAACAAATAAATCAAGAGATGCTTATGCATAGGAAATTTTATAGGTTATTGACACAAAATGGATTCCAAGCAAATCTCAGAACCCACCGGCATGCCAGAAACCCCACGGTTTACCAGGTATTCCAGTAATGTACCTTTTTTCTTTTCCTTTCGTATTTTCTCAATTTTTGACGTTCCCTCAACCTTGACAGCATTAGTTCTTGAATTCTTTTGAAATAATTTTTAAAATCACCAAACTAATCGGTATTACAAATCCTAGTCCCCAAAATGATTTCTAGGAGCCGGCGGTAATTGACCAGTTACTGCTGGGATCTGGAACCCTAAATCAACTGCCAAAAAGGAAGCAGCGACTCTGAAGAATATATGTTCACTCCCATCGTTGTAAACGGTATGAACACAAATGGTGCAATTTACATTGAAGGTATTTTACATTGAAAATTTGTAGGTATGTAATAGATCTGAAGTAGTACAAGTACTAATTTCTTTATATATTTTGGAACAATAGATCATGCAACCTTTTTCTAAAATATTTGGCAAGATGGGCAGCTGCTCATGGAGGTGAACATTTCCCCTTTTCCATTGCTATACAGATTCCATACAATATAAAAGCTTTTGTGTAACATTCATATAGAAGTTTACGGCTACTCATCCCTACGATTCAACTCCTATAGCTCACTAAAAAAACTTTCCAACCCAACCATTGGTTTTGTGCATAGTGGCAAAGCTGTTTTACAAGCACCATTTGTAAAGTGCCTAATTCACCCCATAAGCACACCCTTATCCAAGATCTTTCTGTAGTATATTTCTCTTGGACAAAGTGCCCAGTCACCCCATATGCATAGCCCCATTCAATGACATCTCTTCATGCTTTTTAACTAGCAAAATAAAAGCAAGTACATTTTTTTCTAAAGAAACCAGTTTCATTGGCTGGCACAATATTATCGCTTTCCAAGACAGTTGTCGATCACATCAAGTATGAAATTGTGATGAAGCTCAGAGCTTCTATACACCCCTTTCAATTATACTCCCTCCATTCTATTTTACTTGACTTCTCCGAATCCGTGCCGTCAAACTTTTAAATTTGACTGCCAAAAGATTTAAAACTATCTAGATTAGATATACCAAAATTATATCATTAGATTTGTCGTTAAAAATATTTTCACAATATTATAATTTTATTAGTATATCTTAAATGTAAGGTTATCAAAAGTCGTGGTCAAAGTCGTATCTCGAAGACTGTGAAAAATAAAAAACATCAAATAAAAAAGAACATAGTGAATAACAAAAAAATGACAAGCTAATGACCTCATGTTTGACATTCCAAGAAAGACCAAGTGGTTTGCAACAAATATGAGAGAACATTAAATAAGACAAAGTTGTACAACTTCGTATTTTGCAAAACAACACGATCTAGACAAAGATATGAAGTGCATACCAACCCTCCCATGGAATAAGGTGCATTAAAATAGAAGCCCTTTTGGTCAACTTAGGGCCTGTTCTTTTTAGCTGAAGCTTATGATTTTTTTGCCACTCTGAATAGTCAATTCATTGCCACTTACATGTCACCGGTCTTTGGCAAATCTTTGAGTTATTCGTGTGAGAGATTACAGAATATCAAAAATTCACATGCGGTTTTTGCCGATATAAATGAAGTCTATACAGTATATACCACAATTAACTAGTAGACTCTATCTTGAAAAGATACTCCGTTTAAAAGCCAATTACTGTAGAAAAGCCGAAAAACAGCTTTTAGAAGCTGAAAAAATAGGCCCTTAACCAAGTAGGGAAGTGCACCTACCTAAGCAATTTTCCTCCGTTGTCACATATCGCACATACTGAATCAGTACCATCGCCACCATCATCATCATTATCAGTATCATCACCATTATCATCATCTTCGTTGTTGCCATCTTCGTCATCGAAATCACCACAATCGTCATCTTCGTTGTTGTCATCCTTGTCGTCGAAATCACCACTATCATCATCTTCGTTGTTGTCATCTTCGTCGTCGAAATCATCACTATCGTCATTGCTGCTTGCAAGCGACTCAGCACCCACAATGAATGGCTCATTCATAGCCTTACTCTTTTTGGGCTAATTCAAATAGAAAGTAAAAACAATGAAATCTGATACAAGAAATTTCTGAAACAAAACGTCTATGCATAGAAGGATTTGATAAAAATTTTCAAAGATTTGAAAGAATGTGGTTTTAGTCTGTTTTCCAAAAGCACTATAGGTATCAGCAGATTAGCATCTTAAAATACCTTTTTGATCTTTACAGAGGTATCCTTGAGAAACCTTTGGAAAATCTGTATGTAGAAAAAAAAACATCATGGCAAACCATCCATTAAATTGTAGAGACAAATTTGTAAATGACAAAGTTATACGTCATCAGAAATAGGCCCTAGATAGACTTCCACGCACAAGATAAAAAAGTTCATCTATTATGAACGCCAAGCCAATACTTACATATAAATGCAATGCATTCAAACCCTAGAAATGTAACTTTCATGGGTTAAATAAACCAACCACATCCTAAATAAGCACAACTTTCAAGGAG
This sequence comes from Bonia amplexicaulis, assembly GCA_036346245.1. Taxonomy (NCBI): domain Eukaryota; kingdom Viridiplantae; phylum Streptophyta; class Magnoliopsida; order Poales; family Poaceae; genus Bonia; species Bonia amplexicaulis. The sequence continues at coordinate 9,969,031 of CM070757.1, forward strand.
TAAGTGAACCAACCATATCCTAAATAAGCAAAACTTTCACATAGCAACACAACAACAATGCAACTGCAAAAAAAAAAATGCATCCTCATTGCACAAGCCACATATTAAACAAGCGATCACATCAGGCTTATATTTAGACATGGCAATGCCATTTCGACACAACCAAAGTGATGTATTTTGCTTTTTGATTCACCATGATGGTTGTCAGGATCTTTTTTTTTGTTTATAGTATCAGAGCGTAGAGTCATAATTTTAACAGATTTTGAAAAGCGCATATATTTATAATAAAAATTGAAGTGTGTATTGACACAAATAAATTTTCCATCAAACTGTGATAGACTAGCGGCTATGCATTCATCCCCATATCATCCGACACATGGGACCCACTACTGACATCGCCACTACCACAACAGTGGTGTCAAAATGAAGAAAGAGGGAGGCTACTGGTGAGGGAGAAGGGAGATCGGGATAGGCTACCTAGTGGATCCCGCGTGTTCATGCCATAGATGTGTCATGAATTCATGAGAAATTAGTGAATGAGAAAAATGGACTTATAGGTTCGTATTTGTAAAATGATATGTGGTATTAAAGAACCAAAATGACATAGGGGGTAAGTGACAATTGTATAGACTTATAGGGGTTCTCAATATTCCCCGATAAATTAATCATTTATAAGCACAATTTATGGATTACAGTATTTCTTAACCTAGAGCAACTTGTAAATAGCAAAAAAGGAACGGCAAATGAAATTAATAGAACTCAAATTAACTGGATGTATATCAACTTTGTATGCTAATATAGCTTGCTATCAGAATCATGACCCTACCTAATCCTTATCACAATCCTATAATCCTACCTCAATCTTATGATCCTACTTGGAACCATATTCAATCCTATGAATACCATTCTACTTGTGACCATATGAAAATCTGATTCATTCACCTATCCATGTCATATCGCCTCCATGGGATACATAATCCTACAAGCCGTATCATGATCTTAACAAACTTGTTCACCATATAGTTTTGTGGACCCCGTTGAGAAGCACAAACTCATTTGACTGATATTGTGCACCAGACCTCAAGCCATGCAAATACCGTGTGGGGGATAACAGTTTTTCTCCCTTCTGCTAGTTTCTCCCTCCTCTCCTGACCAACTCATTCAGAGGGAAGGCCTATGGGATGATGATGCTTTCTCTTTGAATTTTGAAACTGGTTGAGATGGATGTTCGAATTTAAAATTTATTGGAGGTAAAAATGTTCAACATGTTGTAACCTCAATAATTTGGCCACTAGAGGTAAAAGAAGTGCCACATCTAAAGTATCACTAGGAATATTTCAATGTCAATAAAAAAACATGGGATAATGTGCCTATTCTTTTTATCATGGCCAGTGGTTTTAATTTCATTGTACGGAAGATTACAGAGTAACAGAAACTCACATGCGGTTTTTGCCAATATAAATGAAGTTAATAAAGTATGTACTACAATTAACTAGTAGATATTATCCTAAAAAATACTCTATTTAAAAGCTAGTTACTGTAGAAAAGCCAAAAAAGCAGCTTTTAAAAGCTGAAAAGAACAAGACTAATATCACATTCTTTGGGAGTTTTTTGGATCCAAGAAAATCACAAAATTGCAGTAAAGAAAATGGGACAAGGGATAAAAACTGAAGAATTGGGATCATCTCAACACTCAAGCTTATGCCACATAACTCAGGACAAATACCAGAGAAAAATTGAGTCAGATTAGGGCATTACAGTAGAAATAAGGAAAATAAGATTGGGACATTGCAATAGCATAATTCTGATTGAAAGAAAAAAATGAGGAAAGGGAAGAAATTGCAGTACAAAAATTGGAAAAGAAAAGGAGGACATGACATGTCAGGACACATACTGGGACGAAATTGCAGTGCAAGAATTTTTCTTGTATTTGGAAAGGGCCTTATATGCATCCATGGATTAGACTCCTTAAGTATTCTCAAACCCACCTGCGCATGTATCCCAAGGGACCCGAGGGATACAATGAAGGGCTCCGATGGTGGGAGCACCGAGCACGAGTAGAAAAACCACTCAAAATGTCAATGGACTAAACGCTGAAACTAGATAATATATTTTGAGTATTGCTTCCATGCTCTTCAAAAAATAATAAACAAATCCTAAAACAATGTTAGTAGCGAAGTAGTGGCTGGTTGCAACATGCAAATCGGACCCTTAATGTACTTTAACATTTGTGCTTTTTACATTTTGGGAGGGCATAGCAGCACTGGTGTGACTATAGTACTAAGCACTAACAGCCTTCGCAGAAAAAAAGGTTTTGACCGCCTCCCTCATACCCCACCTGCCAACCCTGTACATTTTGTCGGCAGAGCTGATCCTAGCACATACAACTGCCCTCAATGGATGCCTTCGCTGCTGCCTCCCCATGCCACTACCACTGCACCCCTGTGCCTCATGCGGCATGCCCTCATCCCCCTCAACGACATCAGATCCACCGCTACGCACAACACCATTCACCTTGCTGTAGTCAAAGCTCATCAGTCCACCATTCTACCGCACACTGTCCCTTGGTCCTTGCATCAAACTACCACCCACTTTTTCTGATGGCCATGGCTGGCAGCAGAAACACCACCACTGCCACCTCGCTGGCACCGCCCACCACCGCCTGGAACTAGGGTCCGGTGCTATGGCAGTACCTTAGTTATGCTGTTATTTGAATTCAGCAGGACCCACATCCACGACACTCAGTTTTTCCAACTACAAGGCTCCACATTTTAATCTGTCTTGCAGTGTGACAACAACTAAAGCATGCAAATGTAGCCGTGCAACCATATAAATTCTGCAGCTTTTTTTAAATTTTTTTACCTTTGATTTCATTAAAGTTGGATCCCTCTCTGCAAACAACTTGATTAGGGGCTGGTGCTTCCTTAAGTCATCCTCCGCAGGTTTAATATCAAATTTACTGCAAAGAAACAACCAAATTATAAATCTTATGAACCCATAGTCAGCTGACACTGGCAAAAGACAAACAGAAGGCATGTGGATGGAATACTTGAAAGCTGCACGAAGGTGATTGAAAAGGCTTCTCTTGTGTTCTCTAGGCCGCCTCCTAACAAAGTGGAGCATTTGCACCGTGATTAATATTGATCGAACAGTATTTTCGTAGCATTTCCGCGGTTTCAACAGTTCTATCCAATTGCCCTCACTTGAAAGCACTGAGATCTTTGGCTGCTCAGAGTCAAGTCCCACCCTCCAAGCTACCACCTTCTTATACACCTTATAAAGGTCACCATCGGCAAGTCCACGCAAATCCACCTTCTTGGAATCACAATATGCCATTTCATCATTCTCACCAAACTGAAGAGGCAACACACTGAAACAGACAGGCTTGTCCTCGCCTTCCTCAAAATAGTATCTGTCCACATCCTTGAATTGCGGCTCTGCATCATCATCGTCACCAAACATCCTGGTTGCTGGATTCTAGTAGAGACAAAAGGAAATTCATAACAACACAGAATATAGCAGTAACACCAAGCAAAAAATAAACCCAAAATAGTCATCTCCTTTTTTACAGGTGAATAGAAGAGTAACAAATCATATATCGAAGAGAATTTTATAGGAAATCCTCGTGGTTACTGAAGTCTGAACTCTGAAGCATGAATGAATATATCAAAGAAAATCCAGTTAAGATTAACAAATCAAGGCGAATAAATTAAACAAATCTTGCCTGTAATAATGCCCAAAAATGATAAATTTGTATGCACATTAAAGCCTGAACATTCATATTCCTTAAACACTAGCAAAGATGAAACTGCAAATGAACTTTAAAATCCTTTGCGGTTACTAATACCATAGCATGTGATATTTTGAAGAAATTTGCAAAAAGAAAAGGATGCAAGGGAAACAAACCCAATAGAAATTCCAAGACCATCTTAATCGAACTACAAGAAAAACATGAGGAAAAAACTTGAGGAGTAAAGCAAAATTAGAGAACCCTCCGTGGCATTTGCAGGTAATAGAGCACCAGAGCAGCCCTTCTTCAACAACAAAAAAAACAGCTTAAGAAAAAGTCAGAAAAGCTTGTCAAGAACGAGGCGCCAAGAGGTGATCGTGCAAGAACAGTAGGAACCTAGGAAAGTCCAAGAACACGTTTCGAGAAAACGATTAAGAAATTTCCGCTTGCATTAAAAACAGAGAAGGAAGATCACCTCCAGAAAGAACAGAATAATCCAAACAATACTTCCGCCAAAACAGCGATTTTCTTGGAAACAAAACCATGAAGAATCGAACAAATCTCACGAAGAACACGTTTCGCCTACAATCGAACAGGAGACAGCGCCAAGAACCAAAATATCATCACGTTGCACTAACCACCACCGCCCCCAAAAAAAAACCCAAGAACAGCGCGCAAGAAGGTGGCGTACATCGAGGGAACATCCGCCGACAATGTAGGAGTAATCGAAGGAAGGATGGGAAGATGGCGTCATGGCGCTAGAATCGTATCGTTACCTGGAGCGAGCACAAGCGTGAACTCCTTCCCGAGCGCAAAACCGAAGAAGCGGGGGCCTGAGATCGTCTGGTCGTGCCTTTTCAATGGTTAACAAAGTTGGTTTCGGGGATCGTTCCTCACCGCCTGTCTGGCGCTCTGCATGTGGCCTCGCGTCGTAGACTCGTAGCAGCCTACTAGCTCCCGGGTGCTGCCGTGGGTCGATGTGAGGCTACAACACCGCTGTAACTGATAGGCGTAAGAGCGGGGGTTTCCTTCGAAAGGGGTTTATACTTTTGGTTTGATTTTTGAAATATGGCGGTTTGTCATAGAGAACAGGGGTTTACTCTTTTTGGTTAAATTTTTGAACCATGATTGTTCGTGATATAGTAATATTTATGTGTAATTTTGATTGATATAACTGAATTCGAGATAATATCTACTTTAATTGACTTATAGACCCTATCTTACAAAGATAACATGTTATTTGTGGCGTAATTTGTCAATGTTCTAATACTCCGATAGATAAATGATTACAAGAAAGACTAGGAAAAATAAATAAATAAAGGTGGAAAATATGGTGGAGATGGTGGACGTGGTGGTTTGCCCTGGGTGTTCTCGCCTTCATCTTTCTCTTAGATGTAATCTAGTTTCTTTAAGGTGGTGATCGGTTCGGCTGAAAGTCGAAAGCTTATGGTCGAAAACACTGTAGTGGTCGAAAAAAACACAGAATGAGAGAGGCTTATTTAACATAATTAAATTTAAAAATTGAAAATATAAAAATATGTTAGCCCATCACGGACAACACAAACGAATCACGAGAAAAAAAAGAACCGACAAAAAAGCTCAAAAAAAAGTCAAAAATTCAGAAAAAGACGAAATTATGAATAGTGCAAAAATAAGCTTAAGCTTTAAGCCATAAGCCATATTGATCACCCCCTAAATAGCAACATCCTGTGACTCAGTATCGGGAAAAGGTTTTAGGTCACTAGGAGGCAAAATACCGTCCCTGGCCTTTCACAAATCTTATTCATTTAACGCAACAAAGCCATGGGTTTTTTGGAGGTACGATTATTTCGATTTTTTGGTGATTTTTTTTTGAAATTTTAGCAAAATTTAAGTAAGTTTGAATTTTTTTGACTGATACATTTTTTTACCGATGCTTACTGATAACACCGATTGTTTACAGTAACTGCCGAAATTTCGATGATATAATTTAGGTGCAGCCCCGATGCCTTTATGGAATTTCCAGCGTACATGGGTACGGCGGAGCTCTATCCGTGGGTCGTGGCTCCTTCTATGGCCATGCCGTTGGCTAGTGGCTGTGTCGTGCCCATCCCATCGGATCGGCCGATGTCCGCCACCGACGCGTCGCCGCAGCCCGCCAATCGCCGCGTGGGTCGCCGCACGCCTGCGTCGCTACTTTGTCGGGCCTCCGGCTACCAACACTGAAGTCGGAGCGCTGCCTTGCACCAGACGTTTCCACTCAAGTCGGGCGCCGCCTTGCACGGGCGGACTCACGGGATATGCCGTGGCCACGGCATACCACAGGCCCACCGATACCGGCGCTACCGCCGACGGTTCGGGCATTTGGGCGCCGCGCGGACGCCGCCGCCTCAAGCCCTCCATCGTCGGCGAGTCAACGCCGTGACGGATTCCCATCGCGACCTCCGCCTGCCTCCTCTGTCCGGATCCCTTCCATGCGGCCGCCTCCTCCACCACAGCCGCCGATCCCTAGCCGCCATGGGATCCACCACCCCTGCAGGTGCCCGCCCCGCAGACTCGCTACCCTTATGTTCGGTTTGATCTTTTCCTGTTTCATAGCTAACTCTCGATTCTTGGGCTATCTGCAAAGAAGACGCGCTACCTTTTGCACGCAAGTGAAGCGCTTGTTCACGTAGCTAGGAGCAAGTTTCAAGGCTATTGAGTTGGATGTGGAAAGTGAGTGCACTTACCTTTGTATTTTCTTTTCATAGTTCACTTATGAAATCCTAAGTAGGCTGGAAGCGGGATGGTAGTACCAATAGCTGATTGGGTCAACAGGACTGCCTCTTGTTTGATCAATTATTTGAAAGTGGAGTAATATTTCGGATGGCGTAAGCATTGAATTATTTTCAAGTTTGGAAAATTGAGAGGAGATTTCATTGAACCGTCCAATAAGCCATGATCGATAAAAGATCTCTCCCGCTTAACTTAGAACCGCTCTCCCTATTTCTAGTCGTAGTAATATCCACGGAGGATGATCACCAAGGCATAAGAAATTAGTTGTTTCCTTCTACCGTTGTTCGATTACTTATGTTCAAAATAAAGTTGGGTTATAACTAAAAGTGCTTCAAATTTTAAGGTCTTGCTCATTTATCCGCTAATGAAGTTTTGTGACCGCTCCTTTTCACCTTTCGTAACAATCTTTATATAATTATCACTTGTTTTATTTCCGTTTTTATTTTGTGTCAGGCAAGATGTTCATCTCCAACAAAAGTATTCGCTGGCTCATTCAACCTCTTAGGTCATAATCGCTCTAATTCAGCAAATAAGTTGTTAATATTGGGGCCTTTTGTGGACTTCGTCGACCAACAAAAGAGTTGATAATTTTAATTATACAACAATAGTTATGGTAATGTGAAGCTTATTTTGAGTCGGTTAAATTTGTATTTCTTTATAGATTTGTTGCATTAGAAACCCATTTAGCCTTGTCCAGCTATTTCAACACTATAATATCTTTTAAGCTGTTGATGATTCCATTTGAGCGACGTTAAGGATCATCAAGAGATTAGTATTGCCTAGAACCATGCAAATTTATCAGCTAGATAGGGTCTAAGACCTTCGGTTTAGTGTGAACAGTGATAAAGATTTTAGAAATTGATGTTTGATACAAGGGTTGCTTCTCAAATTAGTTTTGCTTCTACCAGTGGCAACAGCAAGTGTTGAAAGGGTATTTTCTGCAATGATTTTAGTGAAAACAAAGTTAAGAAATAAGATAGGTAATAGTCTTTTGGATGATTATCTAGTCACATTCATTGAGCGGGATATGTTCTTTGAAGTGGATGAAGATGATATAATCAATACTTTCATGTCCTTTAGAAAAGCGTAGGCTAAAAAAATCAGACAAGTAGTATTGTTAGTCTCTTTTATATATATTTAAGACTATTAGTATGGTGTTTGAACTATTTATATTGTAATTTGTGTAAGTTTCCATCTTAATCCTTGAATTTAAGACTTATCATATTATTTAGTGCCTGTATACCGAATTACGGTGTAAATTTTACAATTATTTACCGAATTGGCAAATGGTTTTACCAAATTGCATATGAAAATTTTGGTACGGCATACCCTTCGGTAAAATCCTGGGTCCGCCACTGCTTGCACCAGACGTTTTCCACTGAAATGAAAAGCGGTCCCGGTTTCTGCTGCGACGTGGAAAATTTTAGCAGCAGCGAGGGGGTGCTTGCGCCTTGCAGTATCATGCTATTTGTTCCTGTGAAATAGACTGTGCTTTGCCACTTGTTTACTAGCACTAGTAATTAGGAAACAAATTTGCATCGCCTATGGAGAGATAGAGCTACTGTACATCTGCAGGATTTCTTTCTAGTGTAGAATGAACTTTCTCTATATTAGAATGAACTTACTCATCGAGAGATAGAGATACTGTACATCAGCGAAGAGGTGAAAGAAGATGAGCATGCGCCAGCAGTTGGATCTGGTTGAACTAAATAGGGAAGGGAAATGGGTAGCCATTGCAATTTTACGACGAGTGGTATATTGATAAAGATTTGGAAATTTCGGTGATATTAAAGTGAATCGGAATTTTATATGTTAGATATCAAAAGTAAGGTACATTTCAGTGTTATATACCAAAATTGGTACATTTCATGAGTGCTCAAGGGCACAACAGGCCACCGTAGCCATCCCATCAGTGCAATTCTGTAATCATATATGCATGTTAACAGCAGCATTTGTGCTAGTTCAGTTATCTCTTATACATTGCTAAAAATATAAGATAAGCTTACATTCTATCCTTTGTTTTCATGCTGTCATGGAGTCAATTCTAGGGAGAATTGCATTCGTCCCGTAGCTGCCACTCTCAAGTCTGAAAAACATCTCTATTCCCTACCAGTTATTTGTGGGCATCCAAAACCCACAAGTTCTCTCAGTTTGTAAGCTTCCGTTGCCATTAGTTTTTCACTGATCACATCGTAAAAATTTAAAGACAATGGATAAATAGTTGATAATATGCATAGTCTTAACCTGACATGCTTGTGCAATAAACCTATATCGGGCATGTTCTTTTTGGCTGCGGTTTATGGCTTTTGGTTAAAAATTTTGAATTTTGGCTGTTTACGGTACAGATTACGGAGAGATCGATACTCACTTGCGATTTTAGCTGGTACAAATGTTGAGCTTTTAACATGTACTACATTTAACTTGTAGACCACGTCTTAAGAAAATACTTCGTTTAAAATTTAGGTACTATAGCGACTGCCAAAAACCAGTCGGCTTGTGCCCTGCCGAACACCTCCATCATGTGCCCACAGTTGCATAGGGAGAGAGGGGGAGTGAGCCACAAGGTGGAGAATATGGGAAAAGAAAGTTTTCAATGAAAATTGTACTACCTCCAAATTCACATGCAAGTCGTTTTAGAATATGTACCAATCATCAATATATAAAGAATTATCAAGATTGTCAACATAAGGCACCGCTCAATATGGCTTGAGCTTCCGCTCGACTTATTTTTGCACTATTCATAATTTCATCTTTTTCTAATTTTTGGCTTTTTTGAGCTTTTGCGGTTCTTTTTTTCCGTATTCGCTTATGTTGTCTGTGATGGGCTAACAAATTTTTATATTTTCAATTTTTTAAATTTAATTATGTTGAATAAGCCTCTGTCACTATAGTGTTTTTTCACCACAAAGAGTTTTCACCATAAGCCACAAAAATAAGTAACTCGAACACCACCTAAATTTCGTATTGCTAGATGCATCATGGAACATTCTTTTATAATATATAATTGTTTTTTTATTTGAAACAACATAATTTTATAAAAATTGATGATCAAAACATCACCTTGGAGATACATCAATGCTAAAACAACTTATATTTAAAATCAGAGGTAGTAGTCCCTAACATACGAACCATATTAATTTTTTCCTATATTTACTACAAAACTACCTGATCAAGATCGAGAAAGACGATAGGGGGATTTTGTAAGTGGAGTGACTTGCAAGGGTGTAAACAACACAAAACGAGTTGTGTGGACGTTTTTTAAAATGGTTTTGCTATTGTCAAGACTTATGAAATTTTTTTGTCTTTCAGTCACTAGAAGTTGCACTCTCAATCAACTAAAATTGCAGCCTCCTCAAAAAAATAGCCCTGAACAACTTTTTTAGTTGATTGAGAGTGCAACTCTTGAATAACTCCCCTTTAAAATCGGAGTGATTTCTAGGGGTAATAACAGGGAGTGACTTTCACGTGGTACAGTGATGTTTACATCTTTATTGCAAATCCAAGCACACTGTTTTCATGTATTATGTCTATTGTTCTATTAGCTATATTGGCGCATGAGATCCTACCTTCCGTTCCCCGCTTATACATCTCGCCACATGGTCATCATGGCTCAGTGTCCCGATGACCATGCCCTTTATATTTGACCACTCCCTTCATCGTTGATAGAAGCTATCATGGCACAGTATCAACTACGATTAATGATTTTTTGTTGCACTTTTTTAAACGGCAATAAAGATATATATGTCTGTTTTCATACACTACGGATGCCCTCATGGCAGAAATCAACGGCTAATGGTTTTTAGAAAAATAGATAAAGATACATATGTCTGTAGGTTGAAGAAACCGTTTAGAGAAATCGTTTGAAAAAATCCATTTGACTTCAGTTTCCGCCAAAACCACTCCAAAACCCCGAAAGAATAGGCCTATAATTATGTGACCCGGTCAAAGAAAATCCTGCTTGAAAGGGTGGAATGCTTTAGATATTTTAAGATTCATAATTTTACATTTAAAAAAACCCCAACCAAAATCCATGGCACCAAAACCCCAGCAAAATCCACGACGCCCTTCCTTCCCCACCACCTTCACCTGCTGCGATGGCAACTGCGAGCCAAGAAGCGTGCCCCGTCTCGCTAGCGCCGCCCACCACCTGAGGTGCGCATGTATTTTCACTTCCCACATGCCACATCCACCTTGATCTTTTTTTGAAACTGGGCAAGAGGGCTGCCCTATATTAATTCATAGGGAGAAGGAGAAACGATATACAAAGTTTTATGAGAGATAGGGGTGGAGGAGAGGGAGGCCAGGAACCGGCCAGAGCAATAATTCACCTAAGATGTTATAGAGGTGATTGCGATCTTCGCTAGCCTCTTGGCCTCTACTAGGACCCAGCCTCTAGCCGCCTCCTCTTTTATGGCAGCGATCAAGAGCACCTGTGCAATCGCTATCGAGCAGAAAAGTTGGGCACATCTACCTTGATCAGTTACTAGGTATCTTCTATCGCTTCGTCCACGCGCGGCCGCTGTGCTCACATGATCTGGGGTTGTTTGCTACTGGAGATCAAAGGGAATCGTGTGACTGCGAAAACAAAACCAAACAGCATAACACACTTGATCCCTTCTAGGCGAGCAGAGTGGTGCTCTGCTAGCATGGGTTTGGGGAGAGCAAAGGAATTTCAACAGGTTGCTGCCTTAATGGTGATTGGGATGAACTAAAATCAGTTCATTTCTTCCAGCAGTCGCCGATCTGATGGGAGTTCGGCCCGGAGATAGGATTATTATTTTTTGGAGGAAAACCAATGTTTGATTCTATGAACGGAGGCACCTGAATTGCAGTCTGTTTCAAAATCGTATAGGTTTTCATACCATTCCCACCTATCCTGCTTCCAATCTGGCCCAAAATTTAACACTCAATAGCTGCGAAGGGCTTTCGTAATAGTCGGATTTAGACGCCAATTCTCTAGCCAATTTGTCTGATCTAAAAGTAGTAGGGTGGAAATGTGATATTTTTTTGCATGGAGGTGAAGCAAAAATTCAGGGGCAATTAGGAAGCAGATATGTGATCATTAATCAATCAGCAGTGCTTTTTTTACTCCCTCTCGTCACTATTTTTCCTTCTTTAAGACTACCTGTTTTCCTTCTATAAGACTACCTTCCCCATCTGTCAGGCCCTGAAAATTTGCTGAAGTCTGAAGTATTGGGCAAATTCTGAAGTTTCTGAAGATGTAAGCGTTCAGCGATAAGTCGGCGTCCTTTGTACCGCTTCATCGACTTCCACTTGGCGCAGAGGGACGGGCGCGATGCGAAGCAATCCCAAGTTACTACAATCGAACGGCTGAGGGCCGTTGGACTCTATTAGTGGGAGAAGATGAAGAATTGAAGATCGGTTGCTTTTGTGCTGCATGATTCAGCGTTGTGACGATCATGTCCTAAGGTGTTAGAATTCGGTATTAAAATTTAAGTGTGAGGCTTATATGTCAAGACATATTATCAAAATCTACTTTTAAAAAACTAATATTAGCAAGTAGAAATTTTGAAAAGAGGTGGTTGTAGGCCCAAGAAATAGGTTACTCAATTACAATACCACATAGAAGATCATCATAGACGGCTCTATACACTCATAATAGATGGCTTCTAAACCGTCCAATGGTTTAAAACCTCATAATAGATGGTTTTTGAATCATCTGATTTATTGCATCTATGATACATGTGATTATCATAGACGGTTTTTGAGCTATCTGTGATAAGTCATATAGAAAGAATCGTATGTGAAGACCAACTATCACAGACGGTTTCGACCATAAAACTACCTATGATATGTCAAACATCACAGATAATTTTGTTTACCAACCGTGTATGATGAGCTATATATCACAGACGGTTGGTGCGTAGAACCATTTGTGATAGCAGACATTTACAGACAATTTATATCACAAAATTGTCTATGATAGTTTGCTCTATATGTAGAGATTTTTCAGGAAATGCTAGTCATACCCTCTAAACAGCAATATGCAGATAATAGATACAAGCAAATACACAAATATATAGATATATCACAGATACACATATATATCACATATAAACATATATATCACAGATAAACAAATTTACAGATTGATTATAGATGAATTGTCATAATATTTTTACAACATGTTTAGAAATACAGTAAGAAAACATTGTTTGTCAGTAAAAATTTTATTCACCTTGGACGCGTGAAACTCTCCTTTTGGGTTTGACCTTCGCCATTAAGAAGGTAGCGAGCCGTCTTCGAATTTTGGAGAGTTCATTCATTTGGACTATACTTAAATGGATGTAGATGTCCTGTCGCTAGGAAGAGTAAAGTCATAAACACTTATATGTACTAATTGATAAGTAGGAAATAATTATTGTCAGATTGACAAACCTCTAAATCCTTGGGCCTACCACCCATGATTTCTTACATATGGCAGTAAACATAGAATCCACATATGTTACCTTGTAGCTGCTGGTGGGACTGCAAAAATAGAATTACATATATATGTTTGTTCAACTTGAGAGGCATCATTAATTACAAAATGTGATATAGGATTATTGTGCACTAGTGGGTATACAAAATTACGTCACATGTCGTAGTGTGGTGTTTCCTTCCATGTGTCTCCCTCCTTTGGCAATATACGTGACGAACGACCTACACGATTTAGAAAAGTTAGCCTCAACCATTGCAAATGAAGGGTACATAGAGTTATTTATGGATAAAATGAGTTTACATGTTGATTAATTGTTGCTCAAGTGTGAAGTTGTGCTTATGCTTGATTAGGGAATCAATGTATATTATTTTGTTCTACTTGGTACAATGGCAATTAGAATTCAGTGCCACCTACACATGTATACCACCATAGTCCTTAAAACTAAGTTCGTGTTGCATATGAAGTACAAATCAATGAGTATAGCAATGAGTGAATCACTACCACTAGTTGTAGGGTACAAGTATGTACTCCTTATCATTGTGAGCAAGCAGTCCTATTGTTATGTAATCCTCAACATGGGATGCATTTTCGTTGATACATTGTTCAGAGATCAAGTGTGGGTCGAGAAAACTGATCGGTTCTTGAACAAGTCATTGAAGCTCACCATGAAGTAGCTGGCTTGTGGAGAAAATGCCATGTCATATACTTGACAGTGCAACCCGTAGGGCATTGTGTCCTCGTCTAGTTGGTCTTTCCCATATACCACGTATGCAAAGAAGTGACACCCATTCCAAGGCTAACTACGAGTGTATTCAGGACCAACGGCTTTCCTAGCGAGAATGTCCAACGCTCTTGAGGTGTCTTGATTTTCTTCGATTTGTTCTTGCTAACACGATGGTATGTGTTCTTCGCAGGAGATGAATGGGCACACTGTTAATCTATGCTCGGTGTGATCTTCATGGGAGCCGATATGGCGGCCTATCAACGTGGATCAGGTGCACGTGGTGACATTGAAGGGAGGGTCAGAGAGGCCGCATGATGTAGATGGTCGTGTGGAGAGGCCAGCTATTCATGCTGGGTAGATACCAGCATAGAAGGGTCCAGAGCGATGTTTCTCTTGGGCCACTAGATGAATGTGTGATCATGATCTCATCATTTGGGGGCTTCTCCAGTGGAATGGCCTTGAAAACGTCATGTACCATGTCCACCTGGACTTTCGTGAAAATGGTCCCTAGCTGGGCATCGTGCACCAGCATCCTGGTGGGCATGGTTATGCTATCTCCCGTCCAGCCTCAACGGGAATGAAGCCAACAAGCCCGAGTTTAAGATTGCATAGCGTGGGCTTCTACATTATAATACATAATTAGCTAAGGCATCTAACAGGTCTATCTATGTAGCATTTTAGATATGTACATTACCTAGATATTGTTGATAGGTAATTGGATATCGCTATGCTCAGAAAGTGGTGTGGACATGTAGCTACTCTAACATTGAGGGGATTGGCTCCCAAAATAATGGGGGAAGCTTGTGATTGATTGAGGACTTGATACAATTTTTTCTCCAATGATGCCATCTGTCCTTGAAATTTTGCAAGAATATCCTCTTTCAATAGTTCATCGCGCTCGGCTTGGATGTCTTCTTACTCCTACATGCCTCAGAGTCATGTGGGAATTCTTGTCTCCAAGGTATGTAAACCCCAACACCTCACGTGCGACCCAGGTGCTCCTTGTTTCCCAAGGCTGTGGATAGCACATCCTTCTCCTTGACTGCATCGAATGAGCCTTAGGAAGATTCTATACTCAATGTTTGCTACAAGAGGCCATCATGTTATGTTAGACCCTATGAAGTTATGGATTTATTAACAACTAGATAGTTTGATATATCTTACCAAATGTTGTGACACTTCCTTGTCTACCGGGTTTATGAAAGTGATGGCGCCTAAAGACGTGGTTGATGACCTCGCTCTTAACAAGCTTCGGGTGTGCTCATCTGTGATCTTGACAATTGGCAGGGAGGCCTCCGACCGGATTGCCTCATCGTCTTCTCTCCTTCATTGTGGAATTTTACTTGTGTACGCGCGGTGTTGAGTCTATAGGGGTGAGTGTTTTGTGTCTGAATAGCCTTGTACGTTGTAGTTTGCTCCTGAAATTTGGTCGTTGTCTTCATGTGCACAAAGGCGTCCCATGTATCCGGTGACACGAAAGGATACTTCGTGAAGGGTTTCTATTATTTGTTCATGTATTATGTGACAGGCGTGCTTTTGAAGATCTTTCACATTTTTTCTATTGCGAGGAATGCTTGCCATCGCATAAGTCTCTGGACTTTTGCTGGGATCTCGAACGAGCTTGAAATTTTAACCTATCGGTGCTCTTTCACTTCTCTTATCAGAAACTTCCAGCTTGGTGCGGTGATAGGGACCCGTTCCCCTGTAACTATCCCACATGTGGAACGAAATGCTACCAATGCTTTCTTGGGATGTAGAGAGACCCTAGTAAGAGTGACTTTGTAACATCCTGAAAAATTTAAATTTAAAAATGTGAAGATTTTGAATAATTTTTGCAATATATTTTATTTGAATTTGGAGTTTATGGTATTTTTCTGAAATTTGGTTGAGGTTCCAAAAATTTAAGAAGATCAAGAAAGAAACAAACACTAGTAATGTCATAAAAAGGAAATGTGCAAATAATAGAGAATTAAAATTTAAAATTCGAATCTGAAAAGATGATCCAGCATGAGGAGGGAGGAATCTGAAATAAAAACTTAAGGTTCCATATTTGAAATGCGTATAAACGAACAAGCCTATATTTTTAGATGTATCCACATAACAAAATATACAACATATAAATATATGTATGAGGAGTTTAGCAATAAAGAAAAAAAATTAGGTGAGAAGGCAAGGGAATAGATTGAGGAAACAGAAATATGAAAATTAAAGTGAGCAGCAAAAATTAGCAAAACATAAAAATGAATACA
Source organism: Bonia amplexicaulis (assembly GCA_036346245.1). Taxonomy (NCBI): domain Eukaryota; kingdom Viridiplantae; phylum Streptophyta; class Magnoliopsida; order Poales; family Poaceae; genus Bonia; species Bonia amplexicaulis. The sequence continues at coordinate 9,984,930 of CM070757.1, forward strand.
CAAAAAAAGAAAAAAGAAGTTGAAGCTGTGCCACGGAATGGCCCGACCAGCCCACCCTCCTCTCCCGCCTCGGTAAGCGGCCCACCGCTTCCTCGCCTGCCTGCTTCCTCCTCCCCGCCTCACTCCGCCTCGCCTCGCCCGCCGCCTCCCGTGCATGCATGCGCCACTCACCACGCTGCACGCCTGACAAGGCCCTCGTGTGCGCGGGCGCAAAGGTCTCGCCTGAGGTCACGCGCCCCTGTGATTCCCGCCGCCCGCCATTGCCGCCCAACAAGACCGCACGGCCGCCGCCTGCTGCCAGCCCCTCCACTTCGCCTATAAGAACCCCCGAGGCCCTCACTGCTCTCCCCACGCCCCACACTCCCTCCCATAGTGAGCAATCGAACTCCCCGAGCCCCAGCTCGCCGGCCGACCTCCTTCTTCGTCGCCGGCTGCCCGGAGAATCGACCGATTGGAGCTATCCCCGGCCGATTTTGCCGCCCTGGAGCTCCACCATGGCCCCGCCAACTCTTCCCCACCGTCGCCTGGGCCACCCAACACTGGTACTCCGCCGGCGACATGAGCTCCTCGCTGTCCCAGACAGTTACCGCCACGCCCTTTCCTAAGAACTCTCCGACTCCTGTGGCTGCGGTAGCATCCATCCGTCTCTCTCCCGCTCATGCATGCGCTGTTCCCTCCCATCTTCTTCCCGGCTGCCGGTGCCTCATTTCCACCTCACCGCCGGCTGCTCCAGCCAATGCCGGCCGCTCTTGACGCCACCATGGCCCATGTCGACACCGCCATGAGTTTCCCTGCTCACATGGGAACCCGTTTTGCTGGTCGCCGGCACCTCCTCTGTTTTGTCCCTGGCAGCTCATCATCTCTTCTAAATTAATCCCTCCTCCTTATCACAAAACAATCACTGCTCAGTTGGTCACCAGCGCCAGGTCGCGGGTTCAATTCCATGTCTATGCATTTCATTTTTCATTTCTATTTTCATTTTTATTAATCCATTTCAATTAAGAAAAATCTAGGAAAAATTTGAAATTAATTCACGGAAGCTAATAAATTTAACGAGGATGTAAATGAGATTATTTAAGATTTGAATTTGGATTAGTTCATGAGTGATTAATTAATATGGTTTGAATAATTATCTAAAAGACTAGTTAGTAATTAAAGGCATTAATAAAGAAAAGTGGCTTGGATAAGTGTCCAAATTTAATAAAGATACCCTTAATTATAATTAAAATATATGCTTTAACATTTAACGTGCCGCCATTAAATAAATCCCAGTGGAAGGTTTAATTAAATAGCAATATTGAAATATAACCCTGTATACCAAATTTTGCCCAGGTAAATGGATTAAAGATAAAGCTAAGGCTAATAATAACTAAAGTATAGATAAAATAATAATTATGTCATTAATTAAATCTTAACATTAGATTTAATAATGTTGAACATAAATACATATAACAAGCCAGGACCTGTATAAATGAACCCTAATTCAAATTAAAACTATGCCTAGTGATAACTAAGGGTACATAAAATATCGTACCATAAAATGTTATAAACCCAGACTATAATATTAATTCGGTAAACTAAAAATTGTATACATTGCTTAAATATAACGGATGCCCTGAATATAGCGCTCAACTAAGTAATGCTTCGCTAATCTCATACACCGAATCATAAGTCTAACTTGACTCATGGTACTTCTTTGATAAATACAAAAATAATAAAGGAGATTATTAATAGAAAGACCGAGTCATCGTATTCTACCACCGACCTTGCCTCAAATCACCCAAATCACCCATTAACTCGTAATAAAGCTAAATTTAGTTTATTTGGATTTATCTGGATTTTTGAGTTATTGCATTTATTTGGATTCAGTTGTTTAGCACGTAATTAGAATTAGGAGATGTGAAGATTCAATGGATCAATCGAGATCAAGATCGAGGTGAAGAAAAAGGCCGAAAGCTCAAGACCATCAAACGGGAAAGCCTTGAGTGAGCTCAAGACCGCGGTAAACTGCGTAAGGCGAGTCAATACTTTGATCATGTTGAACCTACATTTTCTGCAAATTACTTTTGTTTAAATTATCAAATAGCGTGCTGTTATTTTATATGCAAATGCATGTTTAATTCAAGAACTTAGTTATATGCCCATTGCTTGCCTTGATTAATATTACGCCTCCTTTGGAATAGTTGATTAAGTGAACTTTGTCGCCCTAGCAAAAGTATGATATTAACCTTTCGAAAATAAGTCCATAATTATATGCCATGCTTAGTATTGCATAGATATTCAGGGGCACCAAAATGCCCCAAGCATCACTTTTAATCATGAGAAAATTTGGTTGGGCAGTTGTAATATCCCAAAATTTTCTTTTATTTAAAGCCTTTCTTAAATTTAAAAAGAAGCTTAACGAAATTAAAACTTTAAATATCTTGTGTAGAAAAGTGGTTGAAAATATTTTTCTTAAGTCTAAAATATCTCCAGGGACTTCTGTGAATTTTTTTGGAAATTTTGGAAGTTATTTCTTATTTTTTCGAGCTTTATTGATTTGTCTAAGCTTTTCTGAAAATCCAAAAATCAAAAAGGAAATTAAAAGCCCAACCCCCATCCAGGCGACGTGTGGACGACTAGGATCCACCCACGTCGCCGCCACCCTCATCCAACCGCCATCTCATCCCGCCTTCCCTCTCCCTCGGCCGACGTGGTGACGAGATCAGCCAGGGCGGGGCGCCAACCCAATCCAACCGATCGCACCCCACCCCTTAGATCAGTGGCGCAGATTGATCCAACCCCCGCCTGATTTAATCCCAGCCGTCCCTAGCCACTTACCCCTTCGCCAACGCTAGTTTCATACCCGACCGTCCGATTGTCATCCGACGGCCGCCATCCACTTCTATCTCTCTCTCGACCGATGGGGCCCTTTGTCGTGTCCTTCGTCCCCGTCGTCGGCTTTCTTTCTTCCCCTTCCTTTTCCCACGGCAGATCAATCCCGCCGCCACCGCCTTCCTTCCGCATCCTCGCCTGTTTGGAAACCCTATAACGGGAGCAAATCCCCTAATCCCGCGCCTTTCGCCCGGATTACCTTCTTCCTCTCCTCCTTTTTCCGGCCGCCATCAATCCATCAATCATTGCCGCCCTGCCCCTCTCGACCCTATATAAAGGCCCCGAGCACCCCTGCCTCACACCGCCTCCCGCCACCCTCAATTTCCACTCACCGCTTGAGCTCGCCCGCACTATGCTTCCTCTCATAGCGCCGCCGCAAAACCGACGAGCGATCACGACGAAGGAGCACTCCGAGCCTCGTCGTCGCCTTCTTCGCCTTCCCCGAGCCTCGGCAAAGCTCTTCAACTCATCGGCACTCGTGATCACCACCGGCGCCGCCGCACCGAGACCCGAGCTTGCACCGCCCCCTCGCCGCCGATCACCTTCCCGCCATTTCCTAAGATCCGAGCCCACCATTGTATTCCCCGTAACTCCTCGGTCTTAATACACCCTCTCCGACCACCGCCGCCACGGGGCCGGCGACCATCGAAGCCCGAGCGCGGCCACGCCGTCGGGGCCACGCCAAGACGCCAGAGTGTCGTGGGCGCTAACCGCACCCGGTGGCATGCCACCTCGGCGGCAACGCCACGCCCGCACTGTCGCCGGACAACAGCCCACGCCGCCGCCCGCCCACGTGTCACATACGTGGATGACACCAGCGCATCGGCCCACCATCTCGCCACCGGAAGCCACCTCACCTCGTCCACCACCTCAGCCTCCCTCTGGTCCGTGGACCCGGTCCATAGACCGGGGTCCCACTTGTCGACGGCTTCTCCTAGGGCGACGCCAAGATGATGCATTAAACTCGATTTTCCTGAGGAAAAATAATTCAGCCGAAAAGAAAATCCTGTGGTCGACGCCAAGATGACATGGCCTAATAATTCGATTTTCTTTAGAAAATAATTCAAAAATTCAGTTTATTCTTTTTCTCTGATTTCAAACATCTGAGAGCCCGTTCTCCTTCGTTTTAACTCCGATTGAGCCCATTCAAAATTTTAAATTCATCAAAAAATCCCCTCTATGAATTTCTGGCCTCTTTTCAAATGTTTGGAGCTAATTTGAATTAATTTGGATTTTATTAAAGTTTGGTGGGTTATTTTCACGTATAGATTGCGACGATTCGGGAGAATTCTACGACGACGAATCACACCCACTTGAAGAGCAAGACAAGTCACACTACTTGATCATGTTGATCCCAGTTTGCAAATAAAATTATGTTGATTTAAATTATTCTACATGCATAGTTTTATTCAATGTATTTCAATTCAGTTTTAAATTTAGTTATTGCCTACTTGTTAATTCCTCCATTGACATTGAATTCCTCGACACCTTGTCACCCTAGATTAAAACTCTAGTTAGTACACTAGTATTGGCTAGAGAAATTCTGTATCAAACGCTTAGACCTGCTTAGACGTAATATTTGTTTTGGGATACTTTTTCACATAAAATGATAAACTTTTGAATGTATTCTTGACTTGGTGAGTCAAGAAAGACTATGAATGATTTTGAAATAAAATATAAAACTGGTTTAGACTTAGGCTAATGGTTAGGTGGTGGGTGCGTGCATGCATCGTTGTTCTGGAGACACGGTGTTGATTGTCGGGCACATGGGTATGTGGTTGAGCCTAATTCAATTAAGGACCGGTCTGTGAGCTACTACTGCAAAGTCCTATCGTACTACCACAAGTCTGGTATGGGACAGTCCTGGCTAACTAATTTGTGAGTCCCAACCTGAGCCTTGTCGTAGGTTGAAAGTGAGCGTGGCATAGGCCATGAGAAGTCTCACTTGGCTCAAGAGGGGGTCCAACTTGTGGATTCAAGTTGTGGTGGAACCTTAGAGTTGGCTTGGCCAGGTTGAAGGCTTTGCATTGTAAAGGCCTTGTTATGATTACTCAGTCGCGCGCCTACGGAAGCGTGTAGTGGCCGACATGATGAGATAATCATATCTTGTGGGTAAAGCTGTACAACCTCTACAGAGTGTATAATGTATCCTGGATAGCCGTGCCCACGGTCATGGGTATGCTGAGTAAAGTTTTTCATGGATTAGACTTTGGTTTTTGAAGCATTTTGCAAAACTGTGTGGTTGGAGCCACATGAAAATTGTTTTCTGGAAAAGATCCTCCGGGTGGGATACCCATGGATAGGTTGGTGTTTGGTCGAAGCCTGCACTAACGGTAATACTTTTAAATTACGCGATCGCTTATACGTATTAAATTCAGCAATTTCAATCTATTTACTGTATATCTTTAAATGTTGTTTTTTGTCCAAACTAACCCTATAAGCCCTCCTTTGTAGCCATAAGTATTATATTGCATTTTCCGTGTGACTTGCGGAGTACAAGTTTGTACTCACTCTTGCTATCTCATCACAGAGGAGGACTTCGAAGATTTCGGTGAGGATCAGGGCGAGTAGGCCACGTCTTGCGGTCGTTTGCCTGTGGGCAAGCTTGGGCTTCGCTTACCTTTTTATTTGCTTCCGCAGTTATTAATTTTTGCCAATGTGCGATGATGTAAATGCTGGCATGATATTTATATAATAATTTGTCATGGCACATGATATTTATCTTTAAATATAATAATTTGTCATGGCACATGATATTTATCTTTGTTGATGACTGTGTGCACTAGCTGATCCTGGACTAGTGTGATTTACACAGAGGGTCCAGGAGTCGTTGCTCCGGGTCCCGACAGCAGTCATGGTGGTAATGACTGGTATATGCTCAATATGGTTATTTTATGCTCCCAAAAACCTCAATTTGCTTGAATATCTGGGCGGATGGTTTGGGGGCTGGTGTGTGGTGCAGTGGAAGCACAAATTATGAAATATGATAGAACCGCCCAGGTAATTCTAAGGACCGAATCTTGTCATGATAACCTGTGTAAAACCGTGCAGCCATAAGTCTGTAAAATACAACTTGGTTAAGTAAAGTTATCGACACCCGCGGATTCATCTCACCGGTAGTGGATAGGAGAGGATATGCAAGGGCAAGGGGAGGCCTAAAGGGACACCGAGTGGAGGGTGAAGTTTACCAGTCATGCTAGCGTTGTGGGGAGTGGAGCCCGAATAGTGCTAGTAGCCGTGGTGAACATCCCGTGCAACGTATGGGACCCACCGCAAGTGGGAACGGCCCATAGGGTGAGATGACAAAAGGAGCTAGATACTTTGAAAAGTCATTGTGATGGTCTGCTCAACTGCGTGACTAAGGAATCATGTGGGGCAATGAGTTGATTGTCTCTTGTGGTGAAAGTGTACAAACTCTGCAGAGTCAAAACTATTCGAATAGCCGTGCCCACGGTAATGGGCGGACATGGGAACTTAACCAGATATAGTTCTATTTCAAAAACTTTGTGGGTGAAAATGGAAAAGTGGAGGGCAGTGAAAATCCCTGATTTGTGTTGCTCTGGGTGTCGTCCCAGTGATAAAGTAAGCGGCTATAACGCTGAAGGATTAAGCATATGGTGCAGATGTCGTATAACGATGGATGTAATATGAATCGCTATTGTTATTGCATTCTCTTACACATTATGTTTTTGTTCAAACTGCTAGGTCTCAGAAAATTTTTATGTATTATATTTTTAAACGATGATAATATTTATCACCAAATAAAAGGTCAGGAAGAATAAATAGAGATGTAGAGAAGGAGATAGTTGTTATGGTAAAAATATATAAGATGCTGGTGGAATCATGTCGATCATAAAAGGGAAACGATAATGTGGATTATGGGAGTAAATTGGTGGAGTCTAAATGAATATAGAGGCTAGGTAGATGATTTAAATGATTCTTAGCGAATTAGGGAGTGCAGAGGTAATTCTGGGCTACGACACTGTTAACTAATATAAATTCTTGGGAGATGTTGGCAATAATGAGATTAATAGGATTTGATCAAATACTAGATAGATGAATTGAATTATTGGAATTTTGGAGATGTGATAATTGGAGTATAAACTTGATCAATGATATTCTTGGTGGGGATTGTACTAGTGAATTAGTTAGAGATAGATAATAGAAAATAAGGGGAATTATTGGAAGATCAAATTATGGTTTTGGATCAATAATAGAAAGGATTGGATTGTTAGAAAGCCTTGATTTGGATGATTCCGGTGGATGAAAAAAAATAATTTTGTAGGATAATCGTTAGAATTTAGAAGTGAAAAGTTGATGGATAGTAATCACATGATTGGACTATTAGAAAGTTGAACACAAAAGATATTGGTGAATTTAAATTAGAGGATACTGAATTTTTATTAGACTAAGGAACTGATTAAATGGGTAAATAATGAATCTGAGATTGGATCTCTGAATTGGTGGTAAAAATTTGAATTCATTTGAGAGTTGGTAAATCCGATTTGAATAATACAGTTTTTAGACAATGCAAGGGAAACTGTTTGATTGGTGGATTAGATAAGTGATGACACTCGCGGTTCGGAGTTTTAGACAGCAATAATAACACCATGATTAAATAATAAGAATAATGCTAAGAGCAGTTTCTGGTAAATAAAACAACCCGAGCATCTCCCTTGATTAGCCATGCATATTAATTATTTGCATCATGTGTATTGGCTCGCGGAGCACGGTGGTTAGTGTGCTCACACTCGTTCTCATTACAAATCCAGAATCAGGAATCAGATCACTACGCATCAGCAATATTTTTAGTCTTGATGGCAAAGAAGATGAAGACGTCAAGGACTAGGTCGCGAACCTCCAGTTGACTACCTGTAAGCATGTCCTGAGGGTTTCACCGGTGTACTTCGTTCTCCGCTGCTGCAATTTACTGATTTCAGCCTAATCGGCCATGTGTAAGTTTACTATTTATTTATGCTTTCGCATGGTATGTATTTGATATTTATTTTCTGTATCTGTGAGCACTATCTACTGATTTAGGGAATAATGCAATAAATTACAGAGGATTTCTGATGTATAATCTGGGGTCTGATAGATTTTCACGATGGTTATTTGGCGCTCAGGCCTTTTAGATATTTCTTTGCCATTTTGCTTCCGTTCCTTGTTTATCGGAGCAATAGACGCATTCGAAGACGTCCATAACAGCAACGAAGACTGTTCGGATGCCAATGTTGGAATTTTTCTTATGCTCGACTGCTTGTGATGTTTCTGCCGCTAGTCAACCTCCGCCTGTAGTGCACCCTCCTTCACTTCCGTGAGATCCAACTGATCGCAACTCCCTGATGTGATCCATCTGGTACGACAGGTCAACACCTTGCACCCTTTTCCTTCATGTGGTGCAGCAGCACCAAGCAACACCTCTTGCTTCTCGCCTGGAGCAGCACCCTGCCCACATCTGATCTTCATGTAATGAAGCACATGTATGCGCAAGACAATGTACGAACGAAATTGCAGAGCAAAACACACTCGTATTGGTTCCTCCACTTTTTTTACAAAATTGCAGAGTAAAACACACTCGTATTGGTTCCTCCGCTTTTCTTCTTTTATTTCTTCTCACTCTCGTTGCTTTGATTACAATCCTCTGCTACGCCTTATAAAGACTAATTATAGGACTAGTAAATAGATTTGCATCGACTCGATTTCCTATTTTCTTTCTCTACTCGGACAGGGACTCATAGACGTATATATATATGCGACTCATAATACGGTAAGCAACAAAATGAAACATGCAACAAGATTAAATTCTAACATTCACCTCCATAATCTTATTTCTTTATCTTGATCACGTCAATCTTCTTTCGCTCTCGCACCTATGTCATAGCTCGATTTATCACCTCTTACTGGCCGCTTTCTGCTGCACTTCCACCCCAGGTGCTCTTGTTGAGCTGATCCTTTCTCAGGTAGTGCGACCCGCTCATCACGGTGCCTCCTCTCAGGCCACTTCTGTGCTGAGGGCACATCCTTCATGACTTCCCCCTTACCCATACTGCTGATCAGATGGTGTGTCATCCCCATAACTTGATTGTTTCTTCATGGAATCTTGCCAGCACTATTTGCATGCCCACCGTGAAGACTTCCCGAGCTGCTACCTCCAGCACCTTAAGGGAACTGTGCGTGGGCTGCATGGCCCCACTAGCTACATGTAATCCGTGTCAGTGATATGCCCTAGAGGCAATCATGGAGATGATTGTATCACTTCTATGTTTATGAATGTTTAAATAAAATGCTATTTTGTCCCTTGAATAAATATCTTTTATGTTGGTCAACAAGTATGTGATTTGTTCGTGAAACTCTTTATTTATGTTTTGATGTTATTCTAAATTATCTATGATCTTATATCATTATGTGGGACGCTTATGATTTATAGATCAGCACATATATTGATTGATGATCATGTTTCACGGATCATGGATATAAGATGTCAAATCAATAATGTGGACTTATGTGAGAGAATATGATGTTAGATTGACCCATCATAAGACACTGCGAGAATTGTTATATTCTTAAGTGTCATCAGTTGGTCTCATACGTAGTGTATGTATGATCCTTAGATCTAAGGTTGTCATTGTTTCCTATATGTATAATAGTTTGCTTAGAGGCTACCAAACACTACTCCGTAACTGGGTGGCAATAAAGGTAGCTTTCGAGTTTGCTATGAAACATGCGGAGGAATATGAGCGATCAAGATGCAATTTGCCCCTCCTATATAACAGGAGAGATATTTCTAGGCCCCTCGATGTGGTTGGATTAAGAAAGTGCATGGCTATGCCAAATGTGGTTAAGGAGTCAATCACAATTGAGTAATCCATTATAGATTCGAGTGAAGGATCGAGCTATCATAGGATGGCACGTTTCTCGCCTTAAGTTCGATTTGGTATCATGAGGCAAAGGGATCGGTATATGAGCACTATATAAGTTCGTCCGATATGATCTTTATGTGTGTTTGTGAGTTATTATATCCTGCTAGAGACTGCTACTGACTTATGTGCCAGAAAGGAGTTTTCAGCCCATGGCCAAATACACATGAACCTACTGGGTCACACACTTAATTGGCTGGAACGATAAGGGGTCGGATGATAGTTTCCGAGTAGGATTCGATCTCTACTTGTATCGGATATTGATCCGATTGGAGACTATATAAGGAGACTGCGGCGCTGATCGGGACGATCACGAGGAGGAGACGGTTGGACGGAGGACGTTCGACTACTACCGCAACACCGACGCGCTCTTCGTTGAATTGACTGTTTCAACCCTACTTACGCTGTATTGCGCGTCTAGTGGTAATGATCTATGATCTCTTACTCGCATGGCTTCCTGCTTTACGTGGTAGAAAAAATTTAAACTACGTTAGTATAGCCTACCCGTATTCTAACAATCCATGCCTCTGCCACCGGTACTCCCGCCCGTCTTGTACCGCTACATACCGCCTTGTACCGCTACATACGCGCCTTGCCCGCCTTGATTGGCCCGCCCCCTAAATCGCCTACATGCGCGCGGGCCCTCCTCTAACGGCCGCATGCGCCTTAGAGTGTATTGCCTTGCGCCAAGATGCTTGCGTGAGTCCACGCCTCAAGCGCATCATGCCTTGGAAATTTGGTTGGCTGGCATATACGCATGCGGGACCAAATGAGGCCATTGCGCTCCTTACTGTAGAGGCGGGACTTGGTGAGCTTTTCGGACGGCCGGCTTGGCCAAGCCGCCCAAGCTGCAGGCGGTCCGACATTTGGCGGGCCGTCTTGCCCCAGCGAATAGTGGGCGTCTTGGGCCTCGCAAATCGAGACGGTGGGCGGCGGCGGCCGGCGTGGAGTGCCATGCTTGGGCCGGCCGACGCGGTGTGAGCATGGTCGGACGGAGGCACGCCCGGCACGGTGGGCACGCCCGGCCGGGGCACGGCCAGCACCGGTGGCATCGTGGCGGCCACGCCCGGCCTCCCGTCGGCCGTGCGCCTGCGCCCCTGCCGGCGGCCAGGCGGCGTCGGCGAGCGGCCTCGACCTCCGTCGCCTCCCACCGTCCCCCATTCTCGGTTTCCCAATCCCATTCCCACAAGCACAATTGCACAATCACGAGGCGGAGGGAGGAGGCGGAGATGGGAAGGACCGAAGGTGTACCTCTCGTGGCTACTGGTGGGCCCGGACACGTCCCGGAAGAACGGCTCACGGCCCCGGCGGCCTTGCGCCAACCTCGCCGCCGCGGTGATGTAGTTGGCGGCGATGGCGCGGGAGGCGAGCCGGGCGTGGTCGTGGTGCGGCCCACCCCGCCCGGCGGCGGGAGGTGGGGAGGAGGAGGCGGGGAGGTGGGGAGGAGGAGGCGGCCGGGAGGTGGGGAGGGGCAGCGGCGGGGAAGCGTGGGGAAGAGGTGGGAGGCGAGAGACCATGTGAGGTCATCCCATGTGTATGATGAGTAATTGACATCGGCTTAGGGAAGTTGAGTTTGAGTTGGTTGGTTCGGACCATGTCGTTGCGTGGTGCAGCGAACTCGGTCGGACTGGTCAAACTGGTCAAATGGATTAGGGCGCTTATTCGTGGATTTGGCAGGTTTGGGCTTAATGTGGTTTCTTTGATGTTATTATGCTTTCATGTATCGGCGGTGCTATGTGACGGTTTGCTTATGCGTGTGGATGTAGGACTTGAGCTAGGTCATGGTGAGGCGTGGGAGGGCGGGACTAGGCACGAGGAGGTGTTGAGGTCCGAGCGGTCGGAGGCGCCAAAGATGATCGAGGCTGCTTGAGGTGGTTGCAGCCGGAGGCGAGGCAGGGCTGGAGCTCTGGGAGGTGGACACGGCAGACAGCGAATGGATCGGGACTAGACTGGGGAGGAGTCGAGGTTCGAGCAGTCGGATACCGATTGCGTCGTGTCTGCGATGAAGGGCCGGGACTAGACTCGGGAGGTCGGAGGTCGGTCGGTCGGAGTCAGTGCGGTCATGCGTACCACGACAAGGAGCGGAAGCTTCCGGAAGGTGTGGAGGGGCGAATCGGTAAATTGCAAGGCTGCACAAGTGGGAGGCGGCTCCGTTAGGGTTTAGCCAGTAGCGGGTTGGAGACCCGTTAGCCAAGGGCTATAAATAGGTATTGGGGCTGCATACCCCTTGAGGGTTTTGTGTATTTACTCTCCATTTGTGTGTGTTCCTCCCAAGAAGCATGTGAGACTCTTGGTGTTCTTGAGGATTGAAATGGAGAGGATGGATTGAGAGTCGTGTAATCCTTCTTGCTCTATTGTCCATGCGTATCGGGACTCCTTTGTATCAATCGCGTATGGAGATTCTTGTGTAATCATCTCCTTTCAATTTAAGAGTTTTTACTTGAGTTTGCTCCTGTTCTGTTTTTGATCCTTGTTCATCTATGAGATGTTTTTGGTTTGACTTTCTGCATATCCTTTTTGCTCTCTATTGTGAAACCGCATCAAAGTCTTCTGGTATGTGAATCTCCTCCTGCCGTGATCTTCTCAATGAGTTCCTTTGCTTCAGTTCTCTCTTCAGGCAAGGTTATTTCTTCAGTGATAATGTTGTGAATCTTCCTTGTCTTTATATGTTTTTGGCCCAAGGATCAGTTTCTTCACGGTAGCTTTTGATTTCGGTCAAGTCACTGCAGCAGCCTCAGTTTTCGGTTTGTTCCAAAGTTCCAATCCTATAGCTTCCGATATGTGTCTTGATCAGTTTGTTGTAGTTAGTGCAGTACACTTTTCAGATTGAACCGAATGCAGTTTGCTTTCTCTTTTATGCTACTTTCAGACTGCATACTTTTGCAGTTTTTTGTGTGCTGATTTTAGTCACAAGACTGCAGCGCTTCATGCTCTGCTTCAGCACAAGAAAACCAGCAGTTTTTCATTCCCTGTTTAATTATTTTTCAGACAGCTGCTGTTTCTCTGAACAGCTCTCAGTTTAATCTGCTCAGGACCACTCTCTGCCAGCCGAAACTGAAATTGGAGTCTTGTTGGTTTTGTTCTGTGAAGGAGAGGAATCTTTTGATCTTTTCTCTGATCCTTTCATTGCTAGACTTCTTTCCTTTTCAGTTCTTCTTTTCTCTTTTGCTCCTGTCAGCAGTGTCTGTTATTTCTTTTCAGTCCAGCAGCAGTCTTCAATTTGATTGTTTCTTTTCTCAGCTGCTTATCTATTTTCTTTGCTGGGTCTTCTGGACAGACCATACACTACTTTCGGCAGGAATTTCAGCACACCATTTTCAGCTTGTAGTGTTCGGCTAAGTATGCTTTTGGCTGCTATTTCTTCTCTTCTTTTGCTGCAGTTTTCAGTAGCTTCAAATATTTGAGAAGATCATTTAATTGGATACTTTTGGGATAATTTTTTAGGCACCATTCACCCCCTCTGTTGCCATTTCGGTCCTCTGAGGCGTGTGAGGGTAGGAGCTTGGAGGAGCGGACTGCCGGGCGTGGGAGAGAGTGAGACCGAGAGGCGGGAGGCGGAGGGGCTGGGAGGCGGCGGGACCGAGGAGATGGGGACAGCGGTGGGCGGGGAGGTGGAGGAGGCGGAGGGGCGCGGGGAAGGCGGAGGGCGGGAGGCGGTGGGACCGAGGAAAAGGGACGCGGTGGGCGGGGGGTGGAGGAGGCGGAGGGGCGGCGACGGGAAGGCGGAGGGGCGGGAGGCGGCGGGACCGAGGAGGCAGGGACCGCGTGGGCGGGGAGGTGGTGGAGGCGAAGGCGGCGGCGGGAAGCGGAGGGCCGGGAGGCGGCGGAGGCGGAGGGAGGCAGGAACGCGGTGGGCGGGGAAGCGGGGAGGCGGAGGGCGTGGGCGGAGGGTGGGGAGGCGGGGAGGCGGAGAGGCGTTGGGCGGGGCGAGGGGGAGGCGGGGAGGGGGCGGAGGCGGGGAGGTGGGGCGCTGCCGCCACTGGGCTGGAGGAGTGAGTGAGGCGAGGCCGAGGAGGAGGAGAGGACGGAGGCGCCACGACCGAGGGAGGTGGGAGTGGGGTCATCCCGCCGGACCCCGATTTGTGGCACAAGCCTTTCGTGCGGTCATGTGAGGACGAGCCGGGGTGACGTGGCGGCTGGGATTGGTGGGGCGGTGGAAAAAAGGGCTGAAAAAGCTGGAAAATTTTTGAGTGTAGTGGCAGATGAAAACGGTCAACTAAACGATCATCTAACATTCTAACGTTCGGATAATCATCTCTATAAATACACAACGATCGTTCATTTCTTCATTTCTTCACAGAACAACGTTTCACTCCGCTCTAGGCCTCCAGTGCTCGGAGGCCTCACAACAGACGCAACATGGAAAGACAAGCATGTCATCACACTTGTGGAAGAAGCTAAAGGGCAAGTCTACTTCTTCGTCCTTTTAGTCTCGAGGCTGGCCTCAAGTGGAATTACATCTCGGAGTTGAACCACTATTTGGAGCATGATTTTGCAAACATCGATCCTGATCTTACTGATGGAGGCAAGATAGACTTGCTCGAGTGGTAGAAGAACAACAAGCGGATGTTTCCTGTGCTGTCACATTTCGCACGAGATGTTCTCTTGGTGCCGATGTCGTAGTCTCTTGAGCGACATTGATGCGGTAGGGAGAATAATACAAGAGAAGATTATCCCTTACGCCCGGATGGTGGAGGCAATCACATGTGCCAAAGGCGGGAATTAGCCAAAGGCGGGAACAACATCAAGCTGGAGGATCCCGAAATCGTCTGCGTATCTTGACCTAGACATTGCCGAGTAGATATTATCTATGCATGTTGTAATAGTTAGTATATACATATGTTGTTACTGTACTCTTTTCCTTACTCGGAAAACCCCACTTTGGTGCGTAAGATTTTTAACGAGGCAGTAACGTTGTATTTCTAAAATATCAAAGAAATTCCACTTTTCTCGAAATATTTATGTCATTGCGTGCCTATGTTTTTATGCAATTAATTCAATTATTTCAACTAGTTTTAAACGAGACGGGTACGAGAGAAAGGAAGATGACGACCGTCGTCACCACCTTCGCGTATAGTAATTTTGGGCTGGGTTTGGACTTGCACGGTACGAACGCTAGCACGATAAACTTTAGATTGTGCTTGAGTCTGACCGAAGACACGCGGGCCGATATAGCACGGCCGTCCGAGCTCTACTTGCCGGCCGTCCGAGCTCTACTTGCCTGCACACGCATGTCCGTCCGCGTCAGCGGCATGCGCGCGACCTGGGACTCCGGGGCTTCTGTGTAGTCTGCGCCTGATTCATGCGCACGGCAGGGGATCCCCCCGAGCCTGCTCCTAATTCGTGGGGCCCGCCTCCTGGACCAAAGTGTTTGACCCGAGCCTCCGCCTGCATCGTGCTGCTGCGCACGGGGCCCGCCTTGCCCTCCAAGGCCTCCTACGCCTGACGCAAATGCGTGAGAACCGAAGCTAGCAACCCCGGTGCTGCCCTCCCCTGGGGCCCGCCACGTTGACCCACAATGCTGCCCGCTGCGCTTGGTGCATGCGCCGAACTGCAAACCTCATCTACAAATATTTCAAAAAAATTTTATATAACCGATTAGAAAATCTTTTCACCTCTACAACAGCTCTTCATTCTTATTATAAACACGCAAAAGCTCATCTTGCAACATCACCTTACACCATTTTTCTATCATCTGCTCGAGACTGAGTATGTTATTGCACAAACTCTGTATAAAATAAATTTTAGATATCAATTTCTGATTGCCGTTCTTGCATTGCACCAACATCGACCCTTTGCCTCTTATCTGAACTGTGGAGTCGTCGTCAAACCTGACTTTGCCCGAAATCGTTTTGTCGAGTGTTGAAGCTACTGATCAAACAACATATGAGGGGACTAGCTAGAGATAGACAATGATATAAGTGGATCTGGCCCCTTATACCCCTCTTGGGGGCTTGCTTATATACATGAGTGAGTTTGGATAAAAAATTTCTATCCTACCCCCTTAATAATTAGGGGTACATTTAGGGGTGAAAAATGATAAAGAATAATTCGTATGTCTGATATTCGTATCCGAGAAAACGCAAATGTGGTAACCAAAATCCGTGTTAAAAAATGTTTGTATTCGTATTCGAGAATATTCGTATCCATATTCGAGAATATTCATATTCGCATTCGTGTTCGAGAATATTCGTATCCGTATCCGTATCCGTATTCGTATTCGAGACTATTTGATTCGTATTCGATCCGTTTCTAGAATCCATGAAAAATCCGTACGAATTTTGTGATTCAAAATTTGAATTTAGGCGGTTTAAAACCGGTAACCGGCCAAAAACCGTGAAAAATCGGTAAAACCACAGGAATCCGTTTTATCCAATATTCGTATCCAAGAAAATCCGTATTAAAAATATCGTATTCGTATTCAAGAATATTCGTATCCGTATTTGAGAATATTCGAATTTGTATTTCTTTTAAAAATATGGATTCGTATTCATATTTGAGACTATTCGATCGTATCCGATCCGTTTCCACCTCTAGGTACATTGGTATATTCTTTTATACACTTTTCCCTATGCTATTGGGCATACTACATACTAGGCCAGTTGCAAGGCCTAGTTGTCTGACCACCTCGCGGTCGTCCCCTACCCTTTGGACTCAGCATCGACGAAGTCGGTAGCGAGACGAAGCTGATGCGCGTGGCCCGCCCTCACCCTTCGGACCTGAGTTCGACGAAGGTGACAATGAGACGAAGCCCTGACATGCGCGATCCATCGCGCCCTTTGGTCGGGGTCAGCGAATGCGATGTGAGGCGAAGGCGACACACGGTCCATCCCATCGCCCGGACTCGGGGTCGGTGAAGTCGGCGGCGAGATGAAGCTGTCGCGCGTGTTGGACGAAGTCCCGACCGCGGCGGTCGAATGAATCGTCTACAACCACGATGTGGTCGGACAAAGTTACGACCACGAGGCGGTTGGAGTAAGTGTCCAACCACGATGTGGTTGGACAGAGTTTATGACCGTGAGTAGGTCGAATGACATCTTGAACACGAGGTGGTTGGACAAAATCTATGTCTACGAGGCAGTCGAACGAAGTCTACAACCGCGAGGTGGTCGGAAGGAGTCTACGACCATGACATGGTCGAGCGAGTCTCGACTGGCGTGGTTGAAGATGCGACCACATAGTGGTGCGGCGGTGAGGAAGTCGACGAAGCGTGGACTCACGTGGTCATCCCCCACCCTTCGGACTCGGCATCGACGAAGTCGGCGGTGAGACGAAGACCTTGATGTGCGCGCCCATTCCCCATTCTTCAGACTTTGCATCGACGAAGTTGGCGGCGAGACGAAGCCTCGATGCGCACGGCCCACTCTCACCCTTCGGACTTGGCGTTGACGAAGTCGGCGGCAAGACGAAGCCTTGATGCGCGCGACCTATCCCACACCCTTTGGACATGGCATCGACGAAGGCGACGGTGTGACGAAGCTGACACACGTGGCCTGTCCCCCACCCTTCGAACTTGGCGTCGACAAAGTCGGTAGCGAGGCAAAATTGATGCGCGCGGCCCGCCCTCACCTTCGGACTTGCAGTCGATGAAGGCGGCGGTGAGACAAAGCTCTGAGGCACATGTTCCGTCCCGTGCGTTTTAGATTGAAGGTCGATGAAGTCAGCAGTTATACGGAGTTGTGACGCGTGCGCATGCTCCGTCCCCTACTCTTTAGACCCACGGTCGACGAAGGTGGCGGCAAGACGAAGCTCTCAGGCATGCGTTCTATCTCGCACCCCTTGGACTCAGGGTTGACGTTGAGACAAAACTCTAACACGTGCAACCCGTCCCCCACCTTTGGACTCGTGGTCGACGAAGACGGCGGCGAGACAAAGCTCTCCGGTGCGTGCTCTGTCCTGCACCCTCCGGACTCGGGGTCGATGGAGGTGACGACAAGAAAAAACTGTGACGCGCCTGGCCCGACCCCACCTTTGGACTCGTGGTTGATGAAGGCGGTGGCGAGACGAAGCTCTGAGCGCAATGAAACTCTGACGTGCGTGGCCCGTCCCGTACCTTTGAACTCACGGTTGATGAAGGCGGCAGCGAGACGAAGCTCTAAGTGCGATGAAGCACTAACGCAGATGTTTTGTCCCACACGCTTCAGACTTGGGGTCAACAAAGTCGTCGAGGCGAGTTGTGGCCAGCGCGGTCGTCCCCCGCCATTCAGACTTGATGTCGATGAAGTCGGCGGTGAGACAAAGCCTTGCGCGCGTGCTCCATCCCCTACCCTTCAGACATGTTGTCGATGAAGGCAGCGGCGGGTCAAAGCCTTACGCGCGTGAGAAATGACCATGACAATGATATGGTCGGACGAACTCTCGACCACAAGACGATCGTACGAAGCATCTACGACCACGAGGTTATCGGATGAAGCATCTATGACCACGAGGTTGTCAGACAAAGCGTCTACGACCACGATATGGTCGGATGAAGTCTTGACTGTGAGACGGTTGGATGAAGCGTCTACGACCACGGGGTGGTTAGACAAAGAATCTACGACCACGAGGCGGTCAAACGAAGCACCTACAACCACGACGTGGTCAGACGAGGTCGTGATCCTGATATGATCGGACGAAGCATCTACGACCATGAGGTGGTCGGATGAAGCATCTATGACCACAACGTGGTCGGACGAGGTCTCAACCGCGATGCAGTTGGATGAAGTCTCGACCATGAGGCGGTTGGACGAAGCGTCTACGACCGCTAGGTGGTTGGACGTAGTCCTGACCACGAGGCGGTCGGATGAAGTACCGTGGTGAACTCCCTAGTGAAATGCATGAAATGTGCAACTCACTGGGGTTATGGTCCGTGGTAGGGACTCCCTAGTGGGATGGACGAAGTATGCAAAATGCACGTGCAGTTGCGCCGATTGTCCCGCGGTACCATTTATACTCCGTAGAGTTCACACGGAGGCCATGGACTTTGTGTGTTTAGTATACTCTGTAGACTTGCCCAGGACGGCTGAGCTCCTAGTGCTTTATACTCCATAGAGTACACTGGAGCGCAAGGCCACAATGCGATTTTTTATACTCCGTAGAGTTGCCCGGGATGGCTAAGTTCCTGGCGCTTTATATTCCATGATCTGTTGGGTGCGAGGCCACCGTGTGATTTTTTGTTCCACAGTAAAGTTGCTCGGGACGGCTAAGTTCACATGCTTTATACTCCACAAAGTACAGGACATGAGACCCTTGTGAATTTTTTATACTCTGTAGATTTGCCGGGATGGCTAAGTTCTCGGTAGCTTTATACTCAGTAGAGTACCTGCATGCGAGAGACCACCGTGCAATTTTTCAATACTCAAGTAGAGTTGTCTAGGATGGCTAAGTTTAGATGCTTTATACTCATGATCTGTGGGGTGTATATATATATATATAACCAAGAGAGAAGGCGGGGGTCAATGGCGACGCCCCTTCCTCGCTGCTGAATGGAATGAATATCTCCTTCGTCTAGTCGAGAAGGGAAAAAGCCCGGCGGGGAACTGGACCGTGACTCTTCTAAACCATTACATGACGGAGAAGTCCATTCTCGTCATGATCGATCCACGTCCTACCATAGTGCCCGGAGAACCAGGCTTGCTTAGCTTACCAAGCTAGCTTACTAAGCTAAGCGCGAAGGAATTTATCTAAGATGGCAGAGCTAGCGGAAGGTATATATATATATATATATATATATATATATATATATATATATATATATATATATATATATAGGAAAAATCTTTTCTACACACGGTGTAGTTACTCCCACCTCTAATATACCACCTAAACAAACATAAAATACTCCTTTATCACTTTAGGTATACTCGTATAGTAATTATAAGATACTCGATGTGAACCACAAGAAAAAATTACAAGGAAACCATAGTTTTACCATATTTTAGAAATACCTTCATATACACACATAAAAGGGTATGTCTAAAAAATATACATACTACCTCGAAAAATTGTTCATACCACCTAGATAGTCTTAAATACTAGTATACTACATGTACATACCCTCAGATTCTGCGAGACACTTCTAACGTTGTGAGATCGACATAGGGAGTAACTATGCAGGGTGTGAAAGAGGCTTCCTATATATATATATATATGTATATATGTGGCCATGCGGCTGCGTGTGCGATCTGCCGATGGGCGCGATCACGTCCCATGCACGGTCGATGTGAACACGTGAGTGCTCAGTCCCTACCTTTCGAAGGGTGGCGGCGGGTAGGTAACCGGTCGAAATAGGTGCTGGCGCTCAGTCCCCTACCTTCGAGGCGTGGCGGTGAGGCGCCCGGTCGAAGTAGATGCGTGAGACCACGTCTAATTTATATTCTGGAGAGTACGTGCGGGGCAATGCTTGCACGTGCGCGAGGACATCCGCATCTTGTTTATACTCAGTCGAGTGCGCAGGGACACGTCCGCGTCTTATTTATACTTTGTAGAGTGCATGCGGAGGCGGACCTCGACGCTACGTCTTATTTATACCCGTGAGAGTGTGTGCAGTGAGCGTCCCCGCCGTGTCTTATTTATATTCCGTGGAAGTGCGTGCGGGCGGACCTCGATGCTACGTCTTATTTATACTCCGTAGAAGTGCGTGCGGGCGGACCTCGGCCTTCGTCTTATTTATACTCCGTAGAGTGTGTGCGAGGCGGACCTCGGCCTACGTCTTATTTATACTTCGTAGAGTGCGTGCGGAGGCGGACCTCGATGCTGCGTCTTATTTATACTCTGCAGAGTGTGCAGGGACAACATCCGCGTCTTATTTGTACTTCGTAGAGTGCGTGCGGAGGCGGACCTCGACGCTACGTCTTATTTATACTCTGTAGAGTGCGTAGGGACAACATCCGCGTCTTATTTGTACTCCGTAGAGTGCGTGCGTATGCGGACCTCGATGCTACGTCTTATTTATACTCCGTGAAATGCAGGAGGCGTCCCCATCGTCGTTTATGCTTATACCGTGTTTTGTTTTACGGAGAGTGCGGCGTCGTCTGGCGTGTCTTTGTTTATACTCATACCGTGTTTTTATTCACGAGAGAGTGCGGCGCGGGCGCTTGTCGTTGTTTATACTCATACCGTGTTTTGTTCACGAGAGAGTGCTGTGCAGCGGGCAGCGTGTCTTTGTTTATACTCATACCCGTGTTTTTGTTCACGGAGAGTGCGTGCGGAGGAGGACCTCGATGCTACGTCTTATTTATACTCCGTAGAGTGCGTGCGAAGGTAGACCTCGATGCTACATCTTATCTATACTCCGTAGAGTGCGCATGGACAACATCCGTGTCTTATTTGTGCTCCGTAGAGTGCGTGCGGAGGCGGACCTCGACGCTACGTCTTATTTATACTCCGTAGAGTGCGTGTGGAGGTGGACCTCGACGCTACGTCTTATTTATACTCCGTAGAGTGCGCAGGGACAATATCCGCATCTTATTTATACTCTGTAGAGTGTGCGCGTGGGATGAGAGCATGGAACACAATCGGCTTTACTAAACTCCCGTTTGCGCGGGTAAGCATCTTACAATGGCTGAGGCGTCGAGGTTGTTACAGGTATCTGTTGTGCCCTAAACGTAATATCGTCGCAACCTGTCTGCATTCCACGTGTGGCGGAGCTTTCTTAGTTCTAGTGTGGTGGCGATAGGCTCCCATTGCATAATTTCTGCTGCGACGATGTATGGGCCTTCCACTTGGATTCTAGTTTGCGTCGTCTCAGCGTGGGCGTAACGAGGCGAGGTCTCCGGTTGGAATTATCGCGGATATGTGGTACGGTCGCGTGCGAGCGCCATTTGGCGTGCATACTTTGCGACGTGCTAGGTTGCACTGACCCGTTCTCCATCGAGGAGGTCCAGGGACAATTGACGTTCATCCTCTGGGGCCTGGACGAGGATCTTTCTCAAACCGGCCTTGATTTCTTCGGGCGTGACTGCTTCATCGCCGAAGAGAAGCTTGAACGGTGTGAACCCCGTCGGGCGTGTGACCGTTGTCCGGAGGGACCAGAGGACACTATGGAGTTCGCTCGGCCACTTGCCCTTTGGGAGCCCGACTAGGCGCTTCTTGATCGACTGCTCCGTTAGATTGTGGGTGCCCGACTGAGGCGAACCTTAGCGTGATGCCCATGCTGTCGCAATAGTCTCTGAATGGGGCTGAGTCGATTGTAGGCCGTTGTCGGCGGTGAGCTCTCTGGGCACCCCAAAGCGGCATTTTGCCAAAGGAAACGCCGCATGGCCGCTGAGGTGATTTTAGCTAGGGCCACAGCCTCTGGCCACCTGGAGAAGTATTCCAAGGCGACCACTGTGAACCGCAGGTCTCTTGGGGCCCAAGGGAGCGGTCCTCGACATCGATGCCCACCGTGCAGTGACCATACGCAGAGGTGGGTTGAGGCTTGGGAGGTCCTGACGACTCGCCCATCCACTAACATCCTTGACACGGCGCCACGAGGTCTTGGACGTCGGCGACGGCGGTTGGCCAGTAAAACCCTTGTCCAAATGCTTTGCCGATTAGCGACCTCGGCGCCAGGTGCGACGCATAAAGCCCCGCGTGGATTTCCGCGTGTAGGTTCTTACCCTCCTCACCAGAAAGGCATCGTAACAGCGGGGCGCAGACTCCCCGTTTGTAGAGCACCTGTTCGGCACACAAGCGATTGGGCGCGATCTTTGCGGCGTCGCGATTCGGCAGGTCGTCCGGCTCGCGATTCCCTCTGAAGCGAAGATGGTCTCCGCCAATCACCTGTTTGGGTGATCGGTGGACAAAGACCACGTCCGGTTATCTGCCACGGCGGCGGCGGCTCGTAAGACCTCGTAAGGCGGGGGCTGTTGGTGGCGGCCTTGGCGAGGCATCGGCTGCTCATTATCCAGCGGGGATGGCCTTGGCCGTGGCGGGAGAAGTGGCGCTCCTTTGCTCTCACGGCTGCTAGGTACTTGGCCAGTTCGGGGTCTTTGGCTTGGTATGACTTGTCTACATGGCCCGCCACGAGGCGTGAGTCGGTGCGGACGAGGAATCGTTTGTGAGGGCTTTGAGCCAGCGAGACCAAGAGGCGCTTTGTATTCGGTGGTGTTGTTGGTGGCGGAAATGCGGTAGCGCCGAGTATGACGGTGTCCTTGGCGTGGTAACTACGTGCCACGCTGTAGGAAATGCCATAAGCTCCACAGGTGTTGAGCGTCCATATCGGGTCCTCTGGCTGTTGGACGCTCTGAGCCAGCGGGGTCCATTCTGCGAGGAAGCCCGCCAGGATTGGGACTTGATCGCTGTTCGGGAGGCGTATGGCAAGGTGAAAGGCGCGAGCTCGGCGGCCCATTCGCCAGTGCGCCCTGTGGACTCCTTATTGTGCAGCATTTCCGCCAGGGGGAACGAGGAAGGCACCGTAATTGGGTGGGTCAGGAAATAGTGTCGGATCTTCCTGGAGGCCTTGACCAGCGCGTATGCTAGCTTTTCGAGCTCCGTACCCTGAAGGGCCTCGGAGACAAAGTAGACGGGGCGCTGGAGGGCGCCTTCCTCAAGGACGAGGACGACGCTTTGAGCTTGCGAGGTGCTTTTTGAGGTCGTCGAAGGCCTTCACACAGTCGCCATCCCAATGGAACCCGTCATGACCATGGAGGTTACGAAAAATGTGAGCCCAGCTCATTGCCCTAGGCGAGCGACTTAATGTAGCCATGCGGCCTGCCAGCCTTTGGACCTTCCTTGTTGTCATGGGTGGCTCCATGGCAAGGATCACGTCGACTTTATCGGGGTTGGCCTGGATGCCGCGTCGAGATACAAGGAAGCCTAACAGCTTGCCCGCTTGCACACCGAAGTCGCATTTGTTCGGGTTGAGCTTGATGCCCGCCTTCTTGAGGTTGTCGAAAGTTTCTTGGAGATCTTGAGTGTGAGAGGCGAGCCGTCTGGTCTTGACGATTATATCATCGACGCAAGCTTCCACGTTTCTCCCGAGTTGGGACTCTAGCGTGATCGCGATGAGGCGGGTGAAGGTTGCGCCTGCGTTCTTCAAGCCGAAGGGCATCCTGACGAAGCAGTATGTCCCGACCGGTGTGATGAAGCTGGTCTTATCCTCGTCCCCCTTTTCCATGTAGATCTGATGGTAGAAGGGTAGGCGTCCGGGAAGCTCATGAGTTCGCACCCGCGGTGGCGTCGACCGGTGGTCGATCTTGTGACAATGAGTGAGTCGATCGCCAGACACGCCTTGTTGAGGGTAGTGAAATCGATGCACATACGCCAAGCGTCGTTGGCCTTTTTGACCAACACCGGGTTGGCTAGCCAATTCGGGTACTAGATTTTACAGATGACTCTGGCCTGGAGAAGCTTCGCTACTTCCGCCCTGGCCGCTTGCTGTCGATCGATGGACATACGTCGAAGCCTCTGCTTAATCGGCTTGGTGTGAGTGCGGACCGCTAGGTTGTGCTCGATGAGG
Source organism: Bonia amplexicaulis (assembly GCA_036346245.1). Lineage (NCBI taxonomy): Eukaryota > Viridiplantae > Streptophyta > Magnoliopsida > Poales > Poaceae > Bonia > Bonia amplexicaulis. Next base: position 10,009,140 of record CM070757.1, read on the forward strand.
GCGCGATCCATGCCTTTGATGTCCTCTAGAGACCACGTGAAGACATCCGCGTTGTTCCGAAGCACCCGGAGCAAGTCTCCCTCCACCTCCGGGGGAAGGCCTTCACCGATGGACACGAATTGGCCTTCGGCTAGGAGGGGTACTCTCTTGACCCCGCCCTCTGGCCGGGGCTTAGGTGTCCATTCCGAAGCGGACGACGTGTCTACTTTGAGTTCGTTGGTGAGGGCGTGCACCTTGCGGTGCAGGCTACTAGCACCGGCCTCCACGCGCCTGGCGAGATCTTGGTCGCCGCTGACGGTGATGATACCCCGCGGACCTGGGAGTTTCATGCATAGAAAGGCGTGGTGCGGGACCGCCCTGAAGGAGTTGATGGCGGGCCGACCCAGTATGGCGTTGTATGGGTGCAGGGTGTCCGCGACGTCAAAAGCGATGTCTTCACTCCGGGTGTTATCGGCGGGCGAAGGAGACTCGAACATACAGCCCAAGGTCCTCGATGGTTGCCCGAAGCCACAGGCGGAGTCCCAAGCGGTCCCAGCAGACTCGAGGATCCCCATACGATCGATTGCCTCGTGAGCAGGATGTTTGTGGAACTACCTCCGTCGATGAGGATCGCGAGACATTGCAACTGCGATGTCGGCACGGATGACCGAGGGATCTTGGTGGGGAACTCGGCATACAGGTGTCGGTATCGTCGAAGGTGATTTCATGGTGTAGTATTCCCGGTGGGTGCGGCGGGGAGCATCCCATCGAGGACCCTCCGGAGATGACACTAACCATACGACGCTGAGTTCCGTCTGGGGGTCCCGCTCGTTGCAGCTATTGCATGTGGGTCGCAACGGGAGGCGGTGTTGCTGAAGCCTGAGCCGTAGCGACTATCTGCCGTAGCATCGAGACTACTGTGCATGTCCGTGTGGTGTGGTTACCGTAGCCATGCACCTCGCACCACACCCCGTAATCCCAGTTTCTGCTCCGCAGCGGTGTGTCATCATGACAGGTCTTTTAGAGGCGGCGGTTGCGCTGGGCTTGTCCCTGCCGTTCGGCGACCTCCTGCGGGGCCCCTCATCACTACGTCCAGGGGAGTCGTCGCCTTCGCGCCTTCGCGCGTCTTCCTCTGCCCGCGCATACTCTTCCATCTTGTAGAAGAGCTTGGCCACCATTTTGATTGGCTTTTGCGTGTTGTACAGCTGCGTTAATGATGGTTGTCTTGTTGACGTCCTTAACCTGACAGTGGACTTTCGCGAAGCGCTTGAAGTATTCCCGGAGGTTCTCCGTGGGCTTCTGCTTGACCGCGAAGAAGGCGATCGCGTCGGCGCTCGATGTAGTTTCCACGGAAGTTGTTGTAGGCGGTCACGGATATGTTTCCATGTGTGAGCGGAGTTTGGCTCGATGGTGAAAACCAAGAGCACCACTCCACACGCGCGGTAGCCCGCTTTGGTGGTGTCGTTTCCGCTGCGGCTTGATGGCGGTCTCGTACACGCCACGAACTCCGGGTCGGAGTCTCCTTTATGCGGCTCGATGGCGCTAGGGAACTTGAAGTCCTCGGCCGTGCCGGCTGCTGCGAGCCCACCGAGAGTGGGGACTTCGGGTCCACGCGCCACAATGGGACGCGACTGGACGTGGGGGCGTCGACGATGGTGTCGGTCGCCGCGCCAGTGGTATCGGGGTCGATCGTCGCACCGCGAGCGTCGACGGTCGCGGCGGCCACGACCACGACCACGTCGTTGTCCGCACCTGCGGCTGCTGGCGCTAAGGCCCTGGTGTTGACGCGGGACGCCGTCGCACTTCCCTTCTTGTTCGCCGTCGATGATGAAGCTTTCCTTGGTGCCATCCTTCTTTGGATCTTGAGGCTTGCTCTTGTCCTCCCCATGGACGGCGCCAACTGTTGTGGCTCTGAGCCGAGCGAAGAGAGATGGTAGTGGAGAGTAGGTGAACAATGCTTCTAGAGTTTTCCCTCTAGGCTGGATTCCATATATATATATACGGTTACATGGAGAACGTTTTACAACTATACCCTTGCACCCAAATACCCTCCATAGGGGTATATACGTCATTGTACATGTCCCATCTTGGGCCTTACCACGTCCTAGTAGGCCGGTTGGGTTTAGGTGGGGGCCACCCCTACAACAATATACATATATATACATATATACATGTATACATATACATGTACATATACATATACATATACATATACATATACATATACATATACATATACATATATATATATATATATATATATATATATATATATATATATATATATATATATATATATATATATATATATATATATATATATACATATATATATATATATATATATATATATATATATATATATATATATATATATATATATATATATATATATATATATATATATATATATATATATATATATATATATATATATATATATATATATATATATATATATATATATGTATGTATGTATACATGTATATGTGTGTGTATGTATACATGTATGTGTGTGTGTATATATATATATGTGTGTCATGCACACACGCACATATATGTATATGTATATAAGCAAGAATATATTGGAGTAGACTAGGAGTAGAGAGAACCATTTTTGAATTGGAGCAAACCACCAAGCTAGATTATAGCACAAATAATTAGAAGTAAGTACTAACCTTAGACCTCCAAGAACAAATAGATTTACAAGCACGCCTGCAAATTAGCGGTATGCTTTTACCAAATGCCCCAAAGCCAGCTACATTCAAACCATAGCTCACTGCGTATATGTTGGGATGGTCCGAGTATTTAATAATGCAGTACATATCAGACACTTCCAACCACAAACCGTCTGTGATACGTAATTACCATAGATGGTTCTTGTTAAAAACTATATGTGAATTATCATAGATGGTTCGGATTAAGAACCATCTGTGATGTATCCCATTATCACAGATGGTTTGTGGATTGAAGTGTTTATGAATTATCACAGACAGTTCATATTAAAAACCGTTTATGATAAATGCAGACTTCACAGATGGTTTTTAATTCAAACCGTCTGTGATAATGCATAGATGGTTTCAACCACAAACCGTCTGCGATAGTTATGTATCACAGATGGTTCTAGCCATCGTTAGTAATGTAGATGATCATGTTTGTAAAACATCTGTGATAATTCCAACACTGATGGATTCTGGGGAATTGTCTATGATAGTCATCTAGTATAGCCTTCTCTGTATTAGTGTACTCAACCACATTCAGTATGGCCATGCACTTTCTTAATCCAACCACATCGAGGGGCATAAAGGTATCTCTCCCATTATATAGGAAGGAAAAATTTCATCTTGATCGCTCATATTCCTCTGTATATTTCATAGTAAACCGAAAGCTATCGTTATGATCACCCAGTTAGAGAGTAGTGTTTTGCAATGCCTAAGTAAACTATTACACATGTAAGAAAATACGACGATCTTAGGTCTAAGGATCCTACATATAGTAGTACGAGACTAACTATTGACACTTAAGAATATAACAATTCCCATAGTGTCTTATGGTAGATCAATCCAACACCATGTTTTCTAACATGCATCCATATTATTGATTTGATATGGCTATATCCATGATCTATGAAACATGATCAATCAATAATATGTTGATCTATAAATCATAATTATCCCACATAATCATATGAGATCAGGGATAGTTTAGAATAATATCAAATATGAATAAAGTATTTTACGAACAAGTCACATACTTGTTGATCAATATGAAAGATATTTATTTAAGGATAAAATAACATATTATTAAAAAGATCATAAACAAAGAAGTAATACAATCATCTCTGTGATCGCCTCTAGGGTATATCACTAACAGTGGCGTGCGGGTGAGCAAGTGGGCTGGCGCGTGGTGTGTGGGCTGGCTAGGCTGCGGGAATGAGAGAGAGAGAGAGTGAGAGAAGAAAGGGCAGGCCAGGGGAAGACAAAAAGGATAGAAGGTTGGGCCAGCGGCTAGAATATGGCATGTAGGCGAGGGTGGGAAAGAAATAGGTTTAAATTTTTATTTGAGATTTTAATTTTGATTTGAATTTGGATTTGAACTTTTGAGGGGTGTTTGCACACATATTTTTTGGAAAATTTGATTAGCACACAAACAACTTTTATAAATTTTAACCAAGGAAGTTTATTTTAAAATTTTTAAATTCTAGCAAGGCTTTTGGGGAAAATTGTGAGATGCACCAAAAGTTTTTGAAAATAATGAAAATCATGCAAGTTTTATTTCGAAGCCAAGTTTGGGCTGTTGTGCGAGTACCTCAGCAGCGGCTGAAGATATTCATCGGAGACGAGTTCCTCATGAATCGAGTGTTTTTTACGATTCAGAGCACTCTGATTTTTTGGAAGGGGTGTATATATGGGAGAAGGGGATTCGAATGTTTTTTATGGTTCGGAGTACTCATATTTTTTGAGAAGGGGTGCATACATGAGAGAAGCTAGGAGATTCAAGTATTTTTTGTGGCTCGGAGTACTCACTTTTTTAGAGGGGGTGCATATATAGAAGAAATTTTTAAATGCTTCGAGTTAAAAAAAACAACACTCATAGTGTTGTTTAGTACTTCTCCATAATTCATACAATTGCACACAGGAATGTATTTAATTTGACTCTCACGCAAGCACACACAGTACACGGATGTTCACTGGCTTATTCATACATATACTCGAATACTCGCTGAAACCACGGAGAGCCTGGAGCGAGCTATGATCTACACGCGTACGAACAGGCAGCCGGCCGGACGTATACGAACATGTATGCATCAGTATCACTTGCTGAAATCGATGGTGGCCGTGGAGAGGATGTTATCCCCGGTTGTGGGGTGCGCCCCGGCACGTCGTTCACCACCGAGCTGCCCTGCTGCCAGACGTGGTTGAACTTGCTCCCCTTTCCGGGCAGCGCCACCGTCGCATACACCACCATCTCCTTGCCGCTCACGTGCTCGGCCGCCACGTCCGACACTGGGAAGCCCAGGTCCGCGGCGGCGGCGGGCGCCATGGACGGCGCGTAGCTGTCGAGCCGCGTCGGGTACGCGACGAGGCTGCCGTTGGAGTGCCGGAACGCCACGACGGCCTGCGTGCCGACCATGCCGGCGCCATTGGGGTTGAGGCCCCACGCCACCCACCCGGCGCCGGCCTTGCTCGACGACTGCGGCGCGCGGAACGCGACGGCCACCGTGTTGGTGGCGGCCGTGTAATTGTAGTGCAGCGTGGCGCCTAGGCGGGGCAGGCTGGCGCACGAGGCGTAGAGCTGGTTGCTCGAGAAGGTGTAGCTCGCGCATGACTGTGCCTCGCCGGGAGAGGCGATGGTTGCAATAAAGAGGAGGGAGACGAAGTGACGAGCACCTGCCATACCTTCGCAGAAAATGTACGTTATTTTTCGTCTGTTGGGATTCGATTGTGTAGTGTTGACGATGAGAATTAATGCAAGTACAGTTGCTTGTGTTGTAGAAGTGGATTTAAAGGGCTAGGTTTTGGTGAGGGAGATGAGAGTTGCTTGGAAATGTGCGTAACACATGTCCATGTGGGTTCCTAGTTCCTACTATGTCACTAGTATAGGCAAGGCAGGTGTGAGTTACGAGCGGTCGGAGAGAGGGGTTGGGACAAACGTCAACTTAATTTGGTACTGCCGGCCGCATGTCTATTACTAGTATATTCATGCAGCAATTTAATATTGTGAACATTGGTTCCATTCGGTAGTTAACCTAAAAAAAATGGATCACCGGTCATGTACTTGTCAGTGCATAGTCGTGCAAATCTCAGTTGGTGTGTTATATAGCTCACCAGAACACGTACGAAATAACTCGATATCGATCATCACCACAGAAACTTCGGAAACAATAACTACAATCTTCGTTAAATGGATGTATTTATATTGCGAAACTACTGTTCCCCAAGAAAATGGAGTTACTTAGTAAAATAGAGGGAGTATATTAGCAAAATTCCATAGAATCATGCAAGTACTTTTGATGACGAAACACTAGTACAGAAAAGGTCATCACAGACGGTTCAAAAACGTCATCACAGACGGTTTTGTGAACCGTCTGAATTTATGGGTCAGTGATAATCGAAGGTTATCACAGACGGTTGTCGAACCGTCTGTGATATATCCATATATATCACAGACGGTTTGTAGCTAAACACCGTCTGTGATATATCCATATCACAGACGGTTTTTAGCTACAAACCGTCTGTGATGTTCTTTTCTACCCCTAAATCTACTTCTGTTTATTGGCTAGCCTCAGGAAATCCTAGCCATACCCTTTGAAACAAGCAGATGAACAAGTATATGTATACATACAATTCAGATCTCAATTCATTTGACAAACATAAAACATCCAATTCACATCACATTTTATTCACAAACATAAGACATCCATTTCGCAAATGAATTAATTGAAATGAAATAAAATATCCATTAACAAATTCACAATTACGGTCTTGCGATGGAACTCTCCATCGGTGATAACTTTAGTCCACAAAAACCAAGCGAACTCTCCTCGATTTTTTGCAAAGTCCGGCTGTTTCAATGCAGATGTAGAGATGGGCGTAGCCTGTCGATATGAAAATCAATGCGCTTACATATATAACGTGATAAGTATGAAATAAATGTGGGAAGATTGAGAAACCTTAGAATTGGTGATCTTCGAGGAATCGAGGAGTAGTCTCATATGGTGGTACACGTAGTATCCACACGTGTTGCCCTATTGCTCTTGGCACTTGCAAAAAATAGAATGTGTTAAATCAAAAGGCATTACGCTAAGTGTTGTATAGGATTAATTAATGTGTAGCTAGCGAATACCGAAAATTGTGAGAATGTTTCAAGGGCTTGGCCCTGTCGTGGCACGTGTTTGTTGAATGTATGTGGCGACGACCTTCGTTATTGAAAAAGTTAGATTAGTCATTCGGAAGGAAAAAAGAGTACAATGTATAATGTACTTACCTATCGAGTATTTCGGCAATAGTTGTGTACTTGGATTTGTTCTTACTTAAAGAATTAAGGTATATAGCCTTGTTCTATTTTGGTATAATTACAATTAAAATCTAATGGAAGTGCTCATTGTATGGCATAAGAAGAAATTCCTTATCGCGGTGAACCATCAGTGTTGTTGTAATATAGTTCTCGACAAAGGATGCATCCTCGTTGATGGTATCAATGGCGACCAGCGCGTGTCTAGGAAACCAATTGGTAATTTCGATGATCTAGCTTGATCGGCATGAATCTATATATATATCTGAAAAAGCAATAAATTGTGACATATATCGGTATGGCGTGAGCGAGGCGTGATTGTACGGACTTACGGTGTCGGCATCGAGCAGTGAGGCGTCGAGGCGTTGGCGTGAAAAGATCAAATATATCGTCAAAGGTCACCGCGAAGACACATTCTGAACTTTGTCTTTGAAATGTTCCGCTTAATTTGTGATGATACACGGCTGATACGCCTCGGCCTATTGGACTGTTGCATATACCAAGTGTGTAATGTTTGGCAACCAAGTCCTAGGGTGAAGAGGTGATCGTCCGGGAATATCATTGGCTCGCCTAGCACGAATTTGCGGGCTAATGGCAGGTACGAGGTATCGTCATCATCCTTCGTTTTTGATTTGCCCTTGCCACTACCTCATTGTAGGTCGACTTTATAATAAACGGCCGTAATGGTTCGAATGCTGCAAGTTGCTTTGGTGAGAATAGCACCGTGGAGATAGCACCGGTGCGGTGTAGCTACGCCGCCTTGTCCTTGTGGAGATAGCACCAGCGCTTGTCGCTCTGGTTCGTGCTGCCGTTGTGGAGATAGCACCAACGCTTGTAGCTCTGGTTCGTGCTGCCCTTCTGGTCCGGCCACCGGTGAAGAAGCCTCCAGGGAGATGTCGCATTTGGGCCACTGGATGAATGTTCCAATGGCCTGCCTTAGAGTCACGATCTCGTCGTTGGGGGCCTAGCGGGACGACCTCAAAATTGGCATGCACACCATCCACATTAACTTTTGCGTAGCCTGGCGCTAAAGATTGACCGTGCACCACAGCCCCGATACTAGGCGATATGCACGGCCCCAAGCGTACAAGGGGGAACAGGCACATCTCACTTGGAGCACACGCCGTGGCTCCTACATAACGATACAAAATTAGCTACTCCAATAGGCCTATCAATGGAGCAAGCATTCGAGAAATAATAATTTTTACCTGGATGTTGTCCACATGAAATCTTTCCACACTTTCCGTCGGATTGGACGCGCAACTACTCGGACGGTTATGCGAGCTAGCTTCCACGGGAGCGGCGGCCTGCTGACTTTCTGTTTGTTTCCGCACCTCATCTATGATTACATCAGCTAGCTCACCCATTATCTCCTATCTAAGAGTTGCCTTGAACTCTTCTCGTAGCCGCTCCTCACGCTCGGTTTGGTTCTCTTCCTCTCACAGATACATTTGAGTCATCTTGAAACCATGTTTCCAAGGAGCGTAAAGCCAAGGCCTCTCGTGCGGCCGGGTGCTCCTTGTTTCCCGAGCCACGGAGGCATATCATTCTCCCTTGTTCCTTGGAATGATCCTGGTAGATTCAAAACTCGGCTCTTCCTACAAGAGCACGACATGTCATTTCAATTAAATGCAGTTCGAGTAATTACAAGCTACGTGCTTGATCGATATCTTACCGACATTTGGGACACTTGGCGATCTGCGAGTTTGAAGGAGACATCCCCGATGTCGTCGTAGATGACCTTGCTCTAATCCAATTTCGAGCGCTCATCAGGGATATTGAAAAATGGCGGGCGATGTCTGTTGGTCGCCAAGTCATCCTCCGTCCTCTCTTCGGGATTTTACCCGCATACCCAGTATGCCAAGTACGTGGGGTGTGTGTTTTTGCTTGGAGGGCCTTATGCGCCACACTTGTACTTTTGAAATCTTCAGTTGTCTTCATCGCCTTGAACTCTTCCCATTGTGGTTCCAGGAATGGGTATTTATGAATAGGCATTTCGTCCGTCTCCACGTATTTCTTGACAAGCGTGCTCTTGAAGTTCTTCCATGCTTTGCACGCTGCTAGGTAGGTTTGTCGTTGCGGCGGCGTGTTGGTGTTCTTCGGGATCTCGAGCGATGCCAAAATTTGGGTCCACGACTCACGTTTAGAGTCTCGGGAGCGTTCTTCCACGAATTGAATGTGATCTCAATTCGCTCTCGTGCAACTATTCTGATCAATGTTCGGAATGCGCTTACTGCTTTGTGAGGAAGGAGAGGGACCCCAGATGCATCGACCGCTGTGATGGTAAATCGGCCCTCAGGCTTCTTCGATAGCCCTCTTCCTTGGCGTCTTGATGTTGGAGCGGACGCCTCCGGCGATGGTGTTGAAGAATGCACGGATGACATGTTGCTCAATTTGTGGGTCTATAAGGATAAAATAAGAAAGTGATCATATTGAATTGGAAGAGAGGAGAGGAGTGGAGGGGAGGGGAGGCGGCCGGCGAGGGCTATGAAGCAAATGGCACAAACCAGTCTATATGGCATGTATTATTACTACAAGGTCTCTAAACAAAGTTCTATGTGGCCATACAGGGAAACGCCTTACTTTTAGTCATGAGCAAATCATAGTATGATATGTTAGATGTGTCACATTAGAGTTATTCAGTGGTGTGCTGGGTGTATTAGAAGAGTTACATACACCAAAGAACTAGTCTTTACGTTGCATGCATGCATGTTAAGTCAGATATGAGCTAGCAGTCGTGGCACACATGGCTCGGTATGAAGCGGTCGGGTTGTTTTATCTTGTATGGATTGAGTCCTTCCGTATTCTGAAGCCATGTACTCATCGACTAGTTGAAAATAAGTTGAATAAGAGCACATGAACCGACATTTGCGGGTGAGTAGTTCTGGTGTTTTCTAACATTTGTAGGATTTGGAGTTCTAACATGAAGCAAATCATAGCATCACAATGTTACCTTAGTACTTATCGTCGGGAGGCGGCGGCGGCGAGGGCTCGGGGAAGCAACCGGAGGCGGCTACTGGCGTGGAGGCGAGCCGAGGACGGCGGGAGTGGAGGCGAGCCGGCGGCGGTCTTCAAATGCGGGCGGCTCGGGAGGCAGCGGCGAGGGCTCGGCCGGGGAGGCGGGCGGCGGGCGCCGGGCGTGGAGGCGGCCGGCGTCGGTCTTGAATGCGGGCGTCTCGGGGAGGCGGCGGCGAGGGCTCGGGAGGCGGCGAGGCAGATCGGGATTTAGATGTAGAATATAATCTGCGATATCTGGCGGGAAAACCCTAGCGGAGATATTTATAGGGAGGATTATCACGAGACGGTTCTACATGTAGAACCGTGCGTGATCTTACTGCTCTGTAGTTATTAAGACAAATACCAACCATTTGCATTCATGATCAACCACCAACATCGCATTCATATACAACACCAACCAGTGCATTCATATACAACACCAACCAATTGCATTCACGGTGTATTTCTTTACATATTTTCTCATTCTCAAAATTGACTACATCACATATTTTCACATATACATCACACAAATGCATTGTTATATACATATATGCAAATGCCCACATATATAAGCACATTCTCATTATACTTGCTTATTTCCTTTAAAATGAGCCCTTCATGATGATCAATGCGTGCGTAACTAGTTTCGCCACGTTCTTAAGTAAATCGACGGTAGTGACACCGTACTTGTCAACCTTCACTGTGGAGATGCACCCAATGGCGTGAAATAAGGGGATCTTGAAAACCACGTGGTCGAGCTCCCAAATCTCTTCTATGAACCCATAGTACGAGTTTCTCGACCCATCGGTCTTGAACGCATCTATGCACGGACATCATTGATACGGTTTGTGCTCTTTACATCCCGAGATTGCGTATAGAATGTGTACCCATTTATGTCATATCCTTGCCATGTCTGGCTGTAAATGTTGACCCTTTGCCAACCATGTCGTCTCACTTGGCGAGTTCCTAGCGATTTGGTCCTTCAACCATTGGTTGAGCCGTCATTATGTTGCCTCATGATCCAAACATCGGCGCTCGGATTTTGTTGCGAGCACATTCTTGTCTTTGAGTCGACATAAGGCGCCACTTGGTCATGTGTTGCAAGACCGTGAAATGGGCTTGAGTATCGTGTCCATATGTGCGATGATTGCTTTCCTTACGATAGTTCCGATACCCTTGACCTCCCTCATGGCGAGATTGAGGCACACCTATCGGTTGAGTCCGAGCCATATAATCGACACAAAACTCAATGACCTCTTCGCTTGCATAACCTTCGACGAGCGCCTCGTAGAGATCGATTCGTGCGTGGGACTTGAGAATTCCTATGAACCTCTCAAATGGGTATATGCTACGTGGGAATACGGGCCGCACATTTTATTTCCCACTACGTGAACAATGAGATGTACCATGATATCGAAAAGCGAAGGCGGAAATACATTTCAAGATGACATAGAGTCATCACCACCTCATCCTGTAGAGCATCTAGTCCTTCGGGATCAATGACCTTCGAGCAATTGTGTTAAAGAAATAACATAGCCTCATGATTGTCTCGTGCTTTGATCGGCAAAATATTTCTAATTGCAATAGGGAGCATCGTGTCATCGACACATGACAATCATGAGACTTCATGCCATTTAACTTCAAATCTTGCATCGAAACAAGTTTCTTCACGTTGCCGGAGTAACCAGATGGAACTTTGACACCATGCAAGCACTGTGAGAGACCATGTGGAGGTCATCTCGTTGTGTATGATGAGTAATTGACATCGGTTTACGAAAAGTCGAGTTTGAGTCGGTTGGTTCGGACCTAGACGTTGCGCGGCGTAACGGGCTCGGTCGGACTTGGTCGAACCTAGTCGTTTGGGTTTAGGTTGCATATTCTGATGACTCGACATGTTTGATATCTATTTACGCTTTCATGTATCGAGCGGTGCTATTTGGCGTGTTTCTTGTGCGTGTGTGCGGGGCGTCGGCGGAGTCGTGGCGAGACACGGTGGACCGGACTAGGCGCGTGTGCGTTGAGGTCGAAGCGGTCGGATGTGTCGAAGACGGTGTGAACTTCGAGGTGGTTGCGGGCGTGCGAGACAAGGAGGCGGAAGCTTCCGGAAGGTGCGGGGAGGCGAATCGGTAATTCGCAAGGTGCACAAGCGGAGGCGGCTCCGTTAGGGTTTAGCCGGCATAACGGGTTGGAGACCCGTTAGCCAAGGCTATAAAAGGAGTGGAAGGGCTGCATCTCCACCAGAACACTTGAGAGAGAGTTAGGGTTAGCTAGAGTCAAAAGTGGCTTTGGGAGGTTGTTTTGCTTTGAGGCTTTAGTTGTTATGGGTTGGTGAGAAGGGGCAGAGGTGCTCCAGAAGTTGTCTCGTAGCTTTGCCTCCTCCCCTGTTCTCTTTGTTCCTCCTCTGTTCATGTGAGTGTTCTTGGGGTGTTCTTGAGTTGGAGAGGGAAAGGATGGATTGAATTCTATGTAATCATCTCTCTTGATTGTACATGCGTATGGAGACATCTATGTGATCCTCAATATCAATATGAGATGATGATTGTTTGAGATTTATTCAGTTCTTCATCTCTGTTCATTTTTCTTAGATGGTTCTTCATGAGTGATTCTTGAGTTTTTGATTTCTTGTTGTTTCTTGCCCATGAGTGGCAAAATGGGTTGCTGTGATCTAGGAAATGCTCAAAAGCCATTTGGCTAGTCAATCCTAAGAGCAAAACCATATTTAAGTTCAGATTTTGTGTTTTGGCATCCTCTGTTCATTTTTTTGGTTTCTAGGGCTTTGATGAAGTCTTGATTCCCTTGGAGAAATGGCATGAAATTTAATCTGGATTATCCCCTTGCTATTGCTAATATATTCTCAAAGTCTCATGGCCAAAGAATCAAAGATGTGTTGGGGATTCGATTTTTGGATCAGCTCTCTGTTCCTTATTCCTGAGTTTGGTCGGCTGCTGTATCTGAATTTTCTTTGCTGACTTCTTCATTTTCAGTTTCCTGCAAGTCCTCATGCTTATTTCACTTCATTCAGACAGCAGCATATTTCCCCTTTCCTTTTCTCTGATGACTCAGTAATTACTGTTTGCTGATTTTTGATGTTCTGCAGTTGGCTCTAAATCAAGTAATCTGTTCATCTGGCAAAATCTAATTGTCATGTATGGTTGGATATTTGCCTCCATTCTCTTCTCTCTGGAATTAATGTGCTAGTTAGTTTAAGGCTCAGTTCGAATGATCTAAAAAGAGCAGACAAATTTCTCAGCAAATTCCGTTCCTTTTTGGCAGTATGCAGTAAACTCAGTTTCAGTTGTGCCGATACTTCAGAATCAGCTTTTACTCATTTTTGTGCTGGTTTTTGACCCTACTGCATGTAGTCCAGATGATCTCGATTTTCGCTGAAATTTTTACTACTTACTTACTGATCTAAGCTGATTTTGACTGGGTAACATGCGTTTCGGAATTCCTGGTTTTTGACCCTATTTTTAGCTGCAGTTTGTAGCTTCTGTTCTTTTCTCCTGTAGCTAACAAAATTCAGTTTTCGGGAAATAGACTCACTGCAGAATTCAGTCTGCTGCAAATTTCAAGTGACTCGGCAAACAGATTGAGCTTTCAATACTTGTCAGTTTTCTTTGAATTCCTGGACAGCAAAATAGGTCTGTTTGGATTAGTTCTTTTGTGATCAGTCTTGGCTATTTTGAGAAGCTATACTCAGCTGAATTTTCAGTCTCTGATCTCAGTAGTGTCTTGTTGTTTCTGGCTGGTTTGTTGACCTCTGTTGAGTGTTTAAAATTCGAGGGTCACCGAGATCTCGCTCCGGTTGATGATTTGATTTCGCTCGATTGTCAGTTTGGTTTTCGGCTTCTAGTAAGTGAATATCTCACTTCATAGCTTCCATAGCTATTGGAGGAGAAGATAGGTAGAATACTAGGGGCGATTTTAAAACACCATTCACCCCTCTGCTGCCATTTCGATCCTACACCTTGCACGATTCATTCTCTCGCCTTGGACAGACTGTAACACGCAGGGGAAGGTACGTTCGTCCATTATCTGTTATTATAGGTGGTAACTCAGGCCTGATGTCCATATCAGCCAAGTCAAGCCGTGCATTGATGCCGTCCTTTGTTTTGTCACGAATGTTCGATGAGAGACCAATCAAGTCATCACATACATTCTTTTCTACGTGCATGGCGTCGATGCAATGTCGAATATCTAGGTACTTCCAATAAGGTAAGTCCCAAAATATTGATCTCTTCTTCCGGTGTTCTTCTCATGAGCCCTCATTTCGTCCCTTTCGAGGACAACATCTAAATCCTTAACCATATCATAAACCTCGTGTCCCCTTAAATGCCTTGGAGCTGAACCGTCTTCCTTCTCTCCGTCAAATTGTTTCTTCATCTTGCGGTATGGGTGAGCCCTCCGAAGGAACCGGCGGTGACGCATGTACACCGTTTTGCGTGAGTGTCTCCGCCACACACTCTCGGTATCATCTAAATAGTGGGTACAAGCTTTGGCACCTTTTGTACTACGGCCCGATAGGTTAGCAGAGACAGGATAATCGTTTATGGTGCGAGAACAATAAGGGCGCAAGTGAAATTCTCTCGTTTGTATGCATCCCATACCGTACCCTTCGTTCCACATGCTTTTAGATCTTCTACCAGCGGTGATAGGTACACATCGATATCATTCCACAGTTGCTTTGGCCCTTGGATAAGTATCGACGACAAAATATACTTTACTTCATACACAACCAAGGAGGAAGGTTATAGATCTGCAGAGTCACGGACCATGTGCTATGTCGGTTGCTCATGCTCTTGAAAGGATTCATTCCATCTACTCGGTCCAAACCTTATATTCCTTGGTTACGCACCAAAGTCTGCGAAACTCCTATCGATGTTTCTCCACCGGATGGAATCGACAAGGTGTCTTAGCATTCCATCCTTCTTGCGCTCCTCAGAGTGCCAGCAGCAGATTTGCCTCCTTGGATTTGCAAAAACCTTTTCAAGCGGGAATTATAGGAAAATACCATGCGACCTTAGCAGGATGTCCTTTCTTCGCCTCTATTCCCTCACCGTCATCTGATTGATTGTTACGTTTGTATCGGCATGCGTTGCACACCGGACATACATGCATGTTTGCATACTCTTTACGGTATAGGATACGATCATTCGAGACATGCATATATTCTTTCTACTTCCATTCCCAACGGACAAAGAACCTTTTGGCTTTATATGTGGTTTTAGGCGCTCATTTCCCTCGGAAGCATGTCCGCTAAAAGACCTAGCATTGTTGTGAAACTCTTGTCGGATCAACCGTTGCTTGCCTTCAATTTCAACAGTTCAAGCACGGTCGACAACCTCGTGTACTTGCGAAGACGTGAACAAAGGTTTCTCAGAGTCCTCTATCAAGCCCCGGAATTTAACATACTCTCTCTGATCATAGTTCTCTTCTACATCGCAGCATCGATCCAGATTATCATCGTGCAACCTATCCGTATCCGAACCACAATCGACATCATCCGGCGCCATGTCATTCACTTCACCGGCGATGTCATCCGTGACATATCATTCACTTCACCGCGATGTCATCCGTGACATATGATCATTCACTTCGCCATGGTGGTCCAACACGTATAACCCTTTTGAAACCCCTCCAATCAAGTGCGCTTCAATTTGCCCTCGGTTCTTAAACATCTTTAAATTCTCGCGATCGGTAGCATGGACGATATATATTCTACCCCTTATTCAACATATCCTCCTCGGCGGCTCTTGTAAGCGACACGCCATTAATATCTTGTTCATTCACACGGCTCGCGGCATACATCCGACTTCGGTCCTACGTTACGTACATATATAACAACTCAATATTAAAAATTAGATTAACTAATTATTACTATATATATACCGGCCACATGTATTATATTGAATTGTAATGCAATTAAAGAAAAAACAAATTTCGTTACTAACCATATCTAGAGCTACCGGAAAAGTATGAATGAATCTTCAAAGCTCAATCTATGTCTCTTCCACCAAATTAATCGGCTCGAAATCGCCTAGCTCACCTCTGAGCGAAGAGTGCGCAGCGATGGCTAGATCCGGATC
The DNA here is from genome assembly GCA_036346245.1 of Bonia amplexicaulis. Taxonomy (NCBI): domain Eukaryota; kingdom Viridiplantae; phylum Streptophyta; class Magnoliopsida; order Poales; family Poaceae; genus Bonia; species Bonia amplexicaulis. The sequence continues at coordinate 10,025,216 of CM070757.1, forward strand.
GAAATGAAGGCAGACGCGGTTTGAGCAGCGCATTAAATGCTTAGTGCCATTATCACAGACGGTTTTTATTACAAACCGTCAGCGAATTATCACGACGGTTTTTATTAAAACCGTGCGCAATCTTCGATTATCACGAGACGGTTGTTTTTAAAAACCGCTGACGCCGCCAACACGAGGCGATGTTCAAATTCAGCCGTGCGTGATAATGCAGTCGAGCGTATCTCGTGTTTCGTGTAACGTATCTCGATCGTTATCTGAGCGTCTATTTCATTAATGTTTGGTATCTGAACCGTCGTCTTTGAAGGTTAAATATGCGCGCCTAATCCAGGTCTTCTACATACGTACTGTCCTCTCATCTATGCTGTTCTTGTGATCATCGATCTCCTACTGTTCTATACTGTTCTTGTTCTACTGTTCTTGTGATCATCTCCTAATTCCTCTCATCTGTTCATCAAGAGTTGTTCGGTAGGAATCTTACGTACAATATGGATTCTCTTGTTCTTGTGATCATCTCATTCCTCTCATCATTCATCAAGAGTTGTTCGTAGGAATCTTACAGTGACCAACAATTTATATCCGAGCGACTTCTCCGTCACGCCTGCTCTCCTTCACGACTTTCTTGCATCCGTCACCGACTGATCATCCGCCATCGGCGGGCGTCTCGCCCGCTCAAGGCAGAAGCAGACCCTCACCACGGTTCTTATACACAATGTGCACAAAGCGGAAGAAGCAATTGTGGCATTGGAGAGAGTGATGGATAGCATTGCCGTTCAAGCAGAAACGACAGATTCGAGGAATCTTATAATGCTATCCTCTACGAGATTATGAGCTATACTCGATCATTTGCCCATCTTTGGAGGAGGAAGTCTTGAGGACAAGGACAATCTTAACGGCGTTCGAGAACTTAGCGGGCGCCCTCCAAGTCCCAAAGTCGAAGAAGAAGCGTACGAAGCCCAGAAGATTAGAATATGGGAATGTCTTTATCTCCGCGACTTTTGTAATAAATTTGCCTCGAATTGAAATTAATAAATTTGCCTTTTATTTGTGATCTCCTGTCTACGTAGTTGAGTGATTGTCATTATGATGACGGTTTTTATTACAAACCGTGCGTGATAATGCCGATTATCCTGACGGTTTTAATCTGCACCGCCTGCGTGATACTAAAATATCACAGACGGGTCGCCGGTAACAACCGTCGTGATAATCGTTTTCTCGACACCGCCTACAGACGGTGTCCAAATTAAACCGTCGTGTGCTAGTGTCGGTCATGAGCGGTTTTGTCAAACCGTCTGTCATTGGCCATCTAGTATTAGGCTTTCTATATTAGTGATACTGTTTGTACCATTTCCTCCAAGAGCAACTCAATACACTTACAAACTATTAGTTATGTGAGTGACTATTGCCAAGGCGACTGAAATTTTTTTATCTCTCAGTCACTTGAGTTACACTCTCAATCAACTAAAATTGCGGTTGTTGTTTTGGAGGGGGACTGCAATTTTAGTTGATTGAGAGTGCAACTAAGTGTAGCTGAAGTTGCACTTTCAATCAACTAAAATTGCAGTTGTTTTTTTTAGGGAGGCTGCAATTTTAGTTGATTAAGAGTGCAACTTCAAGTAACTGAGAGATAAAAAAATTTCAGTCGCCTTGGCAATAGTAAAACCGATTAGTTATACCAGTTGGATAAACCAACCGATGTAGTGCCTTGTATTTTTTTTTCTAACATCCAGCTCGATTCACACTGAAAACATGCTATGTGCGTTAATTCCACGAATTTTTGACTTCAATGATTTGATCCCTAACTTGTAGGCTGTGAACATTAAGATAACTACATCAACCAATTGTTTCTATTTAGGAAAAAAATTATTAAGTACTTATAGGCACACTCATGAAACGGAAGTCCTTTTGAGCTGACAAGGTGAAGGTATGTTACAATAATAGATACTAGAAAAATAAGATAACTTTTTTCAGTTTTACTACATCTTTGTAATGCCCCCATTTTTATGAATAGACCCGAATTCAGTTGCGGACAAAAAGAGTATAATGTTTACTCATGATCATTTAAAAAAGATTAACTTGATCAAAATATAAACTAGTGGTCAACTTTAACAACTTTACAGACGTTCAAGCCCAAAACTTAACTTACATCAGAAGAATCAAAGAAATCCTCACAGGAACACTTGAGTAAAGTCGTAACCCTAACATGAAAACTTAAAGCATCCTTTCTTATTATTGTATCTGTTCTGATAAAAATAAGTAAGATTGAGTACATTAGATACTCAGTAAGTCACTATAGCAGAATGCATATATAGGGGTATTATCTTTATGCAAGGCATAACTAAAGGATGTCATTATGTTTCTTTAGAGCGAAGCCAATTTGATAAATATCATATCGTAGTAAGTTTCTAAATCTATGACTTAACATTTTTGACTAGAATAAAAAATGTCCAATTTCAATTGACTTTGTAGGAGCTACTCTCCTCACAGTTATTTACCAAGTCCAATCCGCGAACACCATTCCGTATCCTTTTCCATACCACCATCCATGCCCATAAGCACCATTAACCACTAACAATTTTGTGAAAACTACACACTGTGGTATTTTCACACTTTGCCCATGACCAGAGACATGGCTATTCGAATAGATTATAATACTCTGCAGAGATGTACAACTTTACCCATAAGATATGATTATCTCATAATGTCGGCCATTATACGTTTATGTGAGCATGCAACTGAAAAATTATAACAAGGCTTTTACAGTGCTTAGTTCCACTTCTTCCCCTGTTTCGGAGGTTTAACCCTTAGCACTGAGGAATCCCTGTTGTTAGGTCATCGGTCGAGTGCACTCTCCAAGGGCAGGGACCTTCTCAGGCAGTGACCCCAATATGTTCACTCCTATCACTTTTACCGGTAATGACCTTGCAAGCCATTGCCAACTTTGTTACAAGGGCGCAGGAGTCCACACCGAAACCAAATAAATTAGTTAGTTAGGTCCATCTTATACTAGACTTGTGGTCACATGATTGGGTGCAGAAATGAGCGCACACGGATTTGGTTCTTAATTGACTCAGTTAAGACAAACCAACAAACCCAAACCTGGTGTCATCTCTACACCGGTATCATACCCACCACTCCTCCAAGTCTCTACCATTTTATAAAACATTCCCTGATTCTAGTGGTAACCCATGTTACCACTACCATTTTCATGTTCCAAGATTCTGTTGGCAATATTCATGATATGTTGTATTTGACTTTATCACTAGAGCACATCTAAGAACACCATAATCTGGTGGTATTACTATTATGAATATTCTTTGGTGACAATAGAAAGGTATTATCAAAGAAGAGAAATAAGAGGTATCAATTGTATGGTGTAGCTAGGCAATTTACAAAAACAATCGTAGTGGCAAGCATGCACTTGTATTTGAAAGCAAAATATTGCATTTGAAAACTAGGTTTAATATGATCAATCGTAAGGACTTACCTCCTTCTTTAAGGTTATTGATCACTTCTCTGTAGACTTCGGGTCTGACGTCCACTACTTTAATTGCTCCTGTAGCTCTTTTACTAACTTATTGAATCCAGATACTAGTATGGAAAATGAATACAAATAAGTTCCTACTTTGTAAAATGCAAGCTAGTAACAAAATGCAATAAAATAACCAAAAAGCATAAAAAATAGGTTTGGGCGAATAGAGTTTAAGCGATGCTTGGTTTGGCTGAATGGAGTTGAAAATGGGTTAAAGGGACTTGAGATGATCGACATGGGTATATTTGTGTTAAGCTGGTTTGTGTGAATAATAACGGGTTTGTATAATAATGGGTTGTCACTGTTCACTATGGATCGGGTTTGGAGCAGTAACGTGTCATGCACAGTAATGGGTCATATTGGGTTGTGAATAGTGCTACAATGATGGGCTTGGTGTTTGGTTTTGATATTTTGGGCCGCTACTTTTCGGCCCAAGGCCTGCTCAGCACAATTGTCTTCATCCTTCCGATGCTACAGTGCCGACCGAATAGGGCATGGTGATAGTGACCAGTGATGGCTGTCGAGGGTATCTGAGGGCACGGAGGGGTTCTAGGGAGTGAGGGGCCCCATTTTGGGGCTTGGCGATGGCCAAAATTCATTGTGGATGAATGGCGGTAGGGAAGCTTGATGGTGCTCTCCCATGGCACTGGAGCACTCTAAGGGCTAAACGGTGAAGGGAAGAGGCTTGGAAGTATCTCAGGTGCAAGGGGAAGGTTGTGGCAGTGGTGGTTTGTGCGCTAGGGCATAGTGGAAGGCCGTCCATGGTGAGGTGGTTTGGCTAGGCGGAGCAGATGGTCGCCGGTGGTATAGGGGTATGGAAAGTCTCGGGCAAGACTTGGGTTGAGTTTCTAGGGTCCTGGTGGTGCTAATGGATGAGGCAATTGAGAAATAGTGGAGGTATATGGTGAGTGGGCGTTTTGGGCTCACTGTCGATTGGGGATGGTTGCGGTAGGAATCTAGCCGGAATTAGGGAAGGAGAGGGTATTGGTTACCAATGCGGGTTAGAAGAGGGCATGTCATGGCTTTTATAGACCTTAGGTGGTGGTGGGAGCAGTAGAGGCTTCGCTTGGGAAGCGGCGTGTGGTTGGAGAAGAGCACGCTAGAGAATTTGATGGAGGTCGGTAGCTGTAGTGGCGAGGTCGGCAAGCAGTGGTGGCACTTCGGTTCCTGCGATCTCCTGGCGCTAGCGGCAGGTAGTTGCGGCGGTCAAGGAGTATGGGTGCTTGCGTCGGCCGGGAAATAGAGATTTGCGGTGGTGGCAAAGTGGAGCGGGGTGGGTGGGCCGCGTAGTCGGGACAAGGTGACGAGCAATTAATGGCGGTGTTAGAAGTCTGGCAGAGGTGGTATGGGGTTTGATGGGGTGGCAGCGGTGGGCACAGCTGTGGTGGCGGTGAACTGGAGTCGGCTATGTGGCGGGGAGGGAACAGAGGTGGAGGCGGTTGTGGAAATGGCGCCAATGACCAAGGAAGGCGAAAGGCCAAATAAGAAAAGCACAAAAAAGGCTAAAAGTTTTCGAATTGGGTAAGTTTTCAAATTTTGGTCAAATTTTAAGAAAATTTAAAATTTTGCAAATTTTTGGTTTGTTTCAATCTCTATACACACTTTCTAAAGAACTAATTACATGTATCCCCGTTAGTCAACTTTTGATCAGTCTCAACTGGTAAGACACCAGTGTCTTGTCGCTAAGGGTCATGGTTCGAGTTCCACTGTATTCTTCGCAAAAAAAATAATCATGTATCCTCCTTAATCAGTTCATCCCTGAAATCAACATCGGACATTATTTTTCGAGAACCTTTTCTTTTCAGGGAAGCAGTCAACAGCTGGCTTAACCACCCCAGTATTCATCAAAAGGTAGTTACGAATTAAAAAGTTGACATAACGGGTTATTACAAACAATAAAATTGCATAAATATAGTCTACAAGGTCTCACCAATATCATCCCCAATCGCTTGGCAACATCGCAATTATAATAATCATTAGAGGCACCGTGACTCAATTTGCTCCCATCAGTCAAGATAATTTTGTACTGTAGCCCAACGGGCTGCAAATCTTGGCCCATCGCCCCAGCAATTGTTTCTGCTTAGTTGGAACTTTTTTTTTACAATTACAAAGAAGATACACACATAGATCACCATGCGCACACACCATATGCGTACATACACGTGAGTGCGCCTCTTTAGTGCACGCTAGAAAGACGAAGGCTAGGGATAAATCCGTAACCTCACCAAATTTTACGTTGAGCGAAACTTGCTAAATAAAGTGGTTATTTGCTACACCCAAAACTTAAAAGCAAAAAAGGTTCTTCCATGAGTCATGAGAGATACTTATATCGCATTCTGATAAGAGCTTCTTTAGCAAGGTTTTATAGTACCATCTTCGTAAATATGCTCACTGTTGACGCTAGATATGTGTACAAATTAATGTTTGCAAGCGCATGGGTTGTCTGTAGCTTTTCACGAAGGAGTATTCTAAAGTATCAAAATCTACCGGGAAGTGTCGAATAGATTCACTACTTATAATAAGTTACTACTAACTAAAGAAATGATTACAGATGTTGAAAGTAACTAAAGCAAATCTACTAAAGCTAGAACGAGATAAACCAGGTTTAGACAAGATTTGAAAATTCCTCCCCTAGGATAGGTGCACCTACTGCAACGAAAGACTAGATTGATCTAATAGCAAATAACACCAAATAATACTATATTGGCTATCAACGTACATATCAATACAACCCTTCACTGTTATCTCCTATCAAGGGGCCATCGATCTAATAAACACCGGCATGACATGCACAACTTCACATAGATCTGCACGTTAGATCTAAACATCACGTCTACATCTAGGGCTAAGCAATTGATAATCATGTATACCTAATTATCAACTAAGTAAGATGCATAATATCAAGAAAGCATAACCATAGCATAATGTATTAAAATAATAGATAAATACATATGTCTTAAGTTACAGCAAGATCACCACACTCGGGGAAGAAAAGACGACTACTCCATATGAGGATCGAGACATGGTTACCGACGTAGGAGACTGGAATAGGGAGACGTGGGGGAAGGACTGAGGTGGCAGCTCAGGGCGGTGTAGAGGCGGTGCCGAATGGCACAAGGGTAGCGCCAGATGGTGCTAGGGTTGCACTATTTTGTGCCTCTGGTGCTCGATGACTTCTTGGATGGCTAGCCCTAATCTCATGATTCCGACAGATTTTGATGGATTTGTTATATGGTCTTTGTGTGGTAGGCCTCCTCATTATATAGGGATCCTTAGGGAAGAGTCCTAGTCGAAAATGGTGATGAGAGGGGGTAAGAACCGTGTGGTGCAATTGAAGAGCTGGACACCTCTAGGACTCTCCACCGACAAAAATAGTTCCTGAACCTTTCAGAACATGTGCTGGGCCGCGCTATGTCCTTGGGCTTCAATTTTTGCTAAAAAGGGGGTGTGCCAGCCGATACAGGCCCATCACCGAGTAGCACAGGGGCAAGCCAGGCTCCCATAGCTTCTAGACTTCATAACTCTCATGTTCGACCTTTGATTTGGGTAAATAATATATGTATTTCAATCATTTCAACGAGGAAGACATCATGATGACATTTAATTTTCCATTTAATGAAGTTCATTTTTGGCACATTTTCCAAGGAAGCTCTTTGTCAGCTCTTTTTAGCCAAATATGACACATTTCAGCATATTCTCTGCACATCACCATAATTCCAACATCTTTGGGAATCATTAGGGTTAATTGCCAAATGGCATAATTAAGCACAGAACATCGCATGAAATGATGATAAATGGGGTGAGAAAAGTATACAAATTGAGCACCAAAGATATGGATCAGTGATGATATTTAAGATGATCAATGACTAAATATCTAATATCAAACTAAACAAAATCGAAGTCTTCAACTTAAGTCAATTAAATCCTAATAAAATATAGTCAAGAATACTACAATTATAAATGGGGAACAAATGACCTAGAGAATTTCAACCCTTCCACCACAAGTTAATTGTTGAACTAGCAATGCAAGTCAATCATTTTCAAACTATTCACCAGAGTTTTTCATGCATATAAAATTACTGTCCAAAATCAAGATTTACAACTCCTTCTTCAACAAAGAATCTCTTTATTCACTCAGATTATCATCACTAAAGCCAAAGGCTCTCCCTACTTCTACAAATCAACAAGAGGCTTATTTGTGGAGTTTGGTAGGGCAAATACTCATATGAAAACCTAAATATTGCAAAGTCAAATAAGAATTCACACTGAATTTTTAGAAGCCTTGTCAAAAAAGCCATTTGAACACAATGATGATTGTTGTGGCTACAGGCCAAGACAATGAAGAAGGGGACTCGTAGAAGAGGAAGAGGAGAGCCAGATCTATAGGAGAGTTGGTAAGAATGAGAGGATGCCCCTCCTCCTGCCCCTCTTGGGGGTTTATATATATGAGTGGGGTAGAATGGGAAATCCCCATTCTATCCCTTAGTATTACAAAGGATGAGGGTACATTGGTATATTTACACCGGTATATTCCTCTACACTATCGGACATACTACATATTAGGCCAGTTGCAAGGCCCAGTCACGGGGGGTTGGGCCACCCCACAACAATGATGATGGAGGAGGAGGGAGGAATGAACACACGTTTTAGAAGGTAGACTTGTGCAAGTGACAAAGATTGATCCTAGGGCACATATGAAGTCCTTGTTTTCGAAATGCACAAGGGGAAGGGAAATTTTCAAGTCAAGATGAATGCACTTTGAAGACGATGAGCACATTTGTCAGCCAACTAAAGAACTTGATCCTTTGCACTTTCTCCAATATCACAAGGGTACTTAGTCTTCATGTTCCCTCAAGTCATCCTCATTTTATTTTTCCTTTATTTCTTCTTTTTTTTATTTTTCTAGTTAAAACTTTGGAAACAATCCTCTATTTTCTCCTTTTAATCCCAACATAATTGGTGCACAGATTTTTGATGAAGTTAACTAGGATGAAAGCTCAAAATAGTGCAATGACAATTGAAATTTGTCAAGAGGTAGGTATGTTAACACAAAAGTACTAGTTTACAAGAAGGGAATATCCAATGAATTTTGCTCAGACCCCAGGTAAGGATCGACAATGCTGAATATGACAAGTTAACCATTGGTGGAAGGTACACAAAAGGATGGCTAGATTCTAAGACTTCTTACTTTCAGGTGGATACGAACTTGACAAATCTCACCAAATCAACAGACAGCTATGTGGACATTTCAAATGCCCTATATATACTTTTTAGCTGTGGTAGAACAAAAAATAATGCAATGATTCTTCATCAAAGGGTATTGCAACTTAAGCAAGGGGGGTTTATATAAGTACCTGAAATATATCTAGTTTCAAACTTTATTATGGAACAACTCGCAAAGAAAGCTAGAATGCTCTATGTAATCAAACAATGACTATGGGTTAAGACATCCATCTACATGCATTAGAACACTACTAATAAAAGAGACTCATGCCTAGCATTACCAAGATAACATCATCAACTTTCGATTTGATAGTGAATGACTCAAATAAAAGATAATTAGCACTAATCAAAATAAAGTCAACTTTCATCATTTCCTAGACATTGATAGCTTAATCAAGTATACAATCAAGTAAGCAAAGTTTGCATTGTCCTCAATGTAAAAGAAAGGAAGAAATATAGTTTACTTGATTGAAGCATAGACAGTCTTCAGATCATGAGTGTTGTGGCCGCCTTGTAGGTTGCTCTATTTAATGTCGAGATCTAGATAGACGTGGTTACTGCTAATCTGTAACCATTTCATAAATGTCAAATTCTTCCATCTTTGGTTTGTCAGCTTCCAGGTATACCTTGAGGTGGTGGCCATTGTCTGTGATGAAATTGTCCTTTGATCCTTGATGACAATTGCACCAGATTAGAGAACTTCGTGCACCATGTATGGACCATCTGCTTATGTTTCAGCTTCCCTTTGCTGAACAGCTTGAATCATGAATTAAAGAGAATAACTTTGTCTCCATCTTGATTAGCCTCTTATCATGCCACCACTTTGTTCTTTCCTTGTAGATGCTAGCATTGTGGTATGCTTGGAGTTGATGCTTGAAGAGTTCACTTATCTAAATATTTCTCTTTATTAGAGCAGTGTCGAGTGAACTTCATCTCCTTGATTGCCTAGTAAGCTCTATGTTCCAATTCAATAGGAAGATGACAGAATTTACTGTACACCATCTGATAGGGTGTCTTTGGAATGGGTGTCTTGTGAGCTATTCAATATGCCTAGAGTGCATCATTTAACTTTCAATATCAATTCTTTCCTAAATGATTGACAATCTTCTTGAGAATATCCTTGATCTGCTTGTTTGATGTTTCTATGTCTCCATTCGTCTGTGGATGGTATGCAATAGCAATTTGATGCTCCACTCCATATTTCTGCAAGGAATTTCTGAACTGTTTCTCTATGAAGTGAGAACCGCTATCGCGTATCACTACTCGTGGAACACCAAATATTAGAAATATTATGTTAGAAAACATCCTCTAAGCGGTAGCTGCATTCGCTACTTTGCATGAAATAGCGTCAACCTATTTAGAGACGTAGTCAATAGCCACAAGGATATATTCATAACCATTTGATGACGGGAAGGGGCCCATCTAGTCTATTCCCCCGACACCAAAAATATCTATCTAAAGGTTAGTTCAAGGGCATAGCTACTCTGGTCTCCAAGTTTCCTATTGTTTGACATTTATGACATCTCCTCATGAAATTGAGAGCATCTATATGCAACATTGGCCAATAGAATCCACAACTCCAAACTTTGACTAAAGTTCGATCTTTACCATAGTGTCCTCCATATGGTGATGAGTGGCACTTCTGAAGAATTATTGTTTTCTCTTCCTTTGGGACATCGATGAAGCAAACCATCTTCATTGCATCGATAAATGTACGGTGGATCTCAAAAGTAATTACATTTCTCCTTGAGTAGCTTGTATCACTCATACTTTGGCAAATGTGTAAGTGGGGTCCCTTCATTGCCAAAATGATATATGTGTACCACTAAACTTTGAAGACATTCTGTACAAGTGATCATCCTGTAGGCAATCATCAATGGGCTCTTTCTCTGTACTGGATTTTTCAATGTATAACCTCGAGAAATGATCTACTACCAAATTTTCTACTCCTTTCTTGTCTCTAATTTCAAGATCAAATTCTTGCAACATCAAAATCCACTAGATCAATCTTGGCTTGGCATCTTTCTTGGTTATAAAATATCTGATAGCAACATGATCAATGTAGACAATTATTTTTAATTGATGATGTAGGATCGAAACTTTTCAAAAGCGAGGACAATTGCAAGTAGCCTGTTCTCTATGGTGGCATAGTTCAAAATCTTGTTGGCATATCAAGATCTTGTTGGCATATCAAATGGCATATCAAATGGCATGAAGCTTCCCATCCTTCCTCTGTCCAAAAACTAGCATCACACATAATCTCAAAGGGCAAGTTCCAGTCCGGTGGTTGGATGATCGGTGTTGAAATCAATGCTCCTGCATGCAAATATTATCAAATATAAATGGTTTATCCTTCTACAATAGGTTCTTTAGAGGCTTTGTGATCTTTGAGAGGTCCTCGAAGAATCTTCTATAAAATCCTAGAGCCCAAGAAAGCTTATCATCATCTTGATGTTGGTTGGTGTAATACCCCAGAAATTGTTTAATTACTTGTTTAATTAATAGAGAGAGGGACTTTTGTGAAATAATTAAAGTTATAAGAGTTTTGAGGGGTTTTATGAAAATTTAAGACAACCTGGGTCTAGGCCTTGGCCTGTGGGTTTTTCTTGGCCCAAGAGGGAGGGAGGCCACCTCTTAAACCCTAGGCAGCCCCCCCCCGCGCCCCACCCCTCGCCCCACCCCAGCAGCCGCCGCCCGCGCGCCCCGACGCCTTCTTCCCGGCGCCGCCGTCGCCTTCATCGTCGCCGCCTCCTCCCCGGTGCGCCGCCGCCGACGCTCGCCGCTGTACCGCGTGGATCCGGAGTAAAGAGAGGAGGAGATCGCGGGCGTGTTCGTCGCCATGTTCGTCGTGTTCGCCGACGTGTTCGCCGTCGTGTCGCCAAGGGTAATCCCTGGTAGTCTCTAGATTGGTTTTAATCGAGTTAGATTCGTCGGTTTTTGGGCTGCTGGGACAGTAGTTGTTTCTTGGCGGTTTTGATCTAGTTTCGTCGGGATTCAGGTCTGGACCCTTCTAGAAAGTTGTAGAGGGTTTGATTATATTTCCAGGGAGTACAAGAACACATTATTTGGATCTGTGTAGCAAAAGTTATGAATTTTCTAGTGCGACTGTTCTGCAGATCGGGGTAGTTCTGGACAGAGTTTAGTAGATCGGTTTGTGCAACGGAAATAGTGGCGATTCAGGAGTCCTTCAAATTGGGAAAGTTGTAGATAAGTTTCTTAGCTTTCAATAGAGGTAAAGAAGTCCGGATTCCGAGTTTCTGAGTGAAAGTTATGACTGTTTTAGTGCGCTGTCCAGAGAGTCCGACGTGAATATTGATGCTTTAGAAAAGGGTTTGGATCGGCTAGTTACTTGCAGAATCAGAGAGTCTCCCCAACTAAGTTTTTGTAGGTAATTTAATTATCTTTCCAGAGAGTCCAAGAACGCTTAATTGGAGTTACGTACTGAATGTTATGATTTTTGGAGTCGGCTGTCTGTGGTTGGGCAGATTTGGCCGAGGGGAGTTGGGGATTTAATTGAGATAAATTGTTGGGTTAATTGGGGTTGCTGATATTTTGTATCTAGAAACCCGTTACTGTTATGTTAGTAATTATTAATTAAATATTCAGGAGGAGAGCGGATTCGGGGTTGTGCCTTCTACGCTTCTTCATTTTCTCGCGTTGAGGCAAGTATATTTGTGATGTGAAAATCTGTGTGTTTATGGATTTGTTGAATTGTTTGGATGATGGTTGAATCATGACTGTTTAAATTATGAGTATGAGTAAGTGATGAATTGAGAATGCTATTTATGTTCTGTTTACATTATGGCATTTATGAGATTGGTTGATGCGTAGTATGGTGAATGCTCGTTATCTTTGATACATTCACATATATGCATCATATTGAGAATTGTTGAAGTCTTGATCATGCGGTGATCAAGACGAGGTCCCCACACTTGCGGTGTGGGCATTGGTCCCTGCACCAAGGGTACAGGGCATGAGTGTGCATTGACGGATGCACACCGCGACACCGTAAAATGCGAAAGAGATGAGAAAGAGGAGTTTTGATCATAATGCATAGCATGAAATTCATATGTAATATGTTTAACTTGAGAGTTAATGTTCATGCTTGCATTTGTTACAGTTATACTTGCTGAGTCATTGGACTCACTCTTGCTGTTGTTTTGTTGTTGTTGTTTGTTTATTTTAGGTACCTTCACGAGGTCAGCATGCATGGGAATAAAGAGGGATTAGTATTGTTGCACTTGCACGAAATATTCACCATGGAGAAGATAGAGAACTCTAATTATTATTTGTTGATTAGTTCAAGTGGTATTTGATTATGACCTTCGATTAAGATGTAATAATGGATTAGAACTTTATATTGTTTCCGTGCTTTACTTAAGTTTTATAGATGTTTCGCTTAGTAGCCAAATTACTTTGCTTATGTTATTCATACCTTTTGATAATATTGTTAGAACTTCATTTTATCAATAAACAAAGGAGGCTCACGAAATTTTATAGAATGCCTTAGCATAGTTTTATTATGTTGTTAGTTTGGTAGCATTTCGTGCCATTGTTTGGTCGGGTGTTACATTGGTATCGAGCGGCTTTAGGTCCGTGGTAATTAAACTATTAAATTGACACACCGGTGCACAGGGATGGGATGGGTCAAGCATTGCATTTATGCTTTTGACATGTTATATTGATGATTTACATTATAAGATAATCTTGTATGCTTATTGATAATCTTGTATGATTATGATTTGCTCCTATGATCATTATGACCGAGAATAGTCAAAGATATGATGTAGATGTTGTGATGTGCTACCTTGGTATTGCCAGATTATATCATTGTTTGTAGTATGAGGATTAGCAATGTAGTTACCTCAGGTAACTTAATTGCAGGTGTTGCGGGTGAATTTATTAGAAAAGTTGTTATTATCCTTAAGTTGATTTCGGCCAATTCTTGGCTGATTGCGCTAATGAATTTCTTTTGAGATTGTGGTTCTTGCGGTTGAGGGTATGCAATTGGTCTCACTGCTCCTTGAAGCGCTTATTGTTTCTTTCCTGACCATCGAGATACTTTGCTACCGTGCTTTTTGTTGATTTGTAAGGTTAGTTCCTTCGTGGAGTTTGTCTTGTTGCGAATCATGGCTTATTGGTTCGCTTGGTATCTTCTCTTGTTAATGCAAGTTTTGAGTTGCAAAACTCATTGATATGTGAAAGTCTTGGATCTATGTATTTCCTTATCTCGAGCGTTGAAGTTTGTTGTTCCTCTTCTTTTTGAAAGAGGGTGTTAAAATCCTTTATGTTGTTTTGCTATGCTTAAGTGGAAGGTGGTAATCATATAAACTAATTCATAAGGTTTGAATTATCAAGTTGATATGTTAGCGTGGTGCATAATTAATTCCAACTAGCATCTTTGGAAGTGTAGTGGATTAATTTGATATTGCCCGTAATAGTTTTTAGAAGAACTATGATTAAGAATTTGTCTATTCATGATAGTAACTCAAGGAGTTATTGAGGAGTGTGTAATAAGAACCGAATGATTATTATGATTGTTTAAATTTCTATCATGATTGGATAAATTGAATTATCTGTGTCTTTAGTAATTAATCCGACCGTTTGGAATGATTAAGTAAGGAGGTGTTAGAATATTACCTTGGTAATATTGACCTTTAATATGTCTTTTAATTAGATGCTTTATGAGCATGCACAATTGCTAGTTTCATCTATCTTTACCATGCTAGATTGTTGAAGAATGTATAAAGAAATAGATGAGGGTTGAGGTATTGACTAGTAGGAACTTGTCTTACAAGTCGGTATTATTTAAGATTAAAGTCATTTCCGCTCTAGTTTCCGAATGTAAGGTAGGATACTTGAATCTATGTTCATGATTGTTTTATGATTGTAAAACGGTTAGGATCATGAATGCCGCTATGATAAAATAATAATCAATTATTGCCGGTAATGACTAGAGTACAATTAATTTGTGCTAAATTAAAGTTGAGCATCCATAAGAATTGAATATATGAAATCTAGTAAGAGATTTATGCTAGTATGTTTTGTGAGATTGTCATGTTCTAGTATCATCTTGTTTAAGAGCTTTGTTCTATTTATGTGGCTTATGCACTAGGTTCTCCTAGATCAAGTAGTTGCAACCTTATTTAGATATTAGAAACATGATGAAGTGATTTCTTATGTTTCTTTTGGAGAAGTTTATGAAGGAGTTGAGGATATGATGATGCTTGTTAAGAATGTATTATTCTGATGTTAGTATGTTGGTCCATTTGTGGTTATGATGGTAATGTTGAAGGTTCATTAAATAGAAGAATTTGAATAAATTCCTTGGTACTATTTAAATCAAAAGTTTTGATAGTGTGTATGCGATCTTTGATCTCATGATTTATGTGGTAGCTGAAATTGTTTTAAGCCAAGTGTCGTGTTGAGGGATTTTATTAGTTCTTAAAGAATTAATGTGTTGTGGTCTTCAACTCTTCTTTTGTTGGAATTGTTAAGGTGATACCGTATTCAAAGAAGGTTGTTCTCTTTGTTAAAAGGAAAAGTTTGATAAAAGTTTTGAAGGTTGAAGTCAAGTTGTGCAATCTTTGTGAAGTGTGTTTGACTTCTTATTTTCGCTGCTTAAGAGTTTCTGGAGCTCAAATGACAATATTGTATTCGTATTGGTTGAGATTTGATGTTTTCGCCTCGAGGAGGCATGCGCCTTCACCGTGGTCTTATCCTTTGTTGTCCAAGATCTTTGTTTTCTTGGTTTTGTGTTTATTGCAGATGGATCTTGTGTTGAAATTTTCTTCTTTGCTTCTCCAAGAAAGGGTACGCAGCTTGGGTTGCAAAGACCTTTAAGATGTGTATGGCAACCGGTTGGTGTGGTTTTGTGATTAGTCCGGTGAGATTGTGGGTATCAAGATACTTGAGATTCTTGGAGTGATAAATTGTTCGTTGAATAATTCTCGATGAGGATTTGATTTAAAGAAGATGTTGTCCTTGGGGCTAAATAGTTTTATTGTTGCAACTAGAAGAACCTAGCTGTGGTTCATGAGTGTTACGTTCATTTTGCTGGAACGTTGGAATTATTGAAAGTATGGGAATCTTGATCAATTTTATTGGAGCATCATGATGGGGTACTTTGCAAGGATTATTATAATGATTATGATGGTGTAGTTAATGAGTTTATAATTGTGAAGAAGCCCAACCGTTGTGGGAATTATTGGGATAGTAAGGATTGTTGAATTTTGCCATGTATAACTTAGCTCGTTGAGTAACCCTCTAGGAGTTAGAATCTTTCACAGATAATCAAGTTGAGAATATGTTTCATATGGTTGTTAATGATTGAGTATGGTTGATTGTGGAAATTTTAGTCACTGAATTTAAGAGTCTTTGTATTAAATATATCAAGTATATGTATAGAAGCCTTAGAGATGGGAAATTTTGGTTGGTGATCTATGCTAGAACCTTGGAGGCTAATGTTATTGCGTGAGAATAGTGGAAGGAGTGGATTCTCAATATTATGATGTTCCTTGATAGTATCCTTTGGATGTAGTAAATGGGTATGTGAGCCGAGAAATTCATGTTGATTGTCCTTAAGATTTGTGGTGAAGTGTTGGTGGGTGAAAATAACGATGATGTGCATTGGAAATTATTCGTTAAAGTAACATGTGGGAAGAGGAGTTGACTAGAGTATGTTATTATGAGAATAGTAGAGTCCTCTACAAAAGTGTGTTGGATGCACTCGGTTTGAACATAGAGTTGATGTTGCCAATTTAAGAGAATTGAGCTAGTATGGTATGGGATAATTTGGAACCTCGTGATTCAAGAGGAAGTTTAATAAAAAAAAATCGGTAGTAAAATGCTCCCTGATTCTTGTTTGAGCTACGTGATGAGAGAAAAGTCTTTGTGGTTTGAGTTGACTTTTGTTGGCTTGTGTGGTTTTTCCGGTTTAGGAAAAAAATGGACGGGTTTGACATTTGAGTGATTCCCTTGACGTATGTGTTGTTTGTTTGCAAACCACCTACTTGGAAGGTGGAGAGGTTCTTATGTTGAATCCTCGATTTTCTTTATGATTTGACCCTTTGGTGGGGAGTGGGTGATGCGTGATTGCAATAAGAATCCCTTATTTTCAGTTGTATTCTGTGTGAAAGAGTGGGTTTACCTTGACCCCGTGGTGTGCCCGTGTTTAAGGGGGTGCTCATTGCTAAGGTAAAGAGATCGATTGAGAATGGAAACATGAGATATATGTGCTGTGCAGATTGTGTGGGTTGGTACTAAAGGGAATGATAACCCGATGTATTTAATCGCTTTTGTTAATTGCGGTTTTAGGGTTTGTGTATCACTAGGACTACCTTGGGTTCTAGTGTGGGATACACAGCTTTGTATGACTCGGTATCGAGGAGAACTTGAAAGATCCGGAGCGTGGGCTTCATTAAACCGTTGACCAACGAGTAAGACCACCACCATTCAAGAATTAAAGCTACACAATTCGAAGTGTTGTAGGGGCGTAAGTTCAACGAGTGGCCTTGGTGAGTCAGAATCAGTTGGCTGCCCAGAGCGGGCTGAAAAGTTATGCAGATGTAAGGAGCAAGGATCGGAGGTTGGCAAACCACTTGGATCTTCAAAACCTATGTGCGAGGTGCAAGCAATTAGAAAAAATAAATATTTAGTATGTCAAAGCGCTTTGGTCGCAGAGACCGAGAGAGAAGCAACTTGGGAGTTGGAGTCTCGCATGCGCTGAAAGACCCGGCGTTGTTCACGCTTCTGCTAGTTAATTGCTAGTTGGTTGTTTTGTTTTCTGTTGAGGTTGCGGTTAGAATTCGGGGTCGAATTCTGTTTAAGGGGGGTAGAATGTAATACCCCAGAAATTGTTTAATTCATTGTTTAATTAATAGAGAGAGGGACTTTTATGAAATAATTAAAGTTATAAGAGTTTTGAGGGGTTTTATGAAAATTTAAGACAACCTGGGCCTAGGCCTTGGCCTGTGGGTTTTTCTTGGCCCAAGAGGGAGGGAGGCCACCTCTTAAACCCTAGGCAGCCCCCACCCCTGCGCCTCCACCCAGCAGCCGCCGCCCGTGCTGCCCCGACGCCTTCTTCCCGCTGCCGCCGTCGTCTTCATCGCCGCCGCTCCTCCCCGTGCGCCGTCGCCGACGCTCGTCGCTGTACCGCGTGGATCCGGAGTAAAGAGAGGAGGAGATCGCGGCGTGTTCGTCGCCGTGTTCGTCGTGTTCGCCGACGTGTTCGCCGTCGTGTCGCCAAGGGTAATCCCGGTAGTCTCTAGATTGGTTTTAATCGAGTTAGATTCGTCGGTTTTTGGGCTGCTGGGACAGTAGTTATTTCTCGGCGGTTTTGATCTAGTTTCGTCGGGATTCAGGTCTGGACCCTTCTAGAAAGTTGTAGAGGGTTTGATTATCTTTCCAGGAAGTACAAGAACACATTATTTGGATCTGTGTAGCAAAAGTTATGAATTTTCTAGTGCGACTGTTCTGCAGATCGTGGTAGTTCTGGACAGCGTTTAGTAGATCGGTTTGTGCGACGGAAATAGTGGCGATTCAGGAGTCCTTCAAATTGGTAAAGTTGTAGATAAGTTTCTTAGCTTTCAATAGAGGTAAAGAAGTCCGGATTCCGAGTTTTTGGGTGAAAGTTATGACTGTTTTAGTGCGCTGTCCAGAGAGTCCGACGTGAATATTGATGCTTTAGAAAAGGGTTTGGATCGGCTAGTTACTGGCAGAATCAGAGAGTCTCCCCAACTAAGTTTTTGTAGATAATTTAATTATCTTTCCAGAGAGTCCAAGAACGCTTAATTTGGAGTTATGTACTGAAAGTTATGATTTTTGGAGTCGGCTGTCTGTGGTTGGGCAGATTTGGCCGAGGGGAGTTGGGGATTTAATTGAGATAAATTGTTGGGTTAATTGGGGTTGCTGATATTTTGTATCTAGAAACCCGTTACTGTTATGTTAGTAATTATTAATTAAATATTCAGGAGGAGAGCGGATTCCGGGGGTTGTGCCTTCTACGCGTTCTTCATTTTCTCGCGGTTGAGGCAAGTATATTTGTGATGTGAAAATCTGTGTGTTTATGGATTTGTTGAATTGTTTGGATGATGGTTGAATCATGACTGTTTAAATTGTGAGTATGAGTAAGTGATGAATTGAGAATACTATTTATGTTCTGTTTACATTATGGCATTTATGAGATTGGTTGATGCGTAGTATGGTGAATGCTCGTTATCTTTTGATACATTCACATATATGCATCATATTGAGAATTGTTGAAGTCTTGATCATGCGGTGATCAAGATCGAGGTCCCCACACTTGCGGAGTGTGGGCATTGGTCCCTGCACCGAGGGTATGCATGGGTGTGCATTGACGGATGCACACCCGCGACACCGTAAAATGCGAAAGAGATGAGAAAGAGGAGTTTTGATCATAATGCATAGCATGAAATTCATATGTAATATGTTTAACTTGAGAGTTAATGTTCATGCTTGCATTTGTTACAGCTTATACTTGCCGAGTCATTGGACTCACTCTTGTCGTTGTTTTGTTGTTGTTGTTTGTTTATTTTAGGTACCTTCACGAGGTCAAGATGCATGGGAATAAAGAGGATTAGTATTGTTGCACTTGCACGAAATATTCACCATGGAGAAGATAGAGAACTCTAATTATTATTTGTTGATTAGTTCAAGTGGTATTTGATTATGACCTTCAGATTAAGATGTAATAATGAATTAGAACTTCTTTATATTGCTTCCGTGCTTTACTTAAGTTTTATAGATGTTTCGCTTAGTAGCTAAATTACTTTGCTTGCGGTTATTCATACCTTTTGATAATATTGTTAGAACTTCATTTTATCAATAAACAAAGGAGGCTCACGAAATTTTATAGAATGCCTTAGCATAGTTTTATTATGTTGTTAGTTTGGTAGCATTTCGTGCCATTGTTTGGCTTGGGTGTTACAGTTGGAGGTGGAAGATTCAGAACAGTCTCAATTTTCTGTTTGTCTAGCTTGATTCCTCTCTTAGATATAACATGGTCTAGAATAATTCCTTCACACACCATGAAGCGACATTTTTTCAATTAAGCACCAAATTGACTTCGCTGCAATGCTGCAAAACTTTTTCAAGGTTTGCCAAACAAGCATTGAAGCATTTTCCATAGATAGGAAATTTGTCCATGAATACTTCCATAATTCTCAATAAAATCGGAAATAGCCATCATACAACATTGAAAAGAAGTAGAAGCATTGTATAAACCAAAAGGAATTCTCCTATAGGCAAAGGTACCATAGGGACACGTAAAAGTGGTCTTATTCTAGTAATTATGGTGAATTTTAATTTGGGAAAAAATCCAGAAAACCCATCCAAGAAACCAAACTATGTTTGTTTAGCTAATCTTTCTACATATCATCAATGAATGGAAGTGGGAAATGGTCTTTCCTAATGGCCTTATTCAATTCCTATAGTCAATACGCATGCACCAACCAGTGATAGTTCTATGAGGAATCAACTCATTTTCTCATTCTTAATCACAGTCAAACCACCTTTTTGAGGAACACAATGAACTAGACTAACCCATTCACTATTAGAGTTAGGATAAATTATTCCAACATTAAGCAATATAAGCACTTATTTCTTTACCACCTCTCTCATAGCATTGTTAAGCCTATGATGATGATCTACATTAGGCTTGTACTCAAGCTCCATAAGAATTCTTTGAGTGCAAAAAGCAGGACTAATTCCTTTAAGATCATCAATCATTTAGCCTACGACTTTCTTGTATTTTCTAAGCATATTTAACAATTTCCTAGTTTCACTCTCAAAAGGGCTATCACTAACAATCACAAGATAAGTCTTATTAGGTCTAAGGAATTCATACCTTAGCCCTAGAGGGAGTGGTTTAAGTTGCACAATGTCCATTTCTTCTTTATCCCAATCTTCAACTGTGACGCTATCCTCCAAAACTCTTTGCAATGGTCCTTGAACGCATTCACATAAAGAACTTCTTCGGCCTCCTCGGGCTGAGGCTTGATTGGGGAGTTTTCAATTTTATAAAGTCATATTCCAATTTTCTCCCCAATTTCCATGGTAATTTCACCTTCTCCTATGTCTAGCACAGTTTGACCAAGGTCAAGAAGGGTTTTCCTAGAATGATCCTATTATCAGCATATTTTTTTAGTTTCTAGGATGTAAAAATCAACAAACATAGTGTACTCTCCTATTTCATTGGCATGTTTTTCCAAAACTACTAACGATTTCTTAATAGAATCATCAACTATTATGAGCAGTTTAGTGAAGGAACCAAAATAGGTGCACCAATTGAAAATAAGTGTAGTGAGGAAGTACACTTACCTCGACTCCCATATCGGAAAGGGAGTTTCCGAACCTCTGGCCTTTGATGGTGCAAGGAATGTACAATGTTGTAGAGGCATGTTGTTCTTCAGTCTCAAAAGCTCCAATTTTGCATACGAGTGCATATTTTCCATATCGGAGCGACTGGATCCAACACTTGCTTGATCTCCGACACTTGAGCTATTGAAGGTACCAAATCTTCACTTGAATAAACAATTTTGCAGTATCATTTGTGCTAAATTTCTGCTTCTCATTGGTCTTTAGCATAGTATTTTCATATTGCTCTTCAGGCCAATCTGACTCTACGACTTCCTTAGAAAGATTGGCTTGCCCTACAAAGGACTTCCATGAAAGTCTTGGTCCGAGTTCAATTGGGATCCAATCCAATAGCTCAAAATCTGATAGTGAACATGTTGCAGGCTCTTCTTCAGATGTAGAGGATTTTTTTTGTGGCTGCTTCCTCGACAATTGGAATAGCAATCTTTAGGGTGACAACCATCTTCGACGTAACGGGTTCGGATTTTTCTTCTTCATGCTCATCCCATGAGTCAAACATTGTCTGAGCCTTCACAATTTTGTTCAAGATCTCCTTGCATTCGGTTGGACTTTTGTTAAGAAATAGACCTCCTACAACTACATTAACATGTCATGCTGATGGGTGAGACAAAGCAATAAAGAATGTTTACAAAAGAACATGCTCAGGAATTCCAAATCGGGTATTGAGGCTAACAAATCTTGAAACTTTTTCCAAGCATCACTAACATGTTCTTCCGACCGTTGAGCAAACATTTGAATCTTGGCTAACTAAAGAAATAAATGCAGAATTGCTTCAAAAGTTCATCCCAGTTACCTTTGAGTGAAGATACAAAGTGTGTGTACCACTTCTTTACTCTTCCAGCCAGTGAGAAAGGAAATAATAACCATCGATACATCTCCATTGGAGCGCCTTGATGTTGGAAAGTATTGCAAAATTCCATAAAAGCTACCACATGATGATATGGATTCTCATCAGTAGCTCCCATGCATGTATGGCTTAGCTTGAACCATCTGAATGAGCGCAGGGTTTAGCTTGAATTCTTCGGCCTTGAACTTGACATCGGACCTCGGTAGGTTGCAATGGTTTAGGCTTGAGCTGCATAGTCCCATAGGGTTTTACCTGTTGCACTCATATTGATATAAAAAGGAACACAAAAAACAAAAACTAGCAAAGAGGGTTAGGATAAGAGGGTTAGCAATAAAACATTGTAACAATAAATATAAATTGTAGCCTCCCTGACAACGGCGCTAGAAAAGCTTGTTGATGATAGACACATGTACAAATTAATATCCGTAAGCACATGGAGTATTCCAAGGTATCGAAATTCATAGGAATGTGTTGAATAGATTCATTACTTAGAATAAATTACTTGAAACTAAAAGAATGGTTATAGATGTTGAAAGTAACTAAAACAATTCTACCAAATCTAGAATGAGGAAACTAGGCTAGGTTCACCTACTACAATGAGACTAGATCATTCTAATATCAAATAGCACCTAACAGTACTATGTTGGCTCTCACCCTACAGATCAATACCGGCTCCTTCACTGTTCTCCCATGTCACTGGTGCATCAAGTTAAAAACACCAGCATGACATTGTAACATCCTAAAAATCAGGATGTTCAAAATTATGTAAAATTTAAAATTTTCCTTTCATTGTTAGCATTGGAATCTTTCCTAATTTATTCTTTGAGTTTTTTTATAGAAATTGAGTTATTGAAGCTAACTCAAGAAAGATTATGCAATTGATAAAAAAAATTAGAATTAAAATCCGAATCTAAAAAGATGATCCGAAAGGAATGCGGAGAGTTTACAATAACAATTTGCTTGAAGGAAACTAGAGGGAAATATGAAAATTTCAAATCTAAAGTATATCTCATTAAAATAAATCATGAGCTAAAATTTAAAAGAAATAAATCGGGTAGAAAAGTCGAATTGAAATCAAAGGTTCAATAGTTTAAATTCTAAATTTTAAACTATTTTCAAAATCAAGCCCAAATTAGACTCAAGTAGGAGTTCAATTCAAAATCTGGGAATTCATGCCAAAGCGAAAGCCAAAATTCATGCCTTAGAAAAATTAAAATCTAAATAAAAACAAATTGTACCCAAAATCAAAATTGGATTCAAATTTGATTAAAATTCAAACTAAAATTTAAATTCAAAATTGAATAAAAATAAAAAAATTAAAAAGGGAGAAAATAGTCTTAGTCCTGGCTCATTTGGCCTACTGGCCCATTCTTTCCTTTGTTTATTTTTGGGTTTAATCCTAACCTAAACATTGGAAGGCCTGTTCTTACTCATTTTAAATCCAAATTGAGTAAAACTTTATTCGAATGCATCTAAAATCAAAATCTCTTCAATGAAAGTAAAATCATGAATTTTGGAGTTCATTTGCATTTTCATTTGGATTTATTCATATTTTTGGTATTTATTCGATTCCCTACGCGATCATTTGAATAGACTACGAAGCCCAAGAAGATCAGTAGTTTGAGTCAAGTGGGGATCCTCAAGACAAACAACTTGTGAATAAGTTGAGTTAATACTTTGATCATTTGTACCTACATTTGAATGCAAATTATGTTGTTTTAAAGTTATTAAATTGCATGCTTTACTTTATTATGCAAATTTATATTAGCATTATGTCATAGTTAATTTCATAGGAATAATTGCATAGGAATACCTCCACTCCTTGACTTTGGACATAAAATCTTATCACCCTTGGTATAATGGTAAACATACTAGTGATAAGTCCGTTTCTAGCGTCATGCTTAGATACTCGGGGCATTAAATTGCCCTGACATCATTTTAAATATGAAACTTGTATTTGGGTAGTCATTGGATAGAAATAATTGGTATTTTGAAATGAAAGGGTATTTTTATCCCTAAAGGTCTAAATTTGCTTAAATATCTAGATAGATGGTAAGAGTGGTTGTGTGTGAATAGAGCACGAGAATGTGAACTGTGATGGAACCGCCTAGATAATCCTAAGAATTAAATCTTGTGACGACCTCCCAATGTAAAATAGTGCAACCACAAGTCTACAATGGGAATGACCTAACCAATTAATTTGCATGAACCTAGCATTTGTTGCGCCATCCGGTAGCACACGGTCAAGTGAGCTAGATAGAAGCCTTTGACGTGATGGCGTAAGAGGGGGCTTTTGAAGAGGGTGGATAGAGCCCACGACAGTAGAAACCTTAGTGAGTGTAGCCTTGTTGGGAAGATGCATTGTAAAGGCCTTGTGGTGCCTTTTTGATCTGTATGTCTAAAGAAACATGTGGAATATAACAAGTTGGTTGTCTCTTGTGGGTAAAGTGTGTGATTTCTATAGAGTGAAAACTATTCGAACAGCCATACCCATAGTCATGGGCAGCCATGAGAACTTACTTGAGTTAGTATCTATTTACAAAATAATCTTTATGGTTGAGATGAAAATCATGAGGGGTGGATAGAACCCTTAGTATGGATTTCCACTGGGTGGATAGAACCTAGTGATTATAAAGAGTGGACAGAGCCCAGGTATAAAAAATAACATATGGTGGATGGAACATATACTACTATTGTTATTGCACGTCTTACATTATTTAAAAAAATGGTTTAGTTAAAAATGCTAAGTCTCAGAAATTCTACTTATGATAATTTTCAACTGAAACTTTTAGCAAATAAAAGAACTTGAGCCTTCCTTTACTAAGCCATGTATCTATATAATTGTATTCTATATGTTAGCTCGTGGAGTACGGTTGTTTGTGCTCACCCTCGCTCACTAAATTAACACAGAACCTGTGGAGCAAGACCACTACGCCTATTATGCCGCACCTGGACCAGACGGAGAAGAGGATGGTGGAGGCTAAGATGATCTCTAGTAGTATAATTCTTGTCCCAGTTAGGTAGACATTGATGGTGATTGTGTGCACATATATTATCCAAACGTCTTAGAGAATAGAATGGCATCATTTACCCCAAGCCGCTTGCTTGTGGCAAGTTGGTCTCACCTTTTGCTATTCGCTTCTGCTTTTGCTTATTTGTAATGTAAGTATTTGGTCTGATCAGCCCGTATTGTAAAACTTACATGATATGGGTTATTTGAAATCTGATAGTAATATAAGTGTTGGTATAGTTTATGCGATATATGAAATTATTCAACAATGTATCTACGAGCACTATCTAGTTATCCAGGGAATAGTGCACTAGAATCATAGAGGGTTCTGAATGGCAAATTTGTGGTCTGATAGACATGCACAACTTAATATAGATCTGCACACTAGATCTAAACACCATGTCTACATCTAGGGCTAAGCAATCGATAACCATATATACTTAATTATCAACTAAGGAAGATGCATAATATTAAGAAGACACAACCATAGAACATGAAGTACTAAAATAATAAATCAATCCATATGTCTTAAGTTATAGCAATATCCTCACACCCGGGAAGAAAAGACAACTACTCCATACAAGGATTGGAGTTACACATGGTTACTAACAAAGGAGAGTCGAAGAGGGAGACATGGGGAAGGACTGAGGTGGCAGCATGGGGCAATGCGGAGGTGGCGTTGGCCAGTGCCAGGGTAGCACCGGACAACACTAGGGTTGTGTTGTTCTATGCTTTTGGCGTGTATTAGGCTATGTTGGGCTAATTCCAAGCCATGCTATGTCCTTGGACTTCAATTTAGGCCAAAAGGGGTCTTGGGACCCTGAGCATTGGCTAGCTCAGGCCCAGCGCTGAGCAACGCAAGGGCCTGGCAAGTCGGGCTCCCACGGCTTTCGAGCTAAATAACTCTGGCGTTCGATCTCTGATTTGGGAAAATAATATATGCATTTCAATCGTTTAGATGAGGCGGATGTCATGGTAACCTCCAATTTGTCATTTGATGAAGTTCATTTTTGGCATGTTTTCTAAGGAAGCTCTTTGTCGGCTCTTTTTAGTAAAATGTGATGCATTTCAGCATATTCCCTGTACATCACTATAATATCCAAGATCTTCAGAAATCGTTAGGGTTAGTTGCCAAATGATACAATGAAGCACATAATATTGCATAAAATGATGATAAATGGGGTGAGAAAAGTATACATATCGAGCACCAACACTCACCCAGTGAAATGTGACAAATGCGAGAAGTTTTACAGCACTCAACATTGGAAGCACCCTATGCAAAGATCAGCATGTTTCATATTCGGTCATTGAGGCCCTGACAGTGTAATGCTGCAAGCAAGACTAGTCCCAATTCAAAATCTGATCTACCTCACAATGCAAGAAAAAAACCTTATCGTGGCACTGTCAAAAGTATAATTTCTTACTGATGTTCCTTATGTCTTTCAAGTTTTTCTTCAAATTGCTAACTAAAGTGAGGCACCAATGAAAAGCACGCTTTCACTCCCCTTTATTTTGTAGATTTTTCCCCAGAAATTGAGCCTGCAGATCTGCACCCAGCATGTTCTTCTTTCATTCGCCATTTATTTAAAAAAGTTAGTAAATGAGTCTGCATATCTACTTCAGCCAGCATGTTTGTGTTTTTGTAGTTAGAACGCTCAATGCCACACTCAACCATATCCTTCGCCATGTAAACAGGATAATCGGACAACATTCCATTTGTGCTATGTGTGATCCCTTAGTTTTCCATTAGCCCTTAGCAAATGGATTGTTGGTCGCATCATGACTACATGCTTTCACCCAGGGGCGGACCCAGCAATCGGGCGAGGCTGGGTGGTCTCTCGAGGTACCCATCTGGCCGTACACCCCTCCCCCTTTCCTCCAGGGACTAGCACTGAAACTCTACTGTAGTGCTGTCATGTCTACCCATGTCGATTGAGGAAGAAGAACAGGGCGTTGGGTGGGAGCTCGCTTCTTGGGCTACCGCATGAGGCCCACTAGTGACTGGCCGAGCGCACCAAGGCAATTAAATTCATAGTCCCACATAGTCACTTTCTAACCCTAACTCCTATGTGGACTCATGGGGCGGTGCGCGGCGCGGTGGCATAGTGGCATCCGTGAGCTAACGAGAAGCGAGAGGGCCAGCAAGGGGCGAGGAGCATCGTGGTGTGGCACGGTGCAACGGCAGCCGACAAGGCGAGGTGGGCGGCCAGGACATGCACCACAGGGGTGCGCCAGCGCAGGCCATAGCAGTGCTAGCGAAGCAGCCGGGCAAGTATGGTATCTCTTGGTCTAGTTCGTCTCCAATTGGTTTGTTTGCGCTGGCTCGTTCTTGATTTGTGTGCACGAGTATTAAAATATGCCCAATGTAGACTATCTTTCGATGATATGCCATATTACCAATGGTTAGATAGATTACCAATAGCCAAGTGTGCACATGTAATAATTGGTCACTACTACAAAACATTAGATACAATTGTAATCACTCAATTATACTTAATTAAATAATTCATTTAAATATACTTCATTTAGTTGTTTAATTCATTTGTGATATCTGTGTAATAATTATCATGTGCTATATATGTGATCTGTTTGCTTGTTTTCAAATGGCACGATTAGCATTTCCTGAGGTTAGCTGAAAAATAGAAAATAATATAGATATTCAAAATGCTATCACAGACAATTTGTAACAATAAATCGTCTATGATATATGAATATCACAGATAATTTTTGGTATTAGCCGTCTGTGATATGTAAGATATCACAAACGGCTATGTTTGAGAACCGTCTGTGATATATGATATATCATAGATAATTTTTGGTATTAGCCGTTTATGATATTCAGATATCATAGACGGCTATGTTTAAGAACCTTTGTGATACCTGATATACCACAGATGATTTTTTTGAAAACCATCTTTGTTGTAATTGTCATAGACGGTTTGAGAGCCGTATGTGATAACTACTTATTATCATAGACATAAAAATTCAGACGGTTCAGAAATCGTCTGTGTTGACGATTTTGAACTATCTGTGATGATCCTTTCTGTAGTAGTGTATCCTTGAAGGTAATCAATAATCACGACAAGTAGAACTCTTGACCATTTGTATATGACTTAGAAGATGTAGACCAAATCTTGGCAGTTAGTGAGTGGTGGACGGTGGAGCAGAGACGCTGAACAACATCGGCTGTGGGGAGTGGTGTCCAGTAAGGCGGCGGCGGTGCAGTCTTGCTGTGAGAAGGTGGTTGGGGCTTATTCTATGTCGCCATAGCTAAAATTTAGTCCTAGGTCTACCACTGCTGCCACCCAAAGAATGGAAAGTAAGTTTTACTATTTTACAATTACATTTGTGTAGTCATTCAATTCTGGAAAAAGTCCATATAATCCTCTCTAAACTTTGCTTGAAAGTCTATCCAACACCCCCACATTCATAACTAGGTATATAGCACTTTGAACTTTGCAGTCCCGTTCATATAACCACCTAACCCGGTACCCGGTTTTGCACGTTGTTTTGCTGACGTAAGATAACGAGCTGGCCAAATTGGGTGGATGACAGGTGAGGCCCACAATCGAGAAGTTTTTCTCTCTCCTCGCTAATAGTGGGCCCGCTCGTAAGCTCCATCACTACCTCCCACCGCCTATGCATCGTCAGTGAGGGAGAGAGTGGGCCACCCTACTCATGATCCTACGTAGGCAAAACCACTCTGCAAAAACCAGGTTAGAGGGTTATACGGATGGGATTATAAAATTCAGGGTGCTAGATACATGGTTTTAAAGTTGGACGTGTTGGATAGACTTTCGAGTAAAGTTTAGGAGGTTGTATGGACTTTTTCCTTTAATTAAAAGGTTGTATAATACATCACTTCTTGTATTGATTCTTGTAGGCACATTCCCAATTCCTCTCAATCCTACCGTGCTGTGAGCAATGTCCTCTCACAGATGACAGATGCAAAATGCTTCCAACATCCATTGGCAAGTAAACTAGTTGCTGTGTCTACCAAAGCCTTGGTTGAGGCCCCAACCATAAGATAGTGGAACATATGTTAGCTTTCATTGCCTCAGCCTTTCAGCACAGCATGTGGTTTGTCACATGCTTTCTGGGGGCATTATGGAAGGCGTACTGGTACCATTTTGATCGACTTCAATGCAATGAACAAAAATTAATAAAAATTCAAAGAAGTTGGAGAAGTTACAAAAAAACTAGCATGTGCACGTGCACAGATCCACAATTACTAGTACGAGGCCATATGAAAATGTTCATTCGTATACAAGATTTCATATTTCCAATTCTGTTATGTCGTTGAAGGAGATAAACAGAAAAGCCAATATCTGTTTATAGGCACACGATTTTGTTTTTTGAAAGCCATTTATAGGCACACGATGCTACTTTCTTCTCTATAATTCTACATCATCCTTTTTTTCGCTTTTCAGATATAACCATAGGGCCATACTTGACTAATATAGTTTACTTAAGAAAACTTTAAACACAAGTAGTGACTCTTTTGTCTTCACTATCATTTCTTAGCCGAAAAATAGAAAGGATAATGCAATTATCAGATCAGTAATGCAACAACAATCGTTTCATTTTGAAACAGTCAAGCAGAAAGCTAGCTAACAACTTAGTTTTTCATGACCTAGAGCAAATGGCTCAAGCCTAATAAAGTTGTGGTTAGTGTCAAGCAACTCAAGTTATGAAGGTTCTTCATTACTTTATGTTGATTTTTTTCCCGAAAATACATCACCCAGTGAATTGTGCAACATGCAAAGAAGGTTTTATTTAGCTGAACAGGTATGTTGCCAGATCTTGGATCTACGCATCCACTACCAACTTGTGCTCAACACAAGAAAATTCTACTTTTGCAGGACGTTTACTGTGAGAATTTAGTTCTAAGTCTAAACATCAACAAAACTTTAATCCCTAGATCAACATGAACACCTAGCATTAATATTAGGGTGGGAAACATCACATACCCGAATAAGAAGACGAAGCCATGATGCGGATGTAGGAGGTGACCGGAGGTCGAGGTGGCCGGAGGTCGACGGAGTTCGGCCGATGGCGCCGTAGACGTGGACGGGATTCCAGTCTTCGCCCACCTGAGTGCTCGTGAGAGATCGGACGTGTTCGGGATTTTCGGGGGCTTGAACAACCGTAAACTAACCCTGCCGAAAACCCCCGTTTTTATGTGCACTCGGTGGTCGGGACCGAAAACCAAAGATGTTAATAGCGCCCCCGATCAGGGCACGCGAGTGGAACGGTTGTTCCCTGAAAATCCGGACGGCAGTTAGCCGACGCGATCAACCCAACATTCTCCCATTTGATCGTAAGGCTAACATCATAAGCCCATCCTTTGATAAAACAACACACCAAGACAATGTGTTGCATAGTCGATAAAGTACCATACAACCTTAGTACCTATAGCGTACTATTTATATCTTAGAATGATTATTCATTATTCTTAATGGAAGTTGGTTTGTTTTAGGTCCTTTTATCCAGAATCAGAGGCTTTCCAGTAAACCCATGCCGGCAACATGATCACGAAAAATACTGGGTGGTAAGCCTTTAGTAAGCGGATCCGCAAGCATTAACTTAGTACTAATATGCTTGATACTTATGGTTTGATCCTGGATTTTATCTTTCACAACATGATACTTAATGTCAATGTGTTTGGCAGCACCACTTGACTTGTTGTTATTTGCATAAAAGACTGCGGGTTCATTATCGCAGTATAAGGTGAGTGATTTAGAGATGCTGTCTACCACTCTAAGTCCCGGGATAAAATTCCTAAGCCATACAGCCTGCTCGGTAGCCTCATAACATGCCACATAACTCAGCTTGCAACGTTGAAGATGCAGTAAGGGTTTGTTTGGAGCTTTTCCACGAAATAGCTCCTCCTGCGAGTGTGAAGATATAACCTGACGTGGATTTCTTAGTATCAACACATCTCGTAAAATCTGAATCTGAATATCCAACAACATCAAGGCTATCAGAAGAATTATATGTGAGCATGAAATACTTAGTAGCTTGCATATAACACAAAGCTTTCTCAACGGCTTTCTAGTGGTCTAGTTCTGGATTTGACTGATATCTGCCAAGTATCCCGGTTACAAAAGCTAAATCAGGGCGTGTACATGCTTGAGCATACATAATGCTTCCGACAGCTGAAGCATAAGGAACCGACTTCATCTGATCAGTTTCATATTGGTTCCTTGGACACTGAAATATCCCAAACTTATCGCCCTTAACAATAGGAGCAAAGCAGCGAGCACTTATTCATATTGTATTTCTTTAGTACTCTGTCAACGTATGCATTCTGAGATAAAACTAATATTCCTTTAGACCTATCTCGGTGAATTTCAATGCCAAGAACATAAGAGGCATCATCGAGATCAAAATTGGATGAAATAAATCTCTTGGTCTTGAACAGCATATCCTTATCGCTGCTAGCCAATAAGATATCATCCACATAAAGTACTAAGATGGTGGATTTACTCCCCTTGAACTTAATATACACGCAGTTATCAACTTTGTTTTTCATAAAATCGAAACTTCTTATGATTTTATCAAATTTGAGATACCACTGCCTCGATACTTGTTTTAAGCCATAAATGGATTTCTTAAGTCGACATCTCATATGCTCCTTGCCTTCCACGACAAAACCTTCCGGTTGGGCCATGTAAACATTTTCTTGCAAGTGCCATTAAGAAATACTGTTTTAACATCCATCTGATGCAGCTCTAAATCATAATGAGCTACAACTGCCATAACAATTCTGAATGAATCTTTAGTTGAGACGGAAGAAAAGACGTCATTATAGTACTTCCCTATCTTTGTGAGAAGCCTTTTGCTATAAGCCTTGCTTTGAATCTTTCGATATTTCCCTTAGAGTCATATTTTATTTTGTAGACCCATTACAACCTCATCGTTTTGACTCCGTCAGGAATTTCTACTAAGTCTCATACATCATTAGTGCTTATAGACTTTAGTTCATCCTTAAATATCTTGAATTCTTAAGTTGTGCTGATTTTCAACTTCAGCCTTAAATATCTTGAATTTGTCGAGTTATTCAAAACGATCTTTAATGGGGAAAAAATAAAACCATAACGGGAGAAAATATTAGCGAATGTGATGAAGAAATCAAAAACATCCATCGATATCACGGGAAAAGGACCACAAATATCAATATCATCAATGAATGTGATGAAAGAATCAAAACCATTCACCGTGAATTAATTCTAAGAGTCCTGCATCGTGAGTAGTTCCTTCTTTATTTGTTTTATTTTCCTTTAATGCAATCGCAAAGGGTCTCGAGTCAAAGAAATCTAAAAGGTGGAGAATTTCTTCTTTAATGAGACGCTACATTCTCCCCCTCGAAATGTGGCCTAAACGACAGTGCCACAGTTTCGAAGAAGTCTCATCATTAATCTAAAGATACAGGGAAATAATTAAGATAAAGCATATAGAGCTTTTCTTGTTTAAAAGCAAGACCATCTCTTTAAATACATTTATTGTCTATAGAAATATATTAAAACTAAGAAAACCTACACAGTTTTTTTGATAATGCCCTGGCTGTTTGCAGAAGTGGCATTCTCCCTATCTTTGGATGTTGCAGCGGAAGCAATATGAGACTTTGGTGCATTGTGCACTCTAGGCCCCGATTTATCTGAGTTAGAGGAGAAATGCAGCTTCTTCTTAGATTTGAAGTTCCCTTGGAACTTCCTTTTATGAGAGCCACCGATATTAAAAGCAAAATCCTTCTTTTCTGTTCTTATTTTCTGTTCCTCCTGGACACACGTGGTGATCATATCGCTAATGCTCCATTTCTCTTTCTGAGTGTTGTAATTAAATTTAAAAGGCTGTGTACTCAGAAAGGAGTGATGTCATAATGAAATGAACCAGAAAACCGTCAGAAATTGCCATGTCCTTGAGTTTTTTTTGCCATATCAGTCATTATCATGATATGCTCTCTTATACTGCCAGACCCATCATATTTAGAGGTTAAGAGCCTCTAAATTAAGGTACTGGCATAAACTTTAGTGGAACCTTTGAATTTCTCCTCAATTGAAGCCATGTAATCTTTAGCTTTTTCAGAATTGGGAATTACTCCCCTAATCATGACTGAAATTGAGGTTTTCATAATCATAAGCGACAAGTGGTTAGATCGTTCCCATAAATCTTCTTCTTCTCAGCAAAATTCTCCTCACCCTCGGTGGGGAGAACGTGAACGTCTACTCTTAGGGCATAATCAAAGTCCAAAACGCCAAGGACAACATAAATTCGTTTTCTCTCCGAGAAAAAATTGCTCCCCATGAGCTGCTCAATATTATTAATTGTGGCGCAACGTTTGAAACATTAAGTCTCAATTTCAATATACAGGCAAAAGAAAAATAGAACGTCATATATATATTGCATGTAATTAACCCTACGTTGGTCCGATTAATAACATGCAAAATAAATTACGCTTCAAATTCATATCACCGTTGGGCGTAAAATGAAAAGAACTTAATTATATATGGCAACATATGATTATAAACAACGTTGGTCAGAGTATAATCATATGAATACATAATGCCAAATTTAAGCGTAAAATCTTAAAATTAAATATCTCGATGGCGACATATGATTATAAACAACGTTGGTCAGAATATAACCATATGCATACATAATGCCAAAGTTTGAACATAAAATCACAATATTTAAATTGGCGACATATGATTATAAACAACGTTGGTCAGAATATAACCATATGCTTACATAATGCCAAAATTAAGCATAAAATTTCAGAAATAAAATATCTCATTGGCGACATATGATTATAAACAACGTTGGTCAGAATATAACCATATGTATACATAATGCCAAAATTTAATCATAAAAACTTTAAATTAAAATATTTAATTGGCGACATATGATTATAAACAACGTTGGTCAGAATATAACCATATGCTTACATAATGCCAAAATTAAGCATAAAATTTCAGAAATAAAATATCTCATTAGCGACATATGATTATAAACGACGTTGGTCAGAATATAACCATATGTATACATGATGCCAAAACTAAGCATAAATTCTTAAATTTAAATATCTCGTTGCTTCAATTTGAATTTGAGATTATTCATAACAATAACATAATTATTCATCATAATTTGGGCCTCCAAAAAAATTACATAAAACAGTGCACAATAATAAACAAAATTAAATGCACTGAAAATCAAAATTATAACAGTGCATTAAAATAAATGTGAAACAAAAGAAAATACACTGAAATAATAATAATAATCTACTGAAAAAATGACATAAGAAAATATGGGCTAAAATTTGGCCCCCAAAGAAAATCGGGTTAAAAATTCGGCCCCTAAATGAAAAGAAGGCCGAAAATCGGCCCCTAAAAGAAAATTAGGCTGAAAAACAGTAGGCGGCCCGAAAATCTGCAGCCCCCGTATGGGCCAAAATTCCCAGCGCGGCCCATAGCACGTGGAGCGGTCCGAAAACACGCCCGCCGGCCGGCCCAAAAAAAAATTTTTAGCCTGCAAAATCGTGATCGTCGGATTGAATCGGACGGATGGCATGGGTCGCCGCCAAGACAAAAATGCCCGAAAACCTAACCCTAGTCATTTGGGTCCATTTTTCACGCGCAAAAATCGGAGTGAAGTGGCGGCGGCGTGTGCGGCAGGGAAAGCGGCAGCAGCCCGAGCACTCAGCGAGCGGCTGCGTGGTGGCTGCGGGTACCGGCGGCGGCGGCCGGCGGCCCGGGCGGGCTAAGGCGCGGCCACGGCGGCCCGGCGGCGACCTGGCGCCTGCGAGGCGACGGCCCCGAGCGGCAACAACCGCGGAGTCGGCGGCCCGAGCGGCGCCAAGGCGGGCGCGGAGCGACAGCAAGACCAGCGAGGAGCGAGCCGGCGGCGAGGGCGTGAAGCGGCGGCGGCCCGGCGGGCGTGAGGCGATGCGGCGGCGCGGCGGCTGCGCGGCGGCTTCCCGAGCGAGCTAAGCGGGCGGGCGCGCCGACCGGCGACGGAGCGCACGGCCCGGCTCGCCGCACGGCGGCAAAGAAGACGGTGACTTGCGACCGAAACCGGTAGGGCACGCCGCCGGATTTTTTTTTTGTGGTTTCTTTTGCCGATCTAAGTCTAATGCTTGCGGATTTGGTTTGTTTGGGTAGGGGATTTCGGTGATCTTCATTTGGGTTTTACAAAAGTTGTTAATCCCCTCCTTCTAATTTCTCAACCGAAACGGAAATTTTAGATCCGAAAATTAACCGAGTTCTAGGGTTCATGCGGATACTAGGGTCGCTCTGATACCAATGTGAGAATTTAGTTCTAAGTCTAAACATCAACAAAACTTTAATCCCTAGATCAACATGAACACCTAGCATTAATATTAGGGTGGGAAACATCACATACCCGAATAAGAAGACGAAGCCATGATGCGGATGTAGGAGGTGGCCGGAGGTCGACGGAGTTCGCCGATGGCGCCAGACGTGACGGATTCCGCCTTCGCCCACCGAGCGCCGTGAGAGATCGGACGTGTTCGGGATTTTCGGGGCTTGAACAACCGTAAACTAACCCCGCCGAAAACCCCGTTTTATGTGCACTCGTGGTCGGGACCGAAACCAAAGTTGTTAATAGCGCCCGATCGGCGCGCGAGTGGAACGGTTGTTCCCTGAAAATCCGGACGGCAGTTAGCCGACGCGATCAACCCAACATTTACATCATTTAAGCCATTATGTCATTTGCTGGTGCGTTATTATGTACTTTAAGTCTCTGATAAAGCTCTCGTATGAACTTGACATGTTTACATATTTAACTCAAGTCACTTTTTACTTGACTGATGCCAGAATGCAATTTAGATCAGGCTTGTTATGGACTTTAACAATCTCTCCTATATATGAACTCCATATCTTTGCCACAAGGTGACATCACGTTTACAAGCCTACAACTAAAACGGACACTCCTGTCCATGAGAGGTGTTCTCACCAACGCTGAAGAGAAACTGGCAAGTGATGTTGAAGAAGTAATTCTGGGGAATCATAGAGAGATTCAGGTTAATCAAAGAACATGGAGTGGGCAGTGGAGTATAGACAGTAGAGCGCAAACTGGGGTGCCTTATATCTCTTCGTTCCTGCATGGAGAGTTAAAACATCCATTGTCCTAAGGAGCACCCTGCACGGCTGGCCACTATGCTTTCAAGTTATACAGTGGATGCATTAATCCTGATGCCTCTCAACCCTAGAACACTGCGAACCAATAACACAGTGGGTTCAAATGGACGACAAGGATCCCAGTTTGCAACACACGTTGGTAAACTTGCAAGCTGCTTCTGGTCACTAACACTAAGCATGCATCCCAGTACACATTGGAATACTTGCCTGAGCCTTATATCAGGATGCAGCACGCTACTAGCTATGTTCCACTGCCTCTTTACTTGCTGTTCAGCTTTTTCAGCACAGCCTGTGGCTCACTACACGTTGTCTATCAGAGTTCCAGTCATAATTGTTGTTTTTTTTTTAGAATAGGAAGTACTATACTTGAGTTCAATGCACCATACGTTCACATCTTTTTGAGCTAGATACGTTCAACCTTTGAACGCTTCTGCTTCTACTCTTTCTCGAAATCATCACTGGTTCTATCCGTATTCCGGCAAAAAAACTCTACATTACCTTATGTTGTAGTTACAGGTTAAACAGTAAATAAAGAAGACGGGAGACCGCTGAGAGGCTACCAAAATCTCACACTGGAGATAGAAAATGGGAATGTGTGCTCGTGTTAGAAGTTTATGCTTCCTGCATGTGTCTGAAAAAGAGTGTTGTGTCCCATGACGTCCTAATACACATACATAGACATCTATGGAGTCTATTACATAAACACCTCTACCCATGTCTACATAGGGGCAAATACGCATTTTCCCTACCTAAAGTTACATAAATACCTCTATCTCACCCTATATTCATAAGGTTAAGAGGAGTGATTCAATGTTTTCTCTTCCTATTGTAGCTCACACCAATCTTGATGCATTGAAGTAAATAGCTAGAATCAATCCTGGAACGTGCATCAATATTAGTGCAATTCACTGTACACTTTGTGCGTTGAAACATCTCCCTAGGTAAACATGCAATTTTTCTGACCTATGGTGCTTGCCAGACCAACCGCCTACTCCTTTGGCACAATAGGCTAACTGAGTCGAGATGGGAGCCACTCCCCTAACACCTCTCCCAACACCTTACATGGCAGGAGATCTGCTCTACTTTAACCGGACAGTGAAAACACTAGTCAGGACTTCGTTATTCAAGTAGCCATGCCTGTTACTTCGCCCAAGTTTTTGATGAAATTGGGGTATCTTCCACTCTGCTGTATCAACAATGACAACCTGTGCAAATTCTACTTATAGGTGTGTGCGCATCGACAGAGATTCACCTCTTATGTTGATGGCGATTCCCCGTTACTCCACTTCTCTGCCTCTCCGTTTAGGGTTCAGATCCAGAGCTACAGCGACCAACATGCGATTGCGGATTTTGGATTTACGCATCCAGCATGCTTAACACACGATTTACCATCTGTTCAATATGGCAACAACAGCATACACGACACTGATTTTTTTTTCCATAATTCTACTTTTGCAGGACGTTCACATGATTTAAGCCATTATGTAATCTGTTGGTGCGTTATTTTGTACTTTAAGTCTCTCATAAAGCTTTCGTATGGACTTGACATGTTTAGCCCTCATCAGTCACGTCCAATTTACATGATTGAAAAAATAATGAGCAATCCAGGGCGATTACAGCCAGTCACATGTTTACCCCCAGTAGTTCAATGCCAGTACTTTGCTACGGACTGAAAAATAGTATTAAATCAACACATCGAGCCACTGTCATGTAAATGTAGTTAACTGCACATTAGAAAGAAATCATGTTCATGATAGAAAAAGTGAAAAAACTAATAGCTGTAGAAGGTGTAGCTCTTTACCTCCAATCAATGCATGAGGTGGTTATGGCACAATGCAAGATTAGTCGTTATATAGTAAAAGGCCAATTGATTGAAGCAAGGGTGGAAAAGCATGTTTGAGTGTAAAAGTGTAGAGATCGAGGGATTAGTTATTAATTACTCTTTACATTCTGTATTTATACGATAGAAGATTACTAACTACAATGTTTACGGAACTGAACCCAAATTATATATGCAATATAATGAAGTTATTCTGGACAAGTTCGCTTAGATGCCAATATCACCATGCTCAACTTTTCAAAACATTTGTGACAGCTGCTGCTCTGCATTGTGCATACATAATTACTTACCTTGTTTCCCTTTTTTTTGTTCTGTTTATGATTCCATGTTTATAATATAAACACAAAATCAATTTTATTATGTGTATTCCTCCCTATAGATTTGAAATATATTTATAAAGTAACTTTTTTTCTCTACAGAAGAAGTTGGTTGGCAATATAGAGCAATCTCTTTTGCCTACATTCCTAATGTATGCATCGAGCAAATGCCATCCTAGCGCTAATATCAATAGAAGAATCTAGAGCATGGAATTCGCATCTATTTTGCATATCAACCGATGACGAAGGAAACCTTCCTAACCCAATTTAAAGCATTCCTCAATACAGACTATCTATTATCTTTATCTCACGGAGGTAAGGTATGTTCAATCAAGAGCAATGGCAAAAATAGAGCAGTACAGTTGATAGAGGAAGAGCAAAACAAGGGAATCATGTTTAGTTACATATGGTAATTTAGCATCATACCAAATACTGATGCACAAAATCGACACACAAAATCCTAGCCAACTATACCAATTCATGGCATTATAACCTTTTATTGATCAAAATGAAACATTTGAGAATGCAACTAACCAAGGAATAGGTAGAAGATCCACCACTGGTTTCCATTTATCTATGCCTAGATATATATCCCCAGAGGATCTATGTTGTCAACCAACCAACAAAGGCAATACAAACCTATATATAAACATATCAAAGTAATGTGTCAATAAGGAGCAATAGTACCTTATACATGCATGGTATAGAGCAGATGACTATTCATTTTCCCAAGATAGTGAAGGCAAAGCATTCAAACAAAATGTCGAAAGTTAAAACAGAAAAAACTAAGGAAATAATTAATGGATTGCGAGTAGGCTACGAGAGCAGAAAACAAAATTTTTCTACCGCGCACACAAGAACA